>JBBPBQ010000003.1:29336911-29501548 GCA_037974755.1 Cicer yamashitae
AAGTAGGGACCAAATCAATGTTGACGAAATTTTTTTAAACGATTATTTTTTGAAGAAAATTTTTAAATAGACTTAAAAAGAAATATGAAATATTTATAGGGATCAAAAACTTATTTAACTCAAAAAACAATATCAATGAGATTATTTGTATATCAAAATAAAAAAAAATTACTAGTCTCATAATGAGTTATATGTCTGATAATTTTATACAGATTAAAAAAAATTATAATAAAATAAAGAAAGAGAAATATTTTACAAAATTATCCTTATCATAAGATTACACAAATTAAAAAAATATATATAATGAAAGAGAGAGAAAAATAAATTTACAAAATTAGCCTTATTATAATTAAGGTCCATAAATGCAGTCCAACATATTGACTTAAGAACAATATAAAAAATATTAATTGGATGATATAATTAAAAAAAAAAAAAACGTAATTCAATTTTGAATACCTATCTACACTACTATTTTAATTACGCATCGAAGTAACCAAATTTTACTTAAAAAAATATGAATCCTTACAGATAGGTTTGATTTGCAAGTAGTACCTCACAAACCTTTAAGACGAAACACACTCATACACATAAAGTTAGGTCACCATTTTTTCCATTCCTTTACTTGGTTACCGGATACCAAATTGAAAATTTTTATTTTTTTATTTGGTCTTAACTGCTCATCTTCTACACTCTCGCTCTATATCTTCTAAATTTCCTTGGCACCTTTCCATGCACCTAATTCTCCAGTTACAAATTGTTGCTGCTATTGAATCGACAAGTCAACGGTCGATGCAAAAAACAAAAGAACTATTGGAAAGTTGAATTGCTCACGAACGTCTCTATTATCCAATGCCTGAAACATAACAAAGTATAGCAACCATGAGAATTGTGGAGAAGAAGAGGCAGCAGTTAAATTACAAAAAAAAAAAAAAAAAAAAAAAAAAAAAAACCAGTGTTGTTGTCTTTTGTCCTGCATAATCGGTTATCAGGTAAAGGAATGAAAAAAAAAATGTGTCGTGACTTCATGTGTATGAGAAACCACCGTGAAAGTAACCGGAGTACTCCGAAAACAAAACGGAAGTAAGAGATAGCCCTGTTTCATTTCTCACCCTTTCAACTTTGGTAATTTTCTTTGACTATTCTCTTCCTTGTTAGATTGGCAATTGGGGTGTGCGGTGTGTCCAATAAATGAATGCTTTCTATTCAAAAACAACAAGAAACCGAATAAATGAATGATTTCTATTCATTGATTTAATTTATCGCATGCATGCTTTATCATAAATCTTAATTTTTATGCAATCAAAATAAAAGCTTTTGCTTGAGAGGTGGTGGTTGAGATGATGGAATCCACCAAAGTTGATGTAGAGACGACGAAAGCGAATGGCTTGGACTGCATATGTGATTCAACAAGAAACCGAATGTAGTGGTGGCGCAAAATTAGCAGAAGAATTAAGCACTATGAAACCGACAAAGCAGATAATGAGACGAGCTCTAGTTGAATAATTTAATAACGTATATATATACAAGGAAATAAACAATTCAAATTAGAAGACATGGATGATGGCAAATTTATTTGAATAATTTAATACATGAGAAGAACGTCAAATTCTTTAAAAAAATCATTTATTTTCTTCACAACGAATATCTGATAATGCAATTTAAAATCAACATATTCATTATTAAAGAAATAAATGATTTTTTTTATGAAGCATGCAAATCAACATGTTAATATTAGATAATGCAATTCAAAATGTGTACCATATCAAGGTCAAATTAATACATCTAAATTTTGTAAAATCACTTCAACCAAATTCAATTTAATTTCAAGATAAACCAATATATATGTTAATAAAAAGAGGGAAAAAAAATACAAAATTGGGGGATATAAATGAAACCTAATGAAACAATTAAATAAAAAACAATAAAGAAACATCATTGGAAACAATAAAGGAATGAGTGGCGCCGTTACCACTACCAGTTATCTTGGCTTGTTGGATCTTCAATTTTTTCCTCTAAATCCGGGTTAAATAAGGAGTAAATTTGACAACTCCATCAATTATCATATGTTCTATTATATTCTGATGAGCAGTCTCAACTATAGTATCTCCTCAAAATTGTCGTAACACCTAGATGGACCACATGGTTAAACTCACTCAAATTTTGCTGATTAATTTTACTATGAACCTCATTAGCCTCAATTTCTTCTTGTGGCTCGGGAACAAAATCTTGAATCGTAAACAATCTTCCTTTTGCAAAATATCTTCCTTTTGAGTAATATATATCTTCCTTTTGCAAAATATTGACGCAAACAATCTCCCCATCAACAATAGTTTTCAAAATACTACTTGTGACCACAAATCCTAAAGAGGATTATTGTCGACATACTTATGAGCTGAAACATTATTTTTTCCATGCAAAGCAAAAGCTTGATCATCAATAATAACAAAAATTATACTTTGGTCAAAACTGAATTTTTGTAAAAGTTGAAGGAATTTTTTGCAATTTTTAGGGACATTTTGAAAAAATTTATGGACTAATTTCCAAAAAAAATAGAAAAATATAGGGACTAATATGCAAATTTTGAAACATATAGAGTTAAAATTGTAATGTTGCAAAATTATAGATCTATTCAGGATTTATATACTATAAATTAAAGAGGGAATTTGAAATTCTTATGTTTTATGTACTATTTGAAATTCTCTAAGTTTACTTTTGACAAAATAACTCATGAAATCCCTTCATTTTAAAAATTCTTCAAACTTATTATTCAAATAAGATAATTTGTTTGAACTATTTGAATTCACCTAAAAAATTACATTCCCTAAAAACAAATCTCATCCAAACACACTCTTGAAGACTTCTCTTAAGGAACCACTTTCTCATCCTATGACATTGTGAACAAAAAAAATGGCAAATTTTTGTATTCAACATAAACTAGAAAATCATAACCTTGTCATTCCACCCACAATTTGTTTCTAACTTTAATCGAAAAATAAATATAAATTAAAACTTTGATTAAGTGATCAAAAATCTACTGAAAGAACCTTTATTTGCAGTAGCATCAAAATTCATCGGAGTTACAAGACTATTAACAATGTCAAAGAGAATTTTTAGACTCAATTATTCTTGAGCTAAACCCAAGAATCAAACATAACATTGAACTATTGTTAACTTATGATTATTATGATTGAAATCTGGAGACCAAACAAACAATTTGAAAAAATTAGATTTAAGGTTCCAAGAAGCCATCGAACCGTACACTACGAAAATCTTCAATAGAAGAGAATTAAAATTCATAAAATCCTTTCTCTAAAACGACAATGCTCCATCTTCCCAACTACTTCAAAATTTTGATTAATTTGAACAGAATTCATTAAATATGTGGCTTCATTCAAAATAGTGATAAAATAAAGATAAAAGTTATTAGTACATTGATATTTATATATATATATTAAAAAATAAAACATATATTATGACGAGCTATTAAACTAACTTCAAATTAAATGAAACTTTAATGATATTTAAATGATAATTTATGATGACAACTTTTACTATTTATTATCTATGACAACATCACTGTTCATAAAAATTCCAAATATTTAATGAAAAAAAATTATCAGAAGTATTATATGATTAACTTTAGCAATCTTTCATATATCTAGTGTACGACATTATTTACAACAACTGTATAAATTAGATTCTAATTTCAAATCAAATTTATTTATTATATTTTAAATAAGATAATATATATGTAGTAACAATCAATGGTTATCCATACTTAGCTAGATGTGTTATTCAAATATTTAGAACTGTTGTATTACTACGTACACATATTTTTGGTTCCTACATTTTATTAGTGTCAAATGACTACTACTCTACAACATCCTTTCATAAGAAACGAAAAAAAAAAATATACTTGACACAAAAACTAACGACAGAGACAGAGAGCCAGAGAGGTGTTAGTTAACCAACGTTGGTTGTTTGGTTTGGTTAATGGAAACCATGGCGAGAGGGTTATGGATCTGTGTGTGTTTTATGTTCCTTATCCACATTTCTACTTGTTTTTACCTTCCTGGTGTTGCACCCGAAGATTTCCACAAGGTCATTTCCTTTTAATTTCTCTATTTTCTTTTTTCAATCACAAATAAATGATCGTGTCATTGTTGAATTGCATGCCAATGCCTTTTTTCAATACAACATTAATTTTTAGCTTTATTTTATTTTTAACTTTGATAATTTAGATCTATAAACATATTATCCGTATTGCAATTTGATTAATAATGATTTCGGCTTGTTGGCCACATTATTCTACATCCATGCTTTTAGTGAGATCCGAGCATTTTGGTATTCTGTGTATGAAATTCATTTCTAACTACAAGTGGAGGGTGGGGATGCATTAGGGAATTTAGGTATTTTCTTTCCCTTATAATTGCAATATTTTTTTTACATAATTCATCATCTAAGTCCAACATTGTTTTAAATTGACATTTAACAGCTTATCAGTTGTTGATCTATTATATTTTCATGCTTAATCTAAATTCGTTTTTGCTAATCATTAAACTATATTATATGTTTTATGTTCATTGATGACAGGGAGAGTTGTTGAGGGTGAAAGTGAACAAATTGTCTTCTACAAAAACACAACTTCCTTACTCTTACTATTCTCTACCTTATTGTCGTCCAGATCACATTGTTGACAGTGCTGAGAATCTTGGAGAAGTTCTTCGTGGTGACCGTATTGAGAACTCCCCTTACATGGTTGGTGTACACTTTTGCGTCATTCATTCTTCCAATCATTTAGTTTCTCAATTACAAAAATAATGATGAAACAATTTGATTCTTCCAGTTTAAAATGCGAGAGCCACAAATGTGCAATGTTGTTTGTCGTCTAATTCTTAATGCGAAAACAACTAAAGAGTTCAAGGAAAAGATAGATGATGAATATCGGGTGAACATGTGTGTCTCTAATGACTTTAACTTTTCACCACTTGTATCTTTGTGACAAAAGCCGTTGCACTGTTGTAGGATTCTAGACAATCTTCCTTTGGTTGTACCCCTTCGACGACCTGATCAGGAATCTTCTTTAGTGTATTTGCATGGCTTCTTAGTTGGTCTTAAAGGACAATATGCTGGAGTAAGTGTTAGCTTAATGAACAATCCATTTCTTTTATGTTCTTTGTATCAACTATCTTGACCTTTTTTCTATGCAAATAATGCCAGAACAAGGATGAAAAGCACTTTATCCATAACCACTTAACTTTTGTGGTAAAGTATCACCGAGATCCTATAACAGAGTTGTCAAGGATTGTAGGCTTTGAGGTTAAACCTTTCAGGTTGTATTATAATTCTTTCCTTTGAAGTTAAAACTTTTTGTGTTAATTACTTAACTTTAATACCTATCAATTGAAATTATCCTTATAAACACAGTGTTAAGCATGAATATGAAGGTGATTGGGATGAGAACACCCGCTTAACCACTTGCGATCCTCATGCTAAAAAGACAATCTCAGGCTCCGAAGCTCCTCAAGAGGTTGAAGATAAGAAGGAAATTATTTTCACCTATGATGTTGAGTTCCAGGTGAGTTCCACAATTTCATAGTAATTAAGGTGAAAAATGAGAACTAGATGTTCCTGATTTTTAATTATTGAATCATATCATGCAGGAAAGTGATGTAAAGTGGGCATCCCGTTGGGATTCCTATCTTTTAATGGCAGATGATCAAATTCACTGGTTTTCAATTATTAATTCTTTAATGATTGTACTTTTCCTATCTGGTATGGTGGCTATGATAATGTTAAGGACACTTTACCGCGATATCTCAAAGTATAATCAATTGGAGACACAAGAGGAAGCGCAGGAAGAGACGGGGTGGAAACTTGTCCATGGTGATGTTTTTAGGCCTCCTTCAAACTCAGATTTATTGTGTGTATATGTTGGAACAGGTGTTCAGTTTTTTGGAATGGTTCTTGTCACTATGATCTTTGCTGCACTTGGATTTCTGTCTCCCTCAAATAGAGGGGGTTTAATGACTGCTATGCTTCTTCTCTGGGCTCTTATGGGGCTATCTGGTGGATATTCTTCAGCACGTCTTTACAAGATGTTCAAGGGAACAGAATGGAAAAGAATCACTCTCAAAACAGCTTTTATGTTTCCTTCTACTGTGTTTGCAATATTCTTTGTTCTTAATGCTATTATTTGGGGACAAAGGTCTTCAGGGGCAGTTCCATTTGGTACAATGTTTGCTCTTGTTTTCTTATGGTTTGGCATCTCAGTTCCACTTGTATTTCTTGGTGGTCACATAGGTTTTAAAAAGCCTGAGATTGAGGATCCTGTGAAGACAAATAAGATTGCAAGGGAAATCCCAGAGCAGGCTTGGTACATGAACTCAGTCTTCTCTATTCTAATTGGAGGCATACTCCCTTTTGGCGCTGTCTTCATTGAGCTTTTCTTTATTCTCACATCAATCTGGTTGCATCAATTTTACTATATATTTGGTTTTCTGTTCATCGTGTTCCTCATCCTTCTTGTTACTTGCGCCGAGATCACAATAGTTCTTTGTTACTTCCAGCTTTGTAGCGAGGACTACCTGTGGTGGTGGAGGTCATATCTCACTTCAGGTTCCTCTGCACTTTACCTTTTCCTATATGCTGCATTTTACTTCTTCACAAAGCTTGAGATCACAAAACCAGTATCTGGAGTCTTGTATTTTGGTTACATGTTGCTTCTTTCGTACGGTTTCTTCGTGGTGACTGGTACAATTGGTTTTTATGCATGCTTTTGGTTCACGAGGCTAATTTATTCTTCTCTGAAAATTGATTGAACCATAACTTGTGGAGGTTTAAATTATAGAATGGGAATCGTTGGGAACCTTCGTATACTCCTTTGTTCCAACATAACATACAAAAATTTTGGTATCACCAATATAGGTTGTTTTGCAGTTCTAATTTTTTGTTCAAATATATTTCCTAAGCATGGTATTCATATTTTGTATCTTAGTATTCTCCTCCTCTATCTTTTTAATTGGATAGTTTCATTTGTTTTCTACGAGACATTCTTTAGAGGACTGTTATCTTCCGGCCTTCAATGTCTCTTTAGGAAGGAAAAATTAATTGATATTGGTGGTAAACATACACTTTTAACATAACTTTTGTTGTATGTAAGAATATCTAATTTTTCTACTAGACACATTCTTTTACATTAAATACAATACATATGTAATTGCTTGTTAAGAAAGTTGAATCGAGGATGAGGATAGGAATGAAATCAAGTTCTGTAAGAGTTGAATTTTAGTGACTTTAACATTAGATTTTACTGTGCTGCAACTAAATTTCCAGGAAAATATACTCAGCAAACTAGCAACTAAAATTGCTTCATTTTTTATAATGGTCATAAAATAATGAATACAAGGCAGTGACACCTCTTGCTTTATAAATAAATTTTATATAGATGAGTTACTTACAGTCAATACATTTTATATGATATCAAAGCATATGCTCAAAAAGAGTTTATTAAGGAATCTATCGAAAAAATTAAAGTCTTAGATTATAAAACAAATAATCTGCTCAAAAAGAGTTTTTAAAGTGGTGCTACTCATCTTACAAGACAAAGAAATGTTTTGCAAATAGAAAGAAACAATTGAAGTTAAACTAAAATCTACTTAAGCTCATTTTACAAAGTGAAACATTTTTGGATTTGTGTAGTTTATACACTTGAAAATGTGAAGCTAATTAACTATATTCGTTTTTTTGCACGAAAAGATAATGAGAATGATGGAGTACATATATTTAAGAATATTGGTAAAAAGTATACCATTGATTTTGAAGAGACATATTCACCTAAAGTGAATTCAAAAACTTTTTCATACTTGATTAAGTTTAGTAGCCATGAAAGGCTCAATTTATATAAAAGATGTGTTACAACGCATTTGTGTAGCTCACTTGACAGTGATGATTATAAGAAACTCCTTGAAGGATTTAATTTCCATGACACATACAATTCAAACTATTGAAGAGATGACTTAAATGAGTAAGTCTCTTTATGTTGTCAAACAATCTATATGCACATTGCCTAATATTCTTAGTGAATATTTTATAAATGAACAATATGAAAATGACATCATTTGAAATATGATTGTTTAAAGAAATAGTTTGAGATAAAATACAAAGATTTTTTTGAGATTACAAAATAAATATATGAAAAATACTTTTGTGAATTATTAAGCTTATATAGCAAAGATTCTAGAATGGTTCTATATGGACAAGTCAAATCAGTTGTGCACTCTGATTGTTGTATAGTCACCAATTATGAATAAATGTCTTTTTAGAGTTCGAGAAAATGATAATGGCTACTTGGCTCTAAGATACTATATATTAGCGCAATCAAATCTTAATGTATCTTGCTAATTATTAATTGGCATAATTGCAGTTTTGGTCCCTCTATTATTACCAATTCACGGAGTTGGTCCCCCTATTTTAAAAGTCGACAGTTTTGGTCCCTACCTCAGAATTTTTAACTAAAAAATGACGATTTGACATATTTGTAATGACATGACATACAATTCTATAATGTAGAATCATCTAAAAGTATTAATTATTCATATGTCATTAATTAAATTAAAAATATGAAAAATTACCGAAGTTGAAATCTAAGTTTTTATGGCGTTTTATTCCAATTTCAAGGGTGTTAATTGCTGAGACAAAATCTCTCTTAAATGTTTTAATGATAACAAAATTATTTCAAAGATTATGATTATATTTCTTATCTAACCTGTGCTCTTGAGTGTATCCATGTCAGAAAACAGGTTCCTCATCACCCTAATCAAAAGAAGTATATCTAACACAATTTAACATGTCCTCTAAGCTAGAGGATAAACAAAGTAGAGAATAAAAATTTAACCTCTAAGACAGAGAATATACAATACTACAGAAAAGATGAATCTACGACAAATTCAAAGAAGATGAATTTGTACTTGAAGAAAAACAGTATTAAAGCAAAAGGATAAACAAAACATGAGAAGAGGATCCACGCCAGAAGATAAACAATGAAAGGATGAACTTCTGGTTCCATTCATCCTCATACATAGGAAATGTCCAAAAGTACAAAAATTATTGTCCTTGACAAGAAACGTAAGACTCTACAGTTCTTGGAAAAGGAAAAAGTCAAAAGTATATGTCATGTCCTAAATTATGGAAAACTCAATCCTCCTATCCGAAGACGAACTGCAAACTCATCCTCCTAAGCTTATGTATTACAACATAGTTGAATGCCAATTTCGTAAATCAACTTAATGACCATGGACAATTTGAAAAGTCTCCAACGGTCACTTGACACTTTTTCTCATGAATGAAGCCTCATCACCTCTATAAAAGGAAGAGAACTCCTCATCATTCAAAACAACAATTACAAATACAAAAGAGAAACACTCAAAGCTAAGAAGAGCAATCTCATCATCTCTTTGCACTTTCTATGGTCTTTAACTATATCATTGACAATATCCTCTTAGAAAGTTTTGTAAAGAGATAATCATACTCTTATCTCAATTCACTAGAACTGTATATTCCAAGTTCATATAAACTTGGCAATAGGTGTAAATCAAGAAGAAAGATAAAGTAAGCCTAGTGAGGCTGAAGAACAAACACACAGAAAAGAGTCCCATCAGAGGACAAGTTATTTTGATCATTAGTGAAACTCACAAGTTTGTGAAGAATTGGACGTAATCCATTTTGAGTGAACTAGTATAAATTTGTGTAAGTCCTTTCTTTTACAAGTTTTATCATTTCTGTTACTAACGTTCATCATATAAATTTTACAGTTCATCCTCTCACAGAGGATACTTTTTTTAAACAAACTCATAAGAAATTTTTAAAACTACAATATCTCTATTCAACCCCCCTTCTAGTGATATTTTAGCTACTTCATTAATCATTCTACATCATTGTATTATATGTCACGTTATTTAAAACATTTCAGGTCATATTTTTTAGTTAAAATATCACAGGGAGGGACCAAAATTGTTGACTTTTAAAATAGGGGGACCAATTTTGTGAATCAATAAAAATAGGGGGACTAAAACTACAATTAAACCTTATTAATTTGTTATGAAATATCATTGTTGTTAATTTATTTAACATGTGTACTTCTTTAGATATGTCTGTTAATTGTTTAATCCTCACAATTGTATAGATAAAAAACAAATTACTTGTTTACACTCAGAAGTACAACCATTTCATGGAGATCTATGAAACAAAACACAACAACAATATCTTCAAATAACAAAGAAATTTCATAACTACATAAAGCAAGTAAAGAATGTGTGATGGTTGAGGTATGATTCAACACACATAAGACACCTATGATTTTTCTTCTAAAAAAATTCATTACAATGAATCTACAAGGACAATACCACATACATTGTTAGTTTGAAGATAAGTATAACAAAGGAGATAGAACAATTTTTTTACAAAGTCGCTCGTAATCAAAGCTTTTGAGCAACTAGTACAAGAGAAGATATTTGTTGTCTCAAATATGATTGTCTTTATGAGGGGGAGAAATAAATGTGGTTTGTACTATTTTTCATTCACCATGGTTTTGTCCCACTGGGTTTTTCTGGTAAAGTTTTTAATGAAGTAGATTCTCTCACAATAGATATTGTACTGTCTTTCCTTCTCTAGGATTTTTTTTTTTCATTGGGTTTTTTCATAGTAAAATTTTAACGAGACATATCTTCAATGGACATCCAAAGGGGAATGTTATGAATATTTATATTAGTAGATGTTCATTCTGTTTAACCTTCCACATTGCTTAATATCTATGACCTTCATTCGTGGGTGATTTACTATTTACTAGTGGGCTATAATAATTGCTAGAAGCTTCTCTTACATGTGATCATTCATGTACTTATAAGTTGCAAGACTTATAGAAAATCTAAAAATAATTCATGCCAAACAAGAGTATAATGGACAAAATGTAACCTTAAACTATTAAAATAAAACGTAGAAGAAAGAAAAAATATTCTCCAAAAACGACATGTATCAAGGAACCGAGGGAGTAAATCATACTCCAAAGTCCAAAGGCTATCCCTATTTTATTCAATAATAATCCATGAAAAGCATGAGACATAGATTAGCTCCTAAATTTTTTGATATACTAATATTTGATGTTTTCAATAAATAAGATGATTTTTTAATCAAGTTTTTATGAAGATTTGTCGATAAAAATTATTTCTAATAACATAATTTGATCATTATTTCAATCATTGATCAAAAAGTGTAATAATTTTAATTTACTAATTACTAGTATTAATTGTAAAAAGTTGACCTGATTAAATATAGGATTGAATATTATGTTTAAATATAAAGATTTAATTTATATACACTGTTTTTACAGTATCAATCAATCACAATTCTCAAATTATAAAAATATTTAATTTTTTTCGTAATTACTACTAATGCCGCACATATGAATGTCTTTGGTGTGTTGACATGTAAAAGTTTGTACACGTCTAAAAATTAAACTTTAAAAGTAATATTCTATATAATATGTTTGGAATTATCTGAGATGTCAATTATTTGAAAAATCAATATATTTGTTTACCTTGCGAGGGAAAGTAATTGGCACATGATTGAATCTTCGTGTCTTAGAATTTGGGTAGGCTTAATACAACCCCACAAAAATTATTTGTAGAGTGAAGACTACCTACCATATATAAATATTTTGTCAAGTCTTATCTCATCTAGTGTGAGACGTTTAACACACACCCCTCACGTCTATAGGACTGAATATATGGGCGTGACCCAGCTAGCCCTATAGTTGTGACTTGATAGCAGGTGGGTCAATAGCTATTGAATAGACTTTGATAAAATTTGAAAATTTATGTTGAGCTTAAAACAACCCCACAAATCTGACTTGTATGGTGAAGACTACCCACCACTTATAAATACTTTTTCAAGTCTTATCTCGTCTAATGTGGGATTCATAACATCATGAAAAATATATTTGAAAATTGAAAATTTAAGTGAAGTCAATTTAATTTTATGGTGAACACTTCCACACCCTTTAGTTTGGTTCAACACCATACCAAACTTGCCAAGTTTATTAAAATCATGGAATTTTTTTACATTTTTTATTACGATTTAAATTTTGTAAGAAATATATATCTCTGCTAGGTTGACATCCTAAACTCCCACCTATCATTTACAGTACCCTAAATAATATAATTAAATAAAGGAAAAATAGAAAAGTTTGGGGATTAGACCAAAACCAAGCAAATTACAAGTAAAATTAGTTGTCTCATTAAAAGTCTTACTTCGAAAACTCAATGGGATAAAACCAATATGGATTAGACTTAGCCATTTGAAGTCCAACATGGCCAAAATCTTAATCCATTGAAACTATTTCACTTCTCGGACGAACTATATTGGCTAAGAACAAATATGGATTAGACTTAGCCATTTGAAGTCCAACATGGCCAAAATATGAATCCATTGAAACTATTTCACTTATCGGACAAACTATATTTGCTAAGAACAAATATGGATTAGACTTAGCCATTTGAAATCTAAAATGATCAAAAACTTAATCTATTGAGACTATTCCACTTCTCGGGTGAACTATATAGGCTAAGAACCAATATGAATTAGACTTAGTTTTTTTCCCTACAATTAGTTTGTCGCCTCTTACCTTTCTCTTTGCTTTGAACATCTCTAATAGATGCTCTCTATCCATCGGCACCAATAAAGGATTGTAAAGGTGGATTTGTTTTGTTGTCAAAAATCCTACTGCCTCGGTGTAATTTGATCTCAATATCCCGCTCAGATGTCACCTATCAAAGCTCAAATCCCATAAGTACGAACGTTACATCATGTCAAATACCTAATAAGATAAATATATGAATAACAACAAAAGTAAATCTAATAACAAGTTCTCCTAATGAACGCAACAGACCTATATAACAAATACTCTTTATCTACAATATGTTGAACATTTGCACCCAACAGCACCAAAGGCAAACGACGTAGGGTAATTAATTGAGTCATCTTAAAGTGTAAAGTATGAAATTAGAACTCGTTTAAGAGAAATCATAACATCATATAAAGTGAGTATAATTTACAATACAATTACACATATAAAACTCCAAATGAGGATCAACACAAATATTCAGTTTTGGATTTATTCATAATGTACAAGCTCAAAATCAAGTAATCAAATATAAACAGCTATGCAATGTAGTTAATATACTCTTCATACAATGTGACACTTCTTATCAATGTGGTACTCTACTACTCTGAAGTACTTGAGAAAAACGTGGCTTTATGAAACACACAAACATATTCAAGTTCTTGGTTGGAACACTCAACTTCAAATACTCCTCAAATCACTATTTGGTGTCTATTTGGAGTATTGATGTGTTGCATGGTAGCCTCCGACATCGGAAAATTATTTCCAAGCCACCTAGAAATTTCAACCCATATACCCCAAGGTCATGAATGATCGTCTCCTCAAGGCCCAACATATTGTGCTTACCGAAATATCATTGGGTTATTTAGCCCTCACAACATAATGAATGCAACACAATACGTAATTGTTTTGGGGTCTTAACCCTCTTGTTTATTATCTTTCCCTTGTCATACTAAATCACTCCTTACTCTCAGAAAACTATCATTTATATTTGTGGGATAGTTTTAACAGCAAACTCTCATCATAATTATCACCGCCATCACGTCATCATTCAAACACATAATCACTTATTAAAACGTTTAATTAATAATTCATGTATATTCACCAACTAGCATATATTGCAAACAATATCATTTCATTGATCCTCTTACGAACATCAAATAAATCAAATCAACATTTCTACATAACTATCAACCTACTCACATATTCAATATATATTCCATTATCAAATTTAAACACAACCTTCTAAAGTATAATATCAATTATTTAACATTGTAATCTCATGCTCATAAATATTTTTATTTCAACACTATCAACAATTCGAACATTATTATCCAACCGACTCATAGAATAAATTGTCAAAAAAATCACATTTCAACACTACACACTTTGTCCATTTATTACGAAATAATGCCACACCATTGGGTATGCCTCGTATGAATAGGATGTAAGTTAATCTCAATGTCATACACACATGACTCACTCGATCCTTCTTACCCCTTACCATAGTTTCAATCGGTTTTGCTTCACAGAAAGGTTGTGGCTCTAACTTTACGCCTCTCCTTCAATAATCGCAACTTTAACGGTGGAAGATAGTTTTAAGAAAAGAAAAAAAAAACAATAACATGAATTAATATGCGTGTTTACAAAATTAGAAAAACAAATGGGTAGGATTATACACTTACCCACCAATAGTAATGATCCTATAAACCCTCAGGTACACAATGATGAAGGATTTTGGATGTTTACTGGGAAAGTTTCGAAAATTCTTAAAAAATGAGAAGTTTAAAAGGGAAAAAATTGTATTTTCACGTTGATTGGGGAGTGGCAGGTTTAAGTGTGGTGGTGCATGGTAGAATCCTCTAAAAAGGGTCTCATGATTGACCTATAAGGTCAGGCCCAAAGCAATATTAGTTTGGAGTTTTCTACATGTCACCCCCCAAGACACATGAAAAGATAATTTTACCCTTTTTACCATATATAAAAACTTGAAATTTTTTTACCTATCACTTTTTCACTCACTCTTTCAAAAATTTAGCAAAATTCCAACAATTGCCAATCTTCCCAAACTTCTGAAACCAACAAGTAAGTTTCTTTCAAACTTCTGAAACATGATTTTCAAAAATTTATAATATTTTCGAAACTTTCAAACAAGCTGAAACTTTTAAAATCGGAAATTTTCAAGAATTTGAAACTTTCGAACAAACTGAAACTTTTGAAATTGAAAATTTCCAAAAATTTCAAAACTTTCGAACAATCTGAAATGTTCGAAATAGAAAAAATCCAAGAATTTCAAATCTTTTGAACAATCTGAAATGTTCGAAATAGGATAAATCCAGGAATTTTGAAACTTTCGAACAAAATGAAACTTTAGAAATAGGAAAAACTTTCGAACATTTCAAATATTTAAAACTTTCGAAAATCTAATTTTTTTTTACCATTCGAAACTTTCAAAAACTGAAACTTTCGAAACTTAAAATTTTAAAACATTTGAAGGTTTTAATTATTCGAAATGTTTGAAAATTTCCAAATTTTTTTTAAATTATTGATTTGATAATTAATATGTTAACTTAGTTTTACAATGCCTAGAACTAGAGGTGCGAACGGATAAATTATTCGTACTATCACCAGCAACAGACGTGATAGAGCCAATAGATTTCCACCCATGACATCATATCGACGAATGAATGAAGCTAACCGTCCACCTCGTCAGCATTGTCGTAGACGTGGTTTTAGGTCTCATGAACTTGGCGAGGATGTTCAGAAGTTTGAATAGGATATTCAGGAGCCAGAACAAATGGATTACGAGGAAGCATAAGAGCTGAACGTCAAAGAGCAGGTTCAGAACGTCGAAGAGCGGGTTCAGCATCCCGTATTCCCTAGAGGGCCATTGGTGACACCGGTGTTGACATAGTGTGAACACTATATGGCTCAGAGGATATGGGAAAGAGAGGTATATTTTAATTAATTAATTTTTAATTAAGAATAATTATATATTATATTTAGTAAATTTTGTAATGAAATTTAGTACATGATTTTATTGTTATGTTTTTTAATTACTCGTAGGATCGTGGCCCGTTGAAGGTGGGCACACATGGCTTGAAACTAAAGAAGTTTGTTGACGTACCTGTACTAGATATTGTACAACATTGGATTCAAGAATCTGGACTTGTACATTTGTCCTCAGCTTCCAAAAAACAAAGAAATAAAATAAACCCATAATTAGCAAACTACAAAAAGTCTTTCAAAAAATTACAAATAAAACAAATAAAAATGATACTGATAGACTTTAAAATAACAAATATTAATAAATAAATAAAAAATATATTAATAAATAATATATATATATATAGGCCAGCATAATAGGCTTTTTTTATAAGTCTGAGTCTGATCTATTTAAATTTAATAGGCTTTAAAAAAACATGAACCTACCATTTTTATTAAACAGGTCAGACTAGACCTGTGCATAAGTAGGTCACACCATAGACCCTTAACGGACGGCTTAGCCTATTCCCACTCCTACACGGAAATAAACAAGTTGGGGGAAACAAATTTTATCAAATGGTCGAAATCTCCCTTATACCTTAAGTGTTGGAAAATGGAAGTGGCTATTAAAGACCTGTTCTCTTTTCTTGGCCTTGAGGACAAGAAGAATTGTACCGTGCACCCCTCCTCCTGTCCCCCCCCCCCATTCCAATGCAGAAGTCCATAATGTCCTTTTTTACCATGTATAAAACAACAAAAAAATTTACCACTCCACACCCCCCATTCGAAAATTACCAAATATTTCATAATATTCGAATATTTAATAAATTCGAAATAAAAAAAAGTAAGATTTTTTAATTTTTTTGAAAATTTGGTTAAAATGAAACTTTCGAAATTTTTTTTTCCAGTAACTTTCGAAACTTTGGTTCAACCTGAAATATTCGAAATGAAAAATTCCAGGAAATCATGTTGTGTTTCGAAAATTTTGATTAATTTGAAACATTCGAAACAAGTTTTTCCAGAAATCAATCAAAATTTCGAAACTTTAGATGAATTCTAAACCTTCGAAATGCATTTTCCAGATTTCTTCAAAACATTCGAAACTTTGGTTGAACTTCAAATATTCAAAATGCATTTTTTCGAAAGTTTCATTAATTCGACCCTGACTGTTTCAAAACTTTCATTTCATGGGAAAGATTCGAAATGTAATTTTGTTTTTTAACATTATGAAATGTAAAAAAAAAATAGATTTATAATATTATTATTAATTAAATTTTTTAGTCTTTTTGAAATTAGGTATGAGTAGAGTTGAGGTTCCAGCTTCAACAACGATTATCGATTCTACAGAAAAATTCACCACTGATCAGGTATTATTACTGATAATCCACCACCGATCAAATTTTGATTATAGATATATATTTGATGTTATATTTGAAACATATGTTGTAGGTATTTCCCTCTCGAGAAGCTGTATTTGAATGGGCAAAAAACATTGGAAGGCAAAATGGAATTTTAATTGTTACCATTCGATCAGACAAAGCAACCGGAAAGAGGGGAAGAAAAGACAAATTAATTTTGGGATGCGAAAGGGGCGGAAGATATAAATCAAAATCAACAGTAACTTGTTCTCACAAGGAAAGCTGTCTGTTTAAACTCAGATGTATACTGTTGAGTATCAGTGAAGGATGGAAAATTAGTGTTCGTTGTGGAACGCATAATCATGATTTAGCGGATACTTTAACCAGTCATTCATATTTGGGGCGTTTAAATGAAGAAGAGAGAAAATTTGTCAATGACATGACAAAGTATAAGCTTGCACCAAGATTCATTTTGAATGCTTTGAAAGAGAGAAATAAAGTTAATCTCTCAATTCCAGTCAAATATATAAAGCAAGGAGTAGTTATCGAGCTTCGTTGAGAGGTTCGTACACAGAAATGCAGCATCTGTTGAAGTTAATACAACAAGAAAATTATGTGCATTGGACAAGAAGACGGGAGAATTCAGATGTTTTGAGAGATATATTTTGGACGCATCCTGATTGCATAAAGTTGTTAAACACGTTTCATTTTGTTTTGATATGTGATAGCACATACAAAACAAATAGATATCGGTTACCATTACTTGAAATTGTCGGTGTCACATCTACTGGTTTGAAATTTTCTATTGGGTTTGCATACTTGGACCAAGAGCGACAAGATAACTTTATCTGGGCATTTGAAAAGCTAAGATAGTTGTTTGTCTTTGAGACTTTAATTTCTAAAGTTATTGTGACTGATAGAGATTTTGCCATGACGAATGCTATTAGTGTTGTGTTTCCTACTTCAATTCATTTGCTATGTCGTTTTCATATTGAAAAAAATGTTGGGGCAAGATGCAAACAATATGTGAAAAAGGATAGACAAGATGAAGTAATGGATTTATGGAGAAAAAAATTGTATATTCGACTGGTGTGGAGGAGTATGATCATCACTTGCAACACTTTGAGCTAGTGTGTGCCGATATTATCCTTTTTGTTGATTATGTGAAAGATTCATGGTTGACACCTTACAAAGAAAGATTTGTCAAGGTTTGGACCAATAGAGTGATGCATTTGGGGAACACAACATCTAACAGGTATTTTTAAATTATGATTTGTTTTGTTTTAGAAAATATGATTTACTAATTTATGTGATTTGTTTTAATTTGTGTTATTTAATTTATTTGTAGAGTTGAGTCTGCTCATTCGAGATTGAAAAACATGTTGCAAACTAGTTTTGGTGATTTGTGTAAAAGTTGGGATGTTGTGAATATGATGTTGAAGAACCAAGTATGTATCATTAAATCGTCTTTTCACAAAACCATCCTCGATGTTGAGCACGGGTATAATTCACCATTTTTTCAAAGTCTACATCACTGTGTATCAAGGAAAGTTTTTAAAGAAATTGACAAACAGTTACAGAGAGTGAAAATTGTAGGTACTAACAAAACAAAGTGTGGTTGCTCAATCCGAACAACTCATGGATTACCATGTGCTTGTGAGTTGGCAAAGTTGCAGATATCTGGTAATGTTATCCCTTTAGATAGCATTCATGTTTTTTGGAGAAATTTAAGCATCTAGCATGAATTGAAGGATGAAGAGTCTTTATCAGAATATGACTTTTCAGAACAGTTGGAAGCAATGAAAGCGTACATGAAGAAACAAGATATTGTTGGTCAAAGGATATTCAGGGCAACGGTGCGTGAACTTGTATTTCCACATACAATATCAATACTCGTACCACCTGAGAAGGTGAGAACCAAGGGAGCTAGTAAACGGAAAAAAGATTTTGATACTCCTCGTGATCCTTCATATTGGGAGTATGTTGATGCCTCTCTACAATCTGCAAGGCAACCATCTCAACGTTCTGTAAATCAATCAGCACAATGTTCTGTTAGGCAAACATCTCATAACATACATTTTCCTAGTTTTATACATCAGTATATTGAGGAGATAATAGATGTTGTGCCTGATGGAAATTGTGGGTTTCGCGCAGTTGCAGCATTGTTAGGTTGGACTGAAGAATCTTGGCCTTTAGTTTGAACACAATTGGATAAAGAGATCCATATACATCAAGACCTTTGTGCCAATGTGTTCAATGACGGTATTGAATCAGTGCGGAACTCATTGAAAATTTCAGGATTGGGTGCTCAAGGAAAAGATAAGTGGATGACTATACCAGACTTGGGTTACGTGATAGCAACACTATATAATGTCATATTGGTTTCGTTGTCTCGTAATCTGAATATGACATTCTTTCCGCTAAGCAAATCACCATCCAAAGAGTCTTCTCTTATCAATTTACTAGCAATTGGATTCGTAAATGAAAATCATTATGATTCGTAGTATTGTTTAATAAATTAATGTTTAATATTTTGTTCTTCAGATAAATTATTGTTTAATATTTTCTTGTCCAGATCAAATTGAAGTCTGATTGTCCTTTGCCACCTGCCTCACAAAAATGGAGAGACTTTTGTAGTGAGTGTGCAAAGACATAGGAAATAGCGTATGCAGGACGTATGAAGCATTGGGAACACATTGATCCATCATTTATCAAATCATCTTGTATTTCATTAACTGAAGATTAGAAATTATGTCTGATTGTCCATTTACGTTTTATCGTTTTACCATTTATCGTTTTATCATTTATCCATTATTTATCGTTTTATCATTTATCCATCATTTATCGTTTTATCGTTTATCATTTACGTTTTAAGTCAAAATAAAAATTCATAAATAACAGTGATACATAAAAATTCACAATATTACACAACACAATCTTACATAACACAATAACTAATCGTCGTACAAGCGGCATAATTCACTTAATATTTCATGAACCTCACTAAATGGAGCTACCAAATCTAAGGCCCTACGTGCAAGCTCAGCTGCTCTACGGTCTCTACCACCATCTATAGAAGATGATGGACCAGCATGTGCAGCAGCAGTAGGTGGACTCGAAGGTACAACAGTAGGTGGAGGGAGGATCAGAGGATGTTATACATTTAAGTACCAAGCATAGTAGTCTGCAGTGATCTCTCCAGGAAAAGTCGCAACAGGATATAGGCTTCGAAAGGCAACTACAGATGATCTCATAGTAGACTGCCACTCCAAATCTATAATGTTCGGCACCCGAAGAACGTCACGCGGTATGCACTGTATACGACCAAATTGTCGAAGACATCGCTCTGGCAGATATGGGACTGAGACTCCACCACATCAAAGGTATCCGGAGAACATCGAAAGCTTGACAAATAGATGATTAACTCGATCATCATCATATGGTGTAAACAGTACATCATCGAGTGTCAAAGCATCAAGTCTCCGACGATATGTCATCAGTCCGCCTTCAACAACATGTTTTGCAGTCCACCTACATGCTCGAGGAAGATGTGCAGGAATCGCTCCTCTATTGCTCCGCTTCTATATGCTAGGGAAATGCTCGTAAATCCAGCACTGCACCATAAATAAATAAATAAATAAATAAATAAATAAATAAATAAATAAATAAATAAATAAATAAATAAATAAATAAATAAATAAATAAATAAATAAATAAATAAATAAATAAATAAATAAATAAATAAATAAATAAATAAATAAATAAATAAATAAATAAATAAATAAATAAATAAATAAATAAATAAATAAATAAATAAATAAATAAATAAATAAATAAATAAATAAATAAATAAATAAATAAATAAATAAATAAATAAATAAATAAATAAATAAATAAATAAATAAATAAATAAATAAATAAATAAATAAATAAATAAATAAATAAATAAATAAATAAATAAACAAATAAATAAATAAATATACCTGTAATAAGTTCGTGTAACCTACCAACTTTCGAGTGTCGTGGACAGCTCCATCTCCGAGATTGTTATACAGGAAAACCAATGCCGCAGTACCCCACTAATAGTCCCTACAACTATCTAAGTTAATAAATAAACTAACATATTTCGCGTTCACACGTGTATATGTTTTATCAGCAAAAATAGTGCAGCCAACTAAATGCAATAGGTACGTTCTAGCCGCATACTCAAACTGGTTAGTCTGAATGAGACGACTATATAAATCACGCAACCATTGCAATCTATATTGGACACATTTATTATAATTAATTTTTGCTAGTGCTTCCTCTCATGTTGCACCTAAGTACTCATGGGCAGCTCTAGCAGCATTATTAGTATTCATATTTACAGGTGCATCAAAAAATTTACCCCGAGGTAAGATATGAAGAAGAGTCGGCACGTCGTCTAATGTGATTGTCATCTCTCCAAATGGCATGTGAAATGAGCTGGTCTCTCTATGCCACCTTTCAACAAAGGCATATATGAGACTAGCATCAACCATAGTGAGATAAGCTTGAAGAGAGATGTAGCAGTCCAGATTCCCGAATCCAATGCAATATAGAATCTGGCACAGGAACTTCAGAAAACTTCTTCAGCTTCAATCCATGAGTAATAACCTTTAACGACCCACGATCCTACGAGTAATTAAAGAACATAACAATAAATATTTATTCTTATTTAAATAAATAATTAATTAAATATAATGGATATATATACTAAAAATATATACTAAATATCATAAAAATATATACTAAATATCATAAATACTTATTCTAAATTAATTAATTAAATAAATACCTCTACTTCCCATATCCTCCGAGCCACGTGGTGTTCATACTGTGTCAACACAAATGTCACCACCGGTCCTCCAGGGAATCTGAGATGCTGATCCTACTCAAGCTCAGCATCAACAGCATCATCAACATCATCATGTGCAGGCTCAACAGGTTCAGCAGGTTCATATGTGTAGGCTCAACAGGTTCATATGTGTAGGCTCAACAGGTTCAGCGACATCATCTTGTCTACAACGATGATGCCTAATTGGACGGTTTGCTTCATTCAGTCGTCTGTTTGAAGCTGTTGGTGGAATTCTCTTTGCGCCATCACCACATCAGCTCCCACGCTTCGGGCAATGTTGCGAATAATTTGGCCAAATGCACCTCTCATTCTAGGCACTGCAATATATCAATATTCAAAAAAAAAAATGGAAAAAACACTTAAAAAAAAATTCATTTAGAAAATTTCATTCAAACCCAAACTTTCGAAGCCTGAGTTTCGAAACTTTACAGCAACCCCAAACTTTCGAAGCCTACTTCTCGAACCTTTCCAGCAATCTCAAACCTTCGAAACTTCATATTTAGGGTTTTAGAATTTTCATTTCGAAACTTTCAAATTGAATGAAAGTTTCGAGTGTTGCATTTCGAAAGTTTGGCCTTTCTGGAAAGGTTCGAAATTTTTGCTTCGAAAATTTGGGATTGAATGAAATCTTCGAAGGTGCAAGTGTTTGGCCTTACTTTTGTATTTCGAAAATTTGAATTTCCTTTGAAATGTTCAAAGATTGCAAAAATTCTAATTCGGAGACATGAAACTTTCGAATGAAATGGGTGAAAAAAGGGAAGGTAAATTTTTTGGGAGTTTTGATAGATAAATCAAGGTGCATTTTGGACTTTTCCATTAGAATGGGGGGTGGAAGGTACAGGAGGAGGTGCACGATACAAAACTCAAGTGGTAGTGATAGGTTCCATATCAACAATCGTGGGCCAACTGTCCAAAGGCCCACTTAAGTGGGAAAGTCGGGAGAGTAAGTTATAGTGACAAAAAAATGTTGAGCATGTTATATAGGTAGGTGGAGCCAAGAATAGAGTGGCTGAAAAAATCATTATTGAGTTAGCTATGGGGCAGAGAGCATTGGTTCTCTAAAAGAATTTAATTTTGGGAATATCTGTATGTTTAAAATTTTAAAAAAAATTGATTTTTATTTTATATTTTTAAAAACAATTTTTATGAAAAGTTAGTTAAAGATAATAAAAAAAAATTAGATTCATTTGTTACTAATTACAAAAAATAATTTTGACATTCAATAACTTAAATATTCATTATTTGAGATTTTAATATGATAAAAATCAAAGTTTTTTTAAAAGGGTATCTCTTAAAAATGATTTTTATGAAGAGATTCTCAAAATAGTTTTTATTTTAATGATTTTTTAAAATATCATTATCCCAAAAAAGTTGTGGAAAATAGATATAATACTTAAAATTATATTTTAAGATAAACTATTTAAACCAAATTTTTATTTGAAGCTTTATTTTAAAAATGTTATAACAAAAAGATAAAATACTATAAAAATCAGTTTTAAAAAAATCTTAAACAAACGGGTCATTTATCTTCTCTAATAGTTTTTTTTTTTAATCAGTAATACTAATTTTAGTTTTCTCTTACTTCGAGTTCCAATCAATATTTAAAAAAAAGACTTAAATGCACTTTTGATTTATTTATCTTATTAGAATCTCAAATTTAGTTTATCAACATTACAATTCCGAATGCATAAGTATTTCAGTCACTTTAATTTTAACGAATTTGTATTGATATCTTCAATCGATATACTCTTTTAATATGAATGAATATTGTTTTTAATCCAAATAAAAAATAATCACAAATTTAGTTCCGCGATTAATAAATTTGGGTTTAGTCCCCAATCTCACCATATTAGAATTTTCTTTACACCCAATTTCGCTGGTGTGTCAAATTTAGAGTTTTCAATTTGACAAGCTCACTAATTATTGGCCTTAGCCTACAAGTTGGAGGAGACAAAAAAAAATTATATTTAAAAAGCCCCAAAAAAGAAAGCTCTCAACACTAAAAAACCCCTAAAATTTAGTGGGCTTATGAGCCCACTTTTTCAAAAAAAATTTGATAAATTTTTTTATATTTTTTTCCGAGAAATAATTTTTTTCAATAAAAATGTTTCAATTTTTTTTCGATAAAAAATGATTTACTACTTCTTTTTGAAATTTTTCTAACTCGAGAAAAGAAATTCAAGAAAATTTTTCTAACTCGAGAAAATTTTCTCACAATTTTTTGAGAAAAAAATATTTTTTAATTTTTTCGATATTTTTTTTAAGAAAAATAAATATTGTCCATATCATTAAGGCTTTATGTATATCAATATTTTATCATTTAAAATGTTTTTTATGAATCATGAGGGCTCTCCCTCATTTTTTTTTCCTAATCCGAGATCTCCATTCCTTCTTCTTACTTGATATCTTCATTGTATCTCCCTATTTCATTTTTGTTCTTCATCTTTATCCCTTTGTGTTTCAATTTTTGTTTTGAATCTAGCATTCTCCATATTTCTTCCATTTAATCGAATTCTGTGTCTCATTCATTCTTAAGTCTCACCGATGTTAATCTTCCTAATGCAATGGTGAGATTGAATATGATGACGAGAGGTTGATCGATTTTTTGTGACTCATACAAGGATGAGAAGAAGATTTGGATTTCACAAACACAAATGATGAGAAGAAGATTAGGTTCCAGGAGCACAAATATTTTGGGTTTGATTTTGGATTTTCTCGAATGATTTTAGGACTCGAGTTTGGTTGGTCTGGGGGAATTCTATTTAATCGTTAATTATAAAATAGTTTACTTTAAATAATGTCATGGATATTAATTTAATCACATAACCAATTTAACATTTCCAAATGATCAAATTTAAGTCCACGTCATTAATAAATATGACCCCATCTAAATCGGATGGTGGGGAAATTTTTGAATTTTGCAAAATTATGAGACTAAAAACCCAGATTTATAAATGAGGGGACTAGTTCATGATTCAAATAAAAGAGACTAGCGGTTCATTTAAACCCAAAAAAGAAAAAGATTGTCGTCGAAAGAGTCAAAGGGGGTAATGGAGTATTCATTTAGCAAAAGAGACATTCAGATGCCAGAACTAAAAACAACTGCCTGCATATACACTAAAATCTTATTAAGCTGTTGATTATACACAAATTAGTTGCAACAATTTTAACATTCTTTTGGTAACGGCACATGACTTCATAAGTAATGTTTCCTCACAAAGGCGGGAAACTGAAATATCAATATCATCCATTTCTGACACCCACCCCCGTTTTATTTGCATATTCTAACTCTTATTTAATTCTTCCGTAGGGTATATGGGTAAATAGGTACATAGTTTAATCAAGCATTTGATGCAGCAGAGGCAAAGAACAACCTCACAGCCTCCATCCTCTATCCACCGAACTGAAAGAAAAACGTGGAGGAACTAATATGATTGACTAACAAAGATTTGAACAAAGAACATCGACCCCTGAAGAGGTGCAAACTCAGTCATAGATAGTACACCTGGTGCTTCAACATGAATCAAAATAGTTCTGCTGATGCGACACATGACTGCCCTACATAAAGAAACAAAATGTTTAGTATGAACAAGATAATTCAATTCACCTCCCCAAAGAAAAAAATCTCAATCCGCACACAAGACTACAATACAAAATTTTGATATTATAACAGTAATGAAATGTGCATGTAAAGTAAATTAAGATGCATAGTTGACTTATAAAATACGGAAATCACATTGCTACAAGGTCCTAATACTAAAGGTCCTTAATCAGGGAAGAGGCAGACACTTTACCTTTCCAATTCATTTCAAGGCACAAGGGGTCTATATTCATGTAATAGAAATTTACAGAACTCCTTTGCAGTACATTTTTCAGGCTTGAATCAGCACACTTGCGATTGTATTCCTAGCTTCTTTGCATAACATGTCAGCATCTTTCCCATCTATAGGTTTATGTATAACAACTTTAACGGAACCTAAGTTCACCATACCCTCCCTTCCTGCTGGCATGATTTGGCCAGTTCCAATAAGTGTAATAGGTACCACGGGTGCATTAGTCTTTGCAGCAATGCTGAAAGCTCCCTTCTGTACATCCTCCCAAGGGAAAGATAAAAGTTGACAATGAGTTCAACAAAATGAAATCTCTACTAGAAACAAATAAATGCAGCAGAGAAAAAAAGACTTGAAAACAATAGACCTCAATTAGATTATGCTACTGTATTATGCCACCTATCTAGGTAAAATTAGCATCCCAGTCCTACGCATGTCATTCCCATGTGATGACAGGAAGGAAGAAAAGCAACTTCAAAACCAAGGTAAGTAAAATACAAACTCAGAGTGTAGCCAGCGCTTCATTTTAGAATATTATTATTCTTGTTAAGTTAGTAATGTTATTAGGATGTGGTTGTTCCCTTGTTCTAATTGTACTACTTCAGTTTTTTCATCAAAAAAAATTGTACTACTTTACATGCACTGCATTAATAGTACGACACCTTTTATAACTCTTTATCGCATATCTGTATCACAGAATCCACTGCTAGATCGAAAGTTACTATCACATAGATCATGTCTATAAAATTTCATATTATTCTAAAATTATTTGATGTGTCGATGAGATACATCAAAATTATTTTATTTAATAAAAGTTCATACGATGTTAAGATGTATCTTATTGACATATAAAATGATTTAACATTAGTGTAAAATTTTATAGACTCTCTATGTGATAGTAGTAACTCCCCTCTATAAGAAGCGTCGTACATTGACATACTCCATATCATTCCTTCAAATTCCCATATGTCCCCATCCCAATTGCGTTGTATCTCCAGCAAAGTTTGTGGTTTCTTTAGCCCATCAAAGAGCTTCAAGGCATTTTCTTTAAGTGATATTTCTAACAAGCTGAAAATAGAATTATAATATCAGTATTTTTATCGTTTTAGGAGTAGGCTTGTAATAGCTGTGCTAGACTAGTACTTTACCTAGATAAGTGGTATTGGGTAATTAGGATAGGGATTAAAATTATAGGACATAATGTCATCAATGAATATGAAATATATTATTTCAGTTTTACTTAGTTACTACTTTTCTATCCTTTGGCTATACTTTTTAATTTTGACACCTTATTTAGCTTGTGTTCAAGGTTATGTGCTATGTTTCCTCAACAACATAAATAACTCATAATTATCTACAATTGTTTGCTTCTAAATCATGATTATCTACAAAGGTGAAAATGATTACAGGAATCATGATACAAACTCACCTTGAATGCACCTAATTTACCATCTTTAGAGCGTGTTCCCTCCGGAAAGAAAAAAACAGAGGCTCCTTTCTTGATCAGATCAATGCACTGTTTAAGACAGTCCTATACATGAAGAAGCAAGCACAACCATGATTTAAGCGCTATCAGTTTCTTAAAATCCAGGGGGGAGGGATAATTACAAAGAAAATACTAACATTTAATTAAGAAGAACTGGTTAGTAAAATTAGCAGCAAAAGCAATGGTGAAAGAATACCATCTGGCTTCGGCTGTCCATACGCTTCAAAGGAATAACGCCCAAAAGAAACATTGCCCACCCAATTACTGGAAAAAGGAATACCCCAGTCTTGCTTATGAATTTAAAGCTTCTTCCAAGAGTTAGAAGAGTATATATGTCCAGAAAACTCTGATGATTTGAAACATAAACAGCGGGAGTATCCGGAGGTGGAAGATTCTCCAACCCTTCATATTCAATTTTGAAAAATGGGGTCACGGTCAACGTTGCCCAGACTTTGGCAACAAAATAATGGAACTTTCTCTGGTAACGATCAAACAGGAGCACAGATGGATGCCCAACCAGCATCAACATAAAAAGAAATATAGCAGCAAATGAAGTAACAGCATAAAAACAAACTCCCCTAACTTTTGCTTCCATTTTCAGTTCTGCAATAAACCGAAGACCAAGGAGCACATAAAGAACAGGCATTTCAATTTAACCCAAGCAAACAAAACATTTTAATACAAACCTGGTAATGAATAGCCGTCTCCTGCAGACCCCGCTGCAGTAATCTCTGATCTTACAATCACATCCCTGGGGAGTTTATTTTGAAGATTCAATTGGTAACAGAAACGAGGTCCAAAGAACTCCACTTTAGGAAAACATGACACCCTCAACACATTTCTTTGCTTCTTGGGGTTGCCTAACAAACTACTTTGAGAAGCTATGCAAGTAATAAAAGAAGATAAAATTAAAATAACCCATACATATTCAAACACTTAAAAAGAAGAAACAAGCAAATAAACACTAACTAATTATCAAAGAAGAAGCAAAAATTCACACAAACTTACTAATATGTGAAGTACTGAAAAATGAATGTTTACACGGTGTTCTTTTATGAGACCGCAACTGCAATAATTTAGAGGAGTTCAATCAAACATAACTCACATGTAATAAATAAAAATTGAGAGAAAAAATTATCGCACTCACGATTGTAAAAGAGGAGAATCTCGGTTCTTCGTGAAAGTGATAGAAACGACGGATTGGACACTGTGGCAGATCTAGGACCCTGGACCAGGGGTGCAAATTATTCAAGTACAATTAATAACTAGTGCATCTACCCGTGCAATACACAGAGTAATTTTGTACAGAGAATAATATATTTTATTAATTTAGAAAAATTAACTTTTTAAAAAGAACAATAAAAATTCACAGGTTATAATTTTTCTAAAAAAACATGTTAGTTTTTAGTATAAGAGATTGAGTAAAAAAAGTTCAAAATTGCAATAACCAATGCATAAGAGTTTGGATAAACAAAATTAATATTGATATTTACTGAGTCACAGGCTCAAGATGAGTATAAAACTCAGAACAATAAATACTACATCAGTACCATCATACCATCATATATCCACCAATAGTATCATACTTCACTTACAAAGCATTATGGCTTGAATGCTGAGATGTGATGATTCAAAAACTTATCTCTATTGTCAAAGCATTGTCATTAGCCAAAGTATATGAAGAGAAATGTACCTCAGCTACCAAACCAGCAAAATTCCAACACACAGATTAACAATAACAAACTAGAGCTCTAATTCCAACAGACCATATAATAACCAAGTTACTATGAAAACCAATTCAACACAAAAGTAGATTGAATTTATGAGAATTGAAACTAGTATTCGTTTTAGAGATGCCACTGCTTTTTCACCTTTATTTTTTATAGGAGTTCCTAAAACAAATCCAAACTGAAACAGTACTAAATAAATAGAGACATACTCAAAGTGGTTTTAAAACCAAGTATGGGTAGACAATATTTGAAATATATATGTTGAATTGAAGAGGTAGTTTGTTGTCGTATGTCATGTAATCAAAGTCAAATTAATATATTATTATATATATAATATGAGAACAAAAAGAAATTAAGGTGATTAACATTGAGATATGTGTGTTTATCAAAGCAACGTTTCCTCTCACAACATGCTATTTTCCAAATCACAACAAAAATCAAACTTAGGAAAACAGCAACTCAGCAACTAATACAAAAACAATGATTGACAATTAGCAACTGATGATTTACACTAACAATGATTTCACAACACAAATTGTTTGAAATTAAATAAAGGAATAACTAGAAGAATTGAGAAGCATTCTAAAGACTACTTTTGTGAAAATAATGTCCATTGATTACACAAATTACTACTCAGGGTCTCAATGGCAAAATCAATCAACCAATTTAATACAATTAGAGTCATATAAAAGAATCCCATTCCTAAAACTCCAAACCCTAACATATTCAAAACAGAAAATGGAGATTCGTTACATGTTGATGTTCTTTTGGAGACTGAACCTGGAGGAATTGGCGCGGTGGTGGGCGCCTGGAAGGCTGCCGGCAACGATTTACAAGGAGGAAGAATGGTAGATGAGAGAGTGTACAGAGAAGAAGAGTGTTACCTGAATTGAATTGGACAAGCAACTTCCATGGCAAGTATGATGAATTGAATTGTGAGTGGTTTTTGGTTTTAGGGTTTATTTTTGGGTTTGTACTTTTCAAAACACGTTATCGCAAATTTCAAGGTATTTTAAATTTTATCTTCATTCTCATCTATCATCGCTCTTCTATGTTTGGTTTGTATTTCCTTCGCCTTTTGCTGCCCCATTGCTGTAATAATTCTACATTGTTTTTTTTATGTCAACCAGTACGCTCATACCGGTGTAGTCGTACATTTTCAATTAAAGAACTGTCTAGTAAAAATACGATTAATTAACTCTAAATTACAATTAAGATATAAAATTTAACAATATAAAATGTTGCATTTAATTTAGAGTTTAATTACTATGCATTTTTACATTGTCAGCACATAATAATCATTCGTATTTGTGATTTTTGATGTAATTATCATAAAAATCAAATATTTAAAATAATTCGACAGTTGAAATTAATTGACACTGTACAAAACTTTTTCAATGTATATAAATTAAATCCTTTAATTTATATACATGGTTAATATGTTAGTGTAAAGAGTTGATACTCTAACATTGAATCCTAATCATCTTATGTTAAAAAATGTTTGACAATTAAGCCTAACAATAATTTGAACGACTTGAAAATAGTTCGAGACTCGATAATAAGCTCGTTGAACTTATAGTTCATGAACCAAATGAGACGAACTAGAGTTCGCTAAATAAATAAGTTGAATTTGAATTATATATAATTCGACTTATTTTGATCATGAAAGGATGAGATGATTAAATCTTAGTCATTGATCAAATCATGAATGGTTAAGATTAAAACAAAAAGTCATATGACTGTTTTAAGTGGTCATGTACACTTTCAATCATGATCATCCATGCATGGTTGTATGGTCATCAATTAATCATCTCACACTCTAATATTAAAACTTCTCTCATTTGATACATCTATGTATATATACCTTGAATTGGTTGTGTACCAAAACAATTTTGTAGGCACATTGTGAACATCATCAATGCCCCATGCATGTCTCACCTACATATCACTTTATAAATTGTTAGTAGCCATTATGCACAACAAAATAAGACATTCTAAAATAATTTCCAACTAGCCTCAATCAACACATGCAAAATAAAATCACTACTGAAAAAATGGTTAAATAAGTTTTTAATCTTTATAAAACTTTACTATTTTGCTTTTAGTCCTTATAAAAAAATTTGTCACCTTTTATTCCCTTAAAATTTTCCGCTTTCATTTTTGGTCTGTGATTTTATACCAACTATTGTGTATTCTTCCAATTTTTAATGATTTTGCGCAGTAATATTTAATAACTCGATACTCCATCCATTTTCTCGAAATGTTTTGGTGTGAGACTTTATCGGAGCCCATTCATTAAGTTCATAGAAACATGTGAGTAGATGGATCAAATTGCAAAACTTATGCTCTAATGGAAAGGAATTCTTAGATTAAAAAAATACTTTAGTTGAACACCGTTCTGGATTATCCCAAGCCCGGTTCGTCTTCTCACGTCGACCCATCCCAAAATACTAATCCATCAAGGATAATTAGGGTTTTCTACCCTAATGGCTAAACCTAGTTGTTACGATCTTAAAGCCGCATCCCGCCGAATCCGCCTGCAATAATGGCCATTCATGGCTATGTCCCCCTCTGCGTTGGGACCTTGTTGGAACCAAGTTGGTTTTACATTTAGAGTTTTGATGTTAACACATATCAAAACTCTAAATGTAAAATATATTTGATTCAAATTTATAATTGAAGAAAATCTAAAATAAGATTTGATTCAAAATTATAATTGATGAAAATCTAAAATAAGATTTGATTCAAATTAATAATTGATGAAAATCTAAAATAAAGATTTGATTCATATTTATAATTGAAGAAAATCTTTGACCAAGATAAAAAGAAGATACGGTCAAGATTTGAAGAATATTTGAAGAAGATTTGATCAACATTTGAATAAAATTTGATGAAGATTTGATCACGATTTATCTACAATAAAATATGAATAGGATTTACAAACGCAATCTGAACAAAATACGAACAGAATCAATCTGAAGAATTTACAAACTCAATCTAAACAAAATAGAAAGAATCAATTTAAACAATTTACAAACTCAATCTGAACAAGATACAATTCAGAATTAAATAAGGACTAAATTGAAGCCCAAATTTTCACTATAAATAGACACTCAAGGCTGAAGGAGAAAAGCATCAAAAAAGTAGAAAAGAGTAGAAGAACTCAAGCTCAAGATTCCTAATTCATCTTAGAGTTCAAAGAGAGAAACACTTGTTCGAATGAGAAATATTTTCTGAGTGTTCTTTTTTTTAAAGTGTGAGAGTTATTATTATTATCAGCTTTATTAGAAGCAACTACTCAAGTTCCAATCTTTTGTATCCAACCCGACAGTGGTTTAGTTCCTTCTTCAATCTGGGGTTGTCAGGTTGTTAGGAGAAGACTTGGCTTGTAGGGTCAAGGTGGTTAGTTCCTCAAAAGTCTGGGGTTGTCACGTTGTTTGGGAAGATTGACTTGGAGGGTCAGGTGCTTTGTAATTCAAGGTATTTGAATTAGTGGATTAAAGCCTTCTAAATGAGGGGACAAGATGTAGCCAAGTTAATGGTGAACCAGGATAAAGCTATGTGTCAAATTATTTATGCTTTCATTGCTTGCTGCCTCTGAATCCGATTGCTTCTACTCCAATAATTCATAAAAACCAACCAACTGTCATCAAATTAGCAAAAAGTTATCAACTTTAACAAACACAATTCAACCCTCTTCTCATGTTTGCACCTTCAATTGGTATCAGAGCTCGGTCCCAAGGCTGAACACTTTACAGTGTTTGAGAAAAGATCCAAGGGTTCAACATGTCTGGATTCAATGAACCAACAAATGAAGAAATTGAGGTATTATCTGAATTTACTCGATCTAATTTAATCACTGCTATAAACTGACAGAGAAATCACACATATCAACAAAATCAAAACTGGAAGAGAAATCACAAATCAATAGAACCGGAACTACCAGAAGAATCAAAATTACCATTAGTTCCAAAATTACCAAAGGAACCCGATACATCAGTAGAAACAGAAGTGTCAGATTAACAATCAGAATCAGAGACTTCTTTGAACACTCCAATCAAATTCATCAAGACTACAAACCTGAATGGGAATTCAAATCCCTTCATCCAGACCCTCTAATAAGAGAATATGCAAATTCAAAAATCTTAAAACTAGAAAAGAAGAAATAAAAGGGTTTTCAGAGTGAAATTGAAACTGTTGACATATAGGTTATATCTTTCTTTAAATTTAATTATTGTTTAATATTATGTTTATTGCGATAACAAGAAGCTTGATCTTAAAAATCAAAGCTAGATAAGAACTTTGTAGGTTCACAAAAAAAATTTAGAGGAACAAGGAGATCCACAGAATCTGAACACTTCAGCAAAAGTAACATACAAGTTTGGTTTTCCGAAACAAGCGGAAACCACCTTAAACAAAACTGATGTTTTGGCTATATTGATTTTATTCTTCAGTTATCTGATTTATACTATGTTATATGACAAACAGCTTGACCTTAAAAAGTCAAAGCAAGTTGAGGATACTGCAGGTTTACTAGAACTAGAGGAAGCAGATGTTGACAAACCAGAAGAACTTGAAAAATCAGAGGATACAAGCAAATTAGAAGAATGTGATAAATCTTCAAAGGATGAATCTGATCAAGTCAGAAATAGTCAAGATAAGTCAGAAGAAAGATCTGGACGGAAGTACCAGTAATCTCATCCTAAAACTCTAATCATTGGAAGTGCAAGTGATCCTTTGAGGACCAGATCATCACTTAAAGATACCAGTTTGTTTGGCTTACTCTCATGACTTGAGCCTTCCTCTATTGATGAAGCATGGGCAGATGATGGATGGATTCTAGCAATGCAAGAAGAGTTAAATGAATTTGAGAGGAATGATGTTTGAGATCTAGTACCTAGACCAGAGTAGAACATTATTGGAACCAAGTGGGTTTTCGGAAACAAGCTAAATGAAAAAGGTGAAGTGGTAAAAAATATGGCAAGACTTGTCGCACAAGGCTACAGTCAGCAAGATGGCATTGATTACATTGAGACATTTGCTCCAGTGGCAAGGTTAGAAGCTATTTTTTGAATTTCAAATAAGTATGATGGGAGAACTTAAGTTTTTCTTCGGGATACAAATTCAGAAAAGTCAAAAAGGTATATACATTCATCAAACTAAATATACAAAAAAGCTTCTTAGGAAGTTTAAGATGAGTGATTGCAAACCTATGGCTACACCAATGCCCCTACTTGTTCACTTGAAAAAGATGATTTAGGCGAAAAAGTTGACCAAAAAACCTATAGAGGAATGATAGGATCCCTACTTTACCTTACCACTTCCAGACCTGACATCATGTTTAATGTATGTGCAAGATTTCAAGCTGATCTTAGGGAATCACATTTAACTATTGTTAAGAGAATCCTTAGATACCTAAAAGGCACTACCAAAATTTACCTTGTTCTACAAGAAATCTCCTAAGTACAAACTTAGTGGATACTGTGATTCTGATTATGCTGGAGATAAACTTGAGAGAAAGAGCACTAGTGGCAACTGCATAGTTTTAGGTGAAAACTTAATATCTTGGTCAAGTAAGAGACAAAACACCATTGCAATGTCAAAAGCAGAGACTGAGTACATTTCAGCAGCTGGCTGCAGTTCTCAACTACTTTGGATGAAACATCAACTTGAAGACTACAAAATCCTAGAATCCAATATTCCCATCTATTGCGATAAAACTTCTGCCATTTGGGACTTAAACACATAGAGATCAAACACCTCTTCATTAGGGACTTTGTTCAAAAAGGGGTACTAAACATTCAATTTGTAGACAGTGAACACCAATGGGCTGAGATATTCACCAAACCACTACCTGAAGATAGTTTTACATTAGTTTATATATTTTCTTGTACTATATTATATTCATGTTATTAAAAAAAAGAGAGAAAAACGAAGAAAAAAAAGAGAGAGAAAAAAAAAGATATAGTTTCACTTTCAAGTCTTTTTGTCTGATACAAAAGGGAGAGAAAGATATTTGATAAAGTGGAGATAAAATGATACTTAGACTTAAGGGGAGCTCTAAGTTAGGGGGAGTCAAAGAAATATAAAGAAAAGTTGTTATTAAAAATTTAAGTTTTGTAATCATCAAAAAGGGGGAGATTGTTGGAACCAAGTTGGTTTTACATTTAGAGTTTTGATGTTAACAAAAATATTTTATGAGAAAAATATATTTGACTTTAAAGAGTGTGAAAGAAGAGTCATGTTTGTGAAGAAAATCTAAAATAAGATTTGATTCAAATTTATAATTGAAGAAAATCTAAAATAAGATTTGATTCAAAATTATAATTGATGAAAATCTAAAATAAGATTTGATTCAAATTTATAATTGATGAAAATCTAAAATAAATATTTGATTTCATATTTATAATTGAAGAAAATCTTTGACCAAGTTGAAAAAAAGATATGGTCAAGATTTGAGGAATATTGGAAGAAGATTTGAAGAAGATTTGATCAACATTTGAAGAAGATTTGATCAACATTTGAAGAAGATTTGATCAAGATTAAGATATGATCTAATCATAGTATCCTCTTCTTCCCTGTCCCAATACCAAGATACGCAAAAATCATTCACAAAAATATATATGAATACATATTAAAGATTGATATGCCTTAAATGTTGATTGGAAATTTCCAACAATAATATTCTAAATGGACATTTCTTCTCTCTATTTAAGAAGAACTCACTCAATCCATTATAGAGTGTGAGAGAAAATGAAAACAACTATGTGTTAAGAAGAAAACCAAAAAAGCCAAGAACACATCAACATAAAAGAATGAATGGAATATCCTCTTAATAGAGACTTGTTATAATTGATGTAAATCAATCAAAGTGTTCTCACACACTTGTACTGATATAGAACTTGATCTGTAACATCCTCTCAATAAGAGTTAGAATCATAGAAACAAATTTTGTGTCAATTCAGTCACAAACTAGAACTGATGTAAATCAGCCCGATAGTGACAACAACCCTCTCACCCTAAGAGGTACCTGGAAAGGTACATCAACTCTCATGAACCTCAACGACAGGATGCTAGAAAGTTGAAGAAGGTTCTGATCACGACGACCTAGAGAGGCTATAGAAAAATACTCAAAGCTTGAAGAGGCAGAGTAAAGAATACTTGTATGTTACTTACTGAAATAGTGGATTAAGTCCTGGATTATACTGACGCAAAATCTCTCTGTAAGGGGAGCACTGGATGTAGCAACAGTTTTTTGTGAACTAGTATAAAAATATTTGTGTTTCCTTTATCTTCTTCTATCTCTCGCATCTTAGTTCTTTATGATTCAACCTTACTTTGTCTAAATCTGTTTTATAAAAGTAAGTTGAATGTTTTAATAAAGAACATATTTTCTGTAAGGAAGTCAAAGTTTCTTTTAGAAACAGCAAACACAATTCAAACCCCCGTTTCTTGTTTTTTCCAACACCTTCAATTGTTATCAGAGAATGGTCTCTTGATTGAGAACTTTACCGTGTATGAGCAAAGATCCCTCTTTGATGGAAATACTAGGGAAATGGTCTAAAATAGTGTATGTTTTGGAATTTTTTTTAATTTTTAATTTCTCTCAAAACTTTGATTGACAAAGATTGCTCACAAGGACTACAATTGTTATCTAAAAAATAGTTAAATCGTTTTTGAATAACATCTATTTCTCAAATGTCAATTTCATCTTCTTTACAAAGTCTTTTTTAAAGGGGTATTTTATCTACTTTAGGGAAAGGGTTTTCGTGTTAATGTCGCCTTTGTGCAAATCACTCTTCAATGACATTTTAAGTAGTAAAAGAAAATCTTTGTATTAAGACAAGTGAATACTCAAAGAGAAGAATACGCATGAATAAGGCTTTTATTGTGTCCTTTGAGATAGAGTAATCATCTCAAAGTCATATCTATATGAGAGATACTTTCTTAGATTATAATTATCTAAGGAAATGCTTCATCGTGTGATCATCTCTCTTTTGAACAACAGATTGAAACTCCTTGTGTATTACCTCTATTAAGATATGTTTTTAAATGGTCTGAAAACTCCTTCCATTCTTTCTGTCTTCTGGTTGTATCCTTTAAAACTCTTCAATGACAAATTGGACAAAACTCGTATGCTCCCGTAAGTCATAGTGAGTTAATAAGTGAGAAAAGTCTACTTACTAATATTGATATTCAACCACTGATAGAAAGAAATATTGGTGGATACAACATAATTGTTAGAGAAAAATAATGGAAACATTATAATGCATTTCAATAATCAATCTAAACCATCAAGGAGAAGCTTTATACCATGATCCTCGTCAGAACAAAGATGATGCATTTAAAATAAACACAACCTCTCAATCAACACCATTTTTTTGAACGTTGAATGGCAAGAAATTGAAGATGCATTTAAAATAATTATGAAACCAAATTATCCTCAAAGAAGCTTGGACTGCATAATGAGCCACTTTGGCAATCCTCTGGCTACAAGGTCTGAAGCATTTTGTAACACCACCCAATGGAAATAACGAGTTTTTTCCTTCCGTGGGATTCGAGCCCGGTACCTAGGGGATAAGTACCGCCTCCACACAGTCCCACTACCAATTGGGTCGGGGTGTTACATAAAACAGACGCCTTTTTTTGTAACACCCCGGCCATTACCGTTACCGGCGATGCTACTTCACGGTCTTCTCACTCCCCCCTTTCCCTCCCACCGTTGGAAATCTAGCGAGTTTTTGCCTTCCGTGAGATTCGAGCCCGGTACCTAGGGGATAAGTACCGCCTCCACACAGTCCCACTACCAATGGAAGGCAAAAACTCACGGAAGGCAAAAACTCGCTAGATTTCCAACGGTGGGAGGGAAAGGGGGGAATGAGAAGACCGTGAGGTAGCATCGCCGGTAACGGTAATGGCCGGGGTGTTACACATTTCCTCTGTATGCTCAAGGACAAGGTTTTCGCCTCTCGTGTATTGCCTGCTTGACTCATCATCTAAGACTCATATATACAAAATCAAAGCACTAGAAAAAATGACTGCATCTGCTGATTCAAAAGAAAGATTAAAACCAAGATAGCTCTATTTCTGGTTAGAAAAGCATCTGATCGAAAAGTCCAACCAACTTTGGTAAGATAAATGAAAGAACAAATTTGCTATTTTACCTCGTGTGACATTTTCAAGAACCTTGTACTTTTTTCATTATTTTATGTGTACTTGTTTGTCTTACCTTATATAATTTTATTTTGTGTGCCTGTGTTTTCCTATTTGTCTTATTGTGTGTATGTGTTGTCCCTTCTGTCTGGGTTCGTGTTGTCCTGTCCTTGCTTATATTGCCTGTTTTTGTTGTAATTTGTTATGTGATTCACTCTCGTTAAAATCTTTGTTATCCACCATTCTTAAATGCTTATTTTAACCTCCTTCCTTTCCAGTGCTTTTCAAAATCAACCTTTTCATTAAAACCCTTTCTCTTCCAATATTTTTTTCAAAATGTTTTAAACCAGAAACCCTCTAGGAAAAACCAGTTCTATATCTCTTTCTTTATTAAGTCTTCATCTTCCTAAATAATCATCTTCATTCACTGCACTCGAAAAAAGAATTTAGGATTTTCTTAAAACATGAATTACTCAACCTGAATGGTGAAATGTTCAGAAATCATGAATTTATTACATCTGTGAACTACAATCAACAAAACGGATTATACAAGAAGGTTCAAAAAATGCATTCAAAGGTTAACTTTGTGGAACCCTTGGGTATAAATGTCTCATTCTTTCACCAAGTACCTTAAGTATAAGAAGGAAGTAAGAAAAAGAGCATTGAAAGGCTTGTGCCTCATTTTGTTTGAAAGAAATATTGAAGAAAGGTTGGAGCAACTACAATTTTATCAAATATCTATCTTTGGAAAATTATATCTCCAAATCTATATTTAGAGAAAGCCCCACTAAACAAGTCAAAATTGTTAGAGAAAATGGAAGACTACATCATCTTCTTTCTTTTTAATTATGTTTGACAAGTCAAAAGGTAGGTTCCTAAATATGAAAACTTCGTCATCACTGTATGAGATAAAAGTTAAATGGAGGAAGACTCCTTCTGAATAAGATGTTAAATAAAGGAACTTAGTTTATTTATGTATTAGGAATTGGTGATTGAAACCTAATATGTAATATAAATTAATGGATCTGGTTTAGATAGCCTTAGAAAAACCTTAGGACGTTTAGTTTTTTCCTTTTATGCTTTTTTGTAACAAAGTATTGCAGTTGTAATGTAATTTGTATTTGTTGCAAGTGTAATGTCAGATATGCACGAATAAACGTTATCATTTCTTTGACCTTCTAGTTTAACCCTCTGTTCTATTCCGTTTTCTGCCGACTTGTGTATTCTCTCTTCCTCTCCTTTTATTTTTCTTCAAAATTATCCTCTGTCCTTCTTTAAATTCTCTCTCCCTCCTTTATGTTGCCTCATACCTCTAAACTTCCCCACGTGTCCTATATTATTTGTCTTACCCTGTCTCACTCTTTGTTTTCCTCCATGCTCTCATCATTACGTCTCCTCTTTCCAAGAACGTTTTCATTTTCCTCTTTTCGTCGTCACTGTTTTTTGGTTTTCATCCACTATGCTTATCAATCTCATCTTCTATGGATGATGGTTCATCTTCTGGTAGGAAAAGAATGTCACCTTCCTCTCCCAATAAGAAGAAAATCCCACCATCTGAAGCAGCCACGATGCTGAGTGACATTCTTCTTGAGCAACTAGAAGCTCGAATTGCTCTGCAAGAAGTCGACCACAAGATGGAGCTTCTCATCTCTCAAATAGAGGAAGCAGCTGAACTCTTAAGGTGTGTCGTCAGATGTCTCTAGAACCTATGTATAGGATTAGCTTTTGTTCAAGTTTTTTTTTTTGTGGTGTCTTCTTTGTGTCTTCCTTGTAATCACGATCTTCCTTTTTATTGAAATTTTACCTTGGTTTTACTTTATTTCTTTTATGCCTCCTTTGAGTTGTCGTTTAAATTTTTTTTGCTTATGCTAATTATCTGTATGTGGCGTGACAATTTCTTTTATCCCTCTGGTGATTCTTGTGTATGTTTGGCCTAATATAAATTCTATAATTTTTACCCTTTTTGATAATGACAAAAGAGGAGAAAAGTAGAAGAATTAGTAATACAATGAATTGTATGCTATGCATCTGCATTATTTTCATGATATCTCTGTGTTATCTTTCCCTTTTGTGTGTAAAAAAAATGACTTAATAATGTTTAAAACACTTAAAGAATCTTAATTATCAAATTCAGGGGAGCCCCAAAATATTGATTTGAAAGTTTCTTTTTAGAAGATCAAACAATCATTAAGTTAAAAAGTTTTTGAGTACTACATTCAATAGAAGTTTTCCTTTAAAACCTCATCTTGTGAAGGAAAATTGTTCATTAATTGTATAGTTATTTGTCATCATTAAAAAGGGGGAGATTGTTAGTGCAGTAGTGGTGTTAGCTAAAAACCTCTGGTTGATTTTTTTGATGATAACAAAAACAAACAAATAAAGAACAATTATACCCTAATTGTGTGTGCTAAGCATGCAGATTAAGTTAGAAGACAAAAATTTATATTAATGACTATCCTTTTTAAGGCAACATAAATTACAAGTAAATTAGAGATAATAATCTGAGTGTCTTAAACGCAAAGATTATTATCACCTAATAAATAAGTAACTATGCCTACCAATGGAACAAGTCGTAATATAGCAAAAGAAGCAATGCATTAAGTAGTTCAAAGAAAAGCATAACATAATATGTGTTTTTATATCAGCCATATCCTCTGGTGATCATAAGAAGACAAAGGAACAACACGACTCCGCCTCACTTAGTTTGTTTGATTATGACGCAACCACTCTGACACGCGCCACCAAAAAGCGCTATAATTTTCTACCTACGACAACGCTTTTCCAAAATTCATCTTAGAGTTCAAAGAAAGAAACACTTGTTCGAATGAGAAATATTTTCTAAGTGTTTTTCTTAGAGCAACTACTCAAGTTTCAAACCTTTGTATTCAAACCCGATAGTGGTGTTAGTGTGCCTTCAACAATTTAGGGTTGTCAGATTGTGTGGAGAAGACTTGACTAATAGAGTCAAGGTGTGTGTGTTCCACAAAAGTCTAGGGTTGTTAGGCTGTTTGAGAAGACTGGTTTGGAGGGTCAGGTGCTTTGTAATTAAAGTTGTTGAAGTAGTGGATTAAATCCTTTTGAGTGAAGATATTAGATAAAGCCAAGTTAGTGGTGAACCAGGATAAATTACTTGTGTCACTTTATTCATGCACTCCTTAATTTTGTTATTGCTTCTACTCCATGTAAATCATTATGTCTGAACAAGTTTAATCAAATAATGAAAAAGTTATCAACTTAGTCAAACACAATTCAACTCCTCCTTCTCGTGTTTGCACCTTCAGATTCAACGGTTCAATCTTAACTAATTAGACTAATGATTGCTAAGAAGTTCTAAATTCGATAATCTAACAATTCAATCTTAACTAATTAGGCTAAGTATTGAAATAAATATTATAATTTTGATGATCAAATGGTTCAATCTTAATTAATTAGACTATTTATAACCTAGAAATTTTACTTTGAATGATCCAATGGTTCAATGTTAACTAATTAAGTTAACAGTGACTTAAATATTATATATTTTATGATTCAACAGTTCAATCTTAATTAATTAAACTATCCATAACTTAGAAATTTTAATTTTAATGATCCAATATTTTAATCTTAACTAATTAAACTTACTACGACTTAAGAATTATAATCTTGATGATCCAATAGTTCAATTGTATCTAAATAAATTTAGTATGACTCAAAAATTATAATTCCAATGATCCAAGAGTTCAACCTTATCTAATTAGACTAACTCACAGTTTTCATTTATCATTGTTCAATTTTGATAAGCTAATTCAAGTAGTTTATAAGCTTATAGCTTATCATTTTTTCTTCCAATTTTACCCTTATTATTGTAACTAAAGTTCTTTTTTACACTTTTTAATTTATTTATTACAATTTAAAATAAATAATTTTAAAATATTTTAAACAAATAATTTATATAATTTATAATCTAAAACAATTTTAATTAATAATAATAATTTAAAGTAAATAATTTAAAATAATTTATTTATTATAAATTAAAATAAATAATCTAGGTAAATAAAAAAAATATATATGTGGTTAATAAATAATTTATTTTTTTGTAATTTTAAATAGTTTATAAATAATTTAAAAATTAAAATAATTAACATTTTAATGTAAATGATTTATTTAAATTAAGAATAAATAAATAGATAAATATGAAAATTATATATACTAACTACTAGCGATAAGCTATCAACTAATTTTATCAAACAAAGCCTACAAGAAGACGCTATAAGCTATAACCTCATAAATGATTGTTACTAAGGCTCCGTTAGGTAAAATTAAGCTATAAGCTAGCTCATAACTGAAAAGTTGACTGATAGCTGAAAAGCTAGCTGATAGTGGATAACTGATAACTGATAATTGATGACTTATAGCTGAAAAGTTAATTAATTGAAATTAAAATGTTTGGTATATTTAGCTTTTAACAATATAAAATGACATAAAAGGACATAGTTATTTAATTTAAAATAACAAAAAATGCAACATTTTTATCCAATATCTCTTAGGTGTTGTTTTACTCCATTTTCCTTTTTTAATCAATTTTCCTACTTTATTTTATTATTGTGCTAGAAACCCAAAAAAAATAAAATACAACAAAACTTTGAAATAAAAATCAGAACCATGCAATTCATTTACTTGTTTGTGTTACATCATTTACTTTTTTTTTTATTACAATACAAATATAAATTTGAAGAGTTCTCTAAAAATTTAGCAAACTCCATATGTATAAATAGTAATCGTAAAAACAATACAATTCATTTATTGTTTCCAATTTAGTATAAAAAATGAATTTAACTTTATCACAATGATAAATTAGAAGATGAAGAAATAATAATAATTATGGCAATACATACCTTAATCAATTCTTGCAAAATGAATAACATGAAAATTTTATTTATTTTTTTTAGTTATTTTGCCAAGAAATTAAAGAAACATTGTTCACCGAGAAGAATGTACGTGAACATGTGAACTAGTGGGTGAGAAAGTGGTGGGTGAGTGGGATAGTTATTTTATATTATATATAGATAAAAAATAATAAAAATAAAATAATAAGGTTATAAATGGCAGAAAATGTAAAAAGCTATGAGCTATAAGCTCGATCGCTACTTGAAATAGCGTATTAGAATACGCTATAAGCTTGTGAGAAAAACTTGTTTATCAAACACATTTATTTTAATTCAACAAACTTATAAGCTAGTTTAATAAGCTATAAGCTAACTTATTGGCGTTACCAAACAGTGCCTAAATAGAGCTTATTGCTTCTAAGCTATAAACTCATTTTTTTGGCTTACCAATTTATCTCATTTTTAAAATTATTATTGTAACTAAAATCTATTTATACCCTTTATAATTTCTTTATTATAAATTAAAATAAATAATTTTAAATTTTAAAATAATTGAAATAAATAATTTATATAATTTAAAATTTTAAAAAATTTAATAAATAATAGTTTAAAGTAAATAATTTAATTCTTGTAAAAAAATAAAATAATTTTAAATAATAAAATAATTAATATTTTAAAGTAAATAATTTATTTATTTACTTTAATTTAAAGTGAATAAATAGATAAATAAATTAAGATTATATCATACTGATAAATTTTAAATGAATAAAAAAAATAAAACTTAAATTACTACTTTTAAAATATTTTAAGCATTAATTGGTAAAATTTACTTTTTACTTAAAAACGTTCTTTTATGTCATTTTATATTTTAAACTAATTGAACTGTTAATTGTACCAAATACTTCAATTAGCTTTCAGCTATAACCTATAAGTTAGTTAATTTTATCAAATAGAACCTATATAACATCTCAAAATAAGCTATAAATTAGTGAGAAAAACTTGTTTACCAAAAACAAATATATTTTATCAAACAAACTTATAAGTTAATCCGATAAATTATAAGTTAACTTATTAGTGTTACCAAATAGAACCTAGGCTACTAATACTATTTTATGTCCAAGCCTAAACTTTATATAATAAATACAAATTGTTTTAATTTTAATTTTAGATATTTTTCAAATGTCCTAAGTTATAAAAATGAACATATAGTAAATATACACCAACTATTATTTGAAAAAGAATATAACCAAGTAATAATCATTTGAGATGTCAAAACCTAGTGACAATTTAAGATAATGCCTATCGAACCATTTTGAAATGTCTACTCCATTCAAGTTAATAAATCTGTTGAAAACACTGTTTTTTACATTGAGTGTCTTAAAAAGAAACGAAAATAAGCTCATCCTGCAGAAGCCGTGTCAGGACATACCCCTACTGCATAATTTGTTGAGGAAAACATTTGACAATTGTGGTATTAATCACTCAAATTAAAAAAGCAAAAATGATAGAAACATATAACTCAGAATGAGACCATATGAATTCATTTAAGACTATAAAAGAAAATATATGTTTTGAGGAAAATTTACAAGTACTCTTCAAAAAATACAAAAGTATTATACAACATTGCGTTTTTTAACGGCCATTACCCCATAACCAAGAGGAGCAAATAAATTCACACTCCTAATTCCAACTAAATTCACAACCATTATTATTAACCCTACTAAATTCACCCTACTACACTCCCAATTCCAACTAAATTCACATCCATTAAAATATTCCAAACATACCGTATTTCTTCAGTCGGCTAATATTTTTAATTTTTCTATTGTACAATCATTGTGGTCGTCGTTGTTGCCGTCGCCACCACAAACAAGACCATAGCACCATCCTACAGCTACCATCCTCAAGCCTTGCTTCATCAAAATTAGTATTTTTGTCTATTTGATAAGCCAAACTACTTTTAAATTAAACTAGATAACAAAAAGACGTGTCAAAATATCCAACAATATCAAAAGAACAACAAAAATTCATCAAAACATAACAAACAAACAACAAAATAAAAAGAAACATGATTAGAGAATCAATTTGAGATGTAACAGATGTTAACAACAAAATAACAAACAGAGTAAATTTGACTACACCACTATATCTTGCAATTACAAAGGTAATAAGCAAATACAATACACAAGCAATAATTCCGCTGCACCAGGTTTAAAGAAAAAAATGCCATCATCAATATAGTCAACAAAAAAATTCAAAATAAATAGACACAAAAGCTATATTGATCCCATATATCAAAGTATATGCATCTAATTTTTACTCATTACATATCCAACTAATTACTAACTGCAAGTTTAACTTACAATGTGTGTCCCTTTTCACATTTCTTTCACTAATACCCTTTTAAAATTGAGTCCAAATCATTATGCAACTGCAAGTAACATGAATAATTATAACAATGGATACTATCTAACACAATACCATTCCATAACAGTAGTATAAAACATGCTTATAGAGTCACCACTGAAGTCATTGTTGTAATAATCTCCACGTAACGAATGTGTCGTGTTAGTACGATGTGAGATATTTCCAAAAATATTGGTGAATATATATATATATATATATATATATATATATATATATATATATATATATATATATGTATAAATGGTTTTAATTGACATGATATAGTTTGTTGGTTTAGTGGTTGGCGCAATTGCTGGCTTCGAACTCGGGTCATGCGCGAAAAAGAGCCACTCATCAACCACCAAACTATTGCAACTATATAGTCAAAAAATGAACATTATATGTATATACCTTTTCACAAACTGAATGACAGAACCAAGAGTTGCATCTCTTTCTCAAGTGATATTATTTTTCTATAAATTGTGTCATTTTGGACATAATGGAACATGAAAATTTTGGCTATTGCTATCCACTTTGTCTCATCCATTTTATATTATAAGTCATCCTATTCTTCTCTAATGCATGAGTGAAGGATAGGAAACATTCTTTTGTAACTTACTATTGAAAGATACTCTTGGTGTGTTTGAGCAAATCATATCAAGGTTTCCAAAGTACCCTAAAGGAGATTCATTGTTCATCTCATTTGCATCCGATTGGTAGCGGCAAATCAAACCTAAAGGCTAATGTAACAACATGCTTTGGAATTTGCTACATACAGTCTTCATCAACAACTTCATTATTAAAGTCTTGCAGCAATTGTAACCAACAGATCCAACAATCTTTAGGTTCGAGTTTATATTCAATCAAAGGCTGCATCACTCAAAGAAATGACTTCTAAGTTTTTGAAGTTGGAGAAATTCAATGGAGGAAACTTTATCCATTGGCAGAAAAATATGAAATTCCTTCTTACAACTTTGAAGGTGGTGTATGTTCTGAACACCACTAGACCACTAGAGAATAAAGCGGAAACATTAACAAAAACAAGAGAAAGGCAGAAGTGGGACAATGATGACTATATATGCATGGGGCAATGATGACTATATATGCATGAGACATATTCTCAACGGTATGTCTGACTCTTTGTTCGAAATATATCAAAGTAGCATTTCTGCAAAGGAACTATAGGAGAAATTAGAGTCAAGATACATGCAAGAAGATGCTACAAGTAAGAAGTTTCTTGTTTCTCAATTTAATAATTATAAAATGGTTGATAATAAATCAGTAATGGAAAAAATGCACGAGATTGAACGCATTCTTAACAACTACAAACAACATCAGATGCACATGGATGAAACCATTATTGTATCCTCCATAATAGACAAACTTCTACCTTCGTGGAAAGATTTCAAAAAATCCATGAAACATAAGAAAGAGGACATATCTCTTGAGCAATTGGGTAATCACCTCTGTTTAGAAAAAGAGTACCGTAAACAAGAGGATACTAAAAACCAATTTTTTCATGAAAAGGTCCATGTAATGGAGGAAGGAAATTCAAGCAAAAGTTTTAAGAAAAGAAATCGGGATTTTGATAAATCTCATGAAAAACACAATGGTAATGATGAACAAAGAAAGAAAAGAAAAGGAAGTTGTTATCATTGTGGAAAACCAGGACACTTTAAAAATGAGCGCTTGTTCTTGAAAAGGAAGAACAAAGAGAAGAATTCAAGTGCAACAAAAGATAATCTTGTTGCTGTCATTTCTGAACTCAACATGATTGAAGATGTTGAATCTTGGTGGATAGACTCTAGTGCTACCCGCCATGTGTGCAAAACAAAGAACTATTTAAGACCATTGATGAAGAAGATGGAAGTATTTTGTACATGGGAAATGCCTCAACTGGCCAAGTCAAAGGAAAAGGAACAATGGAGATTGAATTCACTTCTCGAAAAACACTTACTCTTAAAGATGTATTTTATGTTCCTAAAGTTAGGAAGAACTTGATTATGGTACCTTTACTTAATAAGTTTGGTTTCAAATGTGTATTTGAGGGCGATAAATTTATTCTCTCTAAAGGGGATATGTTTGTAGGGAAGGGTTACCTTTGTGAGAATATGTTCAAATGTAATGTTGTTAGTAACTATAATAATAATAGGATTTCTACTTATATCGTTGAGTCTTGTGATTTATGGCATATGTGATTAGGACATATTAACTTTAGAAAATTGAATGGCATGATGAAATCAAATTTAATTCTGACTTTTGACAAAAATTCAAATCCATGTAGTACTTGCATGTTAACTAAAATCACAAGACAACCTTTTAAAAGAGTTGAAAGAAGTTCTAAGGTATTAGATTTAATTCACTCTTATGTATGTGATTTACATGGTTGGCCCACAATTGGTGGTAAAAAGTATTTTATCACTTTTATTGATGATTGCTCTAGATTCTGTTAAGTTTATTTAATGCACTCTAAGAATGAAGTTTTATACAAATTTAAAATATTTATAGCACAAGTAGAACTTCAACATGAAACTTTTATTAAGTGTTTTAGAAGTGACAGGGGAGGAGAGTTCTATCATCCTGAGTATTGTGAGTCCACTGGTATTATGCATCAAACAACTGCACTATATTCCCCACAAAAAAATGGAATTGCAGAAAGGAAAAACAAGGTATTAGAAGAAATGGTGAATGTCATGTTATCATATTCTAGTTTATCTAAAGGTTATTGAGGTGAATCCATGCTAACAGCATGTTATTTGCTAAATAGAGTTGCTAATAAAATGAACAAGATAACCCCATATGAACTCTGGAAGAAAAGAAAACCCAATCTTAACTATTTAAAAGTTTGGGGTTGTACAACAATTGATAAGGTTCTTGAACCAAAAAGTAGAAAGAGGAATTGAAAGTGTATTTATGGGCGATGGTGAAAATAGCAAGGCCTATAGATTCATGGTTATTGAATCTAATGACTCATATCCTATTAACACAATGATTGAGTCAAGAGATGTAATTTTTCTATAAAATAGATTTAACTCAATTCCACATCGCAAGGAAGTTGTACGTTCTAGTGTACAAAGTCTAGAAAATAATGATATTTTGACATGTTCACAACCAAGAAATGATTTCATTAACAGGTATGGACCAATTTGCTACAATTTAGAGAGTGACCCAGACACATATGAAGAGGCAATAAAGTCTCAAGACTCTGCCTTTTGGAAAGAAGCCATCCAAGAGGAAATGAACTCAATTATGGGGAATAAAACTTGGAAATTAGTAGACCTACCACCCAGATCCAAACCAATACGTTGTAAATGGATCTTTAAGAAGAAAACGAAAGTTGATGGTACCATTGATAAATTCAAAGCTAGACTTGTTGCAAAGGGGTTTACACAAAAATAATGTATCGACTACTTTGATACTTATGCACTTGTTGCAAGAATTGCAACCATAAGAGTGCTTTTGGCACTAGCTTCTATCTATAAGTTTGTAATCCATCAAATGGATGTTAAAACTGCTTTCCTAAAAGGAGAGTTAGATGAAGAGGTGTATATGAAACAACTTGAAGGGTTTGTCATCAAAGGACAACAACATAAAGTGTGTAAATTGACTAAATGTTTATGCGGGTCAAAACAAGCACCCAAACAATGGCACCAAAAGTTTGATCAAGTTGTGCTCTCTAATGGATACAAAATAAATGAATCTGACAAGTGTATTTATAGTAAATTTCACAAATGAAATGGTGTTATGATTTGGTTATATGTGGATGATTTGTTAATCTTTGGCACCAATTTAGATGAGATAGAAAAAAAATAAAATTTTCTTATAAATTTTTTTTGATATGAACGATTTAGGTGAAGTAGATGTTATTTTAAGAGATGGTGTAAATATTGGTTTATCCCGATCTCACTATCTTAAGAAAGTGCTAAAGAAATATGATCAATTTAATTGCAAAATTATCTATACCCCATTTGATCAAAATGTTAGTTTACAACCATATAAAGGATGTCCTGTGGCACAACTAGATTATTCAAAGGAAATCGAATGTTTGATGTATGCTATGACTTGTACTTGACCTGATATAGCATTTGATGTTGGTAGATTAAGTCGGTATACAAGCAATCCAAGTAAAGAACATCGACATGCTGTTAATAGAGTATTAAAATATTTGAAAGGAACAATTAACTATAATTTAGTCTATAGTGGATATCCTTTAGTTTTGGAAGGATACATAGATGTCAGTTGAGTAACTTATGTTAAGGATCATGCTTCTACAAGTGGATAGATCTTCAACCTTGGTGGAGGTGCAATTTCTTAGGAATCAAAGAAACAAACTTGTATTGCCGACTCCACCATGACTGCATAGTTCATTGCCTTAGCTGCAGGTAGTAAAAAGGCTGAATGGCTAAGAAACTTGTCAATTTGGCCAAAGCCAATGACACCAGTATCCATATATTGTGATAGTCAATCCACACTATCCAAAGCATATAGACAAGTATATAATGGAAAATCTAGACATGTTGGTTTAAGACATAGCTATGTAAATGATTTAATTTTAAATGGGGTAATATCCATAGTGTTTGTAAGAACTCAAAAGAATCTTGCAGATCCTTTGACAAAAGGTCCGATAAAGGACATGGTGTTGAAGACGTCATTGGGGATGGAACTCTAACCCATATCTAATTAATCATCAATGGTGGAAAATCAACTCACACTTGAGTAACATCAAGTCTCGAGTTCAATGATGAAAGTACAATATTAGAGTGATTGCAAGCACTTGAATATAGATCCATATCAAAGGTTAAAAGCACTTGGACCATAAGTATAAAGTTGGTAGGTTGAGTTTTATTCTTAATACACATACAACATGAATTTGCTGAAATACATATTATGGGTGTATTTATGATATAGTCTAGCTATGTGAGGATGAAGTGAGGCCACTTCAAAGAGTTAAAAGCTTGACTCTTAAATTCTCATTAAAAGGGTACATGACACAAGACCTTATCAAGTGTGTCATCTTTATAATTCTTTCGAAAGTACCGAGATTTCATGTGTAAGTTGTGCACACTTGTTCTAAAGAATAATTGGTCTAAAGCTTGTCTACTAATCTAATCGGCATAAGTGGAATCCATAGCTTACTAAGTAGTGTTTCACATCGTAAGATACGATTATCTTAAACCATGATATTTCCAAAATTATAGGACTAAGTATATTTTGTAATATTAATATTTAGTATATTATATATAATATTTTGTTTCAAATTTATTACATTATTGAAATTTTTGTTGAGGAAAAAACATTTTTTATATATGTTTTAATGACAACAAACCTTATGAAATAAATGATTAAGTTTTATGACTGGTGATCTACTAATGATTGCACTTGAGTTTTATTTAAGGAAGATGAATTGCATAAGTGAACAAGCAAGAAGCCATTCATATCATAAAAGTGCATAAGTATTTACTCAATAATGAAAGAATCTCAAAAAGAATATATCATAAATCAATTATTCAAGAGAATGATTATTACATCTTCAAGATAGCATCTTCATGGAGAAGGTGATCAAATACATTCGTGCAACAATCAATGATCACATCATGATATAAATCAAAGCAAATCATGTCTTAACTAAATTGGAAATTGATGACAAGATCATTATGAAAAACGAAGATCATTCTAGTTTGTTAAAAATTGAAGTTTGGAAAAACGAAGATCATTCTGGTTTATTAAAAAGCAGCAATCCTGAAAAATGAAGATCATTTTGGTTTATTAAAAAACGGAAATCTGGAAAAACGAATATCATTCTGGTTTATTATCAACATCATTCTGGTTATTTCATTTATGGGCAGAAGTAAAATGAATCATTTTCCATAGTCCAGCCCTTAAGATAAACACATGTCAAGACTACTCAAAACAATACTCAAGCCCGAAAAGCCTAGCTAAAGGTCCAAATAAGCAAACAACATCAAGATCAATCTCCAAATTGATAAGCTATGAGCAAGGACGTTGTTGCTGCACCTTTTTACAGAAAGCACATCATGCTTTTGAGACAAAGGACTGACACCAGACAACTGCTAAATCCTTTTGCCACGTTTTTTCATACAACACAAATCCAAGAACGTTCTAGTTTGGGAAAGAATAAAGTTTTCTTTAAATCAATATCGTTTTAGACAGATTTGTTCAAAGAAGATCAACAAAGGAAAAGCAAAACATCAAGAACAAAAAGCAAGATCAATCTCCAGATTTATGATTAAAAAGTACAGCAAGGACATAAATACTAACATTGCATCTCTACAAAAAGCAACACGCATAAAGAGCAGAAAAGCATGACACACAACAACTGTCAAAATTCGCACTCATACAAAACATAAACGAAGAATGTTCTGGTTTTACAAAAGAACATTCTAGTTATTCTCTTTTAAAAACATAATTAAAACATATTATTTTCCACAGTCTAAACCATAATTTAAAGTGTATCAAGACTGCTCAAATAAGTGGTGAAGCCCATAACTCGAGCTAAATTCCCAAAGGAGGAAAATACCATCTAGATTGATGACAAGATTGATCTCCAAATTGATGAGTTGTGAGGAAGGAAGCAAGTACATTGTACTTACATTATTCTACATAAAGCTCTGCATAATTCTGATTTGAAACAGTACCAACTGACATTTGACAACCCATTCACTCACTCATTCATGTTTTCCATCAAACTCAAAATCAAGAACGTTCTTCATTTGTCAAGAATGTTCTAGACAACAATATGAACACATGTTTAATTTTTTTAAATCATCTCAAACACTTGGGAAGTGTGTCCGACGACTATATTCAGTTTAAACTGAATATTCAAAGCCTTTTATCATCTATAAATTGAAGATCAATTGGAAGATGAAGACAAGAGTTCAATTTACAAATCTACCAACACTAGTTCAAGTAAGAACAAGTCAAAAACTCTTCAATCAAACTCCATCTCTCTTCACTATATTTGTGGATCATCATTTACTGAGTTTGTCTTTATTTATCTCAAACAAATGTTGAGAAGTTTCAAGATCCCAAACACTTTTATCATACACATCATTTGTAACTCAAGTCTATATTTTAAGTTAGATTGAGTGTGTTTGTAAAAGTCCTTTCAAGGCTGAAATGTGAGTGTAAAAATCATTTATAGGTTGAAAGGTGAAGATTATAATTGATCAAGGTGTGATCAAGAGAAAATGTGTGAAGGAGAACATTCTGGTTCTGAAGCACATAGTGAAAAATCTCACGGTTGTGAGGACTGGACTAGCCCGAGTTGGGTGAACCAGTATACTTTTTGTGTGTGTGATCTTTCCATCCCTTATCTTTAATTATTTTCACCCACAAATCACACTTCATTATAAACTAATTAGTTTTATTTACTTTTAACATATCCAGAACATTCTAGACATTATATTTCAACCAAGATTGGTCTTCAGTTAATTTAAATTAAGCACAAGAATCAAAATTTTAAAAGGATCTCAATTCAAACCCCCATTTCTTGTGATTGACATTGCTACTTCAATTTTATAATATTATTTTTAAAATAATATATTACAAATTATAATTTGGATGAACTGCAAATTGATTCAATTTAAACCACATTAATTTTGATCATATCGGATTTTTTTTAGTTGACATCCAAACCAAATCAAACTTTGAATATTTTTATCTTTGGGTTGGATGAGTTTTTCTCTCAAAACTGCACCGCAAACAGCCTTACTACTTGCATTATTTTCAATAGAATATATTTTACTATGTATTTATGACATTGATAATGTATCAATATATAACAAAAGTACTTTGGTAAAAATAGTATTCTCTTTTATTTATATATTTTTTTAAACAATCAAATAGCTTAATTATTTTGGGACAAACGAATAAAAAATATGAAAATAGTGTTTAGGTTTTTTCCTCAAGTAAAAAGAAAAGGATTATGACAAATGATAACATAGTTAAAGGTATGGGAGGATAATGCTTTTAGGAGAATAAAGGCAATCCAAGTGATATTAAAAGAGACCTTATAAAATAGCCTCGATTATCTATAATAGGAGTGGACATATTTGAAGATCCGCCCGCAAACTAATAAACTCGATAGAAATTTTAATGTCACGGGCGGTTTCATATGGGTTTCTGACAAATGATAAAATTCAATTTGATATGGATATGTTCGGACGGAAACAGTTTTGTAAAACAAATCCATCGGAAGCAAAATTGCCCGAGAAAGTGGTATTTATTAGTAGTACTATAATAATTATTTTATCTACTTAGTGAAAGACACTAACATTACTTATAATTGACGTGAGTACCCATTATCCACAGCATCATGTCCTTAACTTGGACTCCTATATGTTTTGGTTCATGCTGGACCCATTAATTTTACCTACTATTGAGGATTTTATCCAATTATCTCATTATTTACACATTCCTCCACAATATATATGAAAAACTTAATAGTTCCCCAGAACTTATAAAAATTATAAAATAAATACATTAAATATTTTAATAAAATAAAATAGATTATCATAAATTGGATCGGTGGAAAATGGCTTGGTTTATTTATTCTAAAACAATGGATGAATAAGAAATGGTTTATTTATTCCAAAACAAAAAAAATGGCTTCTTTCCATCATTATCAAAACCCAATAGGATGAATAGCAAAACAGTGGGTTCTTTCAATCTTAGATTCTCTCTACAAAGCATTTCAGGAAAAGATAAACTTGAGTTAGTTTTGATTTTCATTGAAGAGAATTTACAAGTGAAGGGTTCAACTATAAAATTCATTTCAGAAAATTTCCTTTCTTTCCCATTTCAAACGTGTTGAATCGAAAATGGAGAGATTGAGTCATAGGAATAGAGATCGAAGAAGAAGAAAGGTATGATATTTGGTTAATTCGCTTATTTTTTGACAATTTGTTCAAATAGGGTACCAATTTAGTGCTTTCTTAAGAAAAGATGATTGGTACCCTATTTGGTTTTTTTTCTCTTCAAATATTTTGAGATCGATAGCTCCAAATTTAAGAGCTTTAGTTTTTGATTCTTTTTTTTTGTTCCACCCCTATTCTTTTCCAAGTCTGAACCGACCAGATCCACATGTGAGCAACCACGACCAAATCTTTAGATTCTGCACCTCTCCCCCCTCAAAACAAAATAACTATAATTTTATCAAGATTTTTTAGACCTGTCGTGCAATCGCCTATGACATAGCAAAAATCCATTAACAAAAAACACTGAAACAGAAACAAACTACCTTGTTAAGTGTTATTAATTCTTTCTTTTTTTTTTTTGTTACTTTTGTCATTTTTTTTAATGCTTTGTGTTTTAGCTAATTTTCTTTCAATAATTAATATAATTATTTAGTTTATTAAAAAAATTAAATTTGAAAGCAGTTTCAAACTGCCAAATTCAACAAAGTTCAAAAATGGAAAACTCAACAAATTTAAAATTGAGATGTCTACAATGAGAAAGTGGTGGTTGTTTATTTCAGTCAGTATTCAATCTATTTCTCAAAACAATGTGGCGGTTGCTTAAAGGGACAAATATGTCTACAATTGAGTTGTACTTGTATTTATGTGTTGGTACATAGTTGCTCTAACCTTGTAGTTTGCAATTGTGCAAATTTTTAGTATTTTTGGTGTAAGGCTTGTAGTATTTTTGGTTAATCTTGAGATATTTTGGTGCGGAGGAGTTCCAAGTGACTTCTTGATTGTATTAAAATGAAGTACGGTGCTCTGTCCATTATGGACCTTTGCTAATAAATTGATTGATTCTATGAAACGTATTTAATTGTTAAGGAGTTATAAGTTCTTGAACCAAAAAAATGGTGAACGTTCAGTCCGAATCAAATGTGGATAAAGTCGATTCGACATAGGTGTGTATGTTATTGTGTTTATTATGTAAGATATTGGATTGTGTTAAAAATGAGCACTAACTAATTTTTATTTAGGGATTGGAAAATCTTTTGTTGTCGGGGGATGAGTTTGAACAAGATGATGTTGGATATGATAGTGAAGATCCTATCATATATAGATGAAGGTACAGAGGAAAGTACAAACAAAGGTGTAGGTGGATGTAGTTTTGACAAGGCAACTGCTGTGAATTGTTTGGATGTTGGTGTGGTGATCACATTTTACAATTGGTTTGCTAGTTTCCAAAAGATTTAATGAAATACCACTTTTTGGATGTTGGTGTAGTGTTCACATTTTACAATTCGTATGCTAGTTTCCATGGTTTTGCTGCAAGAAAAAGCAAAGTTATGAGGAACAAAAATGGTGAAATAATATAGCAGACCTTTGTTTGTTACAGACAAGGTCAAAGAGAAGATAAAACTATTGCGTCTACTAGTCGAAAGCGTGCACCAAAAGCTCGCTAAGATGTGGTTGTGAAGCAAAATGTCGTGTCCACATTGAAGCAAAAAGTGGACATTGGTACATGAAATTTTTGCACAATGCACGTAACCATAAATTGTTGGATGACCAATTTATGGGTATGTTACCGGCACACAGAAAAATGACAGACTATGATATTTGGCGAATGCGCAACATATTTTTGGGATGAAGACTACCCATATTTTTGGATTATTTGCAAGTGAAGCTGGTGGGTTTGAAATAGTTGGATTTCATAAGCAAGACATGTACAATGAACAAGAGAGATAACGCCTAACTTCATGATGCGAAAGCTGCATGTGAATATCTTGATGGCATGCGTGCTAGTGATGAATCTTTGTTTTTGAGTCACAAAGTTGATAATAAAGGAAGACTTTTATATTTATTTTGGTGTGATGGTGCAGCTCAGAGGGATTATGTGGTTTTTGGCGATGTATTGGCATTTGATGCTACTTATAAAAGGAACAAGTATATGTGTCCATTAGTTGTATTTTCTGGTGTGAACAACCATAACCAAAGCATTGTATTCAGTGGTGCAATTGTCTGCGACGAAACAGAATCAACATATGTTTGGTTGTTAGAACAACTTTTGACTGCAATGGGAGGCAAAAGTCCAACATCAGTTATTACCGATGGTGATTTAGCTATGAAGAATGCAATAAGAAGGGTTTTTCCTAAGTTTCATCACATATTATGTGCATGGCACCTTATACAAAATGCTTGCACTAACGTTGGAAACACTTAACTTTGTGAATTTATTCAAACAATGTATGTGAGGTGACTATGATGTCGGTGAGTTCGAGCAAAAATGGGATAAAATGGTCATTGATTTTGGACTACAAGACCACAAATGGGTTCGAAGAATGTACGAAAAAAGGCACATGTGGCCACTACCCATATACGAGGTAAATTGTTTGCTGGATTTAGAACAACTTCTCGATGTGAAGGACTCCATGCACAATTTGGGAGGTATGTTATCTACCAAAATAATTTGCTTGAGTTTTTGCGTCAATTTTTAGATGTTGCAACTACATGCTTTTTACTGAAGTTGAGGCAGATTTTGGGTCCGTTCATGGAGAACCTATTTTAGAAACCCCGTTGCCCCTAATTGAGAGAGTTGCTGGAGAGATATACACAAGAGAAATATTTCTTTTAGTTCAACCTATGCTTCGCAGAGCATGCACATGCGCTATTGTAGATTGTAGGCAAACGTCATCTTGTTATTTTTATACGGTTGTTAACTATCCACAAGAATATGTTCAATGGCAAATGTCTCTTTCTCCTACTACACTCAAATTCAAGTGCTCATGTGAGAGGTTAGAGTCTTTAGGTATCGTATGTGAACATTTGGTTGTTGTGTTAGTGTTTATGAACATTGCCACTTTACCAAAAAAGTCTTGTGTTAAAGTCTTGTACATGGAAGCACATGTTTTCAAATGAGCCTACATTGATTAGCCATTTTTCAAATGTCGTTGAATGTTGTAAGAGGATGGTTATGGTAGCTGTTAAATGTTGAAAGCCTAAACTCATGCATAGTACCATTGGCTTAATTGAGACACAAACAAAGATATTAGAAGATGCTTACATTAACGATGGTTCTGCCTATGTATCCAATCGGACTTTTTTTGATGAAGCGATACTAAACCTAAATCGTGTTAGAACAAAAGGATGTGGTGCGGTTGGATCATCTACACAAACAAAAAATAAGCGACAGGGAAGGAAACCACAAGCTTGTGGCATATGTAGGGGTGAAGGGCATAATAGAAAATCTTGTACTCGTCAAAGTCAAAACCCTTATTTCAGTGATACTCAGGTTGAGTCAAACCCCCTTGATAACGAGTATGGTCATCATGATGAAGAATATGGGAATATAGAAAATGTTGACATGGTAAATTATTACTCAATTGTAGTTATATATATTTCATTAATTTGCATGGGGAAATATTTTATGTGACCTTATTTAATCTTCATTTTGTTTGCAGAATATTTAGTGGAGTTGAAAGTGATTATGGATTGGAACTCACCAAGTTAGAGTTGGTTAAATGTAAAATGTAATTGTTATCTCTTTCTTCTATTTGTGTCTGTATTTGTGTATTCTGCTTTGAACAAGTTTTATATTAAATTAAGGATTATGTAATGACATATCTTGTTCTTCTGTTTGTGTTTGACTATGTATTTGTGTGTTCTGCATGATAAATTATTACTCAATTGTAGTTATATATGTATTTCATTCATTTGCATGAGGAATTATTTTATGTGACCTTATTTAATCTTCATTTTGTTTGCAGAATATTTAGTGGAGTTGAAAGTGATTATGGATTGGAACTCACCAAGTTAGAGTTGGTTAAATGTAAAATGTAATTGTTATCTCTTTCATATATTTGTGTCTGTATTTGTGTATTCTGCTTTGAACAAGTTTTATATTAAATTAAGGATTATGTAATGACATATCTTGTTCTTCTGTTTGTGTTTGACTAAGTATTGTGTATTTTGCATGATGCCAATTGTGTATGTTCAGACTACCATGGTTTGTCAAACCCTTGTTGTTATGTATCTTTGTTGTAAAATTGCATGAACACATATTGCGCTATGTCATTTTCAGTGCAGCAGGTTTTGCTTGGGTATCTATTTGTTCACAAATTTATAGGTGTACAATATTTTCATTATTCTTGCATTTTAATTGGCTTTCATATTTAGGAATTATAAACAAATATTAACGGTTAACACAAGGTCAAATATAAATAACAAAACGAGTCTATATGCCAAAGGCATGAAATCAAATTATATCCAAGAAGTTACCTAAAACATAATATAATAAGATTGAAAAGACTTGGTTACATAGCCAAAGTCAAATACGAAGAACAAAATAAGCCCATATAGATAAAGGGCTTAGCCAAAAAATAATGCAATAGTTTCCAAATGATTTTGGTTACATAACAGACACAAAAAAGTTCAACAAGCCATCCATTCAAGAATTAATGAGTCGCCAAATGTTTTTTTGCTTCAACTTCAATAGTGGTCTTCAGTTCATTGTACATTTCAAGTAGCAACCTTGTAGCTGCTCTGATGCGGATGTTGTTCTCTAGCAACTAGAAAAATAAATAATAAATGGTTTTAATAATTCGATGATAGACTAATTGTTATTAAATAGAATAAATAAATTTGTAAATTATTGTGAAGGATGTTTTTTCCAAACCTCTCCTTGAATATTGGGTGTGAAAACTCATCCATATCAATTTGTTCGATCAACGAGACAGCGACATTGTCACTTTGCATAAACGAAAAACTACAACTAATAGTTTACTTGCCTTTTTCTATTAAAATGACTATTAACTAAATTTACGAAAAAATGGTTGACAATACCTATGGCCACAGTTTGGAATGCCTCTAGCTTCCTCCATTGGCCACTCACTAAAATCAACAGAGCATTCAACAAAAGTGGTTCTGTAAACAGTAGAGCAAACCATTTGTTGCAAGGTTTTGTACTACATTTAAATAACAACAACAAAATTTCAATATTATAGCATAAGTAATTGAACACAATAATTTGACATGAATATTATCAGCAATGAGGATAACTAATCAAAATAGACATAGTTGCTCTTCTACATGCAACACCCTCCATTCAGCAAAAAGAATCGAGATGATATATAATTCCAAGTTGTAAAGATATCACCATCAAAAACCAATGATCAGTTGTTGTTTTGATAGGAACGTATATCTGTTCATAATTTAGATTGTACTCTATCAACCAAAAAAGTTGTCAAATAAAAATTCATTGATTAAAAGATAAATTTTATTTGATAACTCACATATTTTAAATTTAAATATGGATCCATCCAATCGTGGCAGTAACGATCAAGTAATTTTAAAATTGATTTTCCTAAAAAACATTCTTTTACATAGAGATTTGAAAGTGATTATGATGTCAATATCTTTCATGCAATATAACGTTAGTGAATATTTTATTGACACACAATGCTAACCGCAAATGATGGTGGTAAATACCACACAGCTCCACTATTATAGTTTTTTTGAACCCATGTGGATCTTCAACAAATCAATGTCATGTTAACAAAAAAAAATACAAATAATTGTTTTAGTAAAATACAACCTATAATAATTCCATAAAAAAATATGTACAAGACCTTATTATTGATAATCCTTCCTGGAGCAAGTGTGTCAAAATCTAACCTATATCCTATAATTCAACGAGATCTAGTTGCATGTTAGAAGTGACATGAAAGTTCCATCATACGCCCTATAACAATAACCAATACAAAATGTCAACTCCATGGGAACAAAGAAATAACAATAGAAATTTATTAGATAACAGTTTGAAAATCTAACCTTAGGTAGCATATTGGTTTGTTTCTTACCACCAATTGCACTACGATTGACTAATTTCTTCCCCTTTGATGATGTAGAGCCGATGTTCATCATTTTTGTTACTCCAATAGAAGGTGAAGGGACATATGGTACTTGGTAAGCTTTTTCAACATCCACAACAATGTGTGGTGTTGGAGAAGGAGATTGAAATAGTTTGTTAGTTATTTGTTGTAAATCATTATTCTGCATGACTTATTTTCCTGATGACCTTTTAAAATTTCCAGTCAAAAATGACATTGCATTGTGAAAATCGTTTGTGTTATTCAAACCTGTAGTATTCATCCATTCTTTTGGAAGTTGAGGTTGTGGGAGTACTTGACTATTTTAAAAATTTATTTTACTAATGGTTTGACACAAACGTTTGTTCATAATGTCATCTTCGTCGTCGTCGGAAAATGTGAGATCAATGTTAATATTATCAAGCTCTCCAACATTTTTCAACTCTCTTTCCCCATCATTGTTATTGCATTTGCGTTTTCCCTTCACATCACCATGTTCAGGAAGTTCAACGCTCAACTATTTAGCACTAGCCACAACTTCAGCATCATCACAAGTCTTCTGAACATGATTGGAATTCACGGTTTTGGTACCAATATCACTTGAACACGTTACAACCTCTATCATCTTAATGGAACCATGAATGAGATCTATTGATGATTGTTGCTCGAAAACCATTTTTTTCAGTTCATCAAAATGGTTAGCATAATGGTCAACAATAAAACTTTTGAGTTCCTGAAAATATGGTCAAAAGGTTTATTTTAAATATGATATTTTCTATGAGTTATTACAACTATATTTAAAAAAAAATAAACATTAAAAAAGCATTTCTAGATTAAAACTTACATCAATGTTGGTTAAAGCGGTGTTGACGGAGGAAGTGAGTTGGTGCAGAGCATGAACAATGTTTATTGGTGTCACCATTTGTGATGAAGGTTTCTTCATGGATAAAATTTGATTCTCTACAAATATGACAATAACACATTAACCACAATGTAAATTATATGAATAAAAAATAAATATATATTTTTATGTAGAGCTTGCAAGTAAAAGAACTTATTGTGTAACACCACTAATTTCTTGTGTTTGTGAATTTGGAGGTGCAACTTCATTTTTCTCCATTGTGGATGACCAATGTAACTTTTTCTCTAGGTAACAAGTTCAATGTTATAGTGAAAATTTGATTTGTAAAATAGATATACCTTACTATATTTTGTTCTATTTATAATATATTATTATTAGTAGTATACTAGTGTGAAACAACTATCTTGTTACTTTCTGCGTGGCTGAAATGCAAATATCATTTACGTGATAGGTGATAGGTCATAGGTGATAGGCAATGATAAAATTCTATATCATACTTTTCAACTTTTCAGAGTTCAACTTTTCATTGATAATGACTACTCGTTATATGCATCGTTATAGGCATCACGCTAACAATTACGTTACACTACGAGAATAATAATTTGAATTAATAAAAAACCAAATATAAAAAAAAATTAAACGTAATAAACAATTAATGAAACAAATAATCAACTTAATTAACACAATAATTAACCTCTAAACCATTTTCAAAATAACAGAAAATCAATTCCAACCTAATGAACAACGTAATTAACAAAGTTTAAAATTAATTCCATCACCATTCCAGTATGAATGATCTTTCTTCCTAAAGTGAACTGACAGTAATGTTCAAAGATAATGTTGTTAAATTTGTTGGAGATTGAACTAAACCAAATAACTCAAACAAAAACTTAAATTCACAAAGGACACAACTAGCAAAAACAAAAGAATTTTTACTCTAACTCTCTGAGCACTCAACTTTTGATGTAATTTAACATTCTTCTTCTTTCCTTCATCTATAACTTCAAAGGCAAGTGCAGTAATTTGTGAATTAGATTGGTTCCCAGTTTCATCAACACCATCTTCATCTTCAATCCAAATAAACAAATTGCCTGTAGCGGACGTCTAACATTTTATAACAAACCAACATTATTTTAAAAAATCACATAAACATACCTTATAAAGTAAAACATTGCTATTCAAGCAATACCATCCAAAGAGGACATCTCCAGATTTGTTTACCAGCATTTGGACTATTTTTCATGTGTACACTATTGTCCGTTCACCACAACAACATTGTCTACCTCTCCGATTCGATGATGCAGATTGAGTAACAGAGGTGGAGGTCGAACATCTGGTTTTCATTGATCCGTTGTTAGTGGCAGGTCTTCGCATTTGCATGTGTCTTATTTGACACTTACGGAGAAGATGAAATTTAGTTGATGGTATTTTCAATAACATTCAAAGTAGATGAGGTTGGTTGTAGAGATTTCAGCTTTTATTAGTTGTTCTCATTCACGGGTTATAATTAACTCTTGCAACGCAACCACACCAACCAATAAACAGAATAGTATTAAATTAACATGGTGATCTAATTTATCAAGAATTTTTAACATATTTATCTATGAATATGATTGAATATAGCGAATTAGTTAAATTTTATATAAAAAAAAATTATGTTAAAAAAATTGAAAAATGAATTATTTTTAATTGTAACAAGTTTTTGAAAACCAAATTATATAGGTAGAGTGGTGGGGCTTCATTAGTACATATAGGGTGGTTGTAGAACTGTGATCTCACGTATAATTTGGATGAAACTTTTACAGATGAATTTGATTGAATGTATGGAAGTAGTTAAATTTTATATAAAAAAAAATATTTATGCTAAAAAAATTGAAAAATGAATAATTATTAATTGTGACAAAGTTGTGAAAACCAAATTATATAGGTCTATAAGATAATTGTGATTTAATATATGCTAATCAGTGATGAATTTCGACTAGACATGATATGATATATGTTAATAAATATGTTAATTAATATAGATATTGTGGTGTATGTTGTTGAATTGTGATTGTTGGATTATCGTTGTCGAGATGTATATTTGAGTCTAATATGTTAAGATGGCATGCTATATGTGCATCTTTTCTTGTTACATGAATTAACCTAATCAAATGGCATGCGTCATGTAGATTGTATCATATAGATTGATATGTGTAGATCCTCATTGCATAATGTAGATGGAATGTGTATATGGACTAAAATTTATTTTATCAGTTTTTTTAATTATTAAAATTGTATGTTTTTATTAGGCTCAATTTTTAATATTAGAACAGGGTCCCCAAAAACTTTAAGATGAACCAAATACACAAATTTTAGTAGATCAAATTATAATCCATATGTCTATTATAAAAAAATTGGAGGGAATAATTTATAAAAAAATTGGAGGGAATAATTTATAAAAAAATTGGAAGGAATAATTTATAAAAAAAATTACATAAACAACTACTATAAATTTACAATATATTAAAAATGTAAACCAAAATTTGATCTACTACCTCTATCCAATATATTTTTGTAAATTTATAACTTAAAATTCTTATATGCAATACAATATTATACTTTTTATTTATATATTAAAATTTTAAAATTTCAGTCACCCTAATGTTTTCGTTCAAAGTCCGCCACATAATATGTCTATAATATAATACATGTTTTTTTTTCCTACCAAATAATTTCTATTTCTCAACCATCAACCGTATAACCTCACGTAATTAGACTAACTGCGACATAGGAGTTATAACCTCGACGATCCAACCATATATTATCACCTAACTATGGTTTAGGAATCATAATATCGACGAACCAATGGCATAATCTAACTTAATTAGACTAACTACGGCTTATGAATCAAAATCTCAACGATTCAACAATGCAATCTCACCTATTTAGGCTAACTAGATCTTAAGAATCCTAATATTGACAATCCAACAATACATATCACCTGATTAAACTAACTACGACTTAAAAATTATAATATCGACGATCCAATAGTTCATTATCACCTAATTAGACTAATTACGACTTATGAATTTTAATCTCAGCGATCCAACCGTATATTATTACCTAGTTAGAATAACTACAGCTTACGAATCTTAATCTCGACGATCCAATGGATCAATCTCACATAATTAGATCAATCTCACTACGACTTAGAAATTCAAATTTCAACTATTTAATCGTAAATTCTAAATTTTATGGAACAGCTGCGACTTAGGAATCCTTATTTTGACTACCAACACTTAATTCTAACCTACATAGACCGACGACAACTTACAAATCTCAATTTCGAAGATCCAACGGTTCCATCTAATCTAATTAAACTAACTACGACTTAGGTAGCCTAATTTCAACTATTCAACTAACCGACATCCAATTCTAACCTAAATAGAATACCTACAACTAACGAATCTTAATTATAACGATTCAACAATTCAATCTAATCTAATTAAACCAACTACGACTTCGGAATTCTAATTTCAATGACCCAACCATACATTCTAACCTAAATACATTAACCACGACTTACGAATCCTAATTTCAAAGATCCAACTGCACAATATAACCTAAATGAACTAAGTATGATTTTGGAATCTTAATTTCGACGATCCAAGAGTTCAATCTATCTAAATATACTAACTTCGACTTACAATTCCTAATTTCTACTATTCGAGCATCAATTCTAACCTAAATAGACAAACTACAACTAATGAATCTTAATATCGAACATTCAACAGTTTAATATAAACTTAATAGACTAACTACGATTTAAAAACTTAATTTCAACAATCCGATCCTACATTATAACTTAAATAGACTAAATATAACTTAAGAATCAAAATATCGAAGATCCAACCGTACAATCTAACCTAAAGAATTTTAGTTTGGACGATCCAACAATTTTTTTCCAATTGTCATTTCAATTATTACTTTGTACACTAATTCTAAAGTATTAATCTTGCTTTACATAATGGAAATAATACAATTAGTTAATAAGGATAATTTGGTAAAATAATTTTTTCCAAATAATAATTGAATTTTTACTAAATGTACAAAAACGACACTCATTTTAAAACACTTTTTTTTTTTGTTGAATAAAAAACCAATATTTGGAGCCATAAAAATAATTGACCAAGGAAACTAAAAAATTGCAAAATCACGTATTATAAGGATCTGTAATTCTTTTGGTCAATATTGAACAAAACTCAGTCCAATTTTGGGCGTTCAACCTTCTACTGTTTTTTGGTAATTATGGTCCATCAATCCTTTCAACAACAATAATTACAACAAAACTAATAATTAATAATACAAGTTTCCTATTCTTTCACAAATGACCTCCACAAAAGGTAATCCATTTGCATCTCCATAGAGAAAGAGAGAAGTCATCATACATTGTCTAATTGTCTTCTTTGTCATTTGAGAACTAACAAAACTCGAGAAAGTCAGTAAGTCACCACTCACTAGGAATCGAAAACTTGAAGAAATATTTGAGAACCATACTCCTCTAGACTTTCATCAAATATTTTTTTGTTCTGTCAACTTTCTTTTCAGATTCAGTTGAGAAAATATTATGAGTAACAACACCTTCTTTTTAAAAAAAAAGTTAGCAAGAACACTTGTTCTATCTTTCGCCAGGGATTGAACTTTTCTGCAACTATCACTATTTTTTTTAACAAACTATTTGCATTTACCATTTTAAGAGGTAAACATTGAAACCCAAAAAACCCGTTACCCGACAAAACTGAACACACGAATTTGGCAAAAATAGGTATGTATATTACGCCGTAATTTTGGCTGATTGGGCGTTTTAGACCCGAACTAGCCCAATGTCCACCCCTACCTCACGAGTGATGTTAGTATCTTTAATTCAAATCAAATTGCCCTTATATATATATATATACACACACACAAAATTATATAATAAAAAGGAGTACAAAGAGTAGTTCAACCTGTTAAGACAAAATCCCAAATTAATGTTGTGATGATAATTAAACAAAAGGTTAATTAAGACTTCTAATTATGATTCTAAGTGTTTTGGTATTTAACATGTGTATTTGAGTGTGTTAAAACAAGATAGGTACCAAGCATTACAAAGTAGATCTTATTAAAATCAAGAAAGCAAAATGAAGAACGTTCCTGACAGATTTCTGGAAAACGAAGAACGTTCTCCATATCTGCCATAAACAAGAATGATCAGATTTCTATGTAAAAGATTAGATCCAGGAAGTGTTATTCATTCCATATCTTCATCAAGAATATACAAGGCTCAATCTAAGCAAGAATCATTCCAAAATTCGAAGTCTCAACACTTTGCTTCATAAAATGCATAAAGCAAGATCATTCTTTAAGTCAAGCAAGTGCAAGTACAAAACTGACAGGCTGTAAAGGACACTGCTGTTGTACCTTCAAACAAGCCTGAACACGTGACTCAAAGCTTGTAATCATTTCAGACAACTGTCAAGATCACAATATAAGTCAACTCATCTCAGAAAAGAACATTCCTGGTTTTAGCAAGGACAATCTTGCTTTATGGTTGATCTTATCCATTCACTTACTCATGACAGCTGGCCTACTTCCAACGGTTAAATGAGTTATCATAAGCTCTCTTGAAGCCTATAAATAAAGCTTCACGATGAAGAACAAATCATAACTCAAAGTGCTAAGCAAAACATCACTCATTCAAATTATACTCGAGCTTCTCAAATCATTCTAAGTTGCAGTTCCATTTCTTAGTGTGATATTAGAATCAGTGATTACTGAGTTTTAATATATAGAATCTATTTCTCAAACAAGAGTTGAGCAATACCCATATTCTAACAATCTCAAAATCATTACTTTGTAACTCAAGGCTATATTGTTGACATAGCTTGAGTAGTGTGTAGAAATCCTTTTATGATTTAAAAGGTAACTTGTAAAATCCTTTTATGATTTAAAAGGTAACTTGTAAAATCCTTTATGAAATAGTGTAAGGTAACCTGTGGAAATCCTTTATGGGTAGAAAGGTAACTTCTAACAATCTCAAAATCATTACTTTGTAACTCAAGGCTATATTGTTGACATAGCTTGAGTAGTGTGTAGAAATCCTTTTATGATTTAAAAGGTAACTTGTAAAATCCTTTATGAAATAGTGTAAGGTAACCTGTAGAAATCCTTTATGGGTAGAAAGGTAGAACCTTGTCATAGATCAAGACTGATCTATGAAAACCAAGAACGTTCTTGCTTTGAGCACTTAGTGGAAAATCTCACATTTGTGAGGACTGGACGTAACCCGTGTTGGGTGAACCAAGATATATGCTTGTGTGATCTCTCTATCCTTATCTCTATTTATTCTTTGTCTTACAATCAGTTTTTATATTGATAAATTGATATTGCTGTTTTTCTACTAACCAAAAACGTTCTTCGTTTGTAACCAAAATCAATCTTGAGTTGAATATTTCAATTTTTAAACAGGAATTTTTAAAAGGGGCAATTATAATTCAAACCCCCTTCCTTATAATTGACATTGTTACTTCACAACCCATTACAAAAGAATTACCTGAAAATAACAAAACAAGATAAAGGAATTTTGCACCAACTTTATTTTTCAATGCTCTATTTGAAAAATTTAGTTGATAGGTGTTAATTTATAGCCGATAATGATAAAATTAGGCTATATTTTCAATTGGCTTAAAAATATAAAAAATGACATAAAATGACAATTTTAATTATGAATTAATTGTTAAAATATTTTAAAATAGTAATTTCAAATTTATAAAATGTGATATATTTTTTACTTGTTTTTCTATTTTATTTTTAAAAAATAAAATATATAAACAAATTATTTACTTTAAAATATTTATTATTTTATAAATGATTTAAAATTTTAATAAATAAATTATTTATTAATTTGATATATTTTTTTATTATATATCTAGTTTTTTATTTTTTATTTTTGATCATTCAACCTAACAATATTGACAACTAGTTTATTTATATTAAATTATAATAAATAAATTATTTTAGATCATTTACTAAAAAATATCAATGTTTAAATTATTTTAAATTATAAATATTATTTATAAATAAATTAATTATTAAAATTATTTTAAATTATAGTAAGTAAATTATAAAAGGTAGTTAAAAAGGATTTTAGTTATACGGGTAAAATCGAAAAGAAAAATTATAAGTTATAAACTATAAGTTACTTGAATCAACTTTTTAAAAAACACCGTAAACTATAAATTTATAATTATATGTAACCAAACAGGTCTTATAGTTTATAAAGCTTGTTTTTTCCTACCAAACGGAGCCTTAATTCAAAATCAAATTGTCCTCTTATACATAACCTTTATTTTCCATGTTTAATTTCCTTCCAAATCTATTGTACCACTTTGGGCTTGATCATTACATTTCATCCTTTTCTTCGTTGAAAAGAGAAACTTAACCGATTATTCTTAATCAATTCAATTTATAATAGTTTTCATTTGTGCAACTCTCAATTTCTTTTATCACAAAATACCTCCAAAATTATAAGGTGCTTCTGTCGTCTCGGTTCTAATTTCTGCTATTCGAATTTATTTGTTTAATTGTGTTTTTGTTATTCGATTTTATTTATTTAACTAGTATAATACCCGTGCTATCGCACGGGTGGTGCATCGTTTATATATTTTTATTTAATTAAGTATTTTTTATAATAAATAGAACAAAATAAATGAAGTTAATTACCATAGTCGATAATTATCAAACTAATATATTAGTTGTATTTAAAGTTATTAACATTACAACAAAATAATTTATGATGTGGTTGTGGTTGTGGTTGTGAGAGTTAAAATTTCATGAAGATTTATTAGTGATAGTATTGTGGTTGCTATGGAGTATCTCAAATAATATTGATTTGTAGAAAATAATTTTTCAAGACAATGGACATGCAAGTTACAATGAAACCATCGTAATAATAGAATTTGAATGCTATTGATTAAGACATATAATAATAAATCATAGTTTACTAAAATATGTTTTACATGTAAAGAAATCTATAGTAGAAATGTCATCCATACATTATCAATCGTTGTAGGTTGGATATTGATATTAAATTAGTAATGTATCATCAATAACTTTTGTAATGTCGAAAGACAACTTCATTTCTTGTATTTTTTCGCATCAAGGGTCATAATCTGCACCAAAGCCCTATAACATAATCTGCATCAAGGATCATAATATGCACTAAAGTCCTGTAACATAATCTGCATGTTAATTAATATGATCTTATGATGTAATTTCAATTGTATTTTGATTGTTTGATAAGATAACAGAATGTGAGAAATAGAGTTAACAACATACTTTAACTTTTAATGGTTGGACTACATTCTCTATAGTATATTCTTTCTATAACATGTTCAATGTTAGTTGACGATCCATCTCAGCAAAATAATAGTGATTGAAAATTGTCTTTCTATTGCAAAAATCCACACACAAAAAATCCAAATTGCTAATTGTATTATTTACTATAAAATTAAGCACATTTGTTAAATTAGATTTATGTATACTATGGTAACGCATTAATGTGGCATATCCATGATGGAATACTCAATAGATTAGTCTAAAGTACAATATTGAATTACAAAATAATTGAGCAAGATCTTTTAACTAATTGAAAAGTTGATTAAGTGAGTGATGATCTAAATTTATAGGTTATGTTGATCATTTAGATGCTTTCAATGTCTATAGTTGTATATAATTTTTTAAGTCTGGAATAATTAAAGAAAATAATATACTTACAAATCAAAGAGATTGGAAAACCTCTTTGTATACAACATTGTTTGTTGTATCTGATGCTTGCTTATATTTGTCATGTATTAAGATCTTGAAATAGCTACCTATAACTGACCATGACAAAAGACTGGCTTTGGCATGTATATCCCAACGTAGTCCAATGATTGTCCTTGTGATTTGTTGATTGTCATACCATAGGAAACAACTATGGGAAATTGTCTCCTAATTAGCTTGAAAGGTCAAGGTGATTGAGAAGGTGACATAGACATTCGTGGGATATATATCAAGTTCCAAATATTTTTTCCTGAAATCATCTTTGCTTCGAGCACATGATTTGCAAGCCTTGTAACAATAAGTCTTGTTCCATTACACAAACCTTCAGATTGATCAAGATTTCGCAAAAGCATGATTGGAGTTCCAACTTTTTGTTTTTTTTGTGGTTTGGAAGGCCTGAGGTAGTTAATGTGCTAAAAAATTCAGGTGTAAGTATATCAAAAGATTCGTTTCCTTGACTTTTTGAATGATCAACAGAATCTGAACTTAAATACTCATTTTCTTCTCCTATAATTAGTGCAATAAAGCAATGATATTAATTGGATATACACATAATTGAATAACTATAATTATATGAATAAAGGTTTAATAATAATAATAATAATAATAATAATAATAATAATAATAATAATAATAATAATAATAATAATAATAATAATAATAATAATAATAATAATAATAATAATAATAATAATAATAATAATAATAATACCTGGTATTAAGCTCATCATATATTCATTTATTGAATCAACAATCTCTATTGTTGCTGCCAAAATTGCTTTACATTGCAAAAAATCTTCATTTTTGTAATTTTGGATTATATTTGGATATGTGCTCTGAACAATTGCTTGAAGTGGATCATTGAAGTTAGTGATTGTCAACTCTGGTGGTATTTGGATCTCTGCATGATCGTCATTAGGCTCTGAAAGCTTCTCATCTCCTAATTTTAAGATCCATTATGAAAATTGTTTAAGTTCATCCATATTTTCTCTTTGCATTGTTGACAATAAACGCATGTTTTTCGTGAGTGTTAACACTTGACATTGATCCCAAATATAGGAAGAGTTAATTGTTGCATTAACAATATCTGATCGGCTTCCTCTATGGATAACAAGTAAAATTTGCCTAAAATCTCCACCAAATACTACAACCTTGCCTCCAAAGATAGTATTTTTGAACTTAGTTTCACTCATGATATCTTTCAATGTTTTATCAAGTGCCTAAAAAAAAAACTTATTAGCTATAGGCACTTCATCCCATATGATTAATTGGGTTGCCTTCAGTAATTCTGCATGATCACTACATTTATCTATATTACATGTAGACGACTCTAGTGTAGGAATAGGAATTATAAACTTTGAATGTGTTGTTCTCCCACCTGGTAGCAATAGTGATGCTATTCCACTTGAGACCATTGTCAACACAATTTGCTTTCGTGAACGTATTTTTGAAGCCAACGTTCGCCACATAAATGTTTTTCTTGTGCCACCGTAGCCGTAAAGAAAAAGTACTCCCTCCCTTTTGCTCCTCCACAGCTTTCATGATTTTAAGGAAGATCACAATTTGCTCATCTATTTTTAACCAATATAATTAAAATTAAAAATATTGAATAAAAATCATATTAAAATTTATTTGAAAACAATTGTCAACTAACATGTAAGCGTTGCGTACAAAGTTTGAAACTCTTGAAATTGTTCTACTACATTGTAGTTACATTCTTCATAAATGAGTCTATTCTCCAATTGTGTCATCACATATCCTTTTGGATATGGCATTGGCTTGTATTCCTTTAAGCTCTTTCTGTTATCTTGCAAATGTTTCTCAATTTGCACGAGGGTTTAATTTTGAATCTCCTCATCATTTAGCATCAAATCTAATAACATAGAAATTTTTAATTCTATTGTAGATGGAGTAATAGCATGAGATATATTTTATCTTGATATCGATAAAGCTAATTAAATTTGGTATGACGATGCGTATATATTTTTTGTTTAGAATGAATTGGGATTAGTAAATTATTATGTAAGGTAACATATAAAAACAAATGAATGAATTCAATAAAAAAAAAACCATTTAGTTTGTGAAGCAAATCCAATATGTTTCTACTATGATAACTTAAGATATTATTCCTAATATAATTTAGTATCAGCAAACAACAATCGACCACTATTGTAGTTGGAGTAATATTATCATAATAAGATATAGTAATTGGATAATTAATTATATACCTTTGTTGTTTGAGATCCTTCTTTGCTCATATAAAATTCCATCTGCTAACCAATGCCAACTCTTATTCCACACGTGAGTTGGTCGATTCATAGTACTTGCCAAGAGCATGGTCACAAAAATTTTCTGCAAGAAATATCCAGATCCCCATTTATGTGCCTCTTTAATAGCTTCAATGAATTATTTATCATCTCCAAGCAACCCCACTGCAAAACATACATTTTGAAAGCTATCATAAATAAAATTAGAAATTGTCTTTATTTCTTCATAACTTTGTGGGCCTTTGACATGAGTGAGCATCATTCTCAAATAATATAACTCTCTTGTACATGGTGGAACCCATATAAGTCTTCCAACTATATACCCTTTAGTCCGTGGTTTCCAACATCTTTTACTTTTAACACATACAAACTTGGACATAAATTTGCTATATGTTAATTCTCTAGCTTGAGGATATACCTTATTTGCTTCCATCCATGAGGTGAACATGGATTATGTAACTGGTGGTTTTTGCAAAACATTATTAATATTGTTTAATCTCATCAACTTCTGGTTCTCTGGGTGATGATTCATTTGGCACTATCGATGCAGTTATTCTATCACAACCTATGTTGATGTACTTAAATAAGTACTTGATTGATGTACTTTGATTACACCATTCCATGTTGATGTGAGCTTGATACTTACGAAGCAAACCTTGGTTGTATAGGACAACAAACCGATTATCTAGATGGATGCCATTCTTCTCAACTGTTCGTGTATTATGACTTCTCCTATACACTGGAAATCCATCTTGATCAACAATTGTTCTATCTTTGTACTTTTTAGGAAAGAACTTTGTACATTTTCTATCTTTTTTGCACGGTGCTTTTTGGTTTGATAAACCACATGGCCCATGTATCATGTGTGATTTGACCAAATTGTACAATTCGTGATCACCGACATGGTCCGGAATTTCAGCTGAAACTATTTTGTCAATATCATCTGGTGTTGGGTATTTTGTTGATGGATGAAGGAATATCAAGATATGGGCATGTGGCAACGGTGTACATATCTACAAAGGTAAATTTTCCATTTATCACATGATGAGCATATAAGTTTACAACATATAAACTATTTATAAATATTAAGAAGAATACTTACATGCAAGTATTTTTCCAAGAACTTGTTTCTTTGTCAAATCTGCTAGTGGCTCGTCAAACTTCATTTTAAATATCCTTGCAATTATGTATGAACGATCAGTAGCTTTTAAATGATTTGATGCCAACAATCGTTGGACTACTGGCCAATTAGGATTACATGTAAATGTAATAAAAAGGTCAGGAAATCCAACATAGCTACAAATAGTCATACCGTCAAAGTATAAGTTATGCATGTAACGACGACTACCGACATATGTTGCTGGTAACACAACTCTCTTACTCCTATTTGAACCTTGAACTTGGTTGTTTCCCTGTTTATCATTCAAACTGCGATATTTTTCAACTCATAATTTTGATTGGTTGTTTCTCAACCACTTGAGGTTTTGTCCCTCCATCATTGTGAATCCATCAACCAAGAATTGTTGGAGTAATCTTCTTGATCTCATTATTGTTTGTGCTTCATGATCTCTTGACATAATTCTATATGCAAGCCATTCTCGTATTGTAAGTCGATTATGCTTGGCACTCTTGGTTCCTGTTGTCTCTCTATGAGCAATTTTTGGTCTATAACCATCTTCACCATAAGGGAATAGCAAAGGATATTGATATGCTAAATAACTTGCATGGAACTCGTCAATCCTTTTTAGTTTACCACTTTGTGTCTACATTTAACATCTCTTTTTGAACCTGTATCCACATCACCAACTATTAGTGCAGCCACTTCAGACACAGTTGGTTGGTTATACAATCTTCCATCATATGATCTTTCAGAAATCAAGCGTAGTTTCAAATCATGCACTTGATTATCTTGAAATCATACTCATTCCATTTTTAATGATTGAGCATGTATATTGTCTTGGTAAAGCATGTTACTAATATATTGATATTTTAGATTAAAAAAATTATAAATTAGCATGACATTTCTCTCTCTCTCTCTCTCTCCCTATATATATATATATATTAATGAATGTCTGATAACTATATGAAATTGTATACACAATTTTGTGTTTATTTGTTGCAGTAGAACCTTACTGAACATAATACAATTGATAAAATGTATATTGAAAATTCTAACATAATACTTATAGATGATAAGTTTACCTGAATCCTTGGATACTATTTTGAATCTCATTTTCAGGATCATAAATATATAGTTGTGAAAACTTGGGTGTTTGACCAGGTAGTGGTAACAAACTACCTATCCTGTGACATGTTTGAAGGTGCAAACACGAGAAGAGGGTTCGAATTGTGCTTGCCAAAGTTGTCACTTTTTGATAATTTATAAATAAATAAATAGAAACTAGTTTGGTTTTGGTGACTTACTTGGGTAGAAGCAATCGGATTCGGAGATAGCAAGCAATGAAAGCATAAATAATTTGACACGTAGATTTATCCTAGTTCACCACTAACTTGGCTACATCCTGTCCCCTCATTCAGAAGGGTTTAATCCACTAATTCAAATACCTTGAATTACAAAGCACCTGACCCTCCAAGCCAGTTCTCCCAAACAGCTTGACAACCCTAGACTTTTGAGGAACTAACCACCTTGACCCTACAAGCCAAGTCTTCTCCTAACAACTTGACAGCCCTTGATTGAAGAAGGAACTAAACAACTATCGGGTTGGATACAAGAGATTGAAACTTGAGTAGTTGCTTCTAACAAAGCTAATAATAATAATAACTCTCACACTATAAGAAAAGAACACTCAGAAAATATTTATAACCTGAACAAGTGTTTCTCTCTTTGAACTCTAAGATGAATTAAGAACTTTGAGCTTGAGTTACTCTTTTCTGCTTTTCGATGCTTTTCTTCTTCAGCCTTGAGTGTCTATTTATACTGAAAATTTGGGCTTCAATTTAGTCCTTGTTTAATTTTGAATTGTATCTTGTTTAGATTGAGTTTGTAAATTCTTCAAATTGATTATGTTCCTATTTTGTGAAGATTGAGTTTGTAAATTCTTCATATTGATTCTGTTTTTATTTTGTGTAGATTGAATTTGTAAATTCTTCAAATGAAATCTTCTTCAAATGTTGATCAAATCTTCTTCAAATCTTGACCATATTTTTTTTTTCAACTTGGTCAAAGATTTTCTTCAATTATGAATATGAATCAAATCGTATTTTATATTTTCTTCAATTATAAATTTGAATTAAATCTTATTTTAGATTTTCTTCAATTATAAATTTGAATCAAATCTAATTTTAGATTTTCTTCAAAAACATGAATCTTCTTTCATACTCTTTGAAGTCAAATATATTGTTTTCATAAAATACTTTTGTTAACATCAAAACTCTAAATGTAAAACCAACTTGGTTCCAACAATGTTTGACCTTGTATTCTCATATTTGGTGGTCCTAGTCCAATATTAAACCTATTGTCCAACTTTGCTCCCGGAGAGGTGAATGCAAACATCATATTATACATCCTAATATGTTGTTAGAAGTTTTTACTTTTAGGGGAATCATGCGTGAAAAGTAGTTTTTGAAGAAGTGGTGGTGGTGTCTTTAGTAGGGGAAGTTGCACTTTTCAATTGCCACAACACATTGAAAATTTTGGATTTGCAGAATGAGAACTTTTGTTCATTCGTTCTTGGTACCACATGTTTGCTCCACAGTAATTGCATTTAATCATGGCATTGCCAAGATCATAATATACTAAACTAAATCAACATCAAGTAATTTAATATTAACAACCACTACGCGAAAAAGCGCATTTTACAGCGCTTTTTTTTAAGCCATTTACAACGCTTTTTCAAAAAAAAATCGCTGTAGTTACTAGCGCTGTAAAAAGATACAACAGCGCTTTTTAAAATAAAAAAGCGCTGTAAAATAGGTGGATATATTGCGCGCTTGTTATACTCGTTTTACAACGCTTTTTTGAAAAAGCGCTGTAAATCCCTGTAACAGCGCTTTTTAAATCCCTGCAATAGCGCTTCATATGCATGCACCTATTACAGCACTTATGTGAAAAAGCGTTGTAATAGGTGCATTCAATAGATGCATTATTATGCACCTATTACAATGCTTTCTTGATAAAGCGCTATAATAAGTGCATTTAATTGTTTTATTATTATGCACCTATTACAGCGTTTTTCCAAAAAAGCGTTATAATAGGTGCATTCATATGGATGCATTGTTATGCACCTTTTACAGCGCTTTTTCCAAAAAGCGCTATAGTAGGTGCATTCAATAGATGCATTATTATGCACCTTTTACAGCGCTTCTTCAAAAAAGCGTTGTAGTAGGTGCATTATAATTCACGTTTTACAGCACTTTTTTGAGAAAGCGCTGTTAAAGGTGCTTTTTTTTTTTAGTTTTATTAAAAATGCTGTAAATTTTAAAAATCGCTTTTTGATTTTTTATGGCATTTTTTTAGAAAGCGCTGTCTTTTAATTTTTATTCCAAAATCATTTGCATCCAGAATCAATTCACAATCATCTCACAAAATCAGTACACAACAACAGAACTACATATTCACAACAATCAGTTCATATTTACATATTCACAACAGTCCAGAACTACATATTCACAACTACATATTCAGAATAGAACTACCATATTCACAACAGCCCAGAACTACATATTTACAACTACCTATTCATATAACTATCAGATTCAATATCATATTCATAAAACTACATATTGATATTCACAACTATCAGTTCACAACTACATATTCACAAACAGAACAGAACTACCATATCCCTTGCAGCATGCCATTTCCCAGCAAATCAAATAATCTTCATTTCAATCACATACTGACACCAGTCTTCCTTTATTTCTGTTAGATCTTCTTTAGAATATGTTGGACTGGAATTGTCAAAGTACTGTGCAATATAAAAATTGAACATAAATAAGTTAGAATCAAATATATACATAGTTTATATATGAAAATCAAATAATGAAAATACCATACCGTTTCTGGGATTATAATTTGATTCTTATCAACAATCTCCTTCATGAATCGCAATACATAGTACCCACAGTCGATGTTGTTAGTTTGACGAGGGCACTATAAAATAAAACATATAAGTCAATAATTATTTGTGCATTGATTGTAAATGAAATTTTAAAAGCATATATTTCAAACCTTTATTGGAATCCATGTGATGTTATTTGACTTTTGCTTCGACACTGTAGCACCTCTTTGAGCTCGAAAAACTTGTAAAGCACTATCGAATAAATAAATGTGATTATTATAGCATTAACAAACACATTATTTATTTATATATGTAAAAAATAAAAGAATATTACTTACGTGTCGAACACCGTCTTTATCTCGGGGTGATTGTTGTAATGGTCGTGCAAGGGATCTAGGTAGTATATAACTTCAGAGGTCGCATTGATTGCAAATAGCACCCAATGTGGCCTACAACAACAAAAGTTTGGTTTACACAACTAATAAATTAAGATCTCATAAATTAAAAAAGATATAAATAAAGAATATATAATTATGTACCCTGAAAATATTAAGGAAAAACATATACCTTAAAACATAGACCTGAACATATTAAATATTAAACATATTAAATTATAACCTTAAAATGTATACATAGACCTTGTCTATTGGCAGATTCTTCAAACGTGCTATTGTTAAGGAAAACTTCATCTTCATCAGTATTACTATTCGCGACATCATAGCATTCATGCTCAGACATGTATTCATGTTCATCAACTGCATCTATTAAGGGAATCATTTCAGTTTGTTCATTTGAATTTAGTTTGTACACGATTTTCAAAAGATAAATCACATATTTGGCTAATACGAATCGTACCTTCACTATCATCGAATTCAGGATCCTAGACATGTAAGTCATCGTCGCTATTGTCATTTTCATATCTTTGTGTGTTTATAGGGAGCACTTTTGGTAATGCTTTTGATGTTGAACATGAACCTGAATCAGCATTTTGAAATTTTCTGAAAAGATTAGCCCCTAAAGCATGTAGCCCACACAATTGCTTTCCTTTTGTTCGATGGCAGAAATTTGAATGTGGTTGACTTTGTATAACACTCCCCCTGTCTTAATGTTTGAGGTGCAACTCTGATTAAAAGAAGCTATTGAACTTTTGTTGTTAACACCTAATGTAATATCAGACAAAGGAGTTCTTTGATGATGATGTATAACATTTAATTCAGAATTGGGATTTGACATAGTAGAGAGACAATCAAGTTTGATCCTTTTTGCTCTTCTTTTGTCCAATATAGTTTTCATTTTATGTCTTGCTTTTGTATCTCTCATTTTTCTAACAATAGTGTAATCATCCATATTATCTTTTATGATTTCCTGCATGATGTAGATATAAAATTAAAAAAAGGTTAGACTAATACACAACATGATTCTAAACATTGTAGTAGTAATAATTTTAAAAAATAAATAAATTATCCCTTCAATCTACATTTTATTCGATTGGGTAAAAAAATTATTGTTTCATGTTAAATTTTATTTTTCATGATGGAGGTTAATTTTTGTTTCATGATGGAGGTAGTTATTGTTTCATGATGGAGGTTAATTTTTTATCATGTTAAATCTAAAATTTTATTTATATCATGATAAGCAATATTATATGTTTTAATCTTACCAAAAACTACATTGACATTGCTAAACCAATTAAGGAACAATAAATATTTGATATTGTTAAACCAAAAACTTTATCAATATTTCACAAAACACATAATTGCCATTAAACTGTACATTTTCAAACCATACTGTATTGAATTGCCATTATTGATTGATATTAATTGTTAAAAAAAAATAGAATATGACTTGATTTTCTATAAAATAAACAAACTAGTTTGGTTTCATAAAATATCCACCACAGTATGATTTTCTAATGTTGTATGGCTTGATTTAGATGTTTGTTTCATTTTTGTTAGCCCTTTAACAGAAGCTAGACCATGAAACGCTGAAGCTATAGATGCAATCTGTTATTTATGAGATTTAGCTACATATATAAATAAAAATTAAAAATTAAAAATTAAAAAATAAATAATCCTTTTCTATCAATAAATGAGGATATTGAACTAAGCATTACGAACCTTGTATCATGGCAGATTTACAACAACTCTATTCTTCCTTCAATATGAATTTGGAGCTTCAAAAGTTGTAAGCTGTATTTTGTAGTTTGCAGTTCAACTGTTAGCAGAAATAATATAACTCTTAAACTTTACTTTATTAGTTATTTGAGCTTGTTGGTTGATTAGAATAAAAAATAAAAGAGTTATAATGAGTAACATTGATATACCTCATAGTTGCTGGTGTTCAACTGTTGCTGATATTTGTTTTGTTAGTAACAATGTTAAGAGGGATGGAGAGAGATATGAAGCCACCTTTATGGAGGGAAAGTTGTTGATGACGTGTTTCAAGAAGCCAGCTTTTGTGAGTTGACAAATGAGTACTTTCAGTTTACTTTACCCAATGGAGGGAAAGTTGTTGATGACATGTTCCAACTTTGAGTAGTTTCACAAGTGTATATTAAATTTATATTATTAAATAACTATAAATATAAATTTTATTGATTTCCACAATTTAATCTCTATATGTATGTCATTTGAGTTTCTCAAACTTGGTAAATAGCCTAAACTTCAACAATATAATATATTATTTATAAAGTATGCAAGTTCGAGTTATTTTATAGCTTAATTGTGTAACTTATGTTGTATTATGCAACAAAAACAAAAAAAAAATACTATTATTTAAGATAGTAATCAATTTGCTCTTTAGTCATATATAATTTTTTAAATATAGAGATATAAGGATAATCATTGAGTTTATATTTTTTCAATAGACAACATATCAACATTTTCCATATTACTGTTTCTAAAGACATTAATCAATTAAACATCCATCCTATAATAATAACATTGAACCAAAAAGTGTACTTGTGTTTAGTGTTTACAACAATACATGATTTGAGAATATATATCTCATGATTCAGACTTCATGAGACCAAAACATAATTAGAGCTTAGGATTACAACATATAATATTAGTTTTTAACATAATTGATGTCATCATCTACTGTCTAGCAGATAATTTCATTGTAGTTCCTATTCACATTTGATATTCTTGAGTGGTTTTGAAGATGATAGTTGGGCACTTGCGATTGCATCGTTACCCCCATTATCTTGTTGGTCATCAGTTGGAGGCCTTTTAGCCGGTGTAGCTGACTGAACGTTTTCACCAATCATTGATAATGATTGCTACATATTTCATAAAGTTTGTAGGAATTAATTTGATTATTGTCATAAAGATTTATGAAATCAGAATGTATTTATCAAAATGATGCATTTATAGAGAGTCATGTAGATATACTTACAGTGTCAAACAGTATTTCTTGACTAAGAAGTTCACGACTTGGTTCTCCTTTAGATGTGTTATGAAAATGAACTTCTATTAATTTAAGTTGTGCAGTTTTTAATATATATAATTTATTACAATTAGAAGATATAATAAGGCAATATGTGGTTTGAATACCTCTTCAATTTGAAATTGTTCCATAATTGCAGCAATAAGTGCAGCATCACTCCATGACTTATTAATAGAACACTTTTTTGAAGATGGTTGTAGTTTTACACAAAAAGCTAGAGTGGTCCCCATTATGTCTTGAAGTTCTGATGGATATATCCTTATGTCAGTATCACCAGCCTTTAACATGTTTTAGGTAAATGAGTTATGTCATATTATGTGGTAAACAATAAATATCCAAACTATGAAGTTACTTGGACTAAGCATTACATACATGCCTCAATCATATACTTCCTCATTTGAAGTGCTGAAATTCCAAGTAGTGAAGTACAATCCTGGTCCCGCATAAGGAAGTTACAAAAGCAACTGTCGTGGAAAACTTCAATGATTATTTTGTACTTGTTTTATGTTGTTAGTATTGATACCAATATGTGTTTGATATAAGGACTCTAATATTGATTTATAGATTCTGATAAATTAAGGTTGAATGTTGAACTACTCTTATGGGCTATTTGCTTTTAGTTTGGGAACAAATTCATATCCTTATATGACAGTTAAGATAAAACCTTTCATATAGTAACACTAATCCTTAATAATATACAAATTGTTTCTACTTTATTCCATATGCCTATAAGTTAGAAAATTGTAACCATTTAGTTTTACTTCGATTGGACAATATATTTTGAATTATGAAGAACAAATGAAATTACATACTTCTAAAACATAAAACACAGCATCTATATAAAACACAACATACTTCTAACTATTTTCTATTTTTAGTTATTTATTTTATAAATAATTATCTTGGAATAATAGTGATATTGTGTTTGATTTCCTTTATTTTTATATACTTGTTATGACATGGTGATTTTATATATATTTATTATGATTTAGTAATTAATATAAAGTTATGATATTATATTTATTTATTTTATAATTGCGACTATTCTCAAATGATGGTAATATTTTAATTTGAGTATTTTGAAAAATAAGTATTATTATAGTGATAATTTTGAATATAAGAGTTTTGGTTACTAATTAATTTAAAAGATTAATTATTTTATTTTATAAAGTAGTAGTTTTGAAATATTAGTAATTAAATTGTGTTAAAAAAAGTGTGAACAAAATAACTTTTGTAATTGTTGGTTTTATTAAAAAAAAAATAATAAAAAGAGTAAAATGTATTTCATGGGTTAATCCCAAGTAAAACCTAATTAAAGAATAAAAAAACAAATAGAAGAAGAGAAAGGTATTCGCACGGCAGCAGCTTCTAAGGAGGAATTGGAGGAAAAATAGAAGAAAATTGATACCGGCGATTGATAATTGTCTCAGGAAATTTTCTTTGTTTCGGTCCAAATTTCAGTATGTTGTTTTATACATTTAGTTAGTCAATTAAACACAATTTTCCAGATTTTTAACAACCCCAATTTCTCTCTAAAATACCAGACTTCTCCGTTTGTAGAATTCGTTATTTTGCACCGTTCTTCTTCACCGTAACTCCGATTTGAGTGAAACAAACGCCAAAACGATCATGTGAAAAGTGGCTATATTATCCACTGATTGGTTTTCTGATTTATGGTAAGACTCCTTGACCTAATTTCGAAATTAATTTTAGAGTGCCTCCTCATAATTTATTTTTAACGTTTACCCATAAACTATGGAGTTAGATCGATTGAAGGACAAAGAGTCAATGAACAAAGGCTGTTTGCTCGTGGAATCGTATTCGTGTGTGAAAGCGTCGGAATAAGGTAAGGGGTGAGAGAGCGTTTGAATTCATGAGTATAATATATTGTGAGATGAACGGGAAAACCGTATTTCCCAACGATTCATCCGGGGCTTGCTACGTACGGCAGTAGCCCTTTGACGGATAAATTAATTAATGTGCAAATATGGAAATTGTGAGATTAAAATATAGAATAGAAATATTTGTAAGGTGTTGATTGTTTTAATTTCTTTAAATGTATGGTATTTGATATTATTGTGATATTGAGTGTCGAATTAATTTAATGTATATGTGTGATTAGATGAGTTTATGTGATGTGATAATAAAAGATGGATGTGTTGTGATAATTTTATGTGATGATGATGTATGATTAATAATTGTGATGTTATAAATTATGTGATGATATATGATTGATGAGAGTGATGCTATAAATTTGTGATGAGTTTATGTGATGATGATGATGATGTGTGATTAATGATAGTGATGTTATAAATTTGTGATGAAAATATTGAAGTAACCCCATATTTGACGAAATAATGGTGATTACAATTCGTTTTTGAGATGACGGTCTTAATGGAGTATCATAGGCCAACGAGGGGAGAAAATAAATATTGAGAATTTGTGATGTGGAGAATATTTTGTCATCATATAGCTAGGGCCTGACAAGCCTAGTGATTCCGGGGAAGTACAACTGAATGAGCCTGATCGTGGGGGTCTGTTGTTGAGCCTTAAGACAAGATTGTTAGACCTTGGAGGTATTCGGGTGGGGAATTCCTAGGTGACTTGGAGGTAGCACTCCAAATGTCGGGAGCTACCATGCAACACACGTTTACCTCGACTGTCACGTATATGTGTCTCGGGTTGAGTTGAGGGGACCTATGAGGACAGGGCCAATTTGAATTGTCCGTCCACCGGGATGATGGCATAGTATCAAGCCTCCTAACCAAGTACTTCAGAGTTAGAATGGTACCACATTGTGAAGTAGAGTCTAAGCTCATGCATAGCATTGCATTTGTTGTGATTGTTTTGTTGTGATTAATGTGTATCGCATGCAATAATAATTTCTCTTAGATGATTTGATGTTATAGTGAAAGGTATTGATTTTCCTTGAGTGATTTTGACTTTTAATGTGATATTTTTTGTTGAGGAATGTTTGTGTAATTATACGGTTCTATTATGATTGTTTGCATGTTCTTCTTACCTATATTATACTATCAACATGATTTCGAAACTCACCTTCTTCGTTGTTTGTGTTTGACTGGTTTGGCCCTGCGTTTGCAAAATCGCAATTATTACAAATTAATGAGTCTTGAAGTTCAAGTTTGAGGGAAACCTCGTTCTGATAGGTGATACCGGGAATGAGAGTCTTAAGTTGTATTGTATTTACTTAATTAGAAACAACTTTTTGTATGAAAACCTTACTGTTTTATAAGAGTAAAAAGTTTAAGTGTTCCTTTTGAATTTTGAGAAATGTGATATCTTAAATTTGTTATAAAGTTTTATTTCCTTGAATAAGATTTTCTTTATTCGTTACAAATTAAAGTAAAAATTCTTGTATAAATTATTATATATTATTTTGAGATTTAGGGTGTCACAGAGTTGCCACAGTGACACAAATCATTTCCTAAAAACCATGTTGTAATTAAAAAAATTGTAACAATTAAATAATGTATATATCTACATAAAAATAGTGTTATGAAATTACAGTTACATGTCCAATAGCCTTGATTTGGCAAAGAGTTTTAGCTTGAGCATTTTACATAAACTTCTCTTGTGAAGTGTATTGAGATGAAGATGTGATCTGAGCTTGTAGTTCGCTGCCCTGAATGTAGTTATCTATATCATCTATTGCAGGTAACCTGCATTCATTGAAAGTTGACTACTTAATAAAAAAAAGATTACTTATAAACAAAATTGCTAACTGAAGATGAGTGGTCGACATCATTAAAATCGCTTGACTTCTAATCAGGCTAAATCATAACTACAACATTTGGAAGACACTTGTAAAGAGTTGGTCAACTTATTGATTTCTGAATTCCTTGATTTGGTGCGTGTTTTCATTGATTAACAAACGAAATCTTTCATTTATCACAAATTACTTCACCTTGAGTTGCTCAACAAACGAAATCTTTCATTAAACAATTAGTACTTTGTTGAATTAATAATACCTTCTGGAGGTTTGACTCATGCATGGTGGAAGATTAATATGATGGGACCAGAGTTGGGGTGAGCATTAACATAATTGAGGAATTGTGTACCATAAGCCTCCCATAGGGAGCAAGTAAGGATGTTTCCGCTGATCAAATGAATAATATCATTTGAAACATGCTTTGTATAGTATACTAATTAAATGTAAATATTTTTGTTACCTGAGATCTTTGATTTTGACGGTGACACAAGTTTTTTTGGTTGATGATGTTGAAGTTGAAGAAATGACCTCATCCACTACCCCAATAATATCTATAAATAAAAAAGATAAGTTATCCATTGAAACACGAAAAATATAAACCACATATATATTATTCAATTAAAAAAAAGAAAAAAAGAAATGATAGAATTACCAATTAAGTTGTTATGAGGGTTCTGCCCATTCAAAATGGTGCTATAAGGCATAAAACGGTACTAAGTCGGTGGGATTTCAGGGAGATCAATCTCTTCTTCAAAAGTAGCAGAATTGAAAACAATTTTGAATTCATGGAGGCAATATTTGAACTGGAAAGTACTTGGAAAAACTGAAAAGTTATGGATGATGTATGTTTGATTCTCTTTGAGTTTCCCCCTCCATTTAACAGAATCATCTTGTCGTATAACAACATGTATTTGATCAGCCTTTTAATAACAAATAATTTATAAAATGAGATACTAACCAATAGAATGAAGATATTTGTTAACCAAACATAAAGAAAAAGTTAAAATGTAGACCTGTTGCAACAGTGAAGTAATTGGTGACCCTAACTACTATTTTCCAAGTTTCCTTTGAGGTGTTAATGTCCTTCAATAGTGTTGCATTTCTTTTCTGTGAACCAATGCAAATTTTATAAACATAAATTGAAAATTAATCATTTATTTCAGATTGTAATATATCTCTGAAGATGAAATGCAAAAGATTTGGAACTTAAAGAGCCAATAAAACCTAAAGAAGTTGAAGATACAATTTCAATTTGTAATAACATTTAGAAGTACAAACAATAAACCTAAAAAAATGCAAAGCAATATTAAATGAGATGGGTTACCAAGAATAATTTAAAGAACTAAGAAATAGTGTTTTTAAAATAGATACAAAAAAACCTTAAAAAATAAAATGCAAAAGAAGATGAAGAAGTTGAGTTATGTATTTTGTGGTGGAGGCTTAGAAAAAATTAAAGACCAAACAAATAGCATTTATAATAACATTTAGAAGTACAAACAAAAAACCTAAAAATAATGCAAAGGAATACGAAGAAGGTGGGTTACCAAGAATAACTTAAAGAACTAAGAAATAGTGTTTTTAAGAACATTTAAAACTACAAAAAACCCTAAAAAATAAAATGAAAAAGTGGATGAAGAAGTTGGGTTACGTTTCTTTGTCGTGGAGGGTTAGAAAAAATTAAAGACCAAACAAATAGCATTTAGAAGTACAAACAAAAAAACCAAAAAAATGCAAAGGAATATGAAGAAGGTGTGTTACCTTTTTAGTGGTGGTGGTTGAACCTCCTGTAGTCGTCTATTTGAAAAACGGAAGAGAGATAACATATGTAAATGTCCATAGAACGAAGAACTTAAAATTAGAATGGTTTGAAGGAGGAAGTGACAAACCTTGACCAGACTTGTATCACAGATCGTGGCAACCCCTTCTTTATGTTGTTCCATTTGCGATTTTCTTCTCTGTGAATCTCTCTGATTTTCTTCTCTGTGAATCTGTTTGATTTTCTTCTCTGTGAATCTGTTTGATTTGCAGAAATGTCGGAGTATTGCAGTGTGTAAACCAGAAATATTTCAAAATGACAAAAATTTGAAGAAATTAGGTTATGTGCAGAAAGCTAGAGTAATTTACAATTGTGACCTCAAAATTTTTGCAAAGGTTAAATTTATGAAGGAAAAAATTGTATTTTTGGTATAGTTAAGAATTCTTATAGTGTATTGTAGATTGTGTGTTTTAAGTGTGACATATAGATATTTTGCTTTTATATCTCATTTTTATTTAAAACATTCAATTATACTCTACGTTGAAATTTATATACCAATTTTTTTTTTACTTTCAAAGGTGCAATGAGCAACTCACATGTGTAAGAAAGAGAAGTCCAGTTCGGTAACAATAATAGCCCAAATTTATATGGAGAAGTAGAAGATAAGGGTGTAAATAATTATCCGGTCCAAAATCTATTTTCAAGAATTTCTAAAAGTTCTTAATAAATAAATAAATAATTTATTTTACTCATCCACACTCGAAACGTTTTCTCCAAAATACTCATTTTAACATAATATTATTTTTCTTTAACATAGATAAATATAATTTTAATTAAAACTCTCATAATCAAAATAATAACAATAATTATTACTATAACATTTTTAAAATAATCACATATTATAATCTTCATAGAATAGTCAAAATGATAAAATAAATAAATATAACATCAATTTATATTAATTATTAAATCACAATAAATATGTATAAATCATCATACATAGCAACTATATAAAGATAAAGAAAATCAATTTCCATATTACTAATATCTCAAGATAATTATTTGTAAAATAAATAATTAAAATAAGATGAATTAGAAATAATTGAATATAATTATTTGCACGCTTAACATTAGTCATATACATGTACAATTGCCTAAAACATACGAATGCACATATACACGTACAATCACATTAACTACGGATGCACATATCAACATTAACTACGGATGCACATATCACATTAACTACGAATGCACATATACATGTACAATCGCCTAAAATCTTATTCTTTAAAATATGTACACTAAAATACTATTATTTTAAAAAATATATATAAAATAATAAAATATTAATACTATATCACTTATTTAGTTATATATGTACAAGATTAGCACATCATAAAAATCACCTATAGAATGAAAATTAGTCACAAAATTTATCAAAATATATTCTAAAATAATTTTAACATTAAATTAATTATTTAAAATCATATTTAATTAATAAAATAATTTATTAAAAAATTTGAGGTATTACATGACTAGATAGTTTAGAATTATAAGACAACATCGTGTTTAGGATAATTTTGAGACCTACTTAATGGTTTAAAAAGAATATTATTGATGATGCTTATTATAAAAAGAATATTATAACTTAAGAAATTTAATGCATTAATTAAAATAAATTCAAATAAATATTAATTACTTGTCTAATAGTAATTGTTGATGCTCACATTGGGGTGTCACGATTATTGTAAACTGTGAGTGTATATGGTTGATTTGTAAGTTTTACTTAGTCTTTTATGGTTTTCATCCTACATGTCACTAACAATACAAGTAAGGAATCAAATCAACAAATTCATTCGTTATCTAATAGAAAAAGGCACAATAAGATTTTTAATCATTAAAAAGCATTTACTATCTGATACCCTAAACCCTAAAATAATATATAATAATTTATAGTATATTTTTTGTGCAAAATTCACAGCAAGTAAATAAAATCTGTTTCCAAGAAAATAAAAAACTTTTATAATTAATTTAGGATATTACATTTCTCTAAATTCAAAAGAAACCTTTAAACTTTTTCCTCTTATAAAAAGGTGCAATCTCCATAAACTTGATTTAATTAAAATTTCTTAATTTAATTTCAAAAATTTACTAGTACTTATAAGATTTTCATACAAAAAGTTATTTATAAAAAAAAGTAAAAGTAAAATACAATTTACAACTCTTATTCCCGGTATCACATATCAGAGCGGGGTTTCTCCCAATTTGAACTTCAAGACTCATTAACCTGTAATAACTACGATTTCGCAAACGCAGGGCCAAACCAGTCAAACACAAACAACGAAGGAGGTGAGTTTTGAAATTATGTTAATAGTATAATATAAGTAAGTAAGAAGAACACACAATTAATCATAAAAAAAACCGTATCATTACACAAACATTCTTCAAGGAAAAACATCACATTATAAAGTCAAAACCACTAAAGGAAAATCAATACATTTCACTATAACATCAAATCATCTAAGAAATTATTATCGCACACGATACCTATAACACCCCATTTTTTTTTAAAACAAATTCAAATTGATAATAAAGAAAGAAATACTTTTGAATAAAATATTTACGTTGTAACACAACGTCAAAAATCAACAAGATTTACAAATAGTGGAAATAGTTTTGAATGGAAGTCCAAAGTATTTCAAACAGAAAAATACACCGGGACTATGAGACCTATCCGACATAGCTCACACCCCTGGTATTTCCGGCAGACACCTGTACAAAAGCACTGCCCCAAGAATTTTCACTTCCCCACGTCACATCAAAAAGTGGTACAAGGACCCATCAAAATAAAAGTCAAGCTGGCAATATATGGTATAGGTACAGTCTTCCAAAATGAAATAAATACAATCACAAAAGGAAGACGTCTAGCCCCTATACAACCATCTAATCTAATCATGCCACAAAAAACTAACAACCCGGGTGATTCCCACGCACTCCGCAAAAATCCTTCTGACACAGCCACGATCAGATAAGACTAACTGTGTTCCCAACTCCAGGGTAATAACCGGTAGGACGGTCCTGATCCTCATGTGAGGGCAAAACCCAGATTTCCACAATAATTGTAAAGGTCACCAACCGAAATTAAAAAATATCACATAGCATTTAAATTTTAAATGCACAAAATGACCTTTCAACTTAGCATACATCTAGAAAGTGTTTTCATATGCCAAAACATGCATAATCAAAGTTGAAAAATTAAGTTTTTAACAAAACTGCATTGTCGTATTCAAATACAGCATCCTTGTATTCGAATACAGTGCTATTTCACAAGTCAGTAGCAAAATTGAATATCTGTATTCGACTACACACTACTTGTAGCCGAATACAACTGCTAAAATTTGCAGATTTCAGTTTCGAAAACGTTTCGTAATCATTCAGCACTTACCACACAAAATCAATCAATCACACTCATCAATTACGGCACAATTACAAACAACAATCGAGTATGTATATACAACCATCACAATATATCAAACATGACTCACGTGCCAAGCACCCGAATGCAATGCGTATATGCCAATGCACATGATTCCGGAATTGCCTCTCACAGGCCTTACAGTGATTTCTAGAGTGCAATCGCTCACAGATCAGCACATTTTAGAGTGCAATCTCTCACATATCAGCACGATATGATAACCCTCGTAAGGATAAGATGAACCAACAATTCACATGGCATCATCCCGTGGTCCATCCAGTCACCACTATCACCATGGCCCATCGCGGTCACCATGTACTATCAAAATGCATGAGCATACTCTAACTCTTTTCACCACAATCATTAAGTAAATGCAACTATTAAAAGATTCCCTATTTTTAATACTCATTTAACACTAATAATTTTTCAAATTCAACAAAGAGCATACTCAAACATATTTAACTCATAATCCCACAATTCACACCAAATTACATCAATTCCTTTTTTCCACAAAATCAACACATAAAGAACATTAATTCAAAACTCCACATTTCCAAACATAAACCACCAAATTTAATCTCCAAAATTTTCAACCATAAATCACCAAATTTAAAATTCCACATTCTCAAATGGCATGCATCATCTAGATTGTATCATATAGATTGGTGTGTGTAGATCCTCATTGCATAATGTAGATTTGTATGTGTATATAGACTAAAATTTATTTTACTGATTTTTTTAATTATTAAAATTATATTTTTTTTTATTAGACTCAATTTTTAACATTAGAACATCCAAAATCTTTAAGACGACCCTTGGACAAATACATAAATTTTTGTTGAACAAATTATAATCTAGATGTCTTTTATAAAAAATTGGAGGGAATAATTTATTAAAAAAATTACAAAAGCAACTACTATATTTATAAAATAAAATAAATTTTCCAACCTAAATTCCAACTAATTTTTAATGATTAAAAATGTAAACCAAAATTTGATCTACTACATCTTTCCAATATATTTTTGCAGTTTACAACTTGAAATTCTTATATGCATATTATTCTTTTTATTTATCTATTAAAATTTTAAATTTTCGGCCACCCCAACATTTTGGTACCATTCTGAGCTTAGACTCTACTTCACAATGTGGTACCATTCTGACTCTAAAGTATTTGATTATGCCACCATCCCAGTGGACAGACAATTCAAATTAGCCATGTCCTCACAGACCCCATCAACTCAACCCGAGACACATATACGCGATAGTCGAGGTAAACTTGTGTTGCATGGTAGCTCCCGACATTTGGAGTGCTACCTCCAAGTCACTTAGGAATTCCCCGCCCGAATACCTCCAACGTTTAACAATCTTGCCTTAAGGTTCAACAGTAGAATGAAACGATCAGGCTCATTCAGTTGTACTTCCACGAAATCACTAGGCTTGTCAGGACCTACCTATATGATGACAAAATAATCTCCACTTCACAAATTCTCAATATTTATTTTCTCCCCTCGTTGGCCTATGATACTCCATTAAGACTGTCATCTCAAACACAAATTGGAATCACCATTATTTCATCAAATATGGGATTACTTCAATATTCTCATCACAAATTTTATAGCTTCACTATCATCAATCATACATCATCACATAAACTTATCCCAAATTTATAACATCACAATTATTAATCATGCATCATCATCATCACATAAAATTATCACTATGCATCCATCTTTTATTATCACATCACATAAACTCATCTAATCAAACATATACATAAAATTCATTTGACACTCAATATCACAACAATATCAAATAGCACACATTTAACGAAATTAAATCAATCAACACCGTATAAATATTTCTATTCCACATTTTATCCTCACAATTTCCATATTTGCACATTAATCAATTTATCCCTCAAAGGGTTACTGCCGTACGTAGCGAGCCCCGGATGAATCGCTGGGAAATACGGTTTTCACATTTATCTCACAATATATTATACTCATGAATTCAAACGCTCTTTCACCCCTTACCTTATTTAGACTCTTTCTCAAACACATAAATTAACGGAAGTTTTCAACCGACAACGTACAGCGAGCAAATCCAAATAAACGGCGAGTTCACAAAATCGCCGAGGCGCGACTGATAAATTATGAGGAGTATAAAAATAAATGATAAATAATTAATAATAATTTTAGGAGTAAAAATGGAGTCAAAACGACGAGAAAAACTGCAGAAAAAGTATCACCCACTCGTTGGAGCACCGAAAGGGTCCGACGTCAACTTTATCGAAAAATGAAAATAAGTAGTGCTTCTTGAAGGTTTCAATGAGAGGAATCCAAAAATTATACCAGTTTTTTGAGACAACAAACGTGGTGATCGGAATCGGCCAAAAACAACTCGCCCAAGGAAAGAAACGCAGGTGTTTATGATGAAACGGAGCCACAATTGATAAAATTGACGTAAAAAATCGATTCAGTGGGCGATTTTGTGTGGGTTAGAGGTTGGGATCGATTCAAATGGCAAAGAATTGGTGGGAGTGAATTTGAGAGAAAAAAGGTTTGCTGCGATTTGGCTGCCATTAGTCTCATTTTCATTTTTTATTTTTTTTAATTGTAGAAGGAGGGGTGCAGATAGCAGATGTACAGGTACAAGAGTAAAACTGTAATAGGGGTGTAATGAGCAACTTGCAGGTGTAGGAAAGAAACGTTCAACCAGTAATAGCCCAAATTAATATGCACAAGTAGAAAATAGGGTGTAAACAGTCTTCTGGTTCATAATCCATTTTCTAGTATTTCTAAAAGCCCTTAATAAATAAATAATTTATTTTACTTTTCTAAAAACTTTTTCTCCAAAATACTCATTTTAACATAATATTATTTATCCTTAACATAGATAATCTAATTTTAACCAAAACTTTCATATTCAAAATAATAACTATAAGTATTTCTATAACATTTTTCAAAATAATTACATAAAAATACATCATCTTTATAGAATAGTCGAAAGGATAAAATAAATAAATAAATAAATATAACATCAACAATTTATATTAATTACTAAATCAAAATAAATATGTATAAAATCATCGTACCATAAAAACTATACAAAAATAAAGAAACTCAATATCAATATTACTAATACCTCAAGATAACTATTTGTAAAATAAATAATTAAAATAGAATATATTTATAAAAAATTAAATATAATTTTGTGCACACCTAATATTTGTCAAACATACAAAAAAATATCGCATTAACTACAAACGAACATATACACGTAGAATCGCCTAAAATCTCATACCTTCAAATATGTACACTAAAATACTATTATTTATAGAAAAATATATAAAATAATAAAATATAATATTTGTTATTTATATCACTTACTTAGTCCAATATGTACCAGATTAACACATCATAGAAAGCACCCATATAACGATAATTAGTCACAAAATTTATCCACATATATTCTAAAATAGTTTTAACACCAAATTAATTATCTAAAATCCTATTTCATTAAGAAAATATTTATTATAAAATTTGGGGTGTAACACACTTGCCTAATTAAATAAAAAATATTAATAAGTATTTTAAGAATATTTGGTAAACAAATAAAAAAAATATTTGAAGGAAAAAAATTTCGTTATGTAATTTTGTTAAAATATGCATCATTTATGAAAATGTTGGCAAAGCCAATTCATAAAACTGTGGCTTGAAACATTCAGAAAAAACTGTGGCCTATTTGAGTGTCTTCAGCCACGGTTTTTTAAGATTCGTGGACAAAAGTAAAAAGTCGTTGCCTTAAACTGTGGCCACGGCTACTTACACCACACTTTATAAACCGCTGTCAAATCGTTGCCTAAGTTTTAGGCCACGATTTTTTTGGTTTACGTCACATTTTTTTATTGTTGCCACAACTCAAAAATATTATAGTGTCTTAAATTGCACCAATACCCTTTCTAGTTTTAAATTAAACACTTTCACTTTCTCACACTCTCTTTGCTATGATTTCATTTCCACAATGTTCAGCAGTCTTCTTCCACTAAAGCAAAGTGTATTAATTTGTAGATTCTTTTATTTTAATTAAGTCTTTTATTTTGAGAATTTTCATTTTTTTTGCATGATGGTGATTTGCGCAGGTTCAATTTCAACATTTTGCATTAAAAATTTGAGAACAAAAAACAGTATGCAACAAAAAACTTACTTATTTTTAAGAATTTTATCTCAAATAAAAATTTTACTTTTTTAACTGCCTATAATTTGTGAATGAGTACGGGATTTATCCTGTTAGCTTTCCTCCTAGACGTGCCGATTTTTGTGGATTCGTGAATAGGTTCAGATTAGAAGGCCACTAGTTGGATCGTTTGAGAAATATCTCTATTATCGGCTTACAAATTAAAAACAATCGTTGTGTAGTACGTGTCATATAAACAAAACATACAATATCATGTATAATAAAAATAAAAATTGTGTTTAAATTATAACTTAGGCTAAATTCCACCCGTGTTCTCTTAACTTAATTTTAGTTAACGTTTTAGTTCTTTATTTTTTTTTTCCCGATTTGGTCCTTTCATTCTTTATTTGATATTGTTAGAGATGAAAATATGAGTTTATTTAAAGATTTAAGTTATAAATTTGATGAAATTTGCATTATATTGAGGATGATAATTAATTTTATGGGTTTTGCTTGAAATTTTTGATGAATTTTTGTAAAAAAAAAAGGATAACATTGTTGACATTTTAAAACATAAAAGATCAAATTGTCGCTTAAAATTAAAATAAATGACCAAATCGAGAAGAAAAAAAAGATAAAAGACTAAAACATTAACTGAAATTAAGTAAAGGGACCACAGATATAATGTAGCCTATAATTTAAAATGGATGTCATAAATAAAGTTATATTGTTTGGTATAATTGATTACACATTACGGAAAACTTCACGATAAACTACATTAACAGTCCCGTCAAATATTTGATCATGGTCATTTTGAATAAGCAACTTCAGACATTTTCTAGATGTGACTCTTAATCCCTAAATCATGAAGAATATGACAAAGTATTGTGATGTGACTACAATGGCTAATAAATAAATAATATATTTGAAGAATAACATATTATAGAAAACCAGATCCATACGCTCTTAACTAGAAGTAAAAATAAGGTTTCAAACAGAATAAAATAAGGGGAAAAAAATAATTGCAGAAATAAAACATCAACAGAAATCAACATCATATTTGAATAAAGAATAACACACTAAAAGAAAAGTGGTGGCCCGTATTAAAATTATTTTAATTAATATATATCTGAGAAAAATATTAATTTAATTTCATATATTTGTTTACTCAAGTTTTTATTTGTATTTTGACATATGTTAGGACCACGTTAATTGTTAACCTTCAACTATTTGTTTATTAAAGTTTTAATCTTTGAGACCATGTTAACCTTCACTAAGAAAATCTAGTGTCTCTTTTTCATGTACTATTTTAATTTGGGTTTACCCATTGAAATTTGTCTTTTTTAAATAAAGAATCCAATGCTCACTTATTAGGTATGATTCATTGTGTTGGTAATTAAGCTAAAAAATACTTTGTGTCTTGTTTTTTATTGCCAAAAGAGAGGAATCAAGATGGTGTCAATTACATAAATTTGTCCATAATTGTCTGATTAATACACGCGTCGATAAAAAGTTACTAAAAACACTTTAACAGTAGAAAATGTGAACATAATAAAATAAGGAAAAAAAATAATTGCAGAAACAAAACATCAACAGAAATCAACATCATATTTGAATAAAGAATAACACAGTAAAAGAAAAGTGGTGGCCAGTATAAAAATTATTTTAATTAGTATATACCTGAGAAAAATATTATTTTAATTTCAAATATTTGTTTACTCAAGTTTTTATTTGTATTTTGACATATGTTAGGACCATGTTAATTGTTAACCTTCAACTATTTGGTTATTAAAGTTTTAATCTTTGAGACCATGTTAACCTTCACTAAGAAAATCTAGTGTCTCTTTTTCATGTACTATTTTAATTTGGGTTTACCCATTGAAATTTTTGTCTTTTTTAAATAAAGAATCCAATGCTCACTTATTTGGTCTGGTTCATTGTGTTGGTAATTAAGCTAAAAAATATTTTGTGTCTTGTTTTTTATTGCCAAAAGAGAGGAATCAAGATGGGTCAATTACATAAATTTGTCCATGATAGTCTGATTAATACACGCGTCAATAAAAAGTTACTAAAAACACTTAAATAGTAGAAAATGTGTTAATGCCGGTTTATTTTATTGACTAAAGAATGTGACACTCTTTTTACCCTCTATGCCGAACATAAATAATAAACAATCAATTACATATGAATTAATATGAATCTCTTCTCCAAACAGTTAATAATTTTTTAAAAGTTAAAATTTAAAAAAAATGTATATTTAATTTTTTTAAAATTATTAAATTTTGTAAATGACATATTTATAATTTCTTTATTATTATTTAAAACATACACATAAATTGACTTAAAAATATAGACGAAAACAGACAAACAGTCTGAGTTGGACACGTGTATTTAAAAATGTTTCCTCTTTACTAAAATAAAATAAGTATCATTATACAATTTTTCACAAAAATTTAAGAAATAAAATAAATGAAAGTTTTTTTCACCAAAAATTAAAATAAATTAGTGTAATAATTTTATAAAAAGCGTTCTCATTATAACTATTATTATTTAAAAATGTGTTACATACAAAGTGACCCACTCAATAATAATTTGAGGACAAAATTGAAATAAATTAATTGATGTTACATTATAAGATAATTTGACAATTATTTTAAATTATTTTTTTAACTAAAAAACACTAATTATTTTAAAATGGAGGAGTAGTTTATATATAAAATAAATATATTTCTGTCACAAATTTTTCTCGTTTAAAATAGATTTCCATTTATAAAAAATATCCCCGCAATAATATATTGTACTGATCGAGCATGTGTTTAAATTTCATGTATTGAAAATATATCAACGGACAAATTTATGTACTTGACTATGCAAATCATCACCAAAGTAGTGAAATCTGACATATTACATGCATGTATTATATAGGCGCGGGCCCACAAAAAGTTAGGAATCAAAGTAGAAAAGTAAAACATCTTGGTGCAAACTATTTGGTCCATATGATATTCATAATTTTTACCGGCAAAACAACAAATCAAAGTAGAAAAGCACAAGTGCAAATATTTATGTAAGGAATTAATTTTGGTGTGGACAGTCCTCGTATGATTAAGTTAATTAGTTAAATAAACACCATAAATTAAATTAATAAAATAATTTAACAGTTATTTTAAATTGTATTTTTGCTAAAAACACTAATTATTTTAAAATGGAGGAGTAGTTTATATATATATATATATATATCAAGAAAGAATGTCTGCCACAAATTTGTTTCTAATAGATTTCCACTTTATAAAAAATATGCCTGCATAATAGCTTGCATGCCCTGTTGCACATTATCAATTTCATGCATTGAATATATATCAACGGACAAATTTATATAGTTGACTAAGCAAACTATCATCAAAATAGTGCACTCTGACACATCACATACCTGCATTTAGGGGTAGACAACGGATGGTTTCGAGCCCAAACATTCAATCCGGTCATATCCGCGGGTAACATAAACTGGCCCAATTTCGACCAGTTGCACCCACGGTTCGGTCGGTTGCGGGTCTTGAGTTTTTGCGGATTAACGGTTCGGTTTATTCGGATTGGGCCATTAGTGACCCATTTAAGATTATGGTTCAAATCATTCAAATTTTTTATTTTTATATTTCAAATTTTAAAAAACAACACTTTGGGTCATATTTTGTTGGCCCAATGCTCCATTTTTACTACATGCACAAATAATATTAAATTTTAATATAAAAAATTCATACAAATATTAAATAATCAATACTTATTTTAGACAGAAATTTTTTTGGTTTACTTTTACTTGCCAATGAAGTTAGAATTATTTCACCAAGTTAAATAATACAAATTAACGAAACTTACAACAATAATTACTAAATCAAAATAAATATGTATAAAATCATCATACCATAACAACTGTATAAAAATAAAAAAAACTCAATATGAATATTACTAATACCTCAAGATAACTATTTGTAAAATAAATAATTAAAGTAGAATATATTTATAAAAAATTAAATATAATTATGTGCACACCTAATATTTGTCAAACATACAAAAAAATATCACATTAACTACAAACGAACATATACACGTAGAATCGCCTAAAATCTCATACCTTCAAATATGTACACTAAAATACTATTATTTATAGAAAAATATATAAAATAATATATAAAATAATAAAATATAATATTTTTTATTTATATCACTTACTTAGTCCAATATGTACCAGATTAACACATCATAGAAAACACCCATATAACGAAAATTAGTCACAAAATTTATCCACATATATTCTAAAATAGTTTTAACACCAAATTAATTATCTAAAATCCTATTTCATTAAGAAAATATTTACTATAAAATTTGGGGTGTTACACACTTGCCTAATTAAATAAAAAATATTAATAAGTATTTTAAGAATATTTGGTAAACAAATAAAAAAAATATTTGAATAATTTTAAAAAATTTTTTGTACAATTAAACTTTTAAAATGTGCCTTTGTGACATTTAGTAACTTTTCTCATAAAAAAATAAACGAATAGCAAGACAAAGACAAGCACGCCTAAGCGGTATTTCAGACGATTAATTCCAATTAAAAAATGATATCAATTTGTGAATAATTGATTTTTGTGGATGTTTTGGAATTGATGTTGAAAACCATAGAACTAATTGGTGTAAATTGAAAAAAATAAGGAAGCCTCGTATATGAGAGATAACACATGACTAGTAGTGTTTATATTCAACTCCCTTGAAGTTTTCTCACTACAACATTTTTTACTTTAGGCCACACTTCACTTAGCCACGGCTAAAAAACCGTGGTTGGAAACGGAAATAGACAATAGTTTTCCGGCGTTGCCTATAATTAACTTATAGAGTACAATTTTTTGACTTCGAATGATAAACCGTTGCATATTTTGTTATTGTCAATTATTAAGCCACAATTTTAAAAGTGATTGATGTTTAACCACAAAGAAAAACCGTTGAGTAATAAAATTTAATAACTACACATTTTTAGTGTGATCTTAAGTTATAAAAACTGTGGCCTCAAGTTGACACAATTAATAAAAATCAAGAAGCCCAAAAAAATTGGGCATTCTTTTTTGGAAGGTTAAGGGAATATGAAAGACAAGGAAAAATATTTATCAGAACCCTTTCATCTTCCTCTTATAGTCCCGCTCACAGTCCTGTTCTTCCTACTCACAGTTTGGTTCACAAAGGCATGCAGTCCAGCTCGCTCATAGTCTTGTTCACAGAGGCACGTAGTCCCGCTCGCTCACAGCCCCACGTCTCTCTTACAGTCCAACTTTCATCCATATATTCTCTGTCTCGCTCGTAACATTACTTCTCAATTGCGCAAGGTTTCAATGAATCTTCAGGTAAATGAATCATGAAGCCCATCTTTATATATTGCTTTGTTTGCTTCTCTATTGTTGTTTTTGTATTTTAGGGCTTCTGATTTTTTATTTTTTATTTGTCGCACTTTGCTTCTTTATTCATGTGCTCCATCAAGTTTGATTTGTCATTGATATATGCTCTGTCAATTAGATTTGCGAGTTTTTGTTGTTTTGTTTTAGTTTAATTGAATATTAATAATATATAGCATGTTGTTGCTTCTTTTAATTCCGCTATCATTAGGATTTAGGTTATCAACCATGCATTGGTGGTGGATATAAATTTATGTTATGTAACCTGAAGCTTATATCTTGATGTGTGTATAGGATTTCTGGTAAGTACTGTCATTCTACTTATAATAAAAGACCATTTGGTTATGTGCATTCCCTGGGTTTGAATAATGTTGCTAACTTGAAGCATGATTTTAACTATCATTCCCAAAACATGATTTGCATAGTAACTTTGAAGCCAATTCCCATCAATTCTGATGCTCTCTTTATTCTAAAATTGTATATCCGTATTCCTTTGCAACTTCTTTGTTGGAAATATAATTTTCCTAGAGTTTGATCAATCAAATAAGAAGAATTACTCTATTTATTAACTATATGTAGTTAGTTCTATTACTTTTATATTATGGCTATCATGGAGTTGGTGATTAAGTCCACCCATATCCAACTTGCATAAAACACATGTATAAACAACCACTTCTGCTTTGTAGAGCTTTTTTTTTATTAGATTTGCATAAGAATTATTGGGAGTTTATTACAGATTAATTACGGTTAACTAGAAGTTTTTTAAGTTTTAAATATTGAGATTTAGCATGAATAATTTGCATCTCATAATTAGTGTGTGTTAGATTTTATTGGTGTTCTCAAGTGTTATGGTTGTGGCTAGCCTATCTTGTATTGGGGTTATATCTCTTGTGCTCACGGTGGATTTTAGTGGGTTGGGTGTTTAATGCCTTATATTGTTTTGTACTCTTTATAGTCTAGCCTTATATATCTTGTGTTGGTTTTTTTGTGTTGCTTTTACACTAGTGCATTTTGGCCTCCTCAAAATAAGAATATTCAAAAGCAAAAGTGAGTTGTTATTGGTTGTAATATACTACTACGGCTTATATGCTGAAAATGGTCTCAAGTAAGCTGTAATTTGCATTTTTTTTACTATTTCAAGTGATCTCAAGTAGTTTCTCATTTTGTTTATCCTTCTTTGCATGGATTTTTTTATACAAAATTATCAAGTTGCATTGATATAATAATTTCATTTGTGTTAAATTTCAATCTATATGGTATTGTTTTTGTTATTTAGAATGACAGACAAAAAGTGGATTACACTTCATAGACTTAATCCAGAAATGTGTAAAATTGTTTTTAGATTTTGCCTTCACCAAAGGAGAACCTCAAGGTCGCACGATTTTATTTCCTTGTTCCAATTGTAGAAATCGTTGTTGGAGAAGAAGAAATGTGGTCGGTGATCACTTGATACGATTCGGTTTTGTACAAGGCTACGATGTTAGGGTAAACCACGGAGAGCAAATATCATAGTCTATGGAAATTGATGATCATCTGGAAGATCAAGAGGACTCACGTGATGACATCAATGGCTTACTTTATGACACATTTAGGCACGTTGGAAAAGTAGAGGGAGGGGACAAGGGACCCAATGAGAATGCTAAGAAGTTTTATAATTTGATTAATGAAGCGAAGCAAGAGTTGTATCCGGGATGTGAAAATTTCACTACTTTATCATTTATAATTCGACTTTACTTGTTAAAATGTCTTCATGGGTGGAGCAATGTATATTGAAAGAAGCCATGCCTAATTTGAACATTCCCGAATCTTTTAACAAAACAAAAGGCATAATCAAGGATTTAGGCCTTGATTATAAAAAAATTCATGCATCTATCAAACATTCTAAAAGATTAATTTGTTGTTGGTATTTAGATATGATTGATTTCTCATAGATTCAACGTCTATCAAACATTCTAAAATCTTAGTTCTTTTGTGCTAAAACCCTAGTTTTGTTGTTGCGATGAAAAATTGTGATTCATTTTTTTAATATTCATAAGTATAATAGTATATTTTACCTTTATTTATATTAATATAATTAATATTATATATTTTTCATGTTGAACTTGAAGATCATCACCAAGATACTTGAAGCTAGTGGAAAGTATGGAAGACTTTGTTGTTTTTTGGCAATGCAAAGTTGGTTGTTGCATTTTAGGAATAAAAAACTTGGTTTTTACAACTATGATAACAATTGATCTAATCATGTATTGTTTTTTTTTTTTTATGCCTAGTACTATTTGTGTTACAATATTTTGATAAGACAATTGCTTTTCTTGGTAACATATACTTTAATTAAGACTTGATTATGTTTAACTCTTTTGTGTTTTGTTCAATAACGATTATTTAAAGTTCAATTATGGGCTATAAGCAATAACGGTTAATTATCAATGTTTGTCTAAATGATGAGGGTGTAGCATAAAAAGTCTTACAAGATTTGTATGATTGTGGCCTAAAGGTATAGTCAAACACAGAAAAATATAGACTAAAGAAGTATGCAACATTTAAATGTTTGTGGTCTAAAAGTATAGACAACACATAGAAAGTGTGATTTAAAATATTTTCATCACAGTATCCTAAAAACATAGGCAACATCTAAAAAAGTGTGGGTTAAAAGTATTAGCAACGTTTCCATAATCGTAGTATAAAGTTATATGAAACACATACAAATCTATTGCCTTAGACCAAAAAATGTTGCCTATGTTTTTCACAACGTTATAAATGTGTTGCCTGAAACATATATAAGGTACACAAAACCGTGGCCTAATTGCATATGCAACGTTTATGAAATGTTGGCAAAACCAATTCATAAAACCGTGGCCTGAAATATTCAGAAAAAACTGTGGCCTATTTGAGTGTCTTCAGCCACGGTTTTTTAAGATTCGTGGACAAAAGTAAAAAGTTGTTGCCTTAAACTGTGGCCACGACTACTTACACCACACTTTATAAACCGCTGTCAAACCGTTGCCTAACTTTTAGGCCACAATTTTTTTGGTTTACGTCATACTTTTTTATTGTTGCCACAATTTTTTTGGTTTACGTCATACTTTTTTATTGTTGCCACAACTCAAAAATATTATAGTGTCTTAAATTGCACCAATACCCTTTCTAGTTTTAAACTAAACACTTTCACTTCCTCACACTCTCTTTGCTATGATTTCATTTCCACAATGTTCAACGGTCTTCTTCCACTAATGCAAAGTGTATTAATTTGTAGATTCTTTTATTTTAATTAAGTCTTTTATTTTGAGAATTGTCATTTTTTTTGCATGATGGTGATTTGCGCAGGTTCAATTTCAACATTTTGCATTAAAAATTTGATAACAAAAAGCAGTATGCAACAAAAAACTTACTTATTTTTAAGAATTTTATCTCAAATAAGAATTTTACTTTTTTAACTGCCTATAATTTGTGAATGAGTACGGGATTTATCCTACTAGCTTTCCTCCTTGACGTGCCAATATTTGTGGATTCGTGAATAGGTTCCGATTAGAAGGCCACCGGTTGGAACGTTTGAGAAATATCTCTATTATCGGCTTACAAATTAAAAACAATCAGTGTGTAGCACGTGCCATATAAACAAAACATACAATATCATGTATAATAAAAATAAAAATTGTGTTTAAATTATAACTTAGGCTAAATTGCACCCGTGTTCTCTTAACTTAATTTTAGTTAACGTTTTAGTCATTTATTTATTTTTTCCGATTTGGTCCTTGCATTCTTTATTTGATATTGTTAGAGATGAAAATATGAGTTTATTTAAAGATTTAAGTTACGAATTTGATGAAATTTGTATTATATTGAGGATGATAATTAATTTTATGGGTTTTATTTGAAATTTTTGATGAAATTTTGCAAAAATAAAAGATAAAATTGTTGACATTTTAAAACATAAAAGATCAAATTGTCACTTAAAATTAAATAAAGGACCAAATCGAGAAAAAATAAATAAAAGACTAAAACGTTAACTGAAATTAAGTTAAGGGACAACCCATATAATTTAATTTAGCCTTTAATTTAAAATGGATGTCATAAATAAAGTTATGTTGTTTGGTATAATTGATTACACATTACGAAAAACTTCACGATAAACTACATTAACAGTCCCGTCAAATATTTGATCATGTTCATTTCGAATAAGCAACTTCAGACATTTTCTAGATGTGACTCTTAATTCCTAAATCATGAAGAATATAACAAGTATTGTGATGTAACTACAATGGCTAATAAATAAATAATATATTTCAAGAATAACATATTATAGAAAACCAGATCCATACGCTTTTAACTAGAAGTAAAAATAAGGTTGCAAACAGAATAAAATAAAGAAAAAAAATAATTGCAGAAACAAAACATCAATAGAAATCAACATCATATTTGAATAATGAATAACACAGTAAAAGAAAAGTGGTGGCCAGTATTAAAATTATTTTAATTAATATATACCTGAGAAAAATATTATTTTAATTTCAAATATTTGTTTACTCAAGTTTTTATTTGTATTTTGACATATGTTAGGACCACGTTAATTGTTAACCTTCAACTATGTGTTTATTAAAGTTTTTATCTTTGATACCATGTTAACCTTCACTAAGAAAATAGGGTGTCTTTTTCATGTACTATTTTAATTTGGGTTTACACATTGAAATTTTTGTCTCTTTTAAATAAAGAATCCAATGTTCACTTATTTGGTCTGATTCATTGTGTTGGTAATTAAGCTAAAAAGTATTTTGTCTCTTGTTTTTTATTGCCAAAAGAGAGGAATCAAGATGGTGTGAATTACATAAACTTGTCCATGATAGTCTGATTAAAACACGCGTCGATAAAAAGTTACTAAAAACACTTTAATAGTAGAAAATGTGCTAATGCCGGTTTATTTTATTGACTAAAGAATGTGACACTCTTTTTACCCTCTATGCTGAACATAAATAATAAACAATCAATTACATATGAATTAATATGAATCTCTTCTCCAGAAAGTTTATAATTTTTTAAAAGTTAAAATTTAAAAAAAAATTAATTTTTTTTAAGTTATAAAATTTTGTAAATAACATATTTATAATTTCTTTATTATTATTTAAAACATACATATAAATTGACTTAAAAATATAGACTAAAACAGACAAACAGTTTGAGTTGGACACGTGTATTTAAAAATGTTTCCTCTTTACTAAAATAAAATAAGTATCGTTATACAATTTTTCACACAAATTTAAGAAATAAAATAAATGACAGTTATTTTCACCAAAAATTAAATAAGTTAGTGTAATAATTTTGTAAAAGTGTTCTCATTATAACTATTATTATTTAAAAATATGTTACATACAAAGTGACCCACTCAATAATATTTTGAGGACAAAATTGAAATAAATTAATTGATGTTACATTATAATATAATTTGACAATTATTTTAAATTATTTTTTTAACTAAAAAACACTAATTATTTTAAAATGGAGGAATAATTTATATATAGAATAAATATATTTCTATCACAGATTTTTCTCATTTAAAATAGATTTCCACTTATAAAAAATATCCCCACAATAATATATTGTACTGGTCGGACATGTGTTTAAATTTCATGTACTGAAAATATATCAAAGGACAAATTTATGTACTTGACTATCTATGCAAATCATCACCAAAGTAGTGAAATCTGACGTATTACATGCATGTATTATATAGGCGCGGGCCCACAAAAAGTTAGGAATCAAAGTAGAAAAGTAAAACATCTTGGTGCAAACTATTTGGTCCATATGATATTCATAATTTTTACCGGCAAAACAGCAAATCAAAGTAGAAAAGCACAAGTGCAAATATTTATGTAAGGAATTGATTTTGGTGTGGATAGTCCTCGTATGATTAAGTTAATTAGTTAAATAAACACTATAAATTAAATTAATAAAATAATTTAACAGTTATTTTAAATTGTATTTTTGCTAAAAACACTAATAATTTTAAAATGGAGGAGTAGTTTATATATATATAAAGAAAGAATGTCTGCCACAAATTTGTTTCTAATAGATTTCCACTTTATAAAAAATATGTCTGCACAATAGCTTGCAAGCCCTGTTGCACATTATCAATTTCATGCATTGAAAATATATCAACGGACAAATTTATATACTTGACTAAGCAAACTATCATCAAAATAGTGCACTCTGACACATCACATGCCCGCATTTAGGAGTAGACAACAGACGAGTTCGAGCCCAAACATTCAATTCGGTCGAATCTGCGGGTGACATAAACAGACCCAATTTCGACCAGTTGCACCCACGGTTCAGTTGGTTGCGGGTCTTGAGTTTTTGCGGGTTAACGGTTCGGTTTATTCGGATTGGGCCATTAGTGACCCATTTAAGATTATGGTCCAAATCATTCAAATTTTTTAATTTTATATTTCAAATTTAAAAACAACACTTTGGGCCATATTTTGTTGGCCCAATGCTCCATTTTTACTACTTGCACAAATAATATTAAATTTTATTATAAAAAGTTCGTACAAATATAAAATAACCAATACTTATTTTATAAAGAAAATTTTTTGGTTTACTTTTACTTGCCAATGAAGTTAGAATTATTTCACCAAGTAAAATAATACAAATTAAAGAAATTTACAACATAACTAATAAAATAACATAAGGAAAACAATACGTAAGTTATGTGACCAACTAATACATAACATGGATGTATAAATGATAACTTTGAAACTCAATCATTTGACATTGCATATTTCCAACTTTGAACCTTGAAGAAACATATCATTGACATGAAAATCATTTAATTGATTAGCAAGTCATTCAAATGTAGTAGTAATATAATAACAGAAACAATGTAAAAAATTTATCAACATTTCCATAAGAAAAATGACAACTATAAGAATACACATTGAATAAAAAATCAAACCCATAATCAATATATTAATTAAGCAAAATATAAAACCATAAACAAATTTGATAAACTATCATACAATATCAAATAAAAACAATACAAGTTTTGAGACAAATGATTGAAATTAAAAATTTATAAGGATAAAAATTTAACCACAGAAGTTTTAAACCAAAAATATATATAAGCATGAACATACAGGAAAACAAATTGAAAATATAAAATAAAAAAGTTATAATTAACTATACACATTATCAAACACATTAAAAAAAGATAGGCCTCAGATCTCTAATACAAATTATTATATACAAATATAACAATACAAACATTGTTCAAGTATTAGAAATTAATCATTGGTACATAAACAACATACTCAAATTTAAAAAAAGATTAAAAAAAAAAATAGTCATAGATCTTACTTTTCTTTGGTTCCAATACTTTTCCCTGTTGCTAAGGGAACTTTGTTGCATCCTTCCAAGGAACACAATAGAAATCTTCAAACAAAATAAAAATTATAGTTAAAAAATAATAGTTAAGCATGTAGAAAAATTTGAAACTAAAAGAGGCAGAAAGCTATTGAAAGTGAACCATTTGACCAAACACTTAAAATACCCCTATAATACATTGAACAATATGCTCATAGAACTCTAACCTTACGTTATTGGCTTCTTGCTCTCGGATGCTATGAGCCAACAAACAAAAAGGATGCGCCTAATCATAGAAAGCTTAACAAGATGAAAATGCAAGTTATAAAAAATAAACCCTAATCGTAACAAATAATAAGGAAACCATAACAAAAAGTCATAAACCGTAGGCAGATTAGAAGCAACAACAAGAGAGGTGGATTAACTTGAGAGACTAGATATGAGATCAAGAGATACTAAGATGTGTGGCTAAGGTTTCGAAGGAAAGGAGAATGATAGTTGAAAACGAGAGAAAAGAAATGGAAACATTGCTGGTGTCTTGGGCGGCTAGGGATTGATGGAAGTAGTGATTATATATGAAAAACTGAAATGAATTGGGCCAAAATATGCAGAGCACGTGACTAGTGACTAATCATGCAGGTAAGAAATCATATCAACAAATTCACATGATCTCTTATAGCAAAAGGCATAATAACATTCTAAATCATTAAAAAGCAATCACTTGTCTAATTGAATAAAAAAAATATTAATAAGTATTTTAAGAATATTTGATAAACAAACAAAAAAGAAAATAAAAAAAATATTTGAAGGAAAAATTTTCAGTTTTGTAATTTCGTATAAAATACACAAATATTAAGATTTTATTAGACAATTAAACTTTTAACATGTGCCCTTATGTCATTTATTATGTTTCTCATAAAAAATAATCAAAGTAGAATAAGACAAGCACGACTGAGTGGTAACTAAGGCAATTAATTCCAATTAAAAAATGATATCAGTTTGTGAATGATTGATTTTTGTGGATGTGTTGGAAATAATGTCGAAAATCATTACCTTTCTTCCGTCATGTGTTATGAGCAGTAACTGTCCAATTATCATGATTGATGTGTTAACTTTGTTGCTAAGAACATCTACAAGAGGAATTATCTTATCTTTAGGTACCCAAGTTTGGTTGGGTCTTGATTTGTTAGTTTTTAATGGCTTCTTGTCTTTCTATGTTTTTAGCATATGACTACACACTTTGTTATGTCCTTTCTTAGACCATACCACATAGACAACATCTAGTTAATGCTTTATCCACAAAAGTTGAGTGCTGCATGCAGAAATGTTTTGGCGAGGAACATTCCGAACAGGATTCGAGTGGTGTATAAACTCACACAACATCTCTTAAGGACTTCTCAGATACATGACCAACACTAGCATGTCCATGGGAATGTGTCGCTCTATGCTATTTGCAAGGGTCTAAGCCTTGGGAATCATTGAATGTCATGGCATTTCCGAGGGGACCAACCCTAAGTAATTTGTGAGGGCCATAGCCCTAGTACATTTTCCAAGGCTCTGACCCTAGGAAATGTCACATTTTTCCTAATTCTAAAAGCAACTTTGCGAGGGATTTGGCCCTCGGTATTTATGTCCAACGACTATTTTACCTAGGGCTATTTGGCCCTCGTAAATGCATGATTTTCTAGGGCTTTTGGCCCTAGCAAATTTCAGTAATTCTTGTAGTGTATTTTCTAGTCTTCTCAAATTTCTAGTTTAGTACAATCAAACTTTTGAGGAACTAACACTACTAGGCCAAGGTTCAAAGAATTAACGTTTATTTTGTGTGTATCAAGATAACTGTATAATAGAGAATATGCCAAGGCTACATTTCAAATACAAGAATAACTCTTTTTGAAAGGATTTTGAAAACATGATCTTTGAGTATTTCTGCAGCGTAATTGTTCAAGGAATTCACAATTTCTCTTGTGTGTCTTTTTATAGTACTTGATTGATGTCATTAATTTTCTGACCGAAGTAGAAATGTTGCGTAAATCTTGTATAGATTGTACTATCGGGACAATTGGTGTGAACTTCGAAAAAGATTCTTTTGTCCATTTTCTCACTTTATAACTTCTTGAGAAAATATCTTGTTTGCCAAGTTTGGATGATCGGAGGAAGTAAGCATCATAAGATTCAAGTCAAGTTGTTGTAGATTCTTCAATAAGATGATTGACTTGAGTCAAACTTGTTGATCAGAGGATGTTTGGATATTGAGCTTATTAGAGAATTACTTTTCTTAGAGGATCAAAAGATTTGACTTTTATCAAAGCATTGACCAGACAATCAATTTGTTGTGTAAAGCTATTTCATCAGACGAATCAAGTTTAGAAGCATCTGAGTAACCAAAAGAGACGCATCGATAAGAGGATTAACTCAGTTGCTTAACCGAAGAATAAAGATAATGTATCTCTTGTTAGAAGAATGTGCTCAAAGTCTTTTATCAAAGGATATGCATAGTTAGAAAATACATTAAAGTATAAATTGTTCTCACATATAGTTTGTTATCATCAAAACAAAAATTAAGTATCATTGTTCTTCAAACCAACTCAGTTGTAACAAATATAAAATGTGCATAAGTGAGGTACTAAATGAATTTAATATGTGAAAGAATTATTTACTTGTGGACTAGATATATAACAGTGTTTTTTAATTGTGTGGTTATTTTTTTTTTATTAACTTAAGGATTTGTTTACTCTGAAGCATTTTAATGTGAATTCCTCTTAATTCATTTTCTTGCACGGGAAAATCCTGGTTTTTGAATGATAAGAATTAATTATTGGAAATCTTAGAATAAATAATTGAACCTTAGTTTTTCATTCATTTTTGTTGTTGTAAGTTAAATACTATTTTAGAGGTTGTTAATTAGTCTTTCAATTATAGTTTAAAAACCTTATTGTTGATGAAGTGAAACTTATGATAGTAACTCTCGATGATGATTGTATGATGGTGTGGGTAATGGCATATCGTATAAATGTTGTTTTAGATGAGATGTCAATGTAATATTTATATAATTCCCTGACATGAAAATTGTGATTCTTGTTATCAATTTATTATATTTGAACAGAGTTAAGGCCTAAGTTGATTATTGACATTAGGAAAATGTTATATTGGAACGGAGTCAAGGACACGAGTCGTGGCTTATATTTTTTAATCTCACCTAATGCTTTGTATTTAATCTTGTATACCCACTTCTATCTCACCATATTTCTTCCTTGTGGGAAAGGTGTAATATCCGAAGTATGATTTTCTTCCAATGTTGTTAACCCTTGCTTCATGGCATATCGTATAAATGTTGTTTTAGATGAGATGTCAATGTAATAGTTATATAATTCCCTTACATGAAAATTGTGATTCTTGTTATCAATTTATTATATTTGAACAGAGTTAAGGCCTAAGTTGATTATTGACATTAGGGAAATGTTATATTGGAACGGAGTCAAGGACACGAGTCGTGGCTTATATTTTTCAATCTCACCTAATGCTTTGTATTTAATCTTGTATACCCACTTCTATCTCACCATATTTCTTCCTTGTGGGAAAGGTGTAATATCCGAAGTATGATTTTCTTCCAATGTTGTTAACCCTTGCTTCATGGCTTCACGCAGTTCAGGATGTTTCATGGCATGTGCATAGGTCTTGGGTTCCTTGTGAGAGGCGAGTTTTGTCGGATAAGTTATATGCTTTTGTGAAAATTTTGCATAACTAACAAACTTAGAAATTGGATAAACCGCAACTTAAGAGATGTCGGGGCTCGGTGCCATGCAGGAAAGGTTTACAACGATTGTGTTGCAGACATAGTCTTTGAGGTAGCTAGGTGGATGTAGTATGTGTGACCCAAGAATTAGGTTGTTGTAAGCATTAGAATGGTCCCCCCGACCTCATTTTGGTTGTCCAATGATGTGCCATTCAAACCATCTTCTATTGTCAAAGTATTGTGAGAACACTCCCCCTCATTTGTAACATGAAAATCTTCTTCTATGGTCACATGATGTTTCTTAGTAAGTGTATTGTTTGGACATTCTGATACTGTATTGTCCTCATCGAGGAGTATGGGTAAGTTGGAGTTTGTGATCTTGTTTTGTGCATTGAAATTATAAGGAAAAACATTCTCATAGAAGTTGACATTACGAGAGACAAATAACTCGCGTGTTTCCAAGTTATAGACTCTCTACTCTTTTTGACCTTGTGGGTAGCCAACAAACATGCATTTTTGTGCTTTAGGTGTGAACTTGTCGTGTTGTTTGGCCGAGTTTTTCACACAACATAAACCGCCAAATACACTTTAATGATCATAACTAGGAGATTTATGATAAATGCATGTGTTGGGGTTCTATTAATGAGGTGTATCGAAGCCTAAATGACTTCTCCCTAAAATTCAACGTGAAGGTTGGCCTAAAAAAAAGAGCTCTTATTACGATAAGAATATGTCAATGCTTTTGCTCAACATGTCCATTCTGTTGGGGAGTGGCAATGCACGAGGTTTCATGGATTATTCCTTCCTGGTGAAGGTATTTTGAAAGCTAAAGTTTGTGAACTTCGTCCCATTAAATTTTCCTTTGACCGTGTTGCAAATTTTTTGAAGCATGTCCAAAGTACCAGTTTTGTGCTTCATTAATTATACCCATGTAGCTCTTGAATATTCATCATCAATAGTGAGATGGAATTGTTCCTTTACAGATCACAATGAATGAGATGGAATTGTTCTTCAGTTTTATTATCACTAAGAGTAAAAGGAAGTCTACATTGTTTGGAAGTATATATCACAATATTTGTCTTTATTCGAATTAAAATTACAACTAAGCACATGAAAAATTATTTGAAGAGCTTAAGTTGAAGGATCTCCCGTTCATGAGTGCCAAATGTTGGCCATGTCCGAATGAACTCCAGCTAAAGAAATTTATCGCTTTGATCTAATGAACATGTAAACCCCTTCATACATTTTACTTGATCCAATCATCTTCTTTGTGTTCTGGTCCTGTATTTCACAATAATTTTTATAAAAAAATTAGAGTACAATTTACATCACTTATTAATTTATGCACAAAGATTAAATTGAGGAACAAGTAAAACATTTTTCAACTTTATGTTTGTATCAAGTTCAATATCACCCATCTTTTCTACCAAGACAACATTTGTTGTAGGGACTCTAATGTAAAATGGCTGAGTAGTTCTTCAAATTTATTTCAAAAGAAAAGAAAAAGGGGTCATGTTGTGTGAAGCACCACTATCGATGTCCTACTCAAATCTATTGCGGATGTGGTCATTACCGGCCACATTGAGTTTTGCTTCTTAAATGTGCTTTTCCATGATAAGCATAATCGGGCGTTCTGCTTTCTTCTAGTTCAACACCGATTGCGCAAACAGACTTTTAAACATTGTATCGTAATTGGTTACACTTTCACCACTTTCTTTTTCCATCAAACAAAGCGAGCACCAAATCTGGTGAATTCTTGGAGCGTTAATTTGCGCAAAATGTTCTTCCAAATCGAAATGTCCCTAGCCATGGATGCAAGTGAGATGCTTTCGTGAAGAGTTGGATTGACGGCATTGATGATCCACGCCATGACCATCGAGCAAGCTTTTTCCCAACTTGAGAAATGCATTGATTCAAATTTTGGTTTCGTGATGCTTCCATTTAGAAAGCCATGCTTTATCTTCGCATGCAAGATTTGGGATAGTTTTCTCCTTTGGGGGTTGTAGCAATAAGCAGTGTCCCTTTGTTATCAGAGCAATTCAAAGAAAACGCAAGATTTGGGATAAAGGAGGTAGGGTTCTTCTCCTCTTATTTCTTTGGATCTTTAGGCTTGGATGCCATATTGAAAACTTATGTTGATTGATTGAATGTTTTTTTGTTGGGAAAAATCAGAGATAATTAGAAATAACTATCTCAATAATGCGGAATATTTTTCCCCCCACCTGTGCAGATAAATGGCCAAATAGAAAATAATAATTGGCAGAAAATTAAAAGAGACAAACACAATTTTTAACGTGGAAAATTTCCCTCAAATTGAGAGAATAAAAACCACGGGACTTAGTCCTGTAAAAACGTCCACTAATTTAATTAATGGGTACACCAAAGTCTTCCTAATAACAATAGGGAATATCAATCAACAACAATAACCCTATAACAATTTTCCACTAAAGTGAGTATGCCAAAATAACTATAAGAGAAAGTAAAACTACTTTACCACCACTGGAACTGAATTCCTTTCCTTTTCTCTGGCTGCCTTGCGTGCGGTTACTGTTGTTATTTTGGTTGTTTGCCTTTTGCCTTTGCCTTTTCCTTTTGTCTTAGGGATTTGAGATCCCTTTCCTTCCTTTTATTTTCCTTTTCATGGGTCAAGCCCATTAAAACATATATTCCTTTTTTTTTTTTCTTTTTCTTTTATTTTAATAATAATAATAATAATACTAATAAAATTGGTGGGTTCCACTTGGGGAGTGAGCCCACCCAACAAATCTCCCCCTCACGACTCAAGTGGGAAGGTACTGCTCAACCATGCCGCCCTTCTTTCTACAGAATATCATCTTCGACACAGGCAAGGTCTTTGTCATCATATCTGAACCATTCTCATCAGTATGAATCTTTTCAATTGTAAATGACTTGATTTCCAATGCATCCCGTATCCAATGATACCGCACCTCAATATGCTTCGACTTTGCATGAAAAGTCGGATTCTTGCTACGATGGATTGCACTCTGACTGTCGCAGAATAACACAAACTTATATTGCTTGAGGCCTAACTCATGTAGGAATTTCTTCATCCACAAGAGTTCTTTGGAAGCTTCAGTTGCTGCAATGTACTCAGCTTCAGTAGTGGATAAAGCAACACACTTTTGTAATCTTGATTGCCAAGACACAGCTCCCCCTGCAAACGTCATCATATAACCAGAAGTAGATTTTCTAGAATCAAGATCACCTGCCATATCTGCATATGTGTAGCCATCCAACACAGGTTCACCACCTCCATAGCATAAACACACTTTGGAAGTGCCTCTGAGGTATCTGAGAATCCACTTCACGGCTTGCCAATGATCTTTACCAGGATTAGAGAGAAACCGACTAACAACTCCAACTGCATGAGCAATATCTGGCCTTGTGCATACCTTGGCATACATCAAACTACCAACTGCGGATGCATAAGGAACCTTCTTCATCTCTTCTTTGTCTTTCTCACTTGTAGGACATTGATTAGAACTCAATTTAAAATGAGTAGCAAGTGGAGTAGTAACAGGTTTACAATTGCTCATGTTAAACCTCTCTAACACTTTCTCAATGTAATTGTGTTGAGACAACCACAATTTATTATTCTTCCTATCACGAATAATTCTCATGCCCAGAATTTTCTTTGCAGGACCCAAGTCTTTCATTGCAAAAGACTTGTTCAAATCTTTCTTTAAAGATTGAATCTTTTTAGTGTCATGACCAACAATCAACATGTCATCCACATATAATAGGAGAATAATATAATCACCATCAGAGAATTTCTTGACAAATACACAATGGTCAGAAGTAGTTTTACCGTACCCATGTTTCTCCATGAATGAATCAAATTTCTTGTACCATTGTCGGGGTGTTTGCTTAAGCCCATACAAGCTTTTCTTCAATTTACACACAAGCTGCTCTTTACCTTTGACTTCGAAACCCTCTAGTTGCTCCATATAGATCTCTTCCTCCAAATCACCATGAAGGAATGCAGTTTGCACATCAAGTTGTTCAACTTCTAGGTTCAAGCTAGCTGCTAACCCAAGCACAACTCGGATAGAGGACATCTTCACCACAGGTGAAAAAATTTCATCAAAGTCAATACCTTTTCTCTGATTAAAACCTTTCACAACCAATCTTGCTTTGTATCTTGGTTGAGAACTATTCTCTTCTGCCTTTATCTTGTATACCCATTTGTTCTTGAGTGCTTTTCTGCCATTAGGCAACTTTACCAAATCAAATGTGTGATTCTCATGCAAGGAATTCATCTCTTTTTGCATGGCCTTCAACCATTTTTCTTTATCAACATTTGTAATAGCTTCTTGATAGTACTCTGGCTCTCCACTATCAGTGATCATCACATACTCGTGTGGAGGATATCTTTGAGAAGGTTGACATTCTCTAGTAGATCTTCTCAACTCAAACTCGTCTGGTGGCTCAACTGGTACCTGCTCATCTTGGTGAGGCACATGATCATCAGTTACATTCTCATCATCTACCTGTATATCTCCCCCATCAACAAAAGTTTCTGCAGGGGGATAGGCGCAACATCAATGTAACTTCTGGAATTTGGTTTTTGTTTCTCAGCTTTATCAAAATCTTCAATAGTCTGGTCTTCAAGAAATATCACATTGATGGCCAAATAGAAAATAATAATTGGCAGAAAATTAAAAGAGACAAACACAATTTTTAACGTGGAAAATTTCCCTCAAATTGTGAGAATAAAAACCACGGGACTTAGTCCTGTAAAAACTTCCACTAATTTAATTAATGGGTACACCAGAGTCTTCCTAATAACAATAGGGAATATCAATCAACAACAATAACCCTATAACAATCTTCCACTAAAGTGGGTATGCCAAAGTAACTATCAGAGAAAGTAAAACTACTTTACCACCACTGGAACTGAATTCCTTTCCTTTTCTCTAGCTGCCTTGCGTGCGGTTACTGTTGTTATTTTGGTTGTTTGCCTTTTGCCTTTGCCTTTTCCTTTTGTCTTAGGGATTTGAGATCCCTTTCCTTCCTTTTATTTTCCTTTTCATGGGTCAAGCCCATTAAAACATATATTCCTTTTTTTTTTCTTTTTCTTTTATTTTAATAATAATAATAATAATACTAATAAAATTGGTGGGTTCCACTTGGGGAGTGAGCCCACCCAACATTTTTGACATACATTGATGTATATTGAGTTGTGTTATTTAACAAATTGTATTACTTATCTCTATTAACACATTAGTTAAATGATGTCTTCTCAATGTTTTGAGTTGTGTTGTTGATGATGGTAAACTTGGTGTTTTGGTCTGGGTAGAGTGAAGTTGATCATCAACATTAGTTAAATAAGAAATGGTTTCAACCAAACAAATTAGGGTAAACCACCGTCTAAAAGTAAAGCACATTCACTTTAGTCACTTTAGTCCTTCATTCATGTAAAAATCTAAATTAATTTGTACTCATCCAAATGTCTATCACTTTAGTTGATAACGTTAACTTTGTTGTTAACTCTGTTATTTGGGTGACATAGACGTGGACATGTATGTGACATATAATGTGTCACTCCCTCTTCCATATGTGCATAGGACTAAAAGACATTAAATTCAAAAAAAAAATCATTAAATCTGAAAATAAAAATAAAAAATATAGGGATCCATCACACCATTTCATGTTGTTCTTCATCTTCCTTAAACCTAAATTTCTTACTCCTAATATACTAAACCTAAATTTCTTAATTTCCACCAAATATACCAAACCTTCTTTCCTTTCTTTTTTCTATTCTTCAAAGATCATATCTTAAATTATAAGCACATGGTGCTCTCTTTGCAACAACTGTGGTTGTCTCCAGCTCATTCATTCTATGTCTATTGGATTCTTTCCCATAAACGCAATTCTCCTTTATCCTCTACCTCCTATTTTGCGATCTTTCATATTCTCTTGTAAGTTCCCTATTACACATTCAATAAAATTTGTTTTTTATGGGTTTTTTTTACTATAACAATTTTGGGTTCTTCATTAGATGCAAAGAAAAACAAGATAAGAGTTCACTTTGTAGAGCATGTTATGGATTCTTGTATAGATGGTGAAGAGTATATAAAGAAACACCAACATGAATATAGTACTATGATGACTAAACATTTTTTAAAGTTTGTTTTTTGAAAGAGCATTTTTTGAAGTTAAATCCAAGATCAAATGTTAAAAATAATTGTAGTGGTGGAAATTTGACTAAAAGAGTAGTTTGGTATAATGGAGTTCTAAAGGATTGTTGTGTGAGCTAAGGATATTTTGAATTTACTTTTCTTAATTTTTTTTTTAATTAACGATCAATTTAGTCTCTCTCTACTTAAATGCACACGTGAGAGAAAAATATTGGTACATCATATGCTATATACACGTCCACATTATCCAGTTAACAAAAAAGTTAATTGTTGAAGTTGTGGGATTTTCTAGAAAATGAGGATAGAAAATAATAAGAGTTTGAATATTATTGATAATAACTTTATGCTAACTTGATTCAAAAGACTCAATAGTATTATCTATTTATAGAGATTCATAGACTCAATCTTAAATCAAGAACAAATCATACTAATAATGAGAGATATTCTATGATATCTCTATGATTATAAATTGATCATAGAAAATAACTCAAGACATTAACACAATATAAAAGATATTATAAGATATTTTTTAATATTCTAACTCCCCCACAAGCTAAAGCTTACTAAGTTTTAGTTTGTTACAAGAAAACAATATTTTACTCCACAAAATAATAAATAAGTCAAATGGAAAAGGCAACTCAGGGATGCAAGTGAAGTTGGAGATAAATTCTATAAATAAAACCTAGCGAGATAGCCAGAATAATCATCAACTTGAGAGAAATTCATAGCCAACTATTGAATAAAGCAAGGCTTGTTCTTCTAAAAACTACATTTGGAAGCTTCAAACCAATAATATCGGAGACTCAAAATATTTAAACTTGAATATGCTTCAAGGAGAGAGAGGCGTGCTCTAAGGAGAGAAAGGCAATGTCAGTACATCTGGGTCAAAGATGGGGCCAGTGCTTCTGGGACAAATGGTCAAGCTAAAGTGTGAGTTATGAAATTAAAAGACATTGTTAGAACGAACATCGATAAAAAAAAAAAGTCATCACTAATATGATTCATATATGGGAAAAGGGACACCACCAGAATCATCTTCGGTGGGAATAGAAGCCACTGTTATAATCTATTGGTAAAAACCAAATTGCATGACAAACACCAAAGAGGAAACAACGTGACTCTAATGAAACGAAGCCATGATCGATCAATGGAGTGAGAAAATGCGTCCAAAAACGGGAGATATAACGACTTTTAGATCAAGAACGCATATTTCCGTTGATCGAAATTGGAGAGTAAGGGTAGATATAGAACCGAGAGGCTGAGGCGAGTTCAATAAAAAAGGTTGTGTCTAAAACGGCTACTGAACGCGCCGTCACGCGCGGTGAAGAGAGGTGGTGCGTGGATCTAACATGTGGTGGGTGGTGAGGCGTATGTGGGCCGATCATGAAGAGATGAAGCTGATGGAGTGGTTGTTTTTTGGAAAAGTCCCTAGAAATAGTAAGGGTGACGACAGCAGTAGCGAGAACTTAACGGAAAATGTCGAAACAAAGGAGATGATATAAAAAATGAGAAACTAATACAGTCCCAAACTTTTGGGAACTCGGTAACTGAATAAAGGCGGGATCCTTCAAGGAGGGTCGATATAGGCTCTAGATGCCATGTTGAAGTTGTCGGATTTTAGAGAAAATGAAGAGAGAAAATAATAAGAGATTGAATATTATTGATAATAACTTTATGCTAACTTATTTCAAAAGACTCAATAATATTCTCTATATATAGAGATGCAGAGACTCAATCCTAAACCAAGAACAAATCATACTAATAATGAGAAATATTCTAAAATATCTCTTTGATTATAAATTGATCCTAGGAAATAACTTAAGATACTCTAACATAATATAAAAGATGTTATAAGATATTTTATAATTTCTAACATTAATATTATGGAATAAGGTAATATATGTTTGGATGATTCAAATAATAATTTGGATTTTGGGTTGAGTTATAGACTAAAATCACAGTGTCATGCTCATTCAGAGACAAAAATGACGGTCTACCCAAAAAAAAATAAGAAATTATATTTTGGTATAACTTTGACATTTAATTTCAATATGATGTGGAGCCAATATGATGAGTGAGTTACTCAATATATTATGGAGCCAATTAAATGAGGACAATTGTAATCCATTATCTCTCTCACACTCATATATACTCTCTCTGTTTCAAAATTGTTGTCACATTTGTAAAAATATTTGTCATAAAATAATTGTCAATTTTGATTTTCAATGCAACTATAATCACTTTCTTCTAATTGTACTATCTAATTAATGTTGTGTGCATCGCTTTCAAGTTGTCATTCTCCCTTATTGCATTTATGGCAATGAAAATAAATCAATAATTAATATGAGTAGTTTGGTAAAATGATATTTCTCTTTCATTCATTTATCATATTTTCTTAATCGGTGTAAAATGTCCAAATGTGACGATTATTTTATGACAAATAGAGTATTATATTATAGATTATTATATTTACTCTTTATTTTTTATTTTATTTTTCACATTAATTCCATTGCATCAATAACACTTCATCTCAAGATCAGACCATGATAAGCTACGTGGAGTGACAACTTTTCAGTTAGAAAAATATTGATAATTATATATAATGCAATTGATCTCAAATTTTTGTCTAACTATTTACATAACTTTTAAACTTAATTTGTCTCAATCACTTCCAAATTTCTTTCCCTATTATTCTTTGATTTTGCTTCATATTACTCTTATGGGTTATGGCTGCTAGAAAATCTCATTTGTGTTCATCATTATAGCATCCCATTTTTTTCTCTTGCATAAAAAAATTAGTTGAACATGAGAGAATTTGTTTGAGTGGATAGCCAAATCCTCTGATGTTCAAGGACATTCGTTATCCATTCAACGTTATGATAAAAGTCAAATCAAGTTATACAAGTCAATCATCTGGACAAGTTTTCTTTGTGAAAGTTCATTATCTAAGTATCATCTGGTCAACACTTTGACAAAAGTTGATCCTCAATTGAAGCACATTTAGCACATGATGTAGATTGTCTGATGTTCAATTCCTCTAATAGTTCAAATCACTCTATCTGATGGGATTTTTCTCGAACAACAATCATCGACAATTGTCTTGAACAAGAACATTTTATGAAGATTTTATGAAATGAAAAACGACAAGTTTAAGGAATCAAATTTGAAATTCACCTAGTTGTCTTAACAGTAAAAGATCGTATAAGTTGTGCACGAAATTCCCTGCAATGGCTGAAAAAATAACGTACTGGCGATACTTTCTAGATTCATCTCACAATCGGCCCAACATGCACTCCCTTTATTTTAACTAATTCTGAAAGAGGTGTAATTTGAATGGTCTAAAGAGGGTGAATATTCCTTCAACCACCTAAAAACCATAATGTCACACCCACCCGTCCTTAAGAGGCCAAATGCAGGCAAGACATGTACTTGTACTTATCAATGTCCTCTGAAGTTATTGACGCAATATTGATAAAAGATATAAAAGGGGAACAAAAGCCAATATACTTCGTCAGCAAAGCATTGGCAAGACATGAGATCAAACTGTTGGGAAATCAAAAGACATATTTTAAAATAATTTTACAATCATTCTCAAAAACGAAAATTATCCATTGTCGTGGATCATGCACACACAATATTTCACATGAGGCTTATGTGTTTACCTCTTGAAGCATCAAAGAGGAAAAATCACCAAAACAACGACGTGGTAGTGTCTGTACTCAGTCTATGTGAACGTTTGCCTCAAAATGCGTCGATGTTACCTGATGGCTACAGTAAGAATGATTTTAGGGTTTAGTTAAGAGGAGACACAATATATATACCTTACTATCATAGTGGATCTTGTACACTACAAAACCAATTCATTTTACTTAATTAAATTATTAGTCCATTAAATCATCATGTAATTAAAAAATTATTTAATTAAATTTGTACTTTTTGATTTAACCGTCCTATCATGTGACCCTATAAGATTTCACTTAATTGGTAATAAAATAAAATATAAAATAATAATTGTCATCTAGCACTGCATCATTGCTACTTAATTAATGAAAACATCAGTAATACGATTTTAACTTTACCGTGACCACTATAACTATGCATTAAATGTTTGTTTATCCAAATTTCTTAATTGAATATAAGGCATACAAAGTGTTATCCTTGTTAGGTCCAATAATTTTTTTTCTCGATTCTCGAGTATATGTGCAATCACTAATCTACTCAATATCTTATATCAGTCCATTTTTGCATGACCACAAATATTTCACATATCAGTCTATCGAGAAGCTCAAGACACAACTCCTATTTTGCAGGAGGGATGAATCATATCTACCTCATTCACATCCCTTTACATGGTTTATTGTAGACTCAATAATTACCGTTATGATTGTTTTATAACAGATAATGTTTGATGGACTCAAAGTATATACCTTTCCAAGTAGGGATAGTAGTGAGTTCTGATGGGGAATAAACACATAAACACAATAACAAGTAATACGCAACGGATATAAAATTCCCCCAACTTGCAAGAACCCGTGAGGAGCAACAACAAATATATGGCAGCAAATTAATCAAAATAAAAGAGCGTAAAGAACATCGATATTTTAACGTGGAAAACCCCTCAATGCAAGGGTAAAAACCACGGGTCGTCCAGACCAAAGAAATAGCTCCACTATAATCAAATAAGGGTACAAGAGAGTCTCAAAAAGATGCACAAAGTGTGCCTACAACCAGCCAAAATAACAAAGCACTAAAGCTTACAAATGAAAAGCAAAAAGAAGTAAAACATCCAAAAACACCTGCTACTATGCGAGCACGATTTCTCCCCCTCCAGACGTCTTTTCGCTGATCCGACCGTTGAAAACGAAGCCCTGAATTTTGCGAACCTACTGTCCAACTTTCAGCCCGATCCAACGGTTAACGAATGCGCAATCGATATTTTTCTGAGACTGATTTAACAAAATCGGGAATAAGGTTTACTCTTCTCTTTTCTCTTTTGGTGATTGTCTTTCCTCTCAAAATAGTCTCTCTCTTACAACCCTAATTAGAGCACTCTCCACTTAAATAAGTGAGACACATGAACTACAATATTTGGGCCTTTCTCCACATAGGAAGGGAGCCCAATACCCAACACATCTCCCCCTCACAACTATGTGGAGATAATCGCCAAATCGGCGATATCACAACAAGTTTCAAACTTCCCTCTTGGTAATGCTTTAGTCATCATATCAGAACCATTATAATCAGTATGAACTTCAGCCAGCTCCAACAACTTAGGTTCCAAAACATCACGTATCCAATGATACCTCACATCAATGTGTTTGGACCTGCTATGAAACGTTGAATTCTTACCAAGATGAATAGCACTTTGACTATCGACAAATAAGACATATTTGTCCTGAATAAACCCAAGCTCCTGCAAGAATTTCTTCAACCAAATCAACTCTTTGCATGCTTCGGTAATGGCAATGAACTCTGCCTTAGTTGTAGACAATGCTACACATTTCTGTAATTTCGACTGCCAAGCCACAGCTCCATCTGCAAATTTAATGCCTGAAGTTGACTTTCTTGAGTCAATATCTCCAACTATATCTGAGTTGGAGTACCCCACCAAAATAGGTTTGTCACCTCCAAAACAAAGCCTCATACATGTAGTACCACGAAGATACCTCAAAATCCATTTCACAACATTCCAATGTTCTCTACCTGGATTAGACAAAAATCTGCTGACTGTACCAACAGCATGCGCAATATCTGGTCTTGTACACACCATTGCATACATCAAACTACCCACAGCAGAAGCATAAGGAACTCGTTCCATGTATCTTTTCTCATTTTCACTAGAAGGACTTTGTTTAGAACTCAACTTAAAATGAGTAGCAAGAGGAGTACTTACAGCCTTAGAGTTTTCCATTTGAAACCTTTGCAACACTCTCTCAATATAGTGTTCTTGTGACATCCAAAGTTTCTTCTCCTTTCTGTCACGCATGATTCTTATGCCAAGAATCTGTTTAGCTGCTCCCATGTCTTTCATGGCAAATGACTCGCCTAACTGCTTCTTTAACTTGTCAATCTTGAAAATATTTTTCCCAACAATAAGTATGTCATCAACATATAATAACAGGATAATGAAATCATCGTTAGAAATTTTCCTAACAAATACACAATGGTCAGAAGTAGTCTTCATGTATCCTTGGTCAAACATGACAGACTCAAAATTTTTGTACCACTGCCTTGGAGCTTGCTTCAAACCGTATAGACTCTTTCTTAGTCTACACACATAGTCTTCCTTACCTTCAATAAGAAAACCATCAGGTTGCTTTATGTAAATCTCTTCCTCCAAATCACCATGAAGGAAAGCCGTTTTTACATCCATTTGCTCTACCTCTAAGTCAAGAGTAGCTGCCAAACTCAACACGGTTCTAATTGATGACATTTTTACCACAGGTGAGAAAATCTCATTAAAATCAACACCCTTTCTTTGACGGAAACCTTTCACCACTAATCTGGCTTTATACCTCGGAGACTTTGAGTTACTCTCAAGTTTCACTCTATAGATCCACCTGTTTTCCAAAGCCCTTTTGCTTTTTGGCAACTTCACCAAATCATAAGTATGATTATCATGCAAGGATTTCATCTCATCATGCATTGCATCCAACCACTTTTGACTTTCTTCACTCTCCATGGCCTCCTGAAAACACTCAGGTTCCCCTTCATCAGTCAAATTCACATACTCATCAGAAACATACCTTGTAGATGGTTGTCTCTGCCTCTTAGACCTCCTGAGTTGGGTTAGAGATGATTCAGAAGCATCACTAAGATTCTCATCGTGTGACAACTCATGATCTTCACTAGTTGGAATATTTACCTCATGTCTAAGTCGATGATTATCAACACAATCATGTGACTCATCATTCTGAATATTACCATCAATAGTATCCAAATCAGGAACAGGTGACCGAACTGGATCACATTCAGATAATACGTTATCTCTCTCAGGTGTAGTCTTCTCCACCTTATCAATGTCTTCAACAGTTTGGTATTCCATGAACACTACATCACGACTTCTAATAACCTTTTTGTTTATAGGATCGTACAACTTGTAGCCAAATCCATCCTCACCATAACCAATGAAGATACACTGCTTTGACTTTGCATCCAACTTGGATCTTTCATCCTTCGGAACATGCACAAAAGCCTTGCAACCAAAGACTCTCAAGTGATCATACTTGACATTCTTCCCAAACCATACCTTGTTTGGTACCTCACTATTCAAAGCGACAGTAGGAGTAAGATTAATAACATGCACCGCCGTGTACAGTGCCTCACCCCAATAATGTTTAGGCAACTTAGCTTCAGAGAGCATACACCTCACTCTCTCAACAAGTGTCCGATTCATCCTCGCTGCTAAACCATTCAGCTGAGGAGTTTTAGGAGAAGTCTTTTCATGTGCTATACCCTGCTGTTTGCAATAGACATCAAAGGGTCCGCAATACCCACCACCGTTGTCAGTACGAACACGTTTCAGCTTCTTCCCTGTCTGCCTCTCAACCAAAGCATGAAATTGTTTGAATTTCTCCAACACTTGGTCTTTTGTCTTCAGAACATAAACCCATAGTTTCTTGGAACAGTCATCAATAAAAGTAACAAAATAAAGTGCACCACTAAAAGATTTTACCTTTAAAGGGCCACAGACGTCAGAATGCACCAACTGAAGCAACTCTGACTTTCTAGAGGGAGAATGCCTTTTGAAGGATACTCTAGTTTGTTTACCAATTATGCAGTGAGAACATTTCTCCAAATCTACATTCTTCAATCCTGGAAGCACATCCTTTCTAGCTAAGCAATTTAACCCCTTTTCACTGATATGGCTAAGCCTTCGGTGCCACAAAGATGATTCCATATCCACGGCATTCACATTGTCTTTTGCAACTAAAGCTTTTGTCCAATACAGTTTACTAATTTTCTCCCCTCTAGCCACAACCAAGTTACCTTTATTGAGTTTCCACTTTCTAGAAGCAAAATGATTATCAAAACCACTTTCATCAAGCATATGCACAGAGATCAAATTAAAGCGAATATCTGGAGCATGTTTGACCCCTTTAAGCAACAATTGTATTCCCATGTTGGTTTGCAAGCATACATCACCAACACTAATTACCTTAGATACACCATCATTACCCATCTTTAAAACTCCAAAGTCACCTGAAGTATAAGATGTGAAGAACCCCTTCCTCGGTGTAACATGTAGTGTAGCACCACTATCAATTATCCACAAGCTCTCATCAGATATAAGATTAATTGATTCATAGTCACGGAGAATAACAAGATCATCACTAGTAGCAGTAGTAACATGGTCATCATCACTATCATCATCACGACCCCTTTGTTTCTGCTTACCCTTCTTGCCTTTGTTCTCCTTTTTCCACAGAAAACAATTTTTCTGTATGTGCCCTGTTCTATGACAATAATGACACTCCACATTTTTGTATCTAGACTTGGACTTGCTTCTGCTGTTTTCTCTACCACCCTTCGGTTCTTTTTTCTGACTTCTCCCCCTATTTTCAGTGACAAGAACTTCAGATTGAGATGAAGAACCCTGTGCCTTCCTTCTCATCTCCTCATTCAAAACACCACCTTTAGCCGTTTCCAAAGAAACAACACCATTAGGAGCTGAACTCGTTATAGAAACCCGAAATGTCTCCCAAGACTCTGGTAAAGATAACAGTAAAAATAGTCCCAATAGCTCATCATCAAACTTGATACCCATTCAATACATTTGATCAAGGAGCCCCTGAAATTCACTCAAGTGGTCCGAAATAGACGTTCCCTCCTTATACTTCAAGCTTATGAAACTATTCAGTAAGAATAATTTATTATTCCCTGATTTAGAGGTGAACAAAGTCTGTATCTTATCCCACATAGTTTTTGCATTTGTCTCATTAGCAATATGATTATAAACATTATCTTCTACATATTGCCTAACAAAACCACATACCTGTTGATGTTCAAACTCCCAATCTTCCTTAGATTTATTATCCGGCTTTTTAGAACCAAAAATAGGAAGATGCATTTTCTTCACAAATAACAAATCTTTCATCTTGCCCTTCCACAAATGGTAATTAGTAGCATTCAAGCATACCATCTTTATATTCATATTTGCCTCCATCCTTCAAGCAAGTCAAATAACCCTTTAACCAAGAGCTCTGATGCCACTCTGATGGGGAATAAACACAAACACAATAACAAGTAATACGCAGTGGATATAAAATTCCCCCAACTTGCAAGAACCCGTGAGGAGCAACAACAAATATATGGCAGCAAATTAATCAAAATAAAAGAGCGTAAAGAACACCGATATTTTAACGTGGAAAACCCCTCAATGCAAGGGTAAAAACCACGGGTCGTCCAGACCAAAGAAATAGCTCCACTATAATCAAATAAGGGTACGAGAGAGTCTCAAAAAGATGCACAAAGTGTGCCTACAACCAGCCAAAATAATAAAGCACTAAAGCTTACAAATGAAAAGCAAAAAGAAGTAAAACATCCAAAAAAACCTGCTACTGTGCGAGTACGATTTCTCCCCCTCCAGACGTCTTTTCGCCGATCTGACCGTTGAAAACAAAGCCCTGAATGTTGCGAACCTACTGTCCAAATTTCAGTCCGATCGAACAGTTAACGAATGCGTAATCGATGTTTTTCTGAGACTGATTTAACAAAATCGGGAATAAGGTTTACTCTTCTCTTTTCTCTTTTGGTGATTGTCTTTCCTCTCAAAATAGTCTCTCTCTTACAACCCTAATTAGAACACTCTCCACTTAAATAAGTGAGACACATGAACTACAATATTTGGGCCTTTCTCCACATAGGAAGGGAGCCCAATACCCAACAAGTTCAAGTCGAAGGACTACTCATTATGGTCATATGAGAACTGTTAATAATAGTTGCATAATTATTATGTAACGTTCTCATAGCGAATCAACCTAGTACATATATTACTCATAATATTTATACCTATATCAAGACTTGATATCAAATATCCATGATCCGTGAGATATGATTATCAGTCTACTCATATATTAGTCTATATGCATTATTGTTATCTCATTTAACAGTAAAAATTGATTATAGATAGTTTAAAAATAATGTCATTATGCTCAATAGGGTCTCATGGTTAATCACACTTAATGTTATTATGCTCAAAATGTAAAATAAAGTTAAGTTAAACCAAGCATTTTAAAAACTAAATGTATGAATATCTTCAATTGCAGAATCGTCCATTTATGATGATGAAAACCTTTGTAGGTAACTTATATGCAAAATATGCATATAGATAATTGTTATATGATTATAACATAGTAACTTATATGTAAAATATGCATATTTGCCATTGTAAATAATCACATTTGTATTCATCATTATAGCATCTTATTTTTCTTCTATATATATATATATATATATATATATATATATATATTTTTTTTTTTTTAAATATATTTTTTACCAAGTAATAACGTTTCTAATATAATATGTATTTTTTTATAGAAAAAAATTAGGGTGAGGGATGATGTTGTAACCTAATGTACATAATATCTTATGACTCATTAAGCACTTATAAATGAATTTTTATTTGTCTCACTCTAACGACACTGACATATATCTAACTTGTAATTGGTGAGATCAAATACATGTTTTTTATCACTAGATCAGACCATTGAAGTCAATATAATATACATGTTACTTTAAAAGTTTTAATATTTTATAAACATGTTCTGTCAAAAAACAAATTATTTTATAAACAATTAACTTTAATAATATAACAAAAATTTAAATACACATGCATGTTGTAATCTATTTTCATAATTATACATCTAAAAGTAATTTTGATCATAACAATCCAAACATCATGAATTCATAAGAATCACTTTTACGCTAATTTATCTAAATAAATTGGCTTTTAAATACACATGGTAAGAATCTTTTATCTATTATAATATCTTATAATAGAAATCTAAATTCTATTTGCGACAACCCATTTTCATCTATTACTCTAATATTTGTTAACTCACAAAAATTGTGATGTGACACCTTCTAAAGCACATTACTTGTTTTATCTTCTACTTCTATTCTATTTTGTTTCACCAAAGCCTAAAATAAATCTTTTCGCTTGCCCATTCAAGTAGAATTATTCCACCCGTTAAACAATTGCAGCTTCAATTTATCACTCAATGACTCATCAATACACTTAAAGGCTTTAATTACTCATCCAATATTTCATTTCAATAACTCATACAAAAAAAAACAATTCATACAAAAAAAAACATAAAATCCATCTTCTGTTTTTCAATCACCTTACTGCATTTGATTCAAGCAATGATAAAGACATTATGAAATGCAATCAAGCTTACACTTATTGCATCTCGGTTCATAAATTCTTTAATATATCATTGCGGAGGTGAGTTTTTTCCTATGATGTTGAATGCGTCTCTCATAGCATTTTTTTTTTCTTTTTATAATTAAAAAAATACAAATAATAATCGAAACTAACTTTTAACCATTTCACTCTAAAGTTTCTATGTCTTAAACATTCACAAATTTTTCTTACCTATAATTTTTTGCAACCCACTCCTAAAGTTTCATGACCGTTTCAAATAATCATTTGAAAATTATTAGACGAAACAATACCTAAATAATTAAAATTGTTTTTATCCAAAATACCATAACTATATATTTTGGTTACACTCTATATTGAATTTCTACACCGACATAAAAATCTTGTCCCAGAAACATGACTATTATGCTAAGTGCTGCTACTTCTGTTTGGTTGTCAGTGTCGCGCCAAAGGGTGTTTGATTTTTTGCGCGAGGAATATTTTGAATGTTATTATGAACATTATTTTTAACAAACTAGCACTCATGAATCATGAATGAATGTTATAATAAACTGCACGACACACAATATCATTTCGTGCATGCGTAGATTTACAGTGAGATTGACATTATTACGATGAACATAAAAATTGAAAATTTCAAAAATTACATAAATTTATAAAATCGAATGTTTCAAAACTAATATAAATCATATAAAATGAAGAACATATTATAGTTAAATGCAAAACTTTAACAATAAAGAAATGTATACCTATATAACAAATATATTATTGGAAGGAACACTTCAATGAAATTAAAAAGTTTGAATAAACCAATTCCACATTTAAAAAATATTAAAGACAAGAATTTCATCTCTAAAGCTGCAAAATCTTATGAATAGTCTCATATTTCAATATACTTTGCATGGATTGTATTAGTCAACAATGTTTTACCTTTTTCTTTGTATTAAAACAAACCTAACTTATATATAATTATTCAAAAATAAATTTACCTTTAGACACATAAACACTTACTTTAATACAAAATTAACATTACTTTTAAATTACATATAATTGTTATTTTATACTCACTAATATTAAATTATACCGCACAACACGCGGATTAGCATCTAATTTATTACTATTTGTAAGAAAAAAATAACATATACGAAAACTTAACACAAATTATTTTTACACTACCAATATCAATGTCTCTACAAAACTCGATGTTAGTGGTGATAATCATGGCTAACATTGGAGAACAAACATACATCTAATTTAATTTGTTTCTCACATCGACTTTCAATCGAACTTTATTACGTATGTGGTTCAATCTGACAGTTACATTGACTTCTATTAGTTATCTGGTTTAATTTCTCTATCACACTAACTTATAATATGATTTCATTAGATATTTGGTTCAATCAATCTCTCTAGTTGACTTTTAAAGTGACTTCATTAGATATTATGTTCCATCCGTTTATCACATTGGCATATCTAATATAATTTTATTAGTTATTTGGTTCAATCTAATTTTCACATTAACTTCTAATCTAAATTTCATTAGATAATCGGTTCAATTTGGCTATCACATTAACATCTAATCTAACTTTATTAAGTATCTGGTTCAATCCAACTAACACATTGACTTTTAATCTGATTTCATTAGGTATACGGTTCAATTTGTTAATCGCAATAACTTCTAATCTAACTTCCTTAGGTACTAATTTAATCAATTGTCACATTGACGACTAATCTGACATTTAATATGCTTATTTAGTTAATAGTTTAATTAAAATTCATTTTATATACAATTAAACTTCTTTTTTTTAATAAAATGTAAGTGAAAAATAGTGTATCTAAAATCGATTTCCCACTAGTTTTTTTTATAAAAAAAAAATATATCATGTTGAGAATTCGGTGTTTCTAAAATTGATTTCTAAATTGCATGATTGCATCACAAAAATGTTCAGTATCTTAGTAATTTTTTATGGCATAAAAAAGTCTGAAATTTTCCATTTCACACAATATAAAATAAAACAGTCAGATATGTTTATTTGCGAAAACATTTCATGTTTCCATTTTGAGAATTGTGTGTTAAGATTTTCCATTACTTATTGAAAAAAGGTAAAAGATTTTATGAATTGGACAATTGTCTTTATTTTTAAAAACAATAAAAAGGTCAAATAAGTATTTTCATTATATATTTTCAGAAATTTTTATTCATATATTTAGTATTTCATCTTTTATCCATAACAATGTTTCACTTAAAAAATCTTTAAAATGAACACACATATTAAAAAATAGAAACACAAATGTTTTTAGAAAGTAAATATTTTTACAAAGTAAACATGGCCTTAGTTTTCTAGATGCATGGTGAATTGGAATTGAAGTGATGATAGTAGTGGAGAATATGTGAAGGGAATTTCCAAAATATATTTGGAATTCTCTAATAGCTATATTAATGTAGAAAAATTAAATAAATTAATGTATCACTTGGTCAACTGGTTGTAATACTTGGGTTTAATTCAAATCAATGCATCTGTTAAGTTACCAAAGGTTACAATCTTTCTCAAGAGTTGTTTTCTTTCACCAATTGGTATGAGTTCAAGAGTTGTTTTCTTTCACCAATTGATATGAGTATCTCTATAAATAGAGATACTTTAGACGCAGAAAGAATAAGAAAATTTTCATGTTAGATGAATCAAAATTTTGTCTAAAATATTTCTGAGTCATTTCTTCTTTTCTCTAATGCACGAGAGTAAATGAAGGAACTTTATTCTGTAAACTATCATTGATCGATAGGCTTGATGTGAATGTGCAATTCACTTCAAGGATTCCAAAGTATCCTAAAGGGGATTTGCCGGTTAATCTTGTACATATTTGACCAAATATGTTATATGAATAAAAAATGTTATATTTTATTATTTTATATATTTTTCTAAAAATAATAGTATATTAGTGTAAATATTTTAAAGAATAAGATCTAGGAAATTTTACGTGTATATGTGAGTTGGTAATTAATATGATATTTTCTCGTGTGTTTGACTAATATTAAATGTATGTGCACTTAATTATATTTAATTATTTCTAAATATATCTTATTTTAATTATTTATTTTATAAATAATTATCTTGAGATAGTAGTAATATTATGTTTGATTTTCTTTATTTTTATATACTTATTTTAAAATTGTGATTTTATATATATATTTATTATGTTTTAGTAGTTAACATAAAATATCGTTGTTATATTCATTTATTTTATAATTTTGACTATTTTCTAATGATAGTATTATTATAACGTGAGTATTTTGAAAAATAAGTATAATTATAGAGATTAATTTGAATATGAGAGTTTGGGTTGTTAATAATATGTATTTTTATAAAAGGTTAATTATTTTAATTAATCTAATTTATCATATATTAGTTATGAAATAATAATAGTAATAAAACAAAAAAGTAAATAAAGAGACCAATGGGTTTGACCAACGTGTGAACCCTAATTGTTAGTTAAAAAAAAGGCATAAAACCAAAGAGGAAACACAACAACAACCTATCGTTTGGCACCGATGATCGATAACTGTTCCTGAAAATTTTCTCTGTTCTCGTCCAAATTTCAGTATGTTGTTTTATTCATTTAGGTAGTCAAATAAAAATACTTACTCAGATTTTTTAACCATCTCAATTTCTCTCTAAAATACCCGACTCCTCCGTTTGTGGAATTCGTTATTTTGCACCGTTCTTCTTCACCGTAAGTCCGATTTGAGTGAAACCAACGCCAAAACGATCGTGTGAAAAGTGGTTATCTTATCCATTGATTGGTTTTCTGATTTGTGGTGTGTTTCGTTGACCGAATTTCGAAATTAGTTTTTAGAGTGTCTTCTCATAATTTATTTTTGACGTTTACCCATAAACTGTCAAGTTAGATTGATTGAAGGACAAAGAGTCAAATAGCAAAGGCTGTTTATTCGTTGAATCGTATTTGTGTGTGAAAGCGTTGAAATAAGGTAAGGGGTGAGAGAGCGTTTGGATTTATGAGTATAATATATTGTGAAATGAACGGGAAAACCGTATTTCCCAACGACTCATCCGGGGCTCGCTACGTACGGCAGTAGCCCTTTGAGTGATAAATGAATTAATGTGCAAATATGGAAATTGTGAGATTAAAATGTGGAATAGAAATATTTATAAGGTGTTGATTGATTTAATTTCGTTAAATGTGTGGTATTTGATACTATTGTGATATTTGATTTCAAATGAATTTGGTGCATATGTTTGATTACATGAGTTTATGTGAAGTGATAATAAAATATGGATGCAGTGTTTGATGTAAGTTTATTTGATGATGATGTGTGATTTGTGATATAAATCTATGATAAGTTTATGTGAAGATGTTTGATTGATGATAGTGATGTTGTAAATTTGTGATGAGTTTGTATGATGACAATGACTATGTATGATTTATGATGTTATAAAATTGTGATGAGGATATTGAAGCAACCCCATAGTTGATGAAATAATGATGATTCTAATTTGTGTTTGAGATGACGGTCTTAATGGAGTATCATAGGCCAACGAGGGGAGAAAATAAATATTGAGAATTTGTGAAGTGGAGATTATTTTGTCATCATATAGGTAGGGTCTGATAAGCCTAGTGATTCCGGGGAAGTACAACTAAATTGAGCCTGATCAAGGAGGTTTACTGTTGAGCCTTAAGGCAAGATTGTTAGACCTTGGAGGTATTCGGGTGGGGAATTCCTAGGTGACTTGGAGGTAGCACTCCAAATGTCGGGAGCTACCATGCAACACACGTTTACCTCGACTGTCGCGTATATGTGTCTCGGGTTGAGTTGAGGGGATCTATGAGGACAGGGCCAATTTGAATTGTGCGTCCACCGGGATGGTGGCATAGTATCAGACCTCCTAACCAAGTACTTCAGAGTTAGATTGGTACCACATTGTGAAGTAGAGTCTAAGCTCATGCATAGCATTGCATTTTCTTGTGATTGTTTTGTTGTGATTGATGGGTTTCAAAAGTAATAATAGTTTCTCTGAGATGATTTGATGCATATTATAATGAGATAATTATTTTACTTGAGTGATTTTGATGTTATAATATGGTACTATTTGCTTGAATATTTTGATGTAACGTAATGTGGTTATGATACGGTCTATTATGATTGTTTGCGTGTTCTTCATACTTATATTATACTATCAACATGATTTCAAAACTCACCTCCTTCGTTGTTTGCGTTTGACTGGCTTGGCCCTGCGTTTGCGAAATCGAAGTTATTACAGGTTAATGAGTCTTGAAGTTCAAGTTTGGGAGAAGCCCCGCTCTGATAGGTGATACCAGGAATGAGAGTCATAAGTTGTATTTTTTTTGTTTAATTAGAAACAACTTTTTGGTATGAAACCTTATAACTAGTAAATTTTTGGAATTAAATTAAGAAATTGTAGTTAAATCAAAGTTTATGGAGATTGTACTATTTTATAGGAGGAAAAAGTTTAAAGTGTTCATTTTAAGTTTTGAGGAATGTGATATCTCAAATTAATTATAAAAGTTTTTATTCCCTTGAAAACATATTTTCTTTATCCGCTGCGAAAAAAGTAAAAAACTCTATTATAAATTATTTTATATTATTTTGGGGTTTAGGGTGTCACATTAGTGGTATTAGAGCAGGTCTGTCCAATCAAGCCTAGTGGGTCGATAAGTGTTATATGCTTTTGTATACTTATACATATTTTTGAAGTTACTAATTAACTGTTTATTATTTGCTTACCCTGATTGTGTTACAGATTCTAAGTTCTTTCCTAAGTGAGTAAATAAACAATGAAATTACTTGTTAAAATTTGAGTTAATTTTAATTGTTGACAAAATTACGTTAGTTACTTGTTGAATGATTTTGTTGTTTGTTGTTAGTTGCAAATAATAATTTTGATTGACCGTTTGTATGTTTGAAGTTATTAATCTCATTCATGTAATCTTAGCTATCAAATGTTAGACCTCACATGTTAGTTGTTTTAAAGTTCCATTTTCTAATCTTAATCAATTTAAAATATTTAGTCTTGATATGAATCTGTTTAAAGTGTTTGATCTAATAACTAATCGATTGAAACATTGATTTCCGTACAAACTATATGTTTAAGACTTCAAATATTGACTTTTACTAGGTACAAATTATTATTATTTTTGTTGAAACTCAATTTAGAGAAAAAAAGATGTTTTGTTCTAAACTGAGTTAGATAGGAAATATATCTCTTATGTTTAAAGTTTTAATTTTGACAAAAAAATTCTTATTTTGATTTTATGTTGCCTTGTGTGAAGAAAAAAAATCGATTTTAAATTGTGAATGTTAACTATAAATCACTTGAAAGTGTTGATGATTGTATTTAGATGAGTAGAGTTTTGATAGTGGTTTTGAAGACAATTTAGAATGTTCATCATGATTTTAAATAGTATGAAATTCATATTATTAGCAATAGTAATTCTTGAATAGTAGAGGTTGGTAGAACTTAGAATTTTTTAAAAATGACATTTTGAAGGAGTTAAAGTTTACTTATTTTGTAAGATGAAAATAACTTTTGTTTGAATTACTCTTGATTATTCTAAAGAAATTAAATTGAGTTGAATTTTTGTTGATTTATAAAATAACAATAATTCTATACTAGTGATTTTATTTAATGTTTAAAATAGCTGAAAATTTACACCATATTTTACTATGTGTTCTTTTTAAGAAAATCAAAGAGATATTTGTTATGTTGATTTAGAGGGGCTGGTGTGAATATTGAAATGTGAGCGTGTTGGGATATTTGTTTGAAATGATTTATTTATTGATTATTATATTATGAACTCATTAGAGTTTAACTTGATGTTAGAGTTTTAGATTTTAAGAACTCATTAGTGATATATAATAGTACTAATTAAAAAGAAAGGGGGTTATATGATAAAATTTCTACTAATTGAGAAAGAGAAGAAAAACAAAGTTTTTAAAAGAATTATCTCAATAGTCAAACTCTTTTTGAAAAGTTATCTAAATTTTAGATTCTATAATCGATGTATGTTATGAGTAGAATGTTTTTTTTTTAGTAGAATTATAGTTATTGTGTTATCATTGTCGAAATGTATATTTGAGTTTAATATGAGAAAGTGACATGTTCGTAAAATTGATGGTATGCTATGCTTTAGACCAATTTTGTGCCTTGATAGAAAGTGATGATGTATCTATAGACATGTTGAGTAGTTGGTGTGAGAGGAGAATGTTATTTTGTAGATTTGTCAATTAGTGTAATTCATTATCATAACCAAGTATGCCATATGTTTTGTGTCATGTGCACTACTTTAATGTATAAATATATAATTTTGTTTTTTTGTATATTTTGAGAAAATAAGAAAATAAATTGGAACTATCTTGGGAGTGTTAATTTATTAGATAACTTTTTATCTATCTATATATATAATTTAAATCTTCTTTCAAAATATAAGTTGAAAATAATAATTTTTATAATGATTAATTAATTAGAAATCTTTTTTTGACGATTAAAGTACGAGTGATTTTAGAAATCTTATAGATTTTAAAAATACATGTGATTTATTTTATTTTTAATTGTATTTAGAAATGTGATTTATTTTAGTTGTTTTTATTTAGACGTGATTTATTGAAAAGTGATTTAAGGAAAAGTTTTGAATTCCCAATGATTTTTTTTTTTGTGCTAAATGATTAGTGATACATGTTATAATAATTTAAGTCTAGAAATCAATTTTTAGAATAATGTGTAACCTTTAAAGTGATTTATGTACTACTTGATTCAATTTGCTTTGGTAGCGTGTTATGTCTTCTAGTAAATAATTATTTATCTTATTTGCTACTTGGAAATCTATGTTTTAGTTTGTTGTAACTTTTAAGTGATGATTAACTTAAAAGAAAATTTGAGCGTGATCAATTTGGAGCAGTTAGCCTTCTATGAGAGTATGTTACATGTGATTGAATCATCGTTTGAGTTATGAGACGAACGTAAAATGTTTGTGCTAATTTTTGGATTAACTATGTGAATGTGTATGTGATTATGTAAATATTAAATTGTTTGTGTTTCAAGTGTTCTAATTATTGGGAATTAGTGTATAGCGTTAGAGTAGTCGAGAGCATCTAAAAGTGAAATAGTTCTATATTTCTACAATCGGATTATTGATTATATGTTGATGTAAGTGTCATTTCTTTTAACTTGAAGTAACTAGTTGTAAATCACCAATAAATTATTGTGAATGTGTAATTAAGTGAGTTTTTAACTTGAAGTAAGGAGTAGGAGTTGTGTGGAGCCGCCTCCGCACTCCTGAACCACGTTAAAGATACTTTTAATTACCTATGTTTGAATTTGAATGACTACAGTTATGGTTACCTTAAGTAGTTGACTACATGAGTAAGAGGGACTAGCTACCCCGATGACTCATCGTCAATAAAAGAGGCAACATTAATCCGTTGTTACTATTGTTAGAAATACTTGTTAATTTTATTTTTGAAATAGTTAAAAATCGTGTTCGTCTCTTAAACAATTTTGGGTGACTATGAATCTTATGCGACATCAATGTTGAATGCGGATAATTGTCTATGTGGCGTGAATATTAGGTTGAAGGTGTGTACTTATATTAAACATTCAATTAATTATGTTTGATCTTCTAAGTAATTTGCTTAAAATGAATAAGGACATTGTGTTAGTATCTTATTTTATCTGTATTGTCTCCTTTGGTAAGGATCTAGAACTATGGTGTGAGTTCTATAAATAAATCTTGTGTATAAGACTGAAATTAAGTTATACTTTGAGTGTGTTTGAAACCATATGTGAAAATATTTGTCCTATTTCACTATGATTATACGCTTAAGTGACTGCATGTCATTGAGTTGTTATATGTGTTTTTGTTTGTTATTTTTGAAGGTGTAAAATATTTTAAAAGTTTCTCTATATGTCTAATTTTTTGAAACTTGTAGAGTAATTGTTGTTAGGATTTAGACATTCTTTCAAGAGACCAAAACTAGTAGAATATTGTTTAAGTTGTTAGTTGAACTTGATAGCGTATTTGATATGTGTTATTTAATTCAACTAAATGTGGTAAGTTGTTATTGACTAAATGCACATGCTTAGTTTTATCTATAAACGATAATGATTAATCATAATATTTTCTTCATATTTTAGTTGTTGAATATGATATGTGTTAATTGATTTGTTGTGTCATATTACCTTATCATGCTAGGATTTTTGACATGTTATGTTTAAGTGAGTAGTAAATGTCGTAAATATGTTTATTATATCATTTGTGACTAAGTTTGAATGTTGAGGGTAGTTAGTTAGATATTAGTTTACTTATTATTAACCAAAAATTTCGATGACAAAATTTCTTGAACGAGAGGAGAATTGTAACACTCCAAATTTTTTAATAAACTATTTTATTATTTAAATAGGATTTTAGATAATTAATTTGGTGTTAGAATTATTTTAGAATATATGTTGATTAATTTTCTTTATAGGTGCGTTTTCTATGATGTGCTAATCTTGTACATATTTGACCAAATATGTTATATGAACAATAAATGTTATATTTTATTATTTTATATATTTTTCTAAAAATAATAGTATATTAGTGTAAATATTTTAAAGAATAAGATTGAGGAAATTTTACGTGTATATGTGAGTTGGTAATTAATATGATATTTTCTCGTGTGTTTGACTAATATTAAATGTATGTGCACTTAATTATATTTAATTATTTGTAAATATATCTTATTTTAATTATTTATTTTATAAATAATTATCTTTGTAACACCTCAAATTTAAAATTATTTTAGGTATTTGTTAATTAGTTTGTTTGTTATGGCATTGTGATTTTTTATAATTTTATTATGATTTAGTAATTAATATAAAGTGTTGATGTTATATTATTTATTTTGTGATTTTGAGTATTATCTAATGATGGTAGTATTCGAGTGTTTTGAAAAAAAATAGGTATAACTATAGTGATTATTTTGAATATGAGAGTTTCAATTGTTAGTAATATGTATTTTTTTAAAAGGTTAATTATTTTAATTACTCTAATTTATCATATATTAGTTATGAAATATTAGTAATGTTTTGAAAATTAAATGATGTTTGAAGGAGTATTAAAAATGAGAAAATGAGATTAAGTAACTATTAATTTTGTTTTAGCAAAATAAAAATAATCATAGTAAAACATAAAATTAATAAGGGGACCAATGGGTTCTACCCATTGTTGTGAACTTATCCGCTGTCGCACACGGATCAAATACGATTGAAATTAAGTGCAGAAAGGGGTAATAACCCTAGTCGTTTCACAAGGACTTCTGATATAACGATATTAACCGAGTTGAAATTCGAAATTGGGGGGTTTTTATAATGATTTAGTTCGAACAGATGAGAAAAACGATTAATCCACTTATTCGAGTTTCGGCACCTATCACAGATTCTATCAAATGAGTTTAATTTCTAATTCATGATTCTATTCTTATTTGACTATAGAATTGATCAAACAAGCGTACAATCAAACCTACGTGAATTCGGTTTCATTGACTGGATTAAGCATCACATTCATCAAAATATTACAATTAACGATCAAGCGTCGCAAAATTATAATTCAATTAAATTAGAGTTGAAACCAAATTCTGTCAAATAAATTTAATCGATCCTATTGAAATTCAATTTAAGCAATCGAAATATCTATATAATCAAATAAACAAAAATAGAATCATAAATCAGAATCGACAATGTAACCTGAATCTCCAGGTGTGATGAAACTCTGAACTTGTGGATTAACCTTGTAAAATTAGCCTTCCATGGAATTAAAAATAAAAAGCGTTTATATTTCTTATTTTTGGTTCTTTTGTCCGAAAATAGTCTGATCCAAGAAAGGAAAGAAACCCCAAATATATAGTGCTCGGGTTTTTGGGTTTTTAAAACAAGTAGTCCGCTATTTAAATTATTACAAAGGTCCAGATTACAAAATCTGCAATTTAAGCTTAGTAGAGTTCGGCATTGAGATTTTATTCCAACACAAAGTTGTAGCTATGATTTTTAGCTTTCCAACGACTGCTCGCATGCTTCAATCTGATATCCAGAGCTCAAGTTATGGCCTACAAAGCGAGCAGGGGTCAAAATGCAAATAATAAAATTATAATTCAATTTCAACCCAAAGTTTAGAAACAAGCTAAAAAATTATTCTAAGCTATAAAGTGATTTTAAAAAAACCAAAGTAAAAAGCTAGAAACATGCGCCCAAGTGCTATGATCAAATTCCCCCACACTTAAGCTTTTGCACTCCGTGCAAAGCAATGTATGCGATTCCAAATGTTCTCAGGAATGCAAAGTGGTGAGCAAAAGAAAAAATTCAAACTTCAAGGAATATGACATTCATGAATAATTTTCACAACCAAGGCGCAAACAAGAGGATAAATTAACTAAAGAGTGCATCATAAGTGATAGAGTCCTCACAAGATATAAAATTCTCTCAATCACTCAAGTGTTTGGGCTACTGTTTTACCCTCAAAGCACATCATGTAAGCTAGCACTACCATAGGATTGACAAGCCTCTAACATCTATAATTGAAACACATGCACATAATGATCAAAAGGTCTTTATTCAGGTTGTAATGTGGCCAAGGTAAGGGTGAGATAATCCTAAGGAGACTAAGGCTAAAAATCAAAGAGGATAAAGTTATAATGATCAAGAGAGAAAAATAACATTGAGAAGTAATTCAACAAAATATCATTGACTTTTATTATCAACTCTCTTTGCTCACAACACAACCATTTTCCTCATTTTATTTCTCATTTCATTTTTTTTTTTGTTTTTGTTTTTGTTTTTGTTTTTATATATATATATATACATATATTTTTTTTCTTTCTTTTTCTTTTTCCTTTTTCTTTATTTTTTTATTTTTTTTTATAAACCTCAAATTTAACAAACAAGTTGAGCACCCCCACACTTATCTAAGAAAATACTCCTTTATCCCCCAAGATTGGGTCAATTCATTGTTTTTCAATTTTAGGCTTGTAATGAGCTATATAACAAAGAACGAGATAATTAGGCTCAAAGGGGTTTAAACAAATGGATAATTGAAGGGTAGGCTTATTTGGCTAGTAGCTTAACAAGAAACAAATGCCTGGATCATTTCAATATATGCATGCGGACAAGAGTCAAGTCAAGTTCTAGCGTAACTAGCAATCATGCGTGAGATATCACACAAGAAAAAAGAAGATGGAAAAATGTATTCCATTCATAATCGGCTCAAAATCTCACAAGAGTTAATGACCTATCACAAATGATACGCAATTTAGCATTTTAATCCAACTTATTTTACCAAGAATGCAAAGATACTATCCAATCATGCCAGTCCAAACAAACTCACAACATTTGCTCACAACATTTACAACCACAAAATCTGATGAAAAAGCATGCAATGCAATGCACATTTTTATTTTTATTATTATTATTATTATTATTATTATTATTATTATTATTATTTTATTTTTTATTTTTTATTTTTTTTGAAATCCTATAATAAATAAAATCCTAAATACTACCCCCACACTTAAATTACACATTGTCCTCAATGAAAGTAACAAGTATGAATTAAGAGTAAGGAAAGGGGGTTCTGTAACGCCCTGGATTTTTAATCCAAAACGTTACTTAAAGAAAATACTTATTGTTTAGAAAAGTTTACGAATTTTTTTTTTTGAATACTTAGCATTTATTCATTTAAATAATTAGTAACAAACACGTTATTTAATATCATTAAAAAAATATTTATTCAAAATTTAAAACAAAGTAAAGGCAATTATTCCTAACGGAAGGGAACCACTTCCGTATTTCTATAATTCTAGTACATATTAAAAGTTCGTGACAAACGATTAAAAAGAAATTGGAAATATTGGACAATTCTATTATTACAAAATTGTCTTGAAAAACCCATGTTTACCCACGTTCGCCACACGTCAATACTCATTAACTAATCTTGAATCTCCTTGAACTCATTAGTACCTAAAATGTTGTCGTAAGGGTCAGTTTTTTCCATTATCCCTATCAAACCAAAGCTAAACATATAGAAGAATAACACAAAACATATAAAAGTAAAAACTTCCAATTTAAAAGAAAAAAATGCGCAGACCGGTAAATTGTATATCAAAATATATGCATAATGCATGCTCATAAAACTATATGATCCGGATAAAAATCTGCCACTAAGGCAACTTCCACACAGAAAGGTCACCCATACCAATGGGGAAAACAAACCTGCCACTAAGGCAAATCCCACGAAGATGCATATGCCATGACTTTATGATATAGTATCAAAAGATATATTCTCACACAACCCACTAAGAATCGTGTCATATGCATTCAAAATTACTTTTTAAAATCATCACTTATTCACATATCACTAAGAACACATACCACACATCCTTATCATGATTATCACATATTCATAGACAAAAAATCATAAAAATTATGACTTTCATCACATACACATAAAAATAGAAACTTTATATCATATAGGCCATAAAAATTACACTTCCACATATATAACAAGAAAATTCACACTCCAACTCATATACATAACAAAAGTTAAAACGTTATCACATATAAGGTAAAAATTCAAACTTTATTTCATATTAATCTTAAAACTACAATTTTGTCATACATAGCATAAAATTTCATACTTTACTCCATAGAAGTCATATATTACAATTTCAATGTCAACAAAAATTGGGGTTTTATTATTTTAATCCATTAGTCTACATTTATTCATTTTAAAATAGAAGTAATTCACGATTATTTATTTCATGTCATCCAACCAACGGTCTGACTCTAATTTGTGTGGGGAAAAGCCCCACGGAGTTGTTCACAAGGAAAAGAGGTTCCAAGCTTGGATACACGAAGAAAATGAGGTGTGAAGGTGATGGTGGCTAGGGTTTCGGAATTCTTTTTGTTTGTTATTAGTGAGTATACAGAAATTGTGGACTTAGGGAAATTTAAAGTGGAAATTGTTGGTTAGAAAATGTTGGGGCTAAATGAAGAATAAGAGGGATAAAATGTCACTTTTTTTTTTTTTAACCTTGATCATAAAAACCAAGCCACAAACACATAACCCACTTTTATACTCATTCAAGTGGGTTGGGTCACACTAAGCCTCAAACCCTTAGTCCAATTTCTTCTTGCACTAGAAAAACACATCTACATATAATATATATCTACTTATATATATGTATATATTTAAACTCCCCATATATTTAAACTTCCCATTTAATAAATAATTTTTACTAATAACTTTATCAACTACAAAAATCGAACAAGGCAAATAATTATCACACATAATTTAATATTGAATAATATTGATAGGTTCTAATTATTTTTAAATAATAAATTTAGAGGATGTTACAGGTTCCCTGTTCAAATTTCAGTGTAGGTGGGCTTTTCCAAGGAGAGTTCTTCTATGGTATTATCTTCAAGCACAGAGCTCTCATGGAATAGCTTGAGGCTTTGTCCATTTAATTTGAACACTTTGTCGGTGTTTTCACTTTTTATTTCCATTGCACCACGAGGAAAAGTGTTAGTAACAACAAAAGGACCAATCCACTTGGATCGAAGTTTACCTGCCATAATTTTCAAACGGGAGGTAAATAGTAAAACTTTTTGGCCAATGGAAAATTCCTTCCTAGAAATCATCTTATCATGATAAGACTTAGTTTTCTCTTTATAGATCTGGGAGTTCTCATAAGCTTCTAGTCTAAGCTCTTCAAGTTGCTGCAATTGAAGCTTTCTCTCCAAATATGCTTTCTCCATTTCAAGGTTGCACAATCCCATACTTCCGAAGCAAAGCGTCCATGGCGCGGTTGCAAAAATGAGTGCCTTGATCACTTATGAGGGCCTGGGGTATTCCAAACCTGCAAAAAATATTTGATCTGATAAAACCTACAACAACTTTAGAATCATTAGTCCTAGTGGGTATTGCTTCCACCCACTTCAAAACATAATCAACAGCAAGTAAAATGTAGACAAAACCAAAAGATAGAGGAAAAGGGCCCATAAAATCAATGCCCCACACATCAAATACTTCACAGAAAAACATGGGTTGTTGAGGCATCTCACTCCTACGAGTGATTGTTGTTCCTGCTATTTGACACTGTTCACAAGTTTTGTAAGTCTCAAAAGCATCTTTAAACAAAGTGGGCCAAAAGAAACCCGAGTCTAAGACTTTTCTGGCTGTCCGTTGAGGACCAAAATGTCCCCCAGCTTGAGAGGCATGACAAAATTGAAGAATGGATTGAGCCTCATGGTGGGGAACACATCGCCTAATCACCTGGTCACTACAGAATTTCCACAGATGTGGATCATCCCACGCATAGTATTTGGCATCACTTTTAAGTTTGTGTATTTGTGTTCTGGATGCATCTGCGGGAACAACTCCAGCAACTAGATAATTAACTAAATCAGCAAACCAAGGAGTTACCTCACGCAACTGTAGCACTTGCTCATCAGGAAAGTCATCTTGAATGGGGATAAGGTCCTCATCCAGTTCTATTCTGCTCAAATGATCTGCCACCAGATTTTCAGCTCCACTCTTATCTTTAATCTCTAAATCAAATTCTTGGAGTAACAACATCCACCTGATCAATCTCGCTTTTGCTTCTGGTTTCTTCAGCAAGAACTTCAAAGTTTCATGGTCAGTAAAAACAACTACCTTCGAACCTAGCAAATATGATCTTAACTTATCAAGAGCAAAAACAATAGCTAAAAGTTCCTTTTCAGTGGTAGTATAATTAGCCTGTGGAGAATCTAAAGTCCTATAAGCATAATAAATAACATGGGGAGCCCTGCCAACCCTTTGTGCAAGGACTGCTCCCACTGCATAGTTAGATGCATCACACATATTTTCGAAAGGGAGGGTCCAATTGGGTGGCTGAATGATGGGAGTAGAGGTTAGTGCTCCCTTCAAGCAATCAAAAGCCTTCCTACATTTTTCATCAAAGGTAAAACAAACATCTTTTTGCAGCAAATTTGACAGCGGAAGAGCTATCTTGCTGAAATCCTTGATAAAGCGCCTGTAAAAACCTGCATGGCCAAGAAAAGAACGAATCTCGCGGATGCAAGACGGGTAAGGCAAATTAGAAATCACATCAATCTTGGCAAGATCCACTTCCATCCCATTCTTAGAGATCACATGTCCCAAAACTATTCCCTGTTCAACCATAAAATGACATTTTTCATAATTCATCACAAGGTTAGTTTCAATACATCTATGCAAAACTCTATCTAAATTGTTCAAGCATACATCAAATGAGGAAACCATACACAGTAAAATCATCCATGAAAACTTCTATACAACTTTCTATCAAATCAGTAAAAATACTAATCATGCAGCGTTGGAAAGTTCCAGGAGCATTGCATAGGCCAAAGGGCGTCCTCCTAAAAGCAAATGTGCCGAAAGGGCAAGTGAACGTGGTCTTTTCTTGGTCCTCCAGTGCAATATGGATATGAAAATAACCAGAAAAACCATCAAGAAAACAATAATGTGACTTACCAGCCAACCGTTCAAGCATTTGATCAATGAATGGTAAATGAAAATGATCCTTTCTAGTTGCCTGGTTTAGTCTCTTGTAATCGATGCATACCCTCCAGTTGTTCTGCACTCGTGTAGGGATAAGTTCATTATTTTCATTTTTAACCACTGTGAGTCCAGTTTTCTTAGGGACTACCTGCACTGGACTCACCCAATGACTATCAAAGATGGGGTATATAATGCCTGCTTGCAAGAGCTTGGTCACTTCCTTTCACAACATCCAGAATTAATGGGTTAAATCGCCTTAGGGGCTGCCTCACTGATTTTGCTCCATCCTCTAATAGTATCCTATGCATGCACATGGATGGGCTAATACCAGGAATATCAGCCAAGGTCCATCCGATTGCCTTCCTGTGTTTTCTCAAAATCTGCAACAACTTCTCTTCCTGTTCATCTTCAATTTTGGCTGAAATAATCACAGGTAATTTGCCACTTCCTTCAAAATATGCATATTTCAAATTTTCAGGAAGTGGTTTAAGCTCTATAGTCGGTGGCTGCTCAATGGAGGGTAAAATACCAGTGGCCGAAGCAAAGTTTGCAAAATCAATTATGTTAGTAGAAATATCAACATCAACATCATCATAATGATCAACCTGCAAAGCACCTTCGATCTCAGCACATACAGAGCAAAATTGAGTATTTGTGCAAAATTCAGAAATATAAGTATCATCAAAATCAGACAATGAAGGAAAATCAACAGCAAACATATCAGGGTAAGTGTCATCAACCAAATCAGCAAGTAATTCAATTTGAAAAATAGAATGCTCTTCCATGGGGTGTTTCATAGCATCAAAGATGTTAAATTTTACAATGCTATCACCAAATTCCATGGATAAAGTTCTAGCATGCACATCAATTTTTGTTCTAGCAGTTTTCAAGAATGGTCTGCCTAAAATGATAGGTGCCCTGTTGGAATTATTCTCTCCCTCCATGTCCAGAATGTAAAAATCTGCAGGAAATATTAGTTCATTTACTCGAACAAGTACATCCTCCACAAGCCCAACAGGGCGAGCATTGCTTATGTTCGCCAATTGAATGGTAACACCTGTACTCTGTAAAGGTCCAAGAGCAAGAGAGTTAAAAATAGATGTGGGCATAACATTAATGGAAGCTCCTAAATCTAACATGGCATTTTCAAATTGACTACTGCCTATAGTACATGGAATGGAAAAAGTTCCTGGATCTTTGCATTTCTGGGGCATGGGCTGAATGAGGGCTGAAACATTACGCCCCATGTTTACTCTTTCATTACCTTTTAACCTTCTCTTGTGTGTGCACAACTCTTTTAGAAATTTGGCATATCTCAGAATTTGTTTAATTGCCTCAAAGAGGGGAATGTTCACTTCCACCTTCCTAAATGTATCCAAGATCTCCCTATCCCTATCTGCCTCGTCCATTTTCTTATTCTTCACTGCCCTTTGAGGAAAAGGAAGTGGTATATTTTGCTCAACATCAACAGTTTTAGGTATCTTTATTTCTTCAGCAACCTTGATACTTTTCACAACAGTTTCAGGTACCTTTGGTGTTTCAACAGCTTTCCCAGACCTCAATGTAATTGCACTGACATTAGGGGCATTTGGATTTACTACTGATTGGGCAGGTAGTTGGTTTGATCCCTGAGTCTACATCTGATTAATTGAAGTGGCCTACAAGCCTATCCGACCTGTAGAACAACAAAGCTCAAAGAAACAATTGTTAGCATGGTTAGTAATACTCTAAAATTGGTTAATATTGTTATCAGAGAGTCCCCAGCAACGGCGCCAATTTGATCCGTTGTCGCACACAGATCAAATACGATTGAAATTAAGTGCAGAAAGGGGTAATAACCTGAGTCGTTTCGCAAGGACTTCTGATATAATGATATTAACTGAGTTGAAATTCGAAATTGGGGGTTTTTATAATGATTTAGTTTGAACAGATGAGCAAAACGATTAATCCACTTATTCGAGTTTCGGGACCTATCATAGATTCTTTCAAATGAGTTTAATTTCTAATTCATGATTCTATTCTTATTTGACTATAGAATTGATCAAACAAGCGTACAATCAACGCTGCGTGAATTCGGTTTCATTGACTGGATTAAGCATCACAATCATCAAAATATTACAATTAACGATCAAGCGTCGCAGAATTATAATTCAATTAAATTAGAGTTGAAACCAAATTCTGTCAAATAAATTTAATCGATCCTATTGAAATTCAATATAAGCAACCGAAATATCAATATATTCAAATAAACGAAAATAGAATCATAAATCAGAATCGACGATGTAACCTGAATCTCTAGGTGTGATGAAACTCTGAACTTGTGGATTAACCTTGTAAAATTAGTCTTCCATGGAATTAAAAATATAAAGCGTTTACATTTCTTATTTCTGGTTCTTTTGTCCGAAAATAGTCTGATCCAAGAAAGGAAAGAAACCCCAAATATATAGTGCTCGGGTTTTTGGGCTTTTAAAACAAGTAGCCCGCTATTTAAATTATTACAAATGTCCAGATTACGAAATCTGCAATTTAAGCTCAGTAGAATTCAGCATTGAGATTTTATTCCAACTCAAAAGTTGTAGCTATGATTTTAGCTTTCCAACGACTGCTCGCATGCTTCAATCTGATATCCAGAGCTCAAGTTATGGCCTACAGAGCGAGCAGGGGTCAAAATGCAAATAATAAAATTATAATTCAATTTTAACCCAAAGTTTAGAAACAAGCTAAAAAATTATTCTAAACTATAAAGTGATTTTAAAAAAAACCAAAGTAAAAAGCTAGAAACATGCCCCCAAGTGCTATGATCATGAACCCTAATAAAATAAAAAAGGAGCTACTTGTAGCCGCCGCCGTAAATGGTAGAGGAAACACAACAATGCTATCGTTGGCACACTGTTCTAGAAAATTTTTACCACTTTTGTTCAAATTTCAGTTTGTTGTTTCACTTAGTCAAATAAACCCAACTTCTCAGATTTTTAATCATCTCAATTTCTCTCTAAAATATCCAACTTCTCCGTTTGTGGAATTCGTTATTTTGCACCGTTCTTCTTCACCGTAAGTCCGATTTGAGTGAAACCAACGCCAAAACGATCGTGTGAAAAGTGGCTATATTATCCACTGATTGGTTTTCTGATTTATGGTAAGTTTCCTTGATCGAATTTTGAAATTAGTTTTAGAGTGCCTTATCATAATTTATTTTTAACGTTTACCCATAAACTGTGGAGTTAGATCGATTGAAGGATAAAGAGTCAATGAACAAAGGTTGTTTGCTCGTGGAATTGTATTCGTGTGTGAAAGCGTAGAAATAAGGTAAGGGGTGAGAGAGCGTTTGAATTCATGAGTATAATATATTGTGAGATGAACGGGAAAACTGTATTTCCCAATGATTCATCCGGGGCTCGCTACGTACGGCAGTAGCACTTTGAGTGATAAATGAATTAATGTGCAAATATAAAAATTGTGAGATTAAAATATAGAATAGAAATATTTGTAAGGTGTTGATTGATTTAATTTCTTTAAATGTGTGGTATTTGATGTTATTGTGATATTGAGTGTTGAATTAATTTTATGTTTATGTTTGATTAGATGAGTTTATGTGATCTGATAATAAAAGATGGATGTGTTGTGATAATTTTATGTGATGATGATGATGCATGCATAACAATTGTGATTTTATAAATTTGTGATAAGTTTATGTGATGAGGTACGATTGATGATAGTGATGCTCTAAATTTGTGATGAGTTATGTAATGATGATGATGTGTGATTTATAATAGTGATGTTATGAATTTGTGATGAAAATATTGAAGTAACCCCTTATTAAATAATTGTGATGCCAATTTGTGTTTGAGATGGCGGTCTTAATGGAGTATCATAGGCCAACGAGGGGAGAAAATAAATATCGAGAATTTGTGAAGTGGAGATTATTTTGTCATCATATAGGTAGGGCCTGACTAGCATAGTGATTTCGGGGAAGTACAACTGAATGAGCCTGATCGTGGCGGTCTGCTGTTGAGCCTTAAGGCAGGATTGTTTAACCTTGGAGGTATTCGGGTGAGGAATTCCTAGGTGACTTGGAGGTAGCACTCCAAATGTCGGGAGCTACCATGCAACACACATTTCGCTCGACTGTCGCGTATATGTGTCTCGGGTTGAGTTGAGGGGATCTATGAGGACAGGGCCAATTTGAATTGCCCATCCACCGGGATGGTGGCATAGTTATTAAGACAAACTCTTAAATTAAGTTTTGATGAAAATAAACAAAGATTAATTAAGTATGTTAATTATGATTCTAAATGATATGTTAATTTAATATGTGCTCTTGAGTGTTTTTATTAAAGATAGGAACCAAGCAAAGCAAAGAAATCAGATGAAAAACTAAACTAAACATTCTTAACCATAAGTTATACAAAACGGAAAATGTTCTGCAGAATCAAGATTGACTGTCGCAGCCACTTCACCAATCTTTCTCCAGCACTTTAACAATGATTCTGCCTTAATTCGTACACCAAGTTCATCAGTACATGGCAAGGAACAGATAGGAATCATTATTACTTAAAACGGTTCTCGAATCATTAAGATAAATCATCATGAATCTAAGCATGTCAAAAACGGACTTTAACTTTCTCCAGTCTGGAACTGTCAAGAAAGTTGAAGCAAAACTTAACTTCAAGATTGATTATAAGTCCTTAGATTGTCCAGAAGACTATCAGACTAGATTGATCAATAATCTCCACTTTTAATCTGCAGAAATTATTCATTCTTTTTCAAACAGTTTTGGATCAAATCAAATGTCCAGATCAAAGCCCAATAATCATCAAGTATTTTTGAAGCTTAATGGGTCATTAAAACGCGCAGGAATTATGTGTGATTAAGCAAAAAGGCCCAAAACAGCAAGGCCCAAAACTGTCACATGAATGGTGTATTTTTTCAACAGAAAGATTGCTTGTGTCAGAGGAAAACAGAGCACTACCAACAGCTCTTTCTGACCAGAATTAAGTGCCCAAATCAACTATAAAAGCAAGGCAAATTCGCAAGCATTATTCAAAACTTCAAGTGCCAAGAATTCTTATAAAATCACATTCACTTGCATTCTTGAAGCTATCTCATTCACAAAAGAAACCAGGCTGAAATTGTTTCATACTTCCAGATTATCTTACTGAGTTCTTTTATTCTGAATTTATTCTCAAACAAGAGTTGAGCATAATCATATTCAACCAAACCTTTAAATCATTATTGTGTAAACTCATAACTATAAGGATTGTTTATAGTTTGAGAGTGATTAAAATAGTTAACTGTAAAAATCCTAGCAAATTAGGTACGTGACTTGATTGAATCCTTTCTGGGTGGAAAGGAAGTGTAGTTACAGATCAAGGTTGATCTTTAACTATGTAACCAGAAGATTGTTCTCTGTTCGTTGAACACTTAGTGAAAATCTCACAGTTGTGAGGACTGGACGTAGCCCACGTTGGGTGAACCAGGATATATCATTGTGTAGTATCTCTTCCTTATCTCTATTTGCATTCAGTTATTTTTATTGTCAAATTAAATAGAGAAACTAAATACTGCAATTTTAACTAATCAAGAACGTTCTCAGTTTTCTGGTTCAGAACCAAGAACGTTCTCCGTTTCTGTTTTTCATAACCAAGATCATTCTTGAGTTGTTTTTCTTAAGTTTTTTAACAGGAAATTTTAAATAGACAAGATTACAATTCAAACCCCCTTCCTTGTAACTTGACATTGCTACTTCAATATTATCAAGCCTCCTAACCAAGTACTTCAGAGTTAGAAGTATCGTGTGCGATAATAATTTCTCTTAGATGATTTGATGTCTATAATGAAATGTATTGATTTTACTTGAGTGGTTTTAACTTTATAATGTGATGTTTTTCCTTGAAGATTGTTTGTGTAATGATACAATTTATTTATGATTAATTGCGTGTTCTTCTTACTTATATTATACTATTAACATGATTTCAAAACTCACCTCCTTCGTTGTTTGTGTTTGACTAGCTTGGTCCTGCATTTTTGGAAATCGCAGTTATTACAGGTTAATGAGTCTTGAAGTTCAGGTTTGAGGGAAACCCCGCTCTGATAGGTGATACCGGGAATGAGAGTCATAAGTTGTATTTTAATTATTTAATTAGAAACAACTTTTTGTATGAAAATCTTACAGTTTTATAAGAGTAAAAAATTTAAAGTGTTCCTTTTGAATTTTGAGAAATGTGATATCCTAAATTTGTTATAAAGTTTTATTTCCTTGAAAACAAATTTTCTTTATCCGTTGCGAATTAAACTTAAAAATTCTTGTATAAATTATTATATATTATTTTGGGGTTTAGGGTGTCACAATCTTGAGATAGTAGTAATATTATGTTTGATTTTCTTTATTTTTATATACTTATTTTGGAATTGTGATTTTATATATATATTTATTATGATTTAGTAATTAATATAAAATATTGTTGTTATATTTATTTATTTTATAATTTTGACTATTCTCTAATGATAGTATTATTATAACGTGAGTATTTTGAAAAATAAGTATAATTATAGTGATTAATTTGAATATGAGAGTTTGGGTTGTTAATAATATGTATTTTTTTAAAAGGTTAATTATTTTAATTACTCTAATTTATCATATATTAGTTTTGAAATAATAATAGTAATAAAACAAAAAAGTAAATAAAGAGACCAATGGGTTTGACCAATGTGTGAACCCTGATTGTTAATTAAAAAAAAAGGCATAAAACCAAAGAGGAAACACAACAACAACCTATCGTTTGGCATCGGTGACCGATAATTGTTCCAGAAAATTTTCTTCGTTGTCGTCCAAATTTCAATATGTTGTTTTACTCATTTAGGTAGTCAAATAAAAATACTTACTCAGATTTTTTAACCATCTCAATTTCTCTCTAAAATACCCGACTTCTCCGTTTGTGGAATTCGTTATTATGCATCGTTCTTCTTCACCGTAAGTCCGATTTGAGTGAAACCAACGCCAAAACTATCATGTAAAAAGTGGCTATCTTATCCATTGATTGTTTTCTGATTTGTGGTATGTTTCCATGACCGAATTTCGAAATTAGTTTTTAGAGTGTCTTCTCATAATGTATTTTTGACGTTTACCCATAAACAGTCAAGTTAGATTGATTGAAGGACAAAGAGTCAAATAGCAAAGGCTGTTTATTCGTTGAATTGTATTCGTGTGTGAAAGCGTCGAAATAAGGTAAGGGGTGAGAGAGCGTTTGAATTTATGAGTATAATATACTGTGAGATGAATGGGAAAACCGTATTTCCCAACGATTCATTCGGGGCTCGCTACGTACGGCAGTAGCCCTTTGAGTGATAAATGAGTTAATGTGCAAATATGGAAATTGTGAGATTAAAATTTGGAATAGAAATGTTTACAAGGTGTTGATTGATTTAATTTCGTTAAATGTGTGGTATTTGATATTATTGTGATATTTGATATCAAATGAATTTGGTGCATATGTTTATGTGATATCAAATGAGTTTATGTGAAGTGATAATAAAATATGAATGCAGTGTATGATGTAAGTTTATTTGATGATGATGTGTGATTTATGATATAAATCTATGATAAGTTTATGTGAAGATGTTTGATTGATGATAGTGATGTTGTAAATTTGTGATGAGTTTATATGATGACAATGATTATGTATGATTTATGATGTTATAAAATTGTGATGAGGATATTGAGTAACCCCATAGTTGATGACATAATGATGATTCTAATTTGTGTTTGAGATGACGGTCTTAATGGAGTATCATAGGCCAACGAGGGGAGAAAATAAATATTGAGAATTTGTGAAGTGGAGATTATTTTGTCATCATATAGGTAGGGCCTGACAAGCCTAGTGATTCCAGGGAAGTACAACTAAATTGAGCCTGATTGTGGCGCTCTACTGTTGAGCCTTAAGGCAAGATTGTTAGACCTTGGAGGTATTCGGGTGGGGAATTCCTAGGTGACTTGGAGGTAGCACTCCAAATGTCGGGAGCTACCATGCAACACACGTTTGCCTCGATTGTCGCGTATATGTGTCTCGGGTTGAGTTGCGGGGATCTATGAGGACAGGGCCAATTTGAATTGTTCGTCCACCGGGATGGTGACATAGTATCAGGCCTCCTAACCAAGTACTTTAGAGTTAGAATGGTACCACATTGTGAAGTAGAGTCTAAGCTCATGCATAGCATTGCATTCTCTTGTGATTATTTTGTTGTGATTGATGGGTTTCAAAAGTAATAATAGTTTCTCTAAGATGATTTAATGCATATTATAATGAGATAATTATTTTACTTGAGTGATTTTGATGTTATAATATGGTACTATCTGATTGAATATTTTGATGTATCGTAACATGGTTATGATACGGTCTATTATGACTGTTTGCGTGTTCTTCATACTTATAATATACTATCAATATGATTTCAAAACTCACCTCAATCGTTGTTTATGTTTGACTGGCTTAGCCCAGCATTTGCGAAATTGCAGTTATTACAGGTTAATGAGTCTGAAAGTTCATGTTTGGAAGAAGTCCTGCTCTGATAGGTGATACCGGGAATGAGAGTCATAACTTGTATTTTTATTTGTTTAATTAGAAACAACTTTTTGGTATGAAACTTTATAACTAGTAAATTTTTGGAATTAAATTAAGAAATTCTAGTTAAATCAAAGTTTATGGAGATTGCACTATTTTATAAGAGGAAAAAGTTTAAAGTGTTCATTTTAAGTTTTGAGGAATGTGATATCTCAAATTAATTATAAATTTTTTTATTCCCTTGAAAACATATTTGATTTATCCGTTGCGAATTAAAGTTAAAAATTCTATTATAAATTGTTATATAATATTTTGGGGTTTAGGGTGTCACAGTTTGCAACCTTCATTATCATCAATTTCATCTTCTTCTTGTTCAAGATTTGCAGCATACCCCCAACAGAAGATCCAACAATTATATACATGTGTTTCAAATATATGCAAATATGATATAAGTTTGAATGTTCATTCTATGTGATTATGATAGTTTATGAAATTTGCATTTAAATTTATTTTGATGTATGATTGTTAGTTTTCAGTTTTCCTATAACATGGAAAAATGTAATACTATTGTTTTCCACCATCAGCATGATTTGAAAAATGGTAGATAGTTATTTTTGAACATCCAAACTTTTTTCTTTTAGATACAAACGTGTTTGAAAGTATACGTTTGGAAGGTATACAATTAAAAAGTTTGGTGAAGAGTTGTGTTGTTTCATGATGGATTATGATTGTATCATTGTCAATGAAAGTCTTGTTTTCTTTATTTGGGTAGAATGTTTATCCTTTTTCATACCAAATATATATATGTTGATGTTAGATTTAATATGTGGTATTAGATTAACACTTGCACGTCTTAAATAAAAATTGTTGCTTCATGCAAGAAATTGTTATATGTATAATTGATAATTTCATATTATATGTGCATGAAACTAATTTTTTTTTGTTTATCTTTATATTTTAAAATTATTGTAAGTTGACCAAAGTTGATGGAAGAAAGTAATAGAAAATCTTAATTATTTCATTCATCGTTTATTTTCTATTTTGATACTTATTTGGACTTACCATAGAACATATTTAAATATGAAACTTGAATTAACAAATAGAATTTATGATGCATATATTAGTTATAATATAACTATGAAAATATGGTTTGTTTAATAGAAATGAAATATATTCTTATTTGTTAAGGAGTAGATGACTTACATGTTTGGACCCACCTTATAATATTTGATTATGAGAAATTTTTATAATCATGTTTTGTTAGCTTGTGGCAATATATATTCAATGCATTCAATGTATTATATCTTGAACTTTGATATATTGAGAATTATAATTTTAAATTGAGATACTTATTAAATATAGTAAAAGGTAGAATGACATAAAAGTTTGTGTATGTGATAATTAAAATGTTTATTAATCGTATGTGATACAATGTAAAGAGATTAAATGAAAAAAATGTCATGGTTTGGTGATAGTTGGTCAACACTATCAAGAATATAAAAGGTAATCGAATGCTTGATGTAAGTCATTACTTGTAAGAGACCTGATATAACATATGTTGTTGGAAGATTAAGTCGGTATACAAGCAATCCAAGTAAAAAACATTAACATGCTATTAATAAAGTATTAAAATATTTGAAAGAAACAATTAACTATAGTTTAATCTATAGTGGATATCCTTCAGTTTTGGAAAAATATACAGATGTCAGTTGGGTAAATCATGTTGAGGATCATGCTTCAACAAGTGGATGGATATTCAAACTTGGTGGATGTGCAGTTTCTTGAGATTCAAAGAAACAAACTTGCTTTGCCGACACCACCATGGCTGCATAATTTATTGTTATAGCTGCAGGTAGTAAAGAGGCTGAATGACTAAGAAATTTCTTGTATGAGATACCAATTTGGCCAAAGTCAATGGCATCAGTATCCACTCATTCTGATAGTCAATACACACTATCAAAAGCATATAGTCAAGTATATAATAGAAAATCAATACATATTGGTTTAAGACATAGCTATGTAAAGGATTTAATGGAGTGATATCCATAGTGTTTGTAAGAATTGAAAAGAATCTTGTAGATCCTTTGACGAAAGGTCTGACAAATAACATGGTGTTGAAGACATCATTAGGGATATGATACATGCTCATATCTAAATAATCACCAATGGTGGAACGATCAACTCACACTTGAGTAACATTAAATCTTGAGTTCAATGATGAAAGTACACTATTAGAGTGATTGAAGTACTTGACAATAGATATATCCCAAAGGGTAAAAGTACTTGGACCATAAAATAAAAGTGGTAGGATGAGGTCTCCTCTTAATGGACATATAGCATATATTTGCTGAAATGTATAATTATGAGTGCATTTCTAATATAGTCCACCTATACGAGAATGAAGTGGGCCACTTCATAGAGTTCAAGGGGTTGACTCTTAAATTCTCATGAAGAGGACATGATACATAGTGCCTTATCAAATGTGTCATCTTTATAAATCGATCAATGGTACTGAGATTTCATGTGTGAGTTATGCACACTTGTTCTAATAAATGGTTGGTTTAAAGCTTGTCTAACAATCTATTCGGGGATGAGTGAAAACATAATTTACTAAGAAATGGTTCAAATCATAAGATACCTTTATCTGAAACCATGAGATTTCTGAAATAACAGACTTAGATATATTTTGAAAATGATAGGGGATTGTGCAGGGAATTTCCAAAATATATTTGGAATTCTATAATAGCTATATTAATGTAGCAAAATTAAATAACTTAATGTATCACTTGGTCAAGTGGTTGCAATGTTTGGGTTTAATTCAAGGGGTTGACTCTTAAATTCTCATGAAGAGGACATGAGACATAGTGCCTTATCAAATGTGTCATCTTTATAATTCGATCAATGGTACCGAGATTTCATGTGTGAGTTATGCACACTTGTTCTAATAAATGGTTGCTTTAAAGCTTGTCTAAAATTCTATTCGGGGATGAGTGAAAACATAATTTACTAAGAAATGGTTCAAATCATAAGATACCTTTATTTGAAACCATGAGATTTCTGAAATAACAGACTTAGATATATTTTGAAAATGATAGGGGATTGTGCGGGGAATTTCCAAAATATATTTGGAATTCTATAATAGCTATATTAATGTAGCAACATTAAATAACTTAATGTATCACTTGGTCAAGTGGTTGCAATGTTTGGGTTTAATTCAAACCAATGCATCTGTTAAGTTACCAAAGGTTACAATCTTTCTCAAGAGTTGTCTTCTTTCACCAATTGGTATGAGTTCAAGAGTTGTTTTCTTTCACCAATTGGTATGAGTATCTCTATAAATAGAGATACTTTAGAGGCAGAAAGAATAAGACAATTTTCATGTTAGATGAATCAAAATTCTGTCAAAAATATTTGAGTCATTTCTTCTTTTCTCTAGTGCACGAGAGTAAATGAAGGAACATTATTCTGTAAACTATCATTGATCGATAGGCTTTATGTGAATGTGCAATTCACTTCAAGGATTCCAAAGTATCCTGAAGGGGATTCGCCGGTTAACCCGTTTTCATCCAATATATATAGATTTGTGAGGGCGAATCGAACCTAAAGCTTAGTGCGATACACATGCTTTAGAATTTATTTGTGCAACCTTCATTATCATCAATTTCATTTTTTCTTGTTCAAAATTTGCAGCATACCCCAACAGAAGATCCAACAGAATATACTCATTGGAAAGATGCCAACCATTAATGGAAATGAGGTCAATGTGAAAGAAAAAAAATTACTATAAAATAATATTAATAAGTGTCAGAGATAACGAATTTTAGGTGTCCTCCTTTGAATGTTACTTTTTAAAGATGTGATTAATTGCATTTATTTGATAATTAATGAATATAAAAATCTCACAATGATCTACTAAACACAATTAATTTTAATTTCAATTGTCATTAATCATAATTTTTAGGTGATTCATTGAATACACTAAACTTCAATTTTTATCATCATTAACCATAATTTTTAGGTGTTCCAATATACATATATTAATCAATAAACTTAGATGGTTAATCAATAAATTTATTGATCAACCATCTAAATTATTGTCATCAAATATACATGGTTTTAAATATTAAAATACATGATAATATGTACTTCAAATATGGTTTATTATATTAAAATTATGGTAAATTATGTTTAATAGATGGTTAATGAGTTGTGACACATTTTTTTGTTAATATAATTAATTACGTTTGTGAATTTTGTTAACGATTCAAGTTGATATTGAAAATAGCATAAATCAATTATAAATTGAATAGGCCAATATTAATTTATTTATGAGTAAAAAAAATATTGTCTTAGACCAAATATTACTTGAAACTCACACTACATATTGACTTAGGAATTTATGACGAGATATATAGACTAACAAACGGATTTATTTATAAACTTTTATAGTTTTGTTTCATTCATAACAAATGAAATAGATTACTAATCTTTTTATGTCAATATTTTATCTATTAATATTTTTCTACTATTCTTCAATTATAATTTATTTCTCCAATTATAATTATCTCGTGCATCACACAAATACAAGTTATTCTTAGAATATTATAATTTTTTAATAAATTAATTGATCCCTTCGGCTCAACTTTTTTTTTGTTTTATGGGATCCTTCATCTTTATGTATAAAACTTTTTTTCACTTTTTCGTTGTCCCTTAAAATAAATCCGGTCACAAAATTTAATATGCATTATGTTTTCTTTACAAAAAAATATCATTATGTAATTTATTTTTGGAAGACGTAAATTATTTTACCCTCTTTTATTATATAGATAATTGTAGGGATATATCTATAAAAATAACACATATTTTAGACAATTATTACTCCAATAACTTTTTTAATACCCATAATTTTTATTAGAGATTGGTATAATAAAGGAAGGAAGGAGTAATTATAATTATAAATGTTAGTAACACTACAAAAAAATTGACTTATCGTGACACACAAAGTGTGTCACTAAATGTTAAAAACTGTAGGTAAAGGTCAATAATACTTTGAGTGACACCCAAATCAAGTGTCAATTTTAAGGGGCGTCCTGCTACACTTTGAGGACTGTCACTCCATGTTCTGAAGATTGTCACTACATGTTTTTGATTTCTACCTACAACAATGACTGTCACTAAAAACTAGATAAATATAAGTAAAGAATTGATCTATTGCTACGGTATTGTCTGTCACTAAAACCTAGAAAAATATAAATAAAGAATTAATCTATGCCTACGGTATTGTCTGTCACTAAAACCTAGAAAAATATAAATAAGGAATTAATCTATGCCTACGGTATTGTCTGTCACTAAAACCTAGAAAAATATAAATAAAGAATTAATCTATTCCTATGGTATTGTCTGTCACTAAAACTTATTATTATTTATTAAATTTATTTTATCTCCCTACTAATTGTAATTCTAAATTATTAATACCAGTAAATTAAATTTAAATTTCTAAATTTAAATTAAATATAAAAAATGTAAGTTTAAAAAAAAAAAAACATAATTCTTAGTACCTCCTTGGGGTCACTCAACATCCCAACGATTGAAGCATCAATAGCATCCTGGTTTTCAACCTTGGAAGCCCTGGCAGCAGCCAAGAGAAGACCTTCCTTGTCTAAATCAGCGGGGAACACCTGTGTTTACAATCAACAACCTCGATCAGAACAAAAGGGAGACACTAATGCAATATGTTGTTTCATTATCACATTTATTTGTGACAGTCAAAAAAATTTTAGATTGGTCATTAACCTCAATCAAATTCCTGTCCACAGTGAGCTTGTTAAGTGTGAGAGTTCCAGTCTTGTCACTGCCGAGAACATCCATACCAGCCATTTCCTCAATAGTTGTCATCCTCTTGGTGATAGCTCTTTGCTCAAACAAACGGTGAGACCCAATAGCCATGGTCACAGACAAAACTGTTGGCATGGAATTGGGATACCTCCAATGAGAAGAACCAACAAATTGTCAATAACTTCTCTGTATGCCCTTTGTTGGATTGGGTACATCACAACAATCTCAATCAACATTCCCACGGCAATGGAGCAGATACAGAAGTTTCCAATGGATGTCAACACCTAATAGAAATCCAATCAAATTAATATCTAAACATTAGCACTTAGTCCAAAGTTATTATCAATTATCAAATAAATTAAATTATGAAACATTTTGTGTATGTTTAGAAGATGCACTTATTAGAAGCTTATATTAAAAAACAAAATTTAAAAGTGTACCTTTTGGAAGTGACCAACATTGTTGGTGCTGTCAACAAGGTGAGCAGCCTTTCCAAAGAAGGTATGGACACCAGTGGCAATGACAACAACCTCAAGCTCACCTTGTTTGCAGGTGGAACCAGAGAAGACCTCATCACCAGGGTTCTTGGTGACTGGAAGTGACTCACCAGTGAGTGCAGATTGGTCAATCTTAAGGGCATTTCCCTCCAACAGACGAGCATCAGCTGGAACAATATCTCCCAACTTGATGCTGATCAAATCTCCAGGCACCAAAATTGCTGCCTCTTGCTCAGACCATTTTCCATCCCTCAACACCTACAAATTAATTGGTTAGTTAATTCTCTTCTTGTCAGCTGCAAGTGAAAGTGAGATTTAATAATTCTAAATTGCGGCCCGCAACTGCAATTACAAATGTAACAAAGTATTTAGAGGTCTCCACTCTGAAGTATTCTACATTGAAATACTCTATCTGAAATGAAATATAAGTAGAAATTATAACTGAAAAGTTGATGTAACTGGTCTTAAACTTTTAGTTACCTTTTTACTTATATTTCATTATGGAAAGAGTACTACACAAGAGTGAATGAGCATACCAATATTTCCAGAAACTGGTGCCTTTAAACCTTCACCAGGTGTGCTTCAGCCACCGAGGAATTGAGGTCTTCTCGAGACTGTGATCGCCTACTCTGCAGACGCATCTGACTTCGATGGGGGGACCAGAAGGTACCCCCTATATTACTGCTGTCAAATTGCATCTGTCCTAAACTATTTGAGGAAGAACTATGTGAGACGCTACTAGCTAACGGGTATGGGAAAGACTCGACAAGCTGGATGCCACCACTGTTATCACCAAAACCATGCCTCGGGCCAAACGGGCTTCCGTGTGAACCTGCAATTGTTGGGCTGAGTGGCATCTTTATTCTTCCATCCCCTGCAACATCATCAGCGTAAAATGGCATAACAACGATCAATTCTCTAAAAGGAATATCACAAACGTTGTATACAAAATGCATATATCATCCGAAACCAACAACTTGGTTATACACCCACAAAAATGAAATCTGCAGAATATTGAATAATGGAGTTCATTCGGAATTGTGACGATAACAACCTTTTGAGATATGATCAGAATGTTATAAAAAACAAGATATAGTAGTAGTAAAAATTTACCATGATATATAATTAGGCGATGATCATTAAACTACATTTAATAGTAAAAATTGAAAGAAGAGCAAAAGTTTATGATTGGAATTTGGTAAGCATCTTGGAAAAGCTTTGAACCAAAGTAATCAGAAATCTGTGTGCAAATAGCTTACCGTAGCTCATTGAACTCCATCGCTGAAACCGAAAAGGAGATGGAATATTAAGAACAGAAGCATTGGAAACACTGTTATGCCTGAAAATGGGAAGATATTGTCTCCGGAAAAACCTCGGCATCCAATTGCCAACACATGGCAAAGCACAAAGAAGGACGATAAAGAAAACAACACAATGGCCATAAGAAAAAGAGGACTTATTTTCATCTGGAGCAATTCAAAGTTACGAAGCCCAAATCCGTTGGAATATGCCTTTCCAGCTTCTAACAAGGCAACCCCAAGTGTCCAAGTGATGCTGCCAGAGCCAACAGATATTTGATTGTCATTAATGTGCAAACCCTCTCTTAGCAGTGAGGCAATGTATGGTGCCCTAAAGCAGTACTGCTCAATAAACGGCTGAGGCACGACACTTTTCTTGGCAACATCCCATCCCTTTTTACAGAAATTCTCGCCATTTCTCAACACATCATCAAGCGCAGCTTCAGAAGTCAAGTTGAAAAACCGATACACCACATAAAATCCAGAAATCACATAAAAGTAGCCATACGGGCGAGGGAGATTTTCTCGCAGAGCACAAGGCTGCACTCCACAATCAAGTCCTGCACTGAGATTCGACCATTCGGACAAATTCACGACAACTTTTGCAAGTGCACTGCATTGTTTCCAATTAGGAGCACCAACAAGCACTACCGGAGTTCCCGAACCTCCTTGCTTACTCAATTGTTTCTCACCAACATCAAGACTTCCCACCTTTGACACAACGAGAGCACATGTACTGTTCCTTGTATCCACTTTGCAAGCAAGGATGCTTGAGCTCTATATTTTTATCATTCATATCTGCATTAACCAACGATCCAAACTCTTTCTTAAACAAATGCACCACAGACTTCCAAGAAATATGACATTTACATATTTGCAATCAGTGAGATGGGGTTTTTAAAATAAAGCTATATCATGACATCATATATGACATGGTACCCCATACAACGAAGCAAAGGGTAATCGTGCATCAAAACACAAAATAGTTTGGAGATAACTTTCTTTCGCAGGAGTCTTGATCGAATAAAAGCATCTTTGAAGCATAATTATGAAAGTCAAAGACTTGTGGATAATCATTGCCATTTTTTGCTTTATCATATGGTGGCTCACTTTAGTATTTGGAACACATGAGGTAGTAACTTCTCATTAACATTTTTTCTATAAAAATCTACATAAACTTCCCATCAAATTAAAGTATCATTTTCACACATTTTACATCTCCTCCTTGCTATAATCAATATTGCATCTATCTTAATCAATAGTACTATATATACCGTTTATAAAAATATAATTAATATTGTACATTTTAGTACAAATATAATATATTGTAGAGTTAGAAAAAAAAAATATTATGTAATTTAATTTTTAATATGATCTTTTACTACCTTAAGGAGATACCAACATAGAGGGTGGAAGTTTGGTTTCAGATAATAATAGTACCTGTGTTCCTCATCGACTGTCGCTGCCTGCCCTACAGTGCAGATATAACTAACAAATCAAATCATGTAATAGGCATGCCTAGCTACCTACAAATAAAGATGTATATAACTTACCAATGACAAGGTCTTTGAAGGGTTCAGTGTTATTCTGTCGAAATTTTCTATGCATCCATCCAAGCAACTGCAGCAAATTAAAGAAACAACTTAGAAGATATGCAGTCTAAACAACAGAGCATATATTGATTGATGGATGGATCTTAATTACCTTCATCCTTTGAAATTGACAATGTAATTGTTTTTTGATCACCTGACAAACTAGCTATGTAAAGAGAAGGAACTCTATTAATTTCATAAGACCGATCACATTCCACGAAGCAAGCTGATTATTATGTTACTATAAAGAGATAAAACATAGAGATACTTACATACCAAACCATTGTTTGATATAATATACTGTATTCTTCCATTTACCTTCTCATCTTGCAACTTCCTTCAAAGATAAAGTTTGAGCATCAGCCGTATGGATAGTGTGGCAGATTTTCTCTTGTCGTAGTCTAGCCTTAAGAGGACTTCACTTTCAAGACGATGCAACTTCCACTCCAACTTCTGAATCTCATAAAAAAAAACCATAACAACAGTTATATTCACAGTCACAACTTATTACTCTCACTACTAGTATAAATAAATAAAAGATAGCCAACCAAAAACATTTAAACCAAGTGAGTAATATGAAGTCAATGATAAACAAAGGGTTCCAAAATACACAAATTCACCAAAGATGGGAGCTTATTTCCTCCTTGCAGTAACTTATACAGCTTTGCTTCATACAACAATTGAGGGTAATATTTAAATTTGTGGTACATCAAATTCTATTTGATTTGTGGCACATCAAATTGCTAACAATTGTAGTAAAATTCAACCCTTCAAAAATAGAAAGAACCAATATTACTTAAAGTAATTGCCACCATAAACCCCTTTTTTCCTTTTAAACTGGCTTATCAAAATTTTCACCAATTGATGCAATGCACTATCGAGAATTTCTACCTAAAGGTGTTAAATTTGATACATCCGATCCAGAGATAATATTGCACTTGCTTGCAAAAGTTCGTGCAGAAAATTTAGAACCCCACCCTTTCATAGTGTGTGATTAAAGGCATATAATGTGCTGCAAGTCTAAGTTTGACATAATGAATAATTGTACAAAAACATATAAATATATATAATATGAATAATAATGCCATGGTTGTGATTGTGAGTAGTTCCTTCTTCAGAATCACTCTCATGACTAGCTTCAACTTTTTCACTCCAGTATGAGTCTACTATCAGTTCAAGCAGCATAACATTGTCTGCTAAATCTTTAAAAGCAGATAAATGAAAATCTGCTACTGCTGATATTTACCTCTACTGAATCTGAATCGTAAATCCCTGAATCGCTGAATTTGAATCGCTGAAAACTCAAGCAAAGATCCAAGGGATAGCACGAAGTGATTCAATTCCTCCACTTGGCTTTCGTTTTGATGGACGACTGCCAATGTTCATTCTTCCATACTCCAACTCAGGAGTTGCCTGCAGTTTGCGAGATTCATAAATAAAAGTAAGGAATGAAAATGATGTACTCAAAACAAAAAGGAAAATAAGAAAAGAAACAAGGACGTTAGTTATATGACACAAAAGGAAATATAAATTTTTACTTAAATCATCAGATAATATTGTGGCAGCTATAATCATAAGCCGTATGTCTTAATCGCTAACACTAATACACAGTTAATTCAATGCCTATATTATTGTATTTATGTAAAAATACCAATTAAACTGCTAGAAAATCAAGGGCATCTTCATGTACTGATGTTAATTACCAATATGAATGATTGCAAGCAATACTTACACATCAGAAGTATTCAACAAAACGAGGTTCCTGAAAAACAATGGAGCGATACTCCTCTGTTGCAATGACAGCCATCTCATCCATGAGGGCACGCCATTCTGGTTTTGGGGACACGGGAGGGTGCATTCCATGCTCAAGTGTAGCAGCAGTGAAACGCTGAAGCGTTCTGAAGCAAGTAAATCCCTGAATCGCTGAATCTGAATCACTTCGCTGAATTTTCACTTACTCGTGAATCCCTAAATCGCTGAATCTGAATAGTAAATTGTAAATTGCTGTATCGTAAGAAAAATCCATCGAAGATGAATATGTATTGAAGAGTAAATCGATTAAAGAGGAAATTGAAGGAATCAATTGAAGAGGGAATCGAAATTTTTTTATAATTTATGAGATGAAATAGGGAAAAAATTGAGAAGAGCTTCAATCATTCCTTAACCTTTTGAGCAAATTTGAGAAGAAATATGGAAAAAAAGTTTCTGAGATCGAAATGGGAGAAAGGGAATACGATTGATGGGTGAATTTTGAGCAAATTTGAGAAGAAATAAGGAAAAAAAGTTCTGAGAAGAAATAAGGGAAAAGTTCTGAAATAAGGAAAAAAAGTTCTGAAATAAGGAAGAAATAAGGAATACGATTGTTGGGAATACGATTGTTAGGAGAAAGGGAATACGATTCTTAGGAGAAAGGGAATACTCAACGAGGCAATATATATTTTTTTTTTTTTTTTTTTTTTTTTTTT
>JBBPBQ010000003.1:29501702-29552443 GCA_037974755.1 Cicer yamashitae
AGGAGAAAGGGAATACGATTCTTAGGAGAAAGGGAATACTCAACGAGGCAATATATATTTTTTTTTTTTTTTTTTTTTAATATTTGAGTTTTTGTTAAATTAATATAATGTAGTTACATGAGAATAGATGACACTCAGTCTGCAGCTAAAAGTAATTATAGTGATATATAAGAACAGGTGACACTGAGTCTGTAGCTATAAATAATTATAGTGACAAGATATCACTAAAAGTTGAGTGTCACCGTAAGTCAATTTTTTTGTAGTGTAATTATAATTATAAATGTAAGTATTTATAATTATAAAGGTTTGCAACTTCACAACGATATTTATATAACCAAAACCATGATAATTTGATTTAGGCAATGTGAATTGATATTGTGATAGATGTTATGGTAGACTGTCTATACTATGACTTAATCTATAGAACAAAATGTACACTTGATAGCTTCTCAACCATCCTTGAACCAAAATAATTTTTGAGGTATTACAATTAATGAACCTATTAGAAAAAGTGAAAATGAAAATAAATTAAATAAAGGAAATTTAATTAAAACTAAAAATGACAAATATCATATTCAATTTATTATATCCGAAGTATTTCTCTTAACCTGTTATTCCAGTAAACTTCGATAAGTAAAATCATTAGTATAAATCATTTTAAAAATAAAATAAGACAGAAGAAATCTAATTTTATAAAACTTTAAGTTTATATAATCTAATTTTATAAGATAAGTAAAATCATTAATATAAATTATCTGCAATAGTAACATAATCAAAACAAATAACAGAAAACTTAAAAATACCATTTCATTTAGATTTTCAAGTTTAGTTTGAAATAAAAACGACTAAAATATACTACCTTTTGTTAAGTTTAATGGTGCAATGGTTTGGGCCCTGCTGACTGTTTTACACTACAAACTGTTAGTATATTGCATTAGTCTTCAAAATTCAAATTATTTTAAAATATTGTTTTGTCTAGTGTGCATTAAAAATCTAACTAACCGTCTAAAACAATCTACTTAACAATGGCTTGCTTTGATTGATTATTATTCTATGCAATTTGTGCAAGTTGGTCTCATACAAATGTATAAACCATCTTAAAGTATAAATGCTTTTTTGAAGTATGGATTACGCAACTACACTGTAATGATTATTGATAAAGTTTAAAGTATAAATGCTCTTTTGAAGTATGGATTACGCAACTACACTGTAATGGTTATTGATAAAGTTTAGTATTTTTGTTTATTTTTCACGAAATAAACAATGCAACTGGTAATAAAAATATAAAAACAAAACAATTTTTTTTATTTTTTAAATAATTTATAAAGTAGAGTCACTGCTCAGTTTGGACTCTAGATTTGCTCCCAAACCTCTCTAGAGCAAAATAAGTTCGTCCGCCAGCGTGGAGTTACGTAAAATTGAGTTTTTGGGAGTTAACTATTGGAGTTATGTCAAGCTGTCATCACCATTCTCTCACGAAGGAACTGTACTTTATAATTTAATAATAATAATAAATTTATAACCGTTACTCTTTTATTAATTTATTAATAACAATAAATTTATGACCGTTACATTTTTTTTTACTAATTTATGACCGTTAACTTTTTTAATTTGTATATGAAATACATTTACTTATTAATAGAAACAATTTGTTTTTGTTACTCTTACTTTTTCTTTCACAGTTTTTGTTACAAAAGTTTCTTTAAGTTCTTATTAACAATATTTTTTTACTTATTTTTTCATCTTATTGTTTCAAACAAAAAATGTTAGTGGCAAATGGATCCAAATCAATATAATCATCAACAATTTTGCTTGCATTTTATGCAAAATTATCATCATCCTGATATTCAAAATTCTCAATTATCATCACCACCAACCAATCTCAATATGTTTTATCGACCTCAAATTTATTATTTACTTTTATTATTTTTAATTATTTATGTCATGAATTTAACATTTAATTTTTATTATTGTTAAAAAATTTAAGTTCAATTTTATTTTAAATTAAAATAATGTATAATAATATTAATTGAAATATTTAAATTAATATTTTAATTTGTAATAAAATTAAATTTAATTAAAATATTAATGTATAAATTAAAGTTGTGGGACCTAATATGATTGTGTTAAACAGTATAAAATGAATGAATTGCTTTAAAATTATGTGGTACAGTGGCCCTATTTAATGAACTCTTGTTGAGTTCGGCTTAAACAATAAATGAGTTGTTTCAAAATGATGTGGCACAGTAACCTATATTGAGTTCACCGTTGGAGATGATCACCATTTTACAATGAAAAAACAAAAGGATTTAATTTGTAGCTCAACTTAAGAGAAAACTATCGAGTTAATATGATCTATGTTGGTCTTGTTTGATATTTCACTTTTTTTTGTTGTTGGATATAAAAAAATAAGGTGATTTTTTATTCAACAATATTTATTTTTTTTTATTGAATTTTAATTTTCTGACAGTATATAGAATCTAACTCAAATAATATTTTATTATTAATATGTTTTTCTTTAACTATCAATTAACGAATCACAATTTCAAAATAAGATCTCAGAAAGAATTCCAACGTTCAAGCAGTTCAACTTCAACATCTTTGAATAGAAAAGAGTGGTTGCAGTTACATATTCAATTGAATTCAATAATTTATTTGTAAGTTTTAAAATATATACTTCAATTCAATTACTTGTTAATGTTGAACTTTTATTTTCTATTGAAAAGCAACGTAATAAGCTTGAGTACTAACATTGAAAGTTTAATATACTTGAATATATATTGCATATCTACGAGAGGTTTTGGATAGTGAAAAATAACAATATAACCATAAACTTGAGTTTAAAGTTTTTCTGGAAAATATTGTATCAATAAGCTTGTATTGATTTTGAGAAAAATTATTATTTTTTATTTTAATTATTATAATTTTTTTCTACTGTTTGGATATTATTTTAGTGTTAAATAAGAAGAGTATGTTGAAATTTGGAGGACTTTTGTTTCAAACAAATAAAATATTTGAAGACATTGTTTCTTCACATGCTTAAGGTTAATTTTTTTTTATATTTTCAAATCGTGGTTGGTGAATGTATTCATTATTGAATGTGTGCGTGATAAAATTTATCCAACAATTAAAATTGTGGTTGTCTTTGTAGTCAAAGTCCCGTTCTGTTCGCGCTCAAAGCCTTGTTACATGCTACAAATATTCCAATCAAATTATAAGTGTGATATGCATGTGAGCACAAAAGGATAAAGGATAAATGTAGTACCCCAATTTTGTCTAATTTATTAAAAATAATTTAAAAAGTAATAATAATAATAATAATAAATATATATATATATATAAAAGGAAATAAAAATAATATAGCTAAAAATTAGGTTCATTATGTCTCATCAATTTATAATGTCAAATCAAATTACAATTTTAAAAATTAAGCCAAATGCTCCAACCTGCTTTGCCTCTGTTTTGTTCTCTATTGCTGCCCAATTGCTGCCTTTGTGTTGCTGATGCAATATCCTAGTTGATGCACTAGGATTGCTTTGTAACTAATTAGAGAAAAAACATAATTATATAAGTTAGAGTGTTGTAACTAATTTGTTGTAACTAATTTGAAAAATGATAATTTTATAATTAAAGGTTTGATACAAAATATGGCAAAAATGATATGTAATGAATAATGAAAAGTCAACTCCCTTTGCCCTTAGCCATTTTACACATGATACATAGCAAAGAGACAAACTTTTGAGTTTGAAGCATAAACTAAAAGACAAATTATATTGGATCCTAGACTCAAAGCTGCAAATAAAAAAGGCTCTTTAGCTCAGCAAATCATCTCTGTCCTTTACAATTAAAATTCCAGCAAATGACCAGATAAAAACAAATAGCCTAAAACCATGAATGCATTAGATGTGCAGAATAACTCAGATTATGGGCAAAGAAATTAAGCATCAAACAGGAAATTGATAGGGAAGCACAAAGACAAGCAGGAAAGCAACTAGACAAGTTAAAAAACTCTATAAATATATCTTCATTTATCTTTTAAAGAGGATCTGAGATTGACACTAACAAAAAAAAACACATAAAAAGAAGAAAGAAAAATGAAGCAGAGTAGTAGTAAAGAAAAACAAGAGTTAAGATAATTTTTTTCTTCTCTCTTTACATTATAATTGCTTTTTTTTTTTTATATAAAAATGTGAAGCTTTTGATTTTGTAAAAACAAGATAACATTGTGATTGATAATAAAATAAAAACTAGAAAACTCAAACCTTCGAAATTGTTATTATGTTATGTCACCGTCGCCGCTGTAACGGCAACCATGCCTTTTGACGCTGTCGTACTATTACCGTTGCTGTTGGGAACCCTGTCTCAGTCTCCTCCCCTCTCTCGGCTTCTTCTTTCTCTTAATCTCTTTCTCTTCTTTTTTCTGTCTTTTTCTTCTTCTGCGGCCGCCCCCTTAGTCCTTTCAGTTTATACGTACCTAGGGTTTCTATTATGTTTTTTAACTCTTTTTATGTTAAGTTGGGCCTGGGCTTTAGAAAAAAAAAACAAAATGTAAATATATTCATGTAAATTCTGCCCATTTAGAGTTAATTTTAAAAAAAAAAACATTGCTTCATAACTAAATATCAATTTCATTAAAAAAAAAACACAAATAAATATTTCATTAAAGATTTAACGTGACATTTTTTTAATCTTTGAGTTGTTATGACACAAGTTGTGACAGCTTGACGGTTCTAAATCTCATCTTCACAAATAAATTAATAAATTAAAACTCATAAACAAATTAATAAATAAAAATTATTATTAAAGGTTAACTAGAAATGACATCTTTTAATTCATGAGTAGTAGAACACAATTTATACAACTTGATAATTCTAAAACTTATTTTTATAAATAAATAAATATAAAATCAACATTTTAAATTTGATTAATTAGATGTAATCCTTTTTTAATCTTTGAGTTGTTAAGACACAAGTTGTACTACTTGGTGGTTTTGAAACTCAATTTTAAAATCGAAAATACTATAAAATATTCTTAAAAAGATTAATTAGATGAGACATCTTTTTATTCTGAGTTTTTGAGACACGAGTTGCACAACTTGATGGTCCTAAAACTCGTATAAAAAAAATAATTTTTCAAGTCAAACAAGCTCATTTTCTTTTCTCGTCAAAATATATATATTTTTATAACAAAACAAATTTTCTTTGAAAAAAAACAATCAACGCATCCGCATTTTTTATCCAAGAATTACGTAGCTTTGATTTCTCCATTGCACCGGGAGATACGTAAGAGCAAGATCACATTCTTGTCAAGCACGTTAATAAAAATTTCTTTTTTTTGTCATTTATTTCTTAAGCACATATTTATTCCAAAATCATATTAAAAAATAGTAATAATTGTTATTCATATTTAATAATAAGGAGAAATAAATATACTTAAGTTAATATTAATCTTGCACAATTGATTAGAGGTAACCGTATTTTAACGGATGTCGTAGGGTGCTAATACCTTCCCTCCGCATAATCGACTCCCGAACTCAAAATTTGGTTTCAAAGACTATTTTTTTTTTTTCTATTTTTAAGAGTTTTTCAATATTTTTCCTATTTTAAAATAAATTTTGGTGGCGACTCCATTAAATTCGAGAAACACTCGAAATTTTAGGCCGCGATAATAAGTAAAAAAAAAGAAAAACACTAATTTAATTGGATTTAGCAGCAAGTTAAAAATCCATTAAAGTAACACATGTCTTCGTTCTTTTTTTTTTGTCAAATGAGAATTTATTAAAAAGTAAACTGGATTAATAAATTTATTTTTCTTGAGTTTTTTTTATTTTTTTGCTGAAATTTTTTTATTGTAAAGTTTCTTTTGTGTTATTACCAAATATTCATATATCTATGTTTAATAAATTAGTGCATCAAACAAATATTATATTAAAGTATTTTAAAAATTGATGTTAGGTGACATTTTTTACTCAACTGATATTATGTGTTTGTTAATTTAAATGTTTGTATTTATTAATTGAAAACATTATGACATAAACTTTTTGAAAAAAAAAATAGAACATTTAATTAATAAATTATTGAATTTATAATCCACTTGAAAGGAAAGTTGAGTTGAAGTGTTAAGTAGGTGGGGCTGATTAGTATCATTAGAGATTCAAAGTTAGAAAAGATATAATCACCTTGGATGTACATTTGGTTGGATGGATTGGATGGTTGAGATGCTACGATTTTTTTTCAATTTTAAATAGAAAAAAGACAAAGCTTTTATCACTCTGAGTCACTGTTTGATATCATATATCCGAAGATTACCGCAAGATGCCTTTTTAGGAAATCACCGATTAGACTTTAAATTTTTAAGTTAATTAGTGTTTTAAGATTTATACTTTTTGAAATTAAAAAAAGTAAAAATAGATAAATAATATTTTACTTCTCATTTTCCAGTTTTTTTTAATTCTTTATTAAAAAATTATTTTAAAAAATTAAATTACCAAATAAATTTTCTGTTTTTGTCATCTCTAAATCAATTTTTTAAGAATATATCTCGCAAATACAATTTTTCTTTAATCCTACAATTTGTTTGACGGTTGTAGGATCAACCAACTCATCATTGCCCTATTTAGACAGCACCAGCCCTGATTCTGATGGGGTGCTGGTTCCATTGCATTCTTGCATTTTAAACCTTTTTAATACATCACTTGCATACTTTTTTTTATGCATAAAAATTCCATTTTTCTTGATTTCGAACTCAATATCAAGGAAATATGCCAGCATGCCCAAATCAGTCATCTCAAATTCCTTCTCCATTCTGATTTTGAACTCCTTGATTTTCACTTCATCACTTCTAGTCAGCAATAAATCATCAACATAAAGGCATATCAGCAGTGCAGGTGCTGCTGCTCCCTTTTTGACATAAACTCAATGCTCATTCACACACTTTTCAAATTGTTGCTCTATGAGGAATCTGTCAATCCTCTTGTTCCAGGCCCTAGGATCTTTCTCCAGGCCATATAGTGCTTTCTTCAGCTTATATACATTGTCTTCCTTGCCTCTTACTTCATATCTTGGTGGCTGCTTCATATACACTTCTTCCTTCAATGATCCATTGAGGAAGGTCGATTTAACATCCAGCTGATGCATAGACCACCCATTGTAGCTGGTCATTGAGACTACCATCCTTACTATTTCAATTCTAGCTTTTGGAGTAAACACCTCATCATAGACCAGTCCATGTTTTTGCAAAAATCCCATTGCTACAATTTTGGCCTTGTACCTAGCAATCTCTCCATCAGGCTTCAATTTTAGTTTATACACCCACTTCACATCAATTGATCTCTTATTTATTGGCAGAGTCATCAACTCCCAGGTCTGGTTCTTTTCTATTGCTTTGAGCTCTTCCTCCATTGCTAATCTCCATCTAGGATCACTCAAGGCCTCTTCATCACTTACTGGTTCTGATTCAGCCAACAAAGCAAAATGTGTTATTTCTCCATCTGCATTGATGATTGAGTCAAATGTCACTTCATATGGTTGCAATCTGATTGAAGGTTACCTAGCTCTTTCAGAACTTCTCACAGACTCAAGAACTGGCTGACCTGTTGTTCCTGCAGGCTGGCCTTCACCAAGTCCCACTACTTCTGCACTGTTGGTTGGACTGATGGAGCTGGCTGGTATGTCTGGGCTGGATGCACTACTCGAGCTGACTTCACTCATTTTCCAATCCCATCCTCTTGATTCATCCATCAGCATGTCCCTGCTTATCACCACCTTGTTCTTGTCTGGATCATAGAGCTTGTAAGCTCCAGTGGCATCATATCCCAACAGCACCATTTGTTCAGCCCTATCATCAAGTTTTTTTCTGTTTTGAACTGGCACATGCCTGAAGCATAATAAGTCAAACACTCTCAGATGATTCACAACTGGCTTTCTTCCAGTCAAAGCTTCTTCAGGTGTCCTTATGCCCAGTCTCTTGGTTTGACACCTATTCAACATGTACAGTGTAGTTGATATTACTTCCCCCCATAATCTATGAGGCATTTTCTTCCCCTTCAACATACTCCTGGCCATGTTCACTATAGTTATGTTTCTCCTTTTTGATTCCCTCACACTTGCACTCGTGTTTCTCAAGAATTATAACCCAAACTCTGATACCAATTGTAAGAATAGGTTGTATAATTGAGAGGAATTGAAATTGAGAAGAAGAAAGAAGAAAATAGAATGTTCATAAAACGGAGAAATATTATCAGTCTGGAAACGAAGAATGATTAACAGTCTTGAATTCAGTCAGAAAAAAAAATCAGTTTATGTTCTTGGTTTTGATTGCTTTTATAGAAGCAGTTTCTTACCGTACAAGTTATAACAATATCAACTAACTTCTAACCATATTCTAACTAATTTCTAACCATATTCTAACTTCTAACTAATTAAAAATCAATTTGAATTACATTTAACACCCATTACCCAACCTTCATTTCAATGATTTGTCATTTATTCTTCTGCTACCCACTCTTTTCCTATGGTTAAAGGCTAGTTCCCTTTAGCTGCCATTAATATAGCTGAATATTTCATGAACTGCTTCTGCTGTGTCATTTGCTGAGCCTAGTTTACACTCTTCTTCAATCTGCATCACCCTACCATACACTCAATTATTTATCAAAATATTATTCAATCCATTGACATTTTAAAGAGAGAATAAAAGCAAAAAGAGAACAAAAGGAAATAAAAGAATGAAAAATATAAAAGACAGAGGATAGACGTGAAAATATAGAAAGTAAATAATAAAATACAATAATGTAAGAATTATAAAAGAAGTAGAAATAATAAAATATAAAAAAAAAATTTAAGTGCAATATCCCTTTAGCTGCCATTAATATAGCTGAATATTTCATGAACTGCTTCTCCTGTGTCATTTGCTGAGTCTAGTTTACACTCTTCTTCAATCTGCATCACCCACCATACACTCAGTTATTTATCAAAACATTATTCAATCCAGTGACATTTTAAAGAGAGAATAAAAGCAAAAAGAGAACAAAAGAAAATAAAATAATGAAAAGTATAAAAGACAGAGGATAGACGTGAAAATATAGAAAGTAAATAATAAAATACAATAATGTAAGAATTATAAAAGAAGTAGAAATAATAAAATATAAAAAAATTAAGAGGGAGAAAAGAATAAAAAAAAGTGAACAAATTGATAAAAAAGAAAAATGAAATGTGAAAAATTTCAACAGTATGGATAATTTTAATCTCGATAAATATAAGTGCAATATCTTAAGTTGAAGATGTTTTTGATATATGTATCTTATTTTTTAAGAGTAAATTATGATCACTTTTTTGAAGTTCTTTTTAAATGGGATTAACGACTCCTCTTACTTTCAATTCAACGCTAAAAGAGTTTGTTCTTTGTTAATTACCCCATCCACTTTCATGTTTCTCACAAATCTGGTTCAGCTTTTTCCAATATTAGATATAGTAATATATTTTTTATACAATAAAATTTAATTCGCTCTTATCTGCTAATTTAGTAATTAATTAAATTAAATTAAATTAAATTATTCTCAAATTAAATTATGTGTAAGGATACGTTACTTTGGCAATAATTGTCAATTATTTCATTTTATAAATTAAAATAACTATAAATAAAAACGTGCATAGATATTTTTTAAAATTTGATTTAAAAATATTTTACTAAATTAACATTATAAATAATTGGTATATTCTTAAAATAAAAATACGAAGTGAAAAAAATACTTAAATATTTTTAGTCTTCATTTTTAAATCGAATCATATATATTTTTTAAATTTTTTAAATAATATTTAAAATATTATAAACATCTCATTTATAAAAATTTATAATTTTTTAACTTTTTTGTAAGAGAAAGATTCATATTAGTGCATTGTTTATTTATGTTCAAAATAGAGGTTAAAAGAGTGTCACGTACTTCACTTAATTAAAAAAACCGGCAAAACACTCAGTGAAATTTGTAGAAAAAATAAAATAAATAGCTGAGTCATTTATTAAAGCCTATCCAAACTATAAACTATTCACATTCTCCAAAAGTAATGTGAAAGAGATCAAAGAAGTGCAAAACAGAGAGGCGAATCACCTTGGATATACATTTGATTGGATGGTTGAGATGTTACGGTTTTCTTTCAATTTTAAACAAGAAATAGACTAAGCTTTTATCACTCAAAGTTACGGTTGTTATCACATATCCGAAGATTACTGTAAGGTATCCTTTTCAGGAAATCACCAATTAGACTTTAAATTTTTTAAATTAGTCTCTAAAGTTTGACAAAATTAAAAACACAATTCTTAAATTTCAAATAGACAAATTGTTAGGTGGTCATTTTATCGACATCAACTTAACTTGAATGTGGATTTTCTGCATATTTCATTACCATTCGTGCAGTTGAGACAAAGATGGTTGTTCCATTGAAATCAACGATTTTAATTTAAATTTGATGTTTTTAATTATTAAGTTAAGTAAAATTGCAATGATATATCTTCTATTTTCTTTTTATGATATTTATATTTTTATCAAATAATTGAGACAAGATATAATACAATAATCATATTTTAACTCTTATCATGTGAAGGACTAGACATTGGATCAATTTGGGCGAGTTCGGGTCCGAAAACAATAACCTGGCCAAACCACTCGTGAGGGACATACCCAATGCAGTCCATCCATGAGTGAGTCTGAAAATTAGGGTTACTGATATGAAATCTGAATGAATGAAGAGAGAATATAGACCAGAGAGTGATGGGAGATGTATGGCTGGAAAAAAATAGGCTATTGAAGTTATTGGGCCTTTTGAGTGTTAATATGACTGAATTTTAGCATAACTTTTAATAATATAATAGTATTAAATTGGATCGGGTAGGTTTGGGTACCCGTGGTCACAATATCATGAACCGAACCCGCCCATTAAAAATCATATAGACCCATGAAAATTGACTTACGAACTCGTTCACCCATCTTTGCCCGCCCGATAATGAAATTGGGTCACGGGCTGTTCGGTTATTTTCTGGCAACGTGTTGTTGTCCAGCCCTAATCATGTGAATCAAATAAGTTCTTAAGGAATAATTTTTGTATATACACATCACTTACCCTACCTATTTCATTTAGCTTAAATAATTACCTTTCTCATCTTACATTTTTTATTTTATTGGTTCAGAGAACTCACCAACTTCTCATTCTTGATTGAGAGGTTAAGGTGGCTCATGAGTATCACGAAGTAATATGTAACACCTCGATTTGTAAAAGCGCGAGTGCAAATTTTTTTTTTAAATAACTTAATAAAATAGTATGTTGTAACACAAAACGACAAAATTCATAAATAATTATATCATATATACAAACAAGTTAAAATAGTTTTTGGGACAATAATCCAAAGTATACAAATAGAAAATACAACGGGACTATGAGACCTATCAGACATCGCTCATACCCCTAGGGTATTCTCGGCATACACCTACGCGGAAGTACTGCTCCAAGAATGTTATCCCCCATGGTCACGTAAAAAAAAATAGAACATGGACCCACCAAACAAAAGTCAACTGTCAAGATATATCATAGATACAATCATCCCAAAACAAAATAAGTACAACCACCAAAAGAAAGACACTAAGGTCGAATACAACAACAACAAAAACTAATCTGATCATCCATTAACAACTACAGTAACAAGGGTGACCTCCACACACCGTACAAGTTTCTTCTGACGCGGTATCTCTCCTCGAAGTAACTTCCTCCTCCTCATCAGCTATAGAGGGATCAATCTCCTCAAAGATCAGGTCCACCCACGAGATAAGTGGATTTGGCGGCGCTGGAATCTCAAAATAGTTCACTACCTCAGCTCTCCTACTTGTCCTCACCACTCTCCCAGTATAAGTAGCCCTGCTTGAAATGGGGTCGTATACTCAAGCAGTCGGCGAATGCCGGCCAGGGACGTCTAAGGATGTTTCTGTCGTCAAGGTAACAGTCGGTGGAACGAACTCGGGTATCATCTGAGGGCAAAGCCTAATTTCCACATTAATATAAAGTGTCACCAACCGAAATTAACAATTAACATTTAACAATTATGTCATGAAGACAAACAATAAACACTTAGCAGTTATGACATGATAACAAACAATAAGAGAGCGTGTATATACATATATCATATCATAACAAACATGATTCGCCTGCCAAGCAGCCTAATGCAATGCTTATATGCCAGTGCATATGATTCCGAAATTTCCAAACCCTCCTCGAGGGGCGTAAATCATAAATGTACCGCCTCTCACAGACCAGTACTAATTACCTAGGTGCCACCTATCATAGATCAACACGATTTACCATAGTGCAGTCTATTACAGACCTACACGACTAAAATCCTCGTAAGGATAAGATGAACCAATCAACTCATGGAACCATCCCGTGGCCCATTGCGGCCACCACTAACACCGTGGCCTATCCCAGTCACCAATAACTATGAAATGCATGAACATACTCTGACTCTTTCACAACAATCATTATGTACATGTAGCTATTAAAAGATTCATCTTTTAATACTCATTACACACTAATATTTTCATACTTTTCGTAGAGCATACTCAAGACATATTATCATCAATAAAATTAATAACATGTAGCAACCCATATTATCAATCATGAATGCATAATCACGTCAATATTAACCATCACATATTCACACATCAATCACACATATATGGTCCTTATATGCAAACTAAAAATTGGAAGGAGCTCTTACCTCAATTATAGCTTTTTTTTCAACAACTATTGCTACTACAATCAAACACAACGAAAATCTCTCTCGTGCCAACATCTTCAATCAAATAGTGTTTGACTTAGTCAAATTAGTCCCTGAGACTTTAACTACCTTTCAACCCTTTCCTTAATCCTAACCCCCTTAGAGTATATTTTACTAAAAGAGTTACAACGAGTAAGGACTAATAGTATTACTATTCACAATACCCACTTTCAACATATAAAAATATATTTTTAGAAATCAACATCCTTCAATTTTTCAGAGAATTCACTAACAATCATTTGAAACGTCTTAAATTATTTTTCTCAAAATTTTTCACACAACCACAAATTTTCTCAAATTTGCCATAACTCATTTTTTTGTTTCAAATAACTACAAGTGTGATCTACTACATTTATAAAGACTAAATGTTCAATCAAAGTATTTACCTCATAACAACGTAACCACACAAAAGATTATAAATAAATGTTTTACTAGTTTCAAAGTTCTAACTCTTCGAAATAGTTTTATTCCTTTCAAAATATATTTTTTTTCTTATCAACAAACTTGTATTTTAATTTATGAAACTTGGAATCTTTAAAAAAAATGAAATTCTAACTCAAGAATTTAACCTTTACTTAATAAACTTGAAACTTTAATTAAAATCATGCAAACTTTTTCTAAAAATTGGAAGTATACATATAAAAACTTGAACCCACAATTCCCTAATTTTCCTTAAAACACAAGTTCAAAGATTTGATAACCACATGTATACATTCTTGCTCATCAATAATAACAACTATTTTTGGAAAGGCATAAACTAAGAAAAAACATTTTTCTTTAATCACCACAACAACATTAATATTTCAGAGTTCTCCCCACCGCTAACTCGGTGTCAACAGTCTCATTTCCTCTTCGAGACTCAAGGAGCTAACTACATAACTATAAAGATTTATAAAAATTTGTTCACCACCAAAATTTATCCAACCACATCATAATTCCAAAATTAAATTTTTGTATCTTTCAAGTAATATCACTCAACCATTAGAGCACAAAAGTTTGAGTTAATAACGTACTCTAAACTTCTTCTTTTAACTCAGTCCAAGAGTAATTAAAAGAGTAACATATTTAACTCTAAAATTACAATCTAACTTTTTGCTCAAACTCTTTAACTTAGTTAAAATTGAACTTTTTCACCACTTTAAAAACTCTATATTTTCTTATAAAGTTTCAACTTCAGCTCAAACTCATTTTTTGAAAACAACTCATTACATAACTCAAACACATCAAAAATCATTTTTTTTTCTTTCTAACCATTACTAACAACATCAATAACAAGGATTATTTTTTTTCAAAACACCAATAACAATATACATTACTAACAACTTTAAGAACCTAGAAATTTTGAAAGCAAACATTCTTCATATGCCATTTCCAGGGACGGCCCAACTCATTATGAGGCCTAAAGCAAAATTATCAGACGAGACATTTTCAAAGTTAATAAATAAATTTTAATATTTTATTTAAGATTTATTTTTCGCACTTTTTTCGATTTAAAATCATTTATCAAATTATTGTAATCGATTTCATTTAACAATTCTTTTTCAATCGATAATAAAGCTAATGCATTTAATCTTTCTTGTGACGTCGTTGATCTTATATAAGATTTAATTAATTTGAGTTTCAAAAAACTTCTTTCTGCTGAAGCGACAATTACAAGAATTGTTAACATTATTCTATAAGCAATATAAGCATTTGGAAAAGAATCTAACTTTCGTATATAACTAAGTATGTCAATTGGTGTATCATTTTCTACTTGTATTATCTCTTTTAGAATTTTAAGTTCTACAAATAAATTTAATCCATCAATGTCTAATTTATTCTTATGTTTTAAATAGTGTTCAAGGTTAACGCAATTTTCTTTTAATTTTTCATTATCCAATGATTTTAATTTCTCAATATTAAATAGAAAACAAAAAATATATGCATACATTTAAATTATTCAAATCTACTTTGAAATGAAGTAATTGATCTAGTGAAAAGCAATGACTTTAATATCAAAAGATTGCTTTTTAGTGAAACCAATAATTAATTTAAATTTGTTTGAGGCCTTTTTTGTTTATGTAAACAGTTGTTGGAGGTTTAAAGAGTATTTATAATATATTATTGGGCCTACTTCACGTATAAAACTTAAAATAAAAAATTATTTTTTGGCGAGGGTTAAAGCAAGGGCATTACGTGCCTCTCCCTTGGACCTGGCCATTTCATTGCTGAAATAAGAAGAAAGGAATGAGTTTTTTAATTTGTTTTTCAAATTCAGGCATTAAACAAGTTTCATACAAGATGACTCTTAATTTTTACAAGGAAAAAATGGAAACACTTTTTACAAAGACAAGGGTAATTTCGTCCATAAAGAGAGAGAGAAAGAAAAAGAAAAGTTTCTCACCTCAAAAAATATATCAATAGCACCACCAAGCAACAAGAAACAACTTTGATTCACAACTCTACTTGAAAAGATGATGATGCTGCCGTGAAATGGAAAAATGGGAGGGGAAATTTGCTTTATATTTTTCAATAAAATAAGCTACTTGGTCCCTAAGGCTCTCTAATATAGTTTAATCTTAGCCACTCATTTATCTCTAAAATATCCTACTACTTTTTGAACATAATATCTAAAATAGTAAAATATTTAACTTATTTTTATGTCTCATCACTCACTTCCCAATCTACTCTAATAAAAATATTTACTCTCATCACAATTCAATTGACAGATGAACTTATCAGCAACATATGACACCTTAAAATTTTTGTCGATAATAAATTCTCCGTAACTTGATTATATTACTCTCCGAAAATGATTTTAATCGGGTCTCCAAATATATATATATATATATATATATATATATACATATATTTTAAACATATTAATAACTCTAACAAAATATATTTTTGGTACTTAATTTATAAAATAGAAATTGGATTAATAGCCTAAGCAAATCAGCACAAAATACATTAAAATTGCAAAAATTAGAGTTTAGAAAATTCAGAGTCTTACATAATAAGTGTACAAATGACTTAGTTAATATTGGCTATGTTGGAGGTGATGGATTTATTATTTGAGTCATTTCCTCTTGAAATAATGAAGTTGTTTTGCGATGATTTTGTTGGAGCTTCATGAGTAACAAAAATAAACTAATAAAAGTTAGTTCAATTAGTAAAAAGTTGACTCATACTGTACAAGAGCATATGTTCAACTTCTGCTATTAGCGTAAAGACCACATTGATGTGTAATCTATAAGTACCATTGTCACGACCCTATGAGCCTTGAGGCCTGTATTGACCTTGAAGAGCCCGCAGAACTCAATTTATCTAACACCTATTCCTGACACCTATCAATTTAAAGTATTCAGCTCAGAATTGTGGTTATAATCATATTTTCACCATATCCAGATTAGTTAGTAACAAAATACATTATATCTAATGTTACTTCATCCTAAATATTTTAGTGATCATTTACAAATATGAATTTCCTCTCACGAAGCAATCTATGCTCATTTCTTGGAGGCAAAAATCTATGAATCTAACTTTAAATTGTTCACACAATATTGCGATTTTAATTTTTTTTTTAATAGTTAATAAACAAATTTTTGATAAAGTTATTTGGTAGATAATTGAAATTGAAATTTACTTTAAACAATATAAATATATACTAATACTAAATTTAATTTGAAAATTCAGATATACTTAAAGCTATTTGTAATGTTAATTCAAAAAATAATAATGACATATTCAATATTATTATTAATTAGTTGAAACATATTTACAATTCTCATTCATTCTACTAAATTTTCATCACACCTTTGGTATTCTCTACGTCAATGTGTAGCTTATGTCATGTTCAAAAAAAAAATGTAGTTATATCATCAAATTAAACAAAAACAAAACAAAAAAACTATTTTCATCTACAAATTTGACATCACCTTCAAACATAACTCCTTTCATATTTAATCAACTTCATATTAGAAAGACTAATTCCATCTCTCATCTAACTCAACCATCATAAAATATATGGACTTTTACAAGAATACAAACTTTATTTTTTTTAATTTAAAAAAAAAAACTTGATCAACAACATTTAATTCTTTTATACAAATGATGGCAATTTTGAATTTTTTAATAGTTAATAAACAATTCTGTTATAAAATTATTTGATAAATAATTGAAATTTACTATAAACAGCACGTTTCAGGTTTCGACAAATAAATACATAATAATACTAAATTTAATTTGAAAGTTTAGTTATTTTTTTACTCAATAGTGACATAGCAATGACATATTTTTATTTTTAATCTTCCTTCACAAAATAGCAATGACATATTTAATGTCATAATTAATAGCTGAACATATTTTTTTTAAATAAATGTAAGTAAATTAGTGGTTATGGTAGTTTTATCAGATTTTGGACCCAAAACATTCTCTTTAAAATTGCTTGGTGTCAAAATTCAAATATATATATATATATTCGTTGTAATTCATTACCTATAAATGTAAATAAAATATCACTTAAATTGCACCCACAAAAAATTAATAAACTTTCAACAAAACGTTAAAGTTAATAGAATATTATATCTCTAAAAACAATGAACTCTAAAAGTCATTACAAATATATGGAGTGTAAGACCCTTAATTTTAAACTCTAAATTATCCAATTTTAGTATATTTGGTGTTAAATTGTTGAGGCATTTAGCCTAATTTTAATTCATTTTGTGAATTAAATACCAAAAGCATATTTTATTAGAGTTTGTTTTATGTTCTTTATATATATATATTTATATATATATATATATATATATATATATATATATATATATATATATATATATATATTTAGATCCGGTGATAATTATTGGGCGAGAAATAATTTATTTACGTTACGAAGAATTTATTACCGGACTGTTTTGTTAAAAATATCTCTGGTTGCTGAAAATTTTACCTGTCAAATGAGTTGCAACGAGAGTAGATATTTTTATTAAAATAGTTTGAGATGTGTGTATGTGTATGTTGATATTTTTGCTTTGGTTTAATTTTAATATGTATCATCTCCTACCTTCGTGTTCATCAACAAACTCAATTTTTTTCTCTCTTCCAAACCACAAATGGCTCGAACTAAAACCACTGCTCACAAGCATCCAAGAACATCTCCAACTTCTTCACCATCACCATCCCCATCCCCTGTCAGATCACCCTCTCTTCCACCCAGACCCACCCCCCCTCACTCTCCTTCCTCTGAGAAAACATTCTCAAACTACCTTTCCTCCTCCCCTGAAACAAGCCCTCTTCCGCTTACTCTAGCTCCTCCCTCCACCGTCCTTCCTCCTTTGTTTCAAGCTCTCATTCCCTCCTTAAATTAGACCCCTCTTCATCTTCGAAAAATGCAGAAACCTACCTCTAGCACATCCTCTTCAAAAAGAAGATCCATGCGTATTTTGGCTGACATTGGCACTTCCAAACCTAAACATGTTGATACAACTGTTTACACCGTCTCTGATGATGATGATGCTGAAAACCCCCCATCTCAACAACCCCCAGTCGTTCCCTCTTCACGACCATCACCACCTAAATCCTAAGAAAATCCCAAAACTTCAAAACCTTCAAAATCTTCAAACACTCCTCAAAACCCAGAAAATTCTAAATCCGTGTCAAAATCTCCATCCAAACGTCCTCAAACCAAAACCAAAACCACTGCTTCTAAACCAAAACCCTCTAAATCTCCTTCAACTGAAACCCTTTCAGATTTTTTGGTTGCCCAAAAACGAAAAAAATCCTAAATCATCTAAAAAGCAAAAACCCTTAGAAGAACGATCTTCGATTCCTCAAGAACGATCTTCAACTCAGGATCAAACTGACAAATGCTCTTCACCAAGACAACCGGCTCAGGCTCGTTCCCTTTATGATCGTTCACCAAGACCAAACCCTCAAGATCGTTGCACTCAGGATTGTTCACCAAGACCAAACTCTCAAGCTCGTTCCCCTCATGAAACTCCAAAAACAACCAAAACTACAAAACCTTCAAAACCCTCATTTGTAAAAATCCTAATTCCTCCATTGATCTCTGCAAAAATACAAAAAGTCTTTTCTGAAAAATGGGCTCAACGCCCTATCGACATTGGCCATGTCTTTGACTTTACAAATCTTCAACTTGAAGGAATCTGCATCCAACATCACACTGATGCCCTTGGTTGAACTGAGTTCCTCAAAATTTCTGATTGCTTTTATCTTGATGTCATTCGTGCATTCTACTGCAAGGCTAAAGTTTTTCTAGACAAATCCCTCATTGTTTCTACTCTAAAAGGTGTAGAAATCCGCCTTGATCCTATAGTGTTGGCTGATATTTTACAGCTGCCCTCTGAAGGTCTGACCATCTTTGGAAAAGATTTGTTTTCAGCTCTCAACCTCTCAAATGAAGAGGTATTTCAAGAATTATTTATTGCTAGTTCCACAAAAAATCTTTCTGCTAAGTTGAAACCACTGCCAAAAATCTTCAACAACATCAGTCAAAACTACATTCTCCCTCACTGTGGCAGTCACGAATTCGTATCTGATAATGATATTCTCATCATTTATCACCTTCTCCATCGCAAGAAGCTCAACCTGCCTTATTTAATCATTCAACATATGATTGCTGCTGCTCAGAAAGATTACAAAAGGAACACTGTCCCCTACGGCATGGTTCTTTCCAAAATCTTCAGACATTTTCAAATTCCCCTTTCAAGTGAAACTTCCAAAATCAAAATCTTCAGATTCACATCCAAAAATATCTCACACATGAAACAACTTCCATCCCAATCTGCTTCAGCTCCACCAACCAAAAGAACAAGGACTGATAGAATTCCAATTGATCTAGACTCTCCTGCCCCTCAAGATCGATCTTCCCCTTCTCCAAATCCTGAAGAACGATCTTCGTTTCAGGAAGCTCCCCCAAATGTGAATTCACCAACTTCTTCAACTCCACTTATCTTCAAAGGTAGCCTTTGTCCTACTCTTCCCTTTCAACACACTTCCATCATGTCCCTTATTTTTGTCTCACCACAGAAAACAACTACATCATCCATCTTTGGAATCATCAGTTTTTGACTTTTCTTGATGTAGACAGTACTGGCCCTTCCATTCCACCTTATTCCGCTCCCACCTCTGTCCCACACATCAGCACAAATTTTGCTTCCTTGTCTACTTTCTCCACATCTGCTGCCCCATCACACAACACTCCCATTGATGCTCAACAACGTCCTTCAAAAAGGACAAAACAGGAAAAAGATTCATCAAAAGCTTGCAGGGATATTCCCAAAATCTTTGCTGCTCTCCAATCCATTGCTGCCAAGCAAACACATCACAACAAAGAACAAGCTGTTTTACGGGATTGGATGACTAATCAGCTTGCTCCAAAACTTGGAGTTGATCCACCTATGCAAAATCCTATTCCAGTTTTTCCAGAAATTCCACAGCCATCATTATCTCCTTCATCAGAAGGGTCTTCACCCTCTTTATCACTTTAATTCTCTGTTTTAGCTGTACTCTCCTATTCCTTTTTGCTATGACAAAGGGGGAGAAGTATCTTTAGATTTTAATATCTGATTTGTAGCTTTTCATGTCATGCTGCTTGTATTTTTTTTGTTTGAACCATCTTTGTAATGATCCTTTTTGATATTAATGAAATCATTATTTGGTTCAAATACGTAGCACATATAGAGGGGGAGTTCTTTTATTAAAAAACTCTCTAAATTATTATTTAGAATCAAAATTAAAAATGTAAATTAACATGTTTTGTCATCATCAAAAAGGGGGAGATTGTTAAGACAAAATCTCTAATTAATTGTTTTGATGATAATTAAACAAAAGGTTAATAAGGAATTATAATCACGATTCTAAGTGTTTTGGTATTTAACTTTTGTATTTGAGTGTGTTAAACAAGATAGGTACCAAGCAATTCAAAACAAATCTCATTAAAATCAAAGCAAGCAAAAATAGCAAATCGAAGATCAATCCTGCCATACTTCTGCAAAACGAAGATTGATCTTCACTTCCATCAGAATCAAGAATGATCGATCCTGTGCAGAAGATTGCATTCTAGAAGATGTATCAATGTTATCTCTTTATCAAGAATAAACAAGGAAAAGATTAAAACAGAATCAGCCCAGAATTTGAAGAATCAAGACAAGCTTCATGAAGGAATATAAGAGCAAAATCATTCTTCATTTGGTACAAATGCAAGTACAACAGTACAGGCTGTAAAAGTACACCACAGTTGTACTATCAAATCAAGCCTGCACACTGACTCAAAGAACGCAAGCAACTTCAGAAAAGGTACTGGATCGAGTACAAGTCAGATCACATTTAACTAATATGATGATCGATCCTGGACTGCAAGAATGCTCTTGGATTCAAATTTTTCACTCAAGCTTTTGGCCTGCTTCAGTGCTCTCACTGTTCTATGACAGCTGGTTCCATCTCAACGGCTATGTGAGCTGTCCCAACCTCTATTGAAGCTTATAAATACAGCATCCAAATGATGAACATAACAGAAAAAAAAGTGCCAAGAAAAGCATCAATCATACGTTCATATTCGAGCTCTCTCAAATCTCATTCTTTAGCTTGCAAATCATTTTCTTTGTGTTGTGTTGCAATTAGTAACAACTAAGTCTTTAGTTACAGAATCTATTTCTCAAACAGGAGTTGAGTAATATTCAGATTCTAAACATCTTCATCATCATTACTTTGTAACTCAAGACTAGTGTATTATCATAGCTTGAGAAGTGTGTGAAAATCCTTTTATGTTGTAAACGTAATTTGTAAAATCCTTACTGAAATAGGCTAAGGTAAATCTAAGAAATTCCTTTCTAAAGTAGAAAGGTGGAAGTTGTGTAAAGATCAAGATTGATCTACGAAAGTTGTGTAACAACCAAGAACAATCTTGCCTTGAGCACTTAGTGGAAAGTCTCACATTTGTGAGGACTGGATGTAGCCCAAGTTGGGTGAACCAGGATATATGCTTGAGTAATCTCTCTATCTCTATCTCTATTTACTACATGCATTGCAATCAGTTTTTTCATTGATAAAATCAATATTGCTGTTTTTACACTAACCAAGATCGTTATTTGTAATACCAAGGTCAATCTTGAGTAAAACTTTTAGTTTCAAACAGGAATTTTTTAAAAGGGGCAATTATAATTCAAACCCTCTTCCTTATAATTGACATTGTTACTTCAAGTATTGCAAGTTTCGAGAGATGATAAATTGTATGCAAATCCTGATGAATATGAGTTCTGGCTTGATGAGGTGAAGTTTTTAGGACATATATTCTCTAGTAAAGGAGTAACATTTGATTCTAGCAAAGTATATGCGATATTAAGTTGGCCTAACCTAAATCAGTGACCGAACCAAGGAGTTTCCTAGGATCAGCGGGTTACTATAGGAAATTTATAGAAGGACTTTCTTGCCTAGCCTTACTTCTCATCAAGTTGACTGGAAAGGGAAAACTTTTGTGTGAGACTAAGAGTGTGAGGATAATTTTCAAGAGCTTAATGGAAGATTAATTTTAGCACCCGTTTTAGTTATAGCAGATCCATCCATGAATTTTTTGGTTTATTATGACGCTTCTAAAAATGGTTTAGGATGTGTTTTAATGCAAGAAGGAAAATCGGTAGCTTATGCATCTAGACAACTTAGGTCACACGAGGCGAACTATCCAACCCATTATCTTGAATTAGAAGTTGTAGTCTTTACTCTTAAGATTTGGAGGCGTTACTTGTTTGGAGCGAAAGTTGAGGTTTTTAGTGATCATAAAGGCCTTAAGTATTTGTTTGATCAAAATGAATTAAATATGAGACAACGAAGGTGGATGGAGTTTCTTAAGGACTACGGTTTTGAGTTGAAATATCACCCTAGGAAGGCTAATGTAGTGGCTGATGTTCTAAGTAGAAAATCCTTACATGTAGCTTGTGTGATGGTACAAGAGACAAGCCTATTAGAAGAGATTAAAGATATGAATTTGGATGTGTCCCTTAATGCTTTATGCTTGACTGAATAGGCTAGAAATCAGTAGTAACTTGAGAGGCATAATAAAAACATAACAACTATTATATAAAGTATTGCAGTCTCTTGTGGACAATGAGAATTATACCTTATTTGGTGATGGTTTAGTGTTGTTTAAGGATAAGACCATTGTTCCTAAGGAGGGGAGTCTTAGGGATAAGATTTTAGAGGAAACTCAAAATAGTAAGTTCAAGATACACCCAGGAATAACTAAAATGTATTAGGATTTGAGAAAAATGTACTGGTGGCCAGGAATGAAAAAGGATGTAGCTAGGTTTGTGTTTGTGTCTAGTGTGAGAAGGTTAAGATTGAACACCAAAAGACTTTAGGATTGTTGCAACCTTTAGAAATTCCTGAGTGGAAATGGGAGAGGATATCTATGGATTTTGTGATGGGTTTGCCTAAGACGTGTATGGTTGTGATGCCATTTGGGTGATAGTTGACCAAATTAGCTCATTTCCTACCAATTAAAGCAGCTATAGTTTAGATAGACTAGTTGACCTCTACATTAAGGAGATAGTAAAGTTACACGGTATACCCACCTCTATAATATCAATTAGGGATCCACGATTTACCTCTAGATTTTGGAAAGCTTTTTAGAGAGCTTTTGGTACTAGAATGAGTTTAGCGCATCGTACCACCCATAGACAGATGGTCAATCAGAGAAGGCTATTCAAACTCTTGAGGATATGCTTAGAGCTTGTGTTCTAGATGAAGATGGGAGTTGAAATAAGTATTTACCTCTATCAGAATTTTCTTATAACAATTATCACTCTAGCATAGGTATGGCACCATATGAGGTTTTTTATGGAAGAAAGTGTAGATCCCCTTTGTGTTGGTTGAAAGTCTTTGTTAGGACATGATTTAGTGCAAGAGACTACTATTACAATTCAATTGATTAGGGAAATGATGCGTACCATACAAAGTAGGCAAAGGAAACATGCTGACAAGAGAAGAAAATCATTGGGTTTTCAAGAAGGGGCACATGTGTTCTTGAGAGTAACTTCTAAGACTGGGGTGGGAAGGTTAGTGAAAGTCAAAAAGTTAAACCTTCGTTTCATGGGTCCTTTCCATATTCTAAAAAGAGTCGGGTCAATTGCTTATCAATTAGCTCTTCCTTCATATTTATCTAACATTCATGAAGTCTTTCATGTTTCTCAACCCCGATATGACAGTATCCAAGTCTCGCTAATGCAAGTACATAAGCTTCTTTATATTTGCACCAGCTGGATCACTTTGGATTTATTCAGTTTGATGTAAATTTCGGGGATGAAATATCTTTAAGGAGGGGAGAAAATGTAACATCATAAATCAAAGGACTAAAAATAATTAGAATTTTAAATTTTGAAATTTTCTAATTTATAGATTTTATTATTATTATTATTGTTGTTATTATTATTATTATTATTATTATTACTAATACTCTAATTGTTATCAATAACCAATTTGCTTAAAATAAGGTAATATTAGTAATCTGTTTTGTTTGTTAGAGACTTGTAAATAATAATAGGAAGTTTGTTATGTTATAACAAACAAAGCTATTATAACAACCTTTTGTTATATAATTATCTATTATCAAGCTATTATAATTACCTTTTGTTATATATTCTTTAAAAGATTGTTTTATTATATTTTCTTGAATGATTGTTGTTATTATATATTCAAATGAAATATTATATTATAAATATGATTTTACTAATATGATTGTTAAAAATATGAATTATTTTGAATGTATGTGTTGGAGATGAGCTTACGCTCCATATAGATGAGTTTTAAACTCCACAATTAGATGATGTTTAAACTCCACATGAATGGGTCTTGTACCCCACATATAGATGAGTTTTAAACTCCACAATGAGACAAAGTTTAAACTCCACACGGATGGGTCTTGTACCCCACATATAGATGAGTTTTAAACTCCACAATGAGATGAGGTTGAAACTCCACACAAATGGGTCTTGTACCCCACATTGGATGAGCTAGTGCTCCACATGATGAGATAATACTCACTTCGCAGAAGTAGTATATCTCCATATAACGATGAGACATCATTGAATTGATTGTTCTATTTTCTGCAGAATAAATGTGTGTAGTGGATTTATTTGAATATTACATATGTGAATTATCATTAAGTTACTTGATGAGTTTTTATTAATTATTGAAAGTAATTGGTTATTATAGAAGAATCTTAGTTATATCATGTATGTTTCTAAAGAATATTTTTTGAAGAACGCATGTGCCATGATCGATTTTTTTCCGATTACCGCGCCGACTGAGAACAATACTTGTTTTAAAATTGTGTGTACTATTCACTGAGATTTAGTATCTCATTAAAGTGTTGTTTTCAGAGATTGAGACCGTTGGGGACGTCGAGAGTTGAGAAGTCCTAACTCCTTTGAGAAGAGTAATTTCCTTAGATTAGGTTAGTAGATCAAGAATAAGTAGATATAGTGTCTACATTGTATTTAATTTCGGGATTAATTATTAAATGTCCAGATTTGAATATTTTGATTATTAAGGAATTTTCAGCTGTAAGGTTTTATTTTAAGGATTTTACAATATTATTTTTTTCGGATACTTCATTATTTATTATAGTACATTTTCTCTTATATAAATATGAAAGCTTTTTCGTTATTACCTCAATTGTTATACCCACATAACTAGGTGTTACAATAATGATTTAAAGATATTGGTAGAATCTGAGTATGTTCAACTCGTGTTTGAGAATAGATTCTCGATAAAAGATTTTAGTGGAATGATTCTGATATTTGAAGAGAAAACAGAACTAAAACTTTTGCGATTTGAAAAGCTTCCAAGTATGTAAGTGTATGTAAGTGATGAATTTTCTTAGCACTTGAAGTTCTACTTTTTCTTGAGCCTGGGTTTCCTTTTATAGGCTTCAAGGAGGTTGATGACAACTATTTTGGCCGTTGGAAAGTGTCCAGCTGTCATGTGTCAGATTTGACCAAAGATCAGACTTTTTAAACCATGAATGTTCTTGATTTGAACATTATGTGTTTTTGCTTATGTGATAATAAAGTTTGATATGTAGCTTCTTATTCTTGACTGTGATGATCCTTTGTTTATGCACACAAACATCTCAGAGATGTATTTAATGTATTCAAATTAAGACTGCCTTTTGATTTGTGCAAAACAGGCTGGAGAATGATGTTCACATGCTGGAGATTGATTGTGAATATGTTGGAGAATGATGTTATCATTCTGGGGACTGATGTTAACATACAGGAGAATGATGTTAACATTCTGGAGGCTGTTGTTAACACGTTGGAGAATGATGTCCGCATGCTGGAGATTAATTGTAACATGCTGGAGAATGATGTCTGCATGCTGGAGATTAATTGTAACACGCTGGAGAATGATTATCATTCTGGAGATTGATGGTACCATGCTGGAGAATGATCAATTATCACTTTTGCTTTGAGTCGTGCCTTTTAATCTTTGATCTTTTAGAGTGTTTCTTTTGCTGATATGAGAGTTGTATCTTCCTTGTAGATGTACTGGAAGTCCATTTGTAATTTGCAGGAGCTTTCCTTGCATTAATAGATGATTTGATCTTGCTTGATGAAAATGACAAAAACGTGGAGAACATTCTTAGTTTTCCAGATTTTATCAAAAACGTTATTGGTTCTGTTTTGTTCATTTTTTGCTTTTTCTTTAAACTGATTTTTCTTGCATTGCTTAGTACCTATCTTGGATTATTTGACTCAAAAGAACATGTTAAATTAACACATTATTTAGAATCAAATTACAGTTTTTAATTAACCTTTGTTTGTTTACATCAAAACATTAATTTGGGATTTTGCCTCAACAACCATAGTAACTATATAAAAATAAAGAAATTCAATATCAATATTACTAATACCTCAAGATTATTATTTGTAAAATAAATAATTAAAATAGGATATATTTAGAAAAAATTAAATATAATTATATGCACGCTTAACATTAGTCAAACATACAAGAAAATATCGCATTAACTACGAACGCACATATACACGTAGAATCGCTTAAAATCTTATACCTTAAAATATGTACTCTAAAATACTATTATTTATAGAAAGATATATAAAATATAATATTTGTTATTGATATTACTTACTTAGTCAAATATGTACCCGATTAGCACATCATAGAAAATACCCATATAACAAAAATTAGTCACAAAATTTATCCACGTATATTCTAAAATAGTTTTAACACCAAATTAATTATCTAATATCCTATTTTATTAAAAAAATATTTATTATAAAATTTGGGGTGTTACATGTATAACATATAAATTTTTCTTGACATTTTTATTATATGAGCTACAATGTGAGACAATTTGTTAGTATTTTTTTAAAGAAAAAGCTAAAATTAAATTAATACCATCCATTAGGTGAATTAAGAATTTGAATTAATTGATTATGTTTTATAACGCATTGTGGTGGATTCAATATAGTCTACGCTATGTAGTATCACTAATGTAGCCATATGCATTACCATCGTTTGATCAAGATTCATGGTCAAAATTGTAAACTTGAATTTGATTTTTTCCTAAAATAAAAATATAATTTGAATAATTCAATCTTTACAGGGGATGGTGTGTTTGCATCACTACACCAATATGTGGGGATAGAGGGTAGCCCCAATATATTTACATTAGAAGGATGACCCACTTTAAATATTTTGGAGTTCTCATCATAATTACAATCTATAAAGAGGGGAATGTGATATGATGCATCTCTTTTTACATTCACTTTGTGTGATGAGCCGTATACTATAAATGATGATTCACAATTATTAAATCTACATGCTTATTTGTAATTTTGATTCATGTGAGTGATGTAATATATTTAGATTTTAATTTTAATTTTAATTTTGATTAATCTATTATTCAATTCACAGAATTAATTTCCTATTTTAAAAATCGAAATTAAATTAAAAAAAAATGACGATTTGACATATTTTAAATAACGTAACATATAATTCTACGATATAGAATCATCTAGATACATTAATTATTTATATGTCATTAATTAAATTAAAAATATGAAAAAAAATTCGAAGTTGAAAGTTAAATTTTTACAGAATTTTATTCTAATTTTACGGGTGTAAGTTGTAACATCCTAAAATAAAAAATTAGAAACAATTAAAATTTCCGATTTTAAAATAATAATAATATTATTATTATTATTATTATTATTATTATTATTATTTAAATTCCCAAGATACGCAATAAAATCAATTATCCACCTATCTGACCTCAAAATAGGATTCGATCAGGTTTTAACCAATTATTCGATTAATAAGCTTAGCATCTGCTTGTTACCGTTTCAGAAGTAAACAAACCACGCAATTTATATGGTGATTGGCATGTATATAGGTAGTCAAAACTTTAAAAATCAAGACATATATGCTTTTTTAAAACCAATTACTCGATTAGCAAAAATAGGTGATCAGTTTATATGACTACATTGGCAAGAAACTCATTCCAACGACACACCACATTAAGGAATAAACAAATTGCACTTATTAGGTGGAACCACCAACTGGTTATTTGAGTAAACGTAGCAGTCATAGGAAAATCGTAACTAGTATAAAAATATATATATACTTAATTAAAGACTCAAAACGTAGAACTATATTAAAATAGAGAGTAGCTAAAGTATTTTGCGGTTGTGATAACGGTTAATAGCGAGTGACAAAGAAAGAATTTTATCAAAGAACGCTTCAAGATGTGAGTAATCACACCCTTTAAACTTTCATGGTACATTTATTTTGAGAATTTGGGATGAAAAAAAAGTTAGATATTTTGAATGGTACTTTCTTATAAAATTATATTTTGTTGATAATCTAACTCTATCAAAATTGGGATTTTATGAACTGTAATAATAGATTATGAATCGACTTATTTACTATTGTTTGTTGAATTAACGTTTTTATGATTGCTTGAATATATATTCTTTAAAAGATTGTTTTATAATATTTTCTTGAATGATTGTTATTATTATATATTCAAATAAAATATCATATTATAAATATATATTTTCTAATAGATCGTTTTAATTATATTTTTTTGAATGATTGTTGTTATTATATATTCAAATATAATACCATATTGTAAATATATATTCTTTAAAAGATTGTTTTATTATATTTTTCTGAATTATTGTTGTTATTATATTCAAATAAAATATCATATTATAAATATATATATCTATATTCTTTAATAGATCGTTTTATTATATTTTCTTGAATGATTGTTGTTATTATATATTCAAATGAAATATCATATTGTAAATATATATTCTTTAAAAGATTGTTTTATTATATTTTTCCTAATATATATATATATTCTTTAATAGATTGTTTTATTATATTTTCCTAATTATATCATGTACATTTCTAAAGAATATTTTTGGAAGAAGGCGGGTGCCATGATCGATTTTTTCGGTAACCGCTCCGGCTGAGGACAATACTTGCTTTAAATTTGTGTGTATGGGATTTAGTATCTCATTAAAGTGTTGTTTTCAGAGACTGAGACCGTTGGGGACGTCGAGAGTTGAGAAGTTCTAGCTCCCTTGAGAAGAGTAACTTCCTTAGATTAGGTTAGTAGATCAAGAATAAGTGGACATAGTGTCTACATCGTTCTTTTATTTCAGGATTGGATACAATTGCCCAGTTTTGAATATTTTGAATATTTTGATTATTAAATATTTTCAGTTGTAAGGATTTATTTTAAAGATTTCATAACATTATTTCTTTCGGACAACTTATTATTTATATAGTATGAAATTTTTTGTTATTATCTCAATTGTTATAACCACGTAACTAGGCGTTACATTTTTGGTATCAGAGCCAGTTCGAAACTATATCGGACTGTGGTGTGGGTTTACATTACTTTATTTAAAAAAAAAAAATCAAAACTTGGGCTTATAGGATTGTTCGTTATGGTCATCAATTTTGCATGATATTCGGTTGGATAGTCGTGGCCAACTCCTGATTGATTCTTAGTTCGCAGATTTATGGCGGGTAGTAGGCGTGGAACGAATGACGCACTTGCCGAGGCTCTCAACTTGATGGCTGCAACCATGCGAGAACAAACAGAGATTCTTCGTTAGTTGAGAGGATCCAATATCACAGCGGCAACAGCCGTAGACCCTCAGTATGTAGGAATTTCTGAATTTCGAAAGAACAATCCACCACCAATTCGTGGGAGTTCTGATCCAGTTGAGGCAGAAGAATGGTTGCTGAAGTTAGAGAAAATCTTTCGAGTAATGCGGTGCAATGATGGTCAAAAAGTGGACCTTGCTGTTTATATGTTAGAGTTTGATGTTGAGCATTGGTGGAATTGTGCTAGAGGAGGCCTACTGACACAAGGAGTTCCTATTACTTGGGATAGGTTTAAAGAGATATTTCTAGAAAAGTATTTTCCCCACAGTGTTCGCATTCAAAAGGAAACAGAGTTTCTTCATCTTCGTCAAGGAGGTATGTCAGTTGCAGAGTATGTAGCCAAGATTGAAGCACTATCAAGGTACTCTCGCTATCTTAGGGACAACCCATAAGACGAGTGGAAGGCAATCAAATTTGAGCTAGGACTAAAGCCTGAGCTATAAAGCTTTATCGGAATCCTAGAGATTTGTGACTACCCCACCTTGGTAAATAAGTCTAGGGTGGCTGAGCAAAAGATGCAAGCGTTGGAAGCTGAAAAACCGAAGGAGAAGTTTAACTCTGTTGGAAAAAGGTTCCACAATAAGGACAATAAATTTCAGAAGAATCTACGCCCTGTACCTACAATTTCAAAGGACAAGCAAGGACAAACTTCGATTAGTAAGAATAAGGGATGTGAAAAGTGTGGATTCAATCATGGAGACCAGTCATGTCCTGCCGCACGAATTACATGTCTTAAATGTGGAAAGGTTGGACATTATGCTAGATGTTGCCAGAGTGAGGGGCAGTCCCAATCTAGACCAAAAAACCAAGGAAGAGTCTTTACACTCCAAGGAGAAGAGGTGAAGGAGTCAGATGGTCTAATCAAAGGTATGGGTTTTATTAAGAATAAAAAGGTTATCATATTGTTTGATTCATGATCGACACATTCCTTTATACCCTTGTCTTGTGTGAAAGCCTTACAATTGACTATTTCTTGTCTACCTTTTGATTTATGTGTTACTACCCCTGCTGAAAAAAATCTTACTACCTCCAATGCATGCTTGAATTCTACTCTTGTTTATCAAAATGTGCCTTATACTGTTGATTTGATTTGTTTGCCTATGTCTGGATTAGATATTATCCTAGGAATGGATTGGTTGTCGTCAAATCATGCAGTTATAAACTGTTCTGATAAATCTATCTTTGTTGCACCTCAACCTATGATTATTGATTCACCTTCTTCGTCCAAATGTTTCGTGTGTGCTTTAGCTTGTCATAAGTATTTAGTTGAGGGAGCTCAAGGATACATGCTCTTATTTTCTTCTAAGGTAGATGCTGAGGATAATTTAACCTTGATGCCTGTAGTTGGTGAATTTCCTCATGTGTTTCCTAAAGATGTCTCTAGCTTACCCCCGAATAGAGAATTAGAATTTTCCATTGATTTAGTGCCAGGGTGTGGTCCAGTGTCAATGCACCCTATAGGATGTCAGCACTAGAGTTGGATGAACTCAAGAAACAATTGGAAGATTTATTGGAAAAAGGATTCATTAGGCCTAGTGTGTCACCATGGGGAACACTGGTACTTTTAGTGAAGAAGAAAGATGGGAGTATGAGACTGTGTGTAGACTATAGAAAATTGAATCAAATTACCATTAAGAATAAATATCCCTTGCCAAGGATAGATGACCTCTTAGATCAGTTGAGAGGAGCTTCAATATTTTCTAAGATAGATTTGAGGTCTGGGTACCATCAAATTAGAGTCAATAGTGAAGATATTCCTAAAACAACTTTTAGGATAAGATATGGCCATTATGAGTATGTAGTGATGCCTTTTGGAGTTACCAATGCCCCTGCTATTTTTATGGATTATATGAATCGAATTTTTAGACCTTTCTTAGATAAGTTTGTGGTAGTGTTCATAGATGATATTCTAATTTACTCTAACAGCTTGGGCGAGCATGAGAAACACGTGAGGATAATATTGCAAGTTTTAAGAGATAGTAAATTGTATGCAAAACCTGAGAAATGTGAGTTTTAGCTTGATGAGGTGAAGTTTTTAGGACATACCATCTCTAGTAAAGGAGTAACAGTTGACTCTAGTAAGGTAGATGCAATATTAAGTTGGCCCCAGCCTAAACCAGTGACTGAAATAAGGAGTTTCTTAGGATTGGCGGGTTACTATAGGTAGTTTATAAAGGGGTTTTCTAGTCTAGCCTTACCTCTCACAAAGTTGACTAGAAAAAGGAAAACATTTGTGTGGGACAAAGAATGTGAGGATAGTTTCCAAGAGCTTAAGGGAAGATTAATTTCAGCACCTGTTTTAATTATACGAGATCCATCCATGAATTTTGTAGTTTATTGGACGCTTCTAAAAATGGTTTAGGATGTGTTTTAATGCAAGAAGGAAAAGTGGTAGCATATGCATCAAGAAAACTTAAGTCACACGAGGCGAATTATCTGACCCATGATCTTGAATTAGTAGCTGTAGCTTTGCTCTTAAGATTTGGAGGCATTACTTATATGGAGCGAAATTTGAGGTTTTTAGTGATCATAAGAGCCTTAAGTATTTGTTTAATCAAAAGGAATTAAATATGAGACAAAGAAGGTGGGTGGAGTTTCTTAAGGACTACGATTTTGAGTTGAAATATCACCCTGGGAAAACGAATATAGTGGCTGATGCTCTAAGTAGAAAATCCTTACATATGGCTTGTATGATGGTACAAGAGACAAGCCTATTAGAGGAGTTTAGAGACATGAATTTGGATGTGTCCCTTAATGCTTTAAGCTTGAATCTAAATAGGCTAGAAATCAGTAGTAACTTGAGAGGGATAATAAAAACAGAACAACTCTTAGACAAAGACTTGCATTCTCTAGTGGGCAAGGAAGATTATACCTTATCTGGTGATGGTTTAGTGTTGTTTAAGGATAAGATCATGGTTGCTAAGGAGGGGAGTCTTAGGGATAAGATTTTAGAGGAAGCGCATAAGAGTAAGTTCACGATACACCCAGGGATAACTAAAATGTATCAGGATTTGAGAAAAATGTACTGGTGGCCGGGAATGAAAAGGGATGTAGCTAGCTTCGTGTCTAAGTGTCTGGTGTATCAAAAGGTTAAGATTGAACACCAAAAGCCTTCAGGATTGTTGCAACCTTTAGAAATTCATGAGTGGAAATGGGAGAGGATATCTATGGATTTTGTGATGGGTTTGCCTAAGACGTGTATGGGTTTTGATGCTATTTGGGTGATAGTTGACCGATTGACCAAATCAGCTCATTTTCTACCAATTAAAGCAACCTATAGTTTAGATAGACTAGCTGGCCTCTATGTTAAGGAGATAGTAAAATTACACGGTATACCCACCTCTATAGTATCAGATAGGGATCCACGGTTTACTTCTAGATTTTGGAAAGCTTTTCAGAGAGCTTTTGGTACTAGATTGAGTCTTAGCACCGCTTACCATCCACAGACAGATGGTCAATCAGAGAGGACTATTCAAACTCTTGAGGATATGCTTAGAGCTTGTGTTCTAGATGAAGGTGGGAGTTGGGATAAGCATTTACCTCTAGTATAATTTTCATATAACAACAGTTATCACTCTAGCATAGGTATGGCACCATATGAGGCTCTTTATGGAAGGAAGTGTAGGTGATCTTTGTGTTGGTGTGAAGTGGGTGAAAAGTCATTGTTAGGACCTGATTTAGTGCAAGTGACCACTAGTTAATTCAAATAATTAGGGAAAGGATGCGTACAACGCAAAGTAGGCAAAAGAGTTATGCTGACAGGAGAAGAAAACCATTGGAATTTCAAGAAGGGGCACATGTATTCTTGAGAGTCACTCCTAAGACTGGGGGTGGGAAGGTCAATGAAAGTCAAAAAGTTGAGCCCTCGTTTCATGGGTCCTTTCTAAATTCTAAAAAGAGTCGGGTCCGTTGATTACCAATTGGCTCTTCCGCCACAATTATCTAATCTTCACGACGTATTTCATGTTTCTCAATTGCGAACATATGTGTCGGATAATTCACACGTGATAGCTCCTGAGTCAGTTCAATTGAAATATTATTATTATTATTATTATTATTACTATTATTATTATTATTATTATTATTATTATTATTTAAATGCCCAAGATACGCAATAAAATCAATTATCCACCTATCTGACCTCAAAATAGGACTCGATGATGTTTTAACCAATTATTCGATTAACAAGCTTAGCATCTGCTTGTTACCGTTTTAGAAGTAAACAAACCATGCAATTTATATGGTGATTAGCATGTATATAGGTAGTCAAAACTTTAAAAATCAAGACATATATGCTTTTTTAAAACCAATTACTCGATTAGCAAATATAGGTGATCAGTTTATATGACTACGTTGGCAAGAAACTCATTCCAACGACACACCACATTAAAGAATAAACAAATTGTTCTTATTAGGTGGAACCACCAACTGGTTATTTGAGTAAACGTAGCGGTCATAGGAAAATCGTTACTAGTATAAAAATATATATATACTTAATTAAAGACTCCAAACGTAGAACTATATTAAAATAGAGAGTAGCTAAAGTATTTTGCGGTTGTGATAACGGTTAATAGTGAGTGACAAAGAAAGAATTTTATCAAAGAACGCTTCAAGAGGTGAGTAATCACACCCTTTAAACTTTTAGATATTTTGAATGGTACTTTCTTATAAAATTATATTTTGTTGATAATCTAACTCTATCAAAATTGGGATTTTATGAACTGTAATAATAGATTATGAATCGATTTATTTACTATTGTTTGTTGAATTAACGTTTTTATGATTGTTTGAATATATATTCTTTAAAAGATTGTTTTATAATATTTTCTTGAATGATTGTTATTATTATATATTCAAATAAAATATCATATTATAAATATATATTTTCTAATAGATCGTTTTAATTATATTTTTTTGAATGATTGTTGTTATTATATATTCAAATATAATACCATATTGTAAATATATATTCTTTAAAAGATTGTTTTATTATATTTTTCTGAATGATTGTTGTTATTATATTCAAATAAAATATCATATTATAAATATATATATATATATATATATATATATATTCTTTAATAGATCGTTTTATTATATTTTCTTGAATGATTGTTGTTATTATATATTCAAATGAAATATCATATTGTAAATATATATTCTTTAAAAGATTCATATATTATATTTTCCTGAATGATTGTTGTTATTATATTCAAATGAAATATTATATTATAAATATGATCTTACGAATATGATTGTTAAAAATATGAATTACTTTGATTGTGTGTGCTGGGGTCTTGTACCCCACATATTGATGAGTTTTAAACTTCACAAAGAGATGAGGTTTAATCTCCACACGAATGGGTCTTGTACCCCACATATTGATGAGTTTTAAACTTCACAAAGAGATGAGGATTAAACTCCACATGGATGGGTCTTGTACACCACATATAGATGAGTTTTAAACTTCACAAAGAGATGTGGTTTAAACTCCACATGGATGGGTCTTGTACCCCACATATAGATGAGTTTTAAACTCCACACGGATGAGTCTTGTACCCCACACTGGATGAGCTGGTGCTCCACATGATGAGATAATACTCACTTCGCGGAAGTAGTATATCTCCATATAACGATGAAACATCATTGAATTGATTGATTTATTTTCTGCAGAATAAATGTGTATATTGGATTTATTTGACTACTATATATGTGAATTATCGATAATTTAATTGATGAGTTTTTATTAATTATTGGATGTAATTGGTTATTATAGAAAAATCTTAATTATATCATGTACATTTCTAAAGAATATTTTTGGAAGAAGGCGGGTGTCATGATCGTTTTTTTCGGTTACCGCTCTGGCTGAGGACAATACTTGCTTTAAATTTGTGTGTATTATTTACTGGGATTTAGTATCTCATTAAAGTGTTTTCCGAGACTGAGACCGTCGGGGACGTCGAGAGTTGAGAAGTTCTACCTCCCTTGAGAACAGTAACTTCCTTAGATTAGGTCAGTAGATCAAGAATAAGTCAACATAGTGTCTACATTGTACTTTTATTTCAGGATTAGATACAATTGCTCAGTTTTGAATATTTTAAATATTTTGAGTATTTTGATTATTAAAGATTTTCAGTTGTAAGGATTTATTTTAAAGATTTCATGACATTATTTCTTTCGGAGAACTTATTATTTATATAATATGAAATTTTTTGTTATTATCTCAATTGTTATAACCACGTAACTAGGCGTTACATAAATCACTCTCGACCATCGTATCATATGTCACATTATTTAACGCATCTCACGTCATCTTTATTTAGTTAAAAATAAGATGGAGGGACCAAAACCGTCGACCTTTAAAATAGATGGACCAATTTCGTAAATCAGTGGAAATAAGGAGACTAAAACTGCAATTAAGCTTATATATTAATATATATTTATAAATTTGCATTAGTCTTTAGTTTCTCTTTGATGATGAGAGGAAATGACATGTACAGATTAAAAGTAAGAGTAGATGCCCACACAATTGATGACTTAAGTGTGTTTAAAAAAATATATTGATAAATAATTATGATTAATTATTTCACTAATTAAATAAAATTTTAAAAAATAATTTGATATTAAGGGTGTTTAAAAATATATATTGATAACTAGTTATGATTAATTTTTGTTATGTACATGTTTGTTGTAGTGTGATAATTTCATAGATATTTAATTTAGTGGATAAGATAAATTTTTAATGTTATATTTATTTATTTTATTTTATTATTTTCAATGAAAAATAATTTTATTTTAGTGAAAGTATTTTGGAAATAATATATGAGTTATGAGTGAGCTTAATAGTTTATTAGTGTCTTTAAGTTTTAACTCAACTAACAAATGACATATTGTTAAGTTGAATATTTTGTCTAGGTTCAAACTCAAGACCTTGCAATTATGTGAATTAATTATGGTGATATTTACAATATCTTCGAAGACAAAAAAAGTAGTTGATTAGTATTTTTTTAGAGCTTTAAATATGATAGGTTTAAATATATTTTTGATCCCTGCAAATATTGATTATTTCGATTTTAGTAATTGTAATTTTTTTTATTTGTACCGAGCAAATTTCAAACACTCTTGTCAAACATACTAATAATTTTATTTTCTTTATATTTTAAATACACTTTTATCTCTAGATTATTTAAAAAAAGATTATATTTGCATTTAAAAAATAGATAAATAAATTCATATAAGTTAACATTAATTTTGCACAATTAATTATAGATACCATATTTTAACGGATGTCGTAGGGTGCTAATACCTTCCCTACGGATGATCGACTCCCGAACTCAAAGTTTGGTTTCAAATACCATTTTTCTATTCTTAAGGGTTTCTCAATATTTTCCCTATTTTAAAATAAATTTTGGTGGCGTTTTCATTAAGTTCGAGAAACACTCTAAAGTTTAAACCGCGACAAAGACTTAATTACCATTTTAGTCTATTTCGTTGTTAATTAAAACATACAAGAATTTGGACCTATTATTAAATACTTTTAAACTCAATTTACCCAGCTCAAAATACAAATAATCTGATTTCCTAATTGTGTAAATATAAGATGTGGCATACTGAATTGAATTAACATGATATGGCATGTAGTACCCAAAAAAAAGCTAGCACAAACAGAAAAAATGTGGTATGGAGTCCATCTAACATTAATAGACATGCTATTGCTACACACAAGTGTGTCGTTTAATTTAATTGTAACAAAAATATTCTCTACTGCCAGTGAAATCAGCCGCTGAAGTAGATTGCTATAATAATTTAGACCCAATTCTTACGTTGGTCTTGATTGTGACAATATGACTCTCCTTTCTTAAGAAAATTAAATGAATGAATGCACTTAATAATGCAGATGCAAAATACTATATAAAATCTTGGACTAATTATCATATTATTTTCAGAAATTTGTTAACCGCATGCAAAGTCTCGTTTAAGGTAATCGGATGTAATTGGAGGTAGTTACGAGCCGATTAAGTAAAACATATTTCTTTATCAGCGCATTATGTTCGTGTAACGTAAAAAAAGTTCCACCCCTACACCATCTTCTATATATGTTCGTGTAACGTAAAAAAAGTTCCACCCCTACACCATCTTCTATATACACAATATTAATATGTTTGATTGCATGGTTAAATGCAGGATAGTCATGCTAGAAATAGTAGCTTTCACGGTCAACTGATTTTGTCTACATATGTATTTTACAGTTTTTTTCATGAGACTGCATAGTGCGTTATTATCTACTATGTTTATCCTTTTATTTTTTTTTTCTTTCTGAAATTATTTTATTGTAAAGTTCTTTTTGTGTTATTATCAAATATTCGTATATCTTTGTTTAATAAATTAGTGCACCAAACCAATATTATATCAGAGTCTTTTAAATATTGATGTTATGTGATATTTTTTACTCATCTGATATTATGTGTTTGTTAATTTAAATGTTTGTATTCATTATTTAAAAACATTATAACATAAACTTTTTGAAATAAAATAAAAAACTATTTTTTTAAGAAATAAATTTAAATAATTATCTAAATAGAAATGATACATTAAATTTTAAATATAATTCAAAATCATTTTCGTAGAACTAAAAATAAAAAATATTTTAGTAATTATATATTCAAAAGTAATTTTGATCCAAACTATCAAAATAACAAAAATTATTAAGAATCTCTTTTACATTCATGTATTTAAATAGAAAACTAGTAACGTTTAAGTAACTTTTAAGTTTTGACAGAAAACCATTAACGTTTTGTGCATGCGATGAATGCTTTAATTTTTTCTTCTGACTTGGTGTGACTAATTGAAGCTTTTGAGAAGTAAATAATAATAATTGAATTTAAATGTGTTTTCTTTAAGGCAGCAATTTGAAGTTTGTTGTCTTTTACTAAATTAATATTTTTTGTAAAGTGATTTAGAGTGGTTCCAGATTTGTCCAATTCTTAGATGTTGTTAGGTGTAAATATTTATTGAATTAAGATAAATGATATTGAATTTTGCTTCATATTTGTGCTTGTATGCATAAATTGATGAATGTAGCTAGTATGCATAAATTACAAAAAATATTAGTAACTTAATGATTTAAGACAAAATACATATTTTATTATAATAATAATAATGTTTTATTTATATTTACTTAAATAGACTGAAGTAAGAGATATAGAGTTGAAAATCTGACAACCTTTTTATATATGGTGGGCCAATGAGTTGGCGAGTTGATGGACCTACCAATTTTTTAGAAACAAATTATAATTTAGAAAATTTACAAAAACAATTTTAAAAAATGTAAAAATAAAAACAACATTCAAAACAATTCAATGAAACCAAAGTATGTAACCCATGATTCGTTATTCAAAATTCTATGATATAAGCTAACAAGATAACAAAAATATTTTTTTACTAATAAAATAAAAAGTTAATGAGTTCACAAATTGACAAACTAATAAAAATATGAGGCTAAAATCATGAAGTCAAATAGAAAACATTAAATGAATATCTTTTCTCTAATCTATCGACCAAATATATGAGAAAAATTAAAAATAAGTTGTGAGTTATAAATAATAAAAGGCTTAGTACCAACGTAGGTTGGTCTAGCGAAAAATGCTAGAGTGGTGAATTCGAGTATAAGTTTTTGCTAAGAGATGATCACATTTAATGTCCCACACGTCTCGAATATGATTATTTTTTATGGAGGAAACCTATGTAAAACTTAAAAAATTTAAAATAAAAGACTTACTTGCACTTTGGTCCCCTATTAAATCAAACTCGAAAATAGTTTTCCTATTTTAAAATCAAATTTTTTTAGTCCATCAATTATCACATTTGTTGCAATTTTTTGATTAAACATTAAATAACAAAAATATTTATATGTTTTAATTAAATAACAAAAATGAATAATTTCAAAAGTTGAAACTAAAATTTTTCATGGATTTTATTACAATTTTATGGGTATTAATCATTCAACATTATCGTATCATATGTTGCATCGTTTAAAATATATTGCATCACTAATTTTTATTTAAAAAATATGAAGCTGATATCATAATTGCTGGATTTCAAAATAGGGAGACCAATATTCACGAATTGGTGAAATTAGTGGGATCAAAACTACAATGAAATCATGAATTTACATAGTAACACTAATGAACATATATTATATTAAAGTGATTTTATTTTATTTAAAATTAAATTTAAATTCTAGATTACCATGATTTTTTACATCATCATGTACATATCACATAAATAATTGCCACATCACAAAATTGTAACTCAAATTAAGAAAGAGGACTAAACGTCAAAAAATTTGAAATTAGAAGATCCAAAATTGTCAAATATTAAATACATGGATCAAAATTGCAGATTTAGTAGAATAGAAAAACAAAATTGCATTTTAGTCTAAAAGTAAATAATCATTTTGATCTTTAGATGTGTAACATATAGTCACTATAGTTCTTATATGTATCAAAATTACAAAATATATTTAGAAGTGTATTTTATTTGTTAGTTTAGTCTTCAAATGTCTATTTAATTAGTTAACTTGATTCTCAATTATGTCTTCCATTAATTATTTTTATTCATGAAATTACTAACAAAAGACACGTTAAAGAATGATTTTGAAACTTTAATTCATTCGAAGACTATAATAACATTGCTTCACTTATAAACTCTATAGTTTTGAAAATTTAGTTCATTATGAATAGTCACCTATCCACAAATGGCCACATATTACTATGGATGTGGTGTGAAAATTTTAAAGTTGATTCGATTACAAAATTACTTGTATCATCATTTGCCAACATATTACTAATTTTAGGAATTAGTATTATAAGATAAATGAAGGAAATGTGATGTATAAGGGAAAAAAACTCCAAAACTCATATAAACTTTATTACTAGACAAAAAAAAGTTGGTAATTATGAAAGTACCGGTCCTTCCTGACGTAGCCGTAATGACAGTTTGGCACAACTCAAACACTAAACTCGTCAAAAACTCAATTTTACGTTGGCGGACGAACGTATTTGGCAACCGTTGGAGATGCTCAATAACCATTCTTTATTCTATTGTCGTACTCCGTATTGATAATTACCATCCTAAAATAACTAACAAATCAACCGTTTATGTTGACTGTCAATGTAAATAACAATCTACACCCATATATTTAAATTAAAAATTTCACATATTTCACAAATATTATCATATCATACATGAACTATTCAAACACCAAGTCTTTACATAAATAATTAGGAAGTACAAAAGAGCCTGTAAACATTGATAGATATACAAAAATTAGGAAGTTGAGTGAGCACATTCGCTTTGGTCTTCTTTGGAAGATTTATGATGTGTCAATGTGTCTAAATTCTTCTCTTTATCATTAGTTCATAAAAAAGAATAAAGAACGAAATTAAACTCAACCTTACTGCAACCAAGAAAAGTGTTGTATAGAATTTACTTTAGAGTACATATATTCCATTAAAATGTCACAGGTGGTCTAAAGGAAATACAACAACGAAAGTTTGAAAGAAAATGCTATGAATAAATTAATTTGTAAAAAACGTTTCATTCATGTAGAGGCAAAAGAAATGGTTTTCTATACCCCAACTCATTAAATGCCCTCTTTGTATGTCCAATCAAGTGCTAGAATATGATTGTATATGAACACTGAGTTTCTCAAATCTCAAGTGATAGTCTCATGTGGTCTGCCTCTTTTATTTCTTTTTGTTTCACAGGTTTCCAAAATTGGATGCATGATGGAAAGACCTGCACAAGTTCTTAAGAGTATTCAAACAATTACTAAATAAATTCATAAATAAGAAAGCATTACACAAAAACAATTTTAAACTTATCAAGCAACACAATTGCAAGTTAAAATTACAAAACCATTGGTATTTCATATCTGAAAAATTAGGATTTAAAAAAGAGAAAAGAATTCATTAAAATAAAAAGGATGAAATACACTGACTCAACACAATATGCAAAGCAAATTTAAGATAAGGTTTCCTTATGATAATAAACAACACATAAGGTCACAACCGCAATAAAAATACTCAGTATCAAAGAGCTTTCTAGTATCTCTAAATATGCATAACAATGTGATTTTGATAATTCATGAAAACAATCATAACTTACCATGCTTTCTGTCAGTGTGCTCCAACTAATAATGGATTTCATTGGCACTTTGTACACCATGTTCCCCCAAAATGTCTTCTGCCCTTAATCTAAAAATTGGAAACCTTCTATTCTTAATCCAAAACTTATAAACATTTACAAAATTAAATTGGAAACCTTCTATTCTTAATCCAAAACTTATAAACATTTACAAAATTAAATGTTCCATCCAAAATTTTATTAATACTGGCAGTTAATATCAATTGAAGATGATTTAATTACATATATTGATATGTATGTGTGAATATAAACTCATGCAGTTCAATAAAAAATTAAACTTCAATGTCATAAAAAGAAACCTCAAAAGGTATTAAAAAAGAAAAAATAAAAAAAGAAATGTGATATGATCTATGATACTACCAAAACCATGTAAATAAGATAGACCTACTATTTATTCCATCCACGATTGTCAATTGTTAAGAAGCAGATTTTCACTCAATTTCTTACAGAGCAATGATCATCGTTAGAAACCACCAAATCATAGAGTTAAAGATCAATCTCATATTTAAAATAAGTTTGAGAGTATCACTACTAGAAATTAAGGTCTTACCTGCGGATTTAAGCTAAGGAAACACGTACCGGATTTATCGGGGAACTATTTTCATCTCCAACAGTCAACTCAACATAGGTTCATTAGATGGGGTCCACGGTGCTATGGGTTCATTAGATGGGTCCACTGTGCCACATTATATTGAAGCAACTCATTTAACTTATCTAAAATTGAGTTTTTGATGAGTTCACGTTGGAGTTGTCCCAAGTTGTCATACGTCGGTACTTTCATAATTAAATAATAATAAATTGATAACTGTTACTTTTTTTAATTTATTAATAATAATAAATTTATAACCGTTACCTTTTTTTTTTAATTAATTTATGACCGTTATCTTTTTAACTTATTAATAATAATAATTTTATGACCGTTACATTTTTATTAATTTATGACCGTTAACTTTTTTAATTTATGACCGTTGGCTTTTTTTACCATTAATTTGTATATGAAATACATTTTCTTATTAATTAGAACAATTTGTTTTTCTTACTCTTACTTTTTCTTTCACAATTTTTGTTACATAAGTTTTTTTCTTTAAGCATTTGTTAACAATATTTTTTTACTTATTTTTTCATTTTATTGTTTCAAACAAATATTGTTTGTGGCAAATGAATCCAAATCAATATAATCTTCAACAATCTTGAGTGCATTTTTTGCAAAATTATCACCACACTGTCTGATATTCAAAGGAGAGCAAGTATCCATGAAAAACGAAGTCATCAACAACTTCAAACAGATTTAGTATGACATATTTGAGAGAAATTTAATAGGACATATTTGAGAGCGTTTTGGACACGAGTATAACGAAATTTAAATTTATTATTTACTTTTATCACTTTTAATTATTTATGTCATGTATTTAACATTTAATTTTTATTATTGTTATAAAAATTTAAGTTCAATTTTATTTTAAATTTAAATTAAAATAATGTATAATAATATAAATTGAAATATTTAAATTAATATTTTAAGTTGTAATAAAATTAAATATAAATAAAAAATTAATGTATAAATTAAAATGATGAGACCTAATATGGTTCTTATAATTGTTTCTCAAGGATGTCTAAAGCCGCAGGTAACTTACCTGTGGATAATTCCGCTGGAACATATTTTGTAAACTTAAGGCATTTGCTTACGAATTTTCATGCAGAACAAATCTGCAGTACTATTCCTGCGAATGTTTTCCAAGTATTTTCGGAGCTGGAAATTTTGATAATATGTTTCATTTTGTGCTGGTTTTTATTTTATTTTTGATTTATATGAAAATTTGAACTAAAAATATATGAAAACATAATTATAAATACATTTTTGAAGTCTTTAATATTAGTCTTTAGTTAGAATACTATTGCAATACTCCGAAAATAAAATTTATATCATATTCACACATACTAAATATTAATTAAAGCATGATAAAAAAAAAACTAAAGTATAATCAATGAACTTCTTAGGGAAACAGAGCACATTAAAATTTTGATTATAATGTAAAAACCAAAGGCTTTACTTTATAGAAAACATGAGCATAATATATACACACACATTGTACAATGATAGTAAATTACTATATTTGAAATAATATTTAAATTAAAGACTTTTGAAAAAAAGTGAACATATAAACTAAAATATTTCAAAAACTGGTAAACAATATATGTCCCTTTATCTCCTTAAATGTTAAGCAGGAGGGACAACTGGTGAAGTAGGATTAACAATCTTCTTTCTTTACTTTTGCTCCAGTTGCTTACCAGGAACAAAACTCCATGCAACAACCTGATGCATAAAACATGAAGAGGAGAGTGCTCAGTCAAAAAGTTGCTCATAGTCATACATGACCAAAGTAAAGTTTATTGGGCAAATCCAGTATCCTATCATTTCACTTCTTCGATGTCATCAAACCATAATTTGAGATTGATTCAATGAAACAATAATCTGAGAGAAATTCAAGCTTCATAAAAGAAACTTACATCTTTTTAAAATATTTGCAAGACCAAGTGCTAGCACATTGATATTCACAATTAGCCAGAGGAAATACCTTATATAAAAGCATTTCCCCATGCTCAATCCGTTCATTTTCTGGAGGATAATCATCTTCTAATGCCCCTTCATATGCTTCCAGAATTTCAATAGCTTTTGATGCTCTGTTTCGTATTTGAAGTTCAGTACAACAAACAACCACAATAAAATTTTAAAAAAATTTCCATTTCAATAGCACCTATCAATGATACCAAGGCCAGGGTACAGGCATGATAGATTGAAAAAAAGGCATTTACACCTTTCTATGCACCATTTCTGCTTATAAGAAATGGAAGGGAAAAGCAAAAACAAAGGCAGCATACCTTCAATCCTTGATGAAATCATATGTTGATAGAGTGTAATGCCTAAAAAGATCTAGAATCAAAAGTTGAATCGTTTTTACACTGAAATGACATATATAGGTAGGTTGTATTCTAGCTCCCTAATTGTGAAATTACGAAATTAAGAAAAAGACACTGCAAATGAATGAATGATTGAGTAGGTTTTCAAAAAGTGTAACTCCAAAGATTATCTCCTCCTCCTCCTTAGATTAAGATTAATTTCAAAACTGAATAAACTCCAACTAGTTAGAGGTCTACCTAAGCTTAGTTACAAAACTGAAATTATGTGTGAAACTTGTCAAAAGGGAAAACAAACAAAAAAAACATATTTATCCCTAAGAACTCAGTCTCTACCTCAAAGCCCCTTGAGCTCTTGCATATAGATCTCTTTGTGCCAGTGAAAACAGCCTCTCTAAGTGGAAAGAAATATGGCTTTGTTATAGTAGATGATTATACTAGATGGACATGGGTAAAGTTTTTTAGAAGTAAGGATGAAATCCACAAAGTATTTATCACATTTTGCAAACAAATAATGAATGAAAAAGGTCTTAAGATTGTAACAATTAGAAGTGATCATGGAGGAGAATTTAAAAACAAGTATTTTGAAAGTTTTTGTGATGAGAATAGAATCTCTCACAATTCTCCTCTCCTAGAACACCCTAACAAAATGGAATTGTAGAAAAAAAGAATAGATCACTCCAAGAAATGGTCAGAACCATGTTAAATAATACTGCATGTTATATTCAAAATAGAGTCTATATTAGATATATATTGAATAAAACACCATATGAACTGTGGAAAGGTAAAAAGCCTAACATCTCTTATTTTAAACAATTTGGTTGTACGTGTTATGTGTTAAACACTAAGGATAACCTTGGTAAATTTGATTCTAGATCTCAAAAGTGTACCTTCATTGGATACTCTGAAAGATCCAAGGCTTATAGAGTGTTTAATAGGGAAACTCATATTGTGGAAGAATCCATACATGTTAAATTTGATGACAAACAGCTTGACCTTGAAAAGTCAAAGCAAGATGATGATAGTGCAGGTTTATCTGAACCAAAGGAAGTAGATGTAGACAAACCAGAAGAACTTGAAAAATCAGTGAATACAAGCAAATCAGAAGAATATGACAAATCTTCAAAGAATGAATCTGATCAAGTCAGAAATAGTCAAGATAAGTCAAAAGAAAGATCCAGATGGAAGTACCATGATTATGATTATGCTGGAGATAAACTTGAGAGAAAAAGCACCAGTGACAATTGCACATTTTTAGGTGACAACTTAATATCTCGGTCAAGTAAGAGACAAAACACCATTGCAATGTCAACAGCAGAGACTGAGTACATTTTAACAGCTGGCTGCAGTTCTCAACTACTTTCGATGAAACATCTACTTGAAGACTACAACATCCTAGAATCCAACATTCCCATCTATTGCGATAACACTTCTGCCATTTGTCTAGCCAAATACCCTATGTTACATTCTAGAGCTAAACACATAGAGATCAAACACCACTTCATTAGGGACTTTGTTCAAAAAGGGGTATTAACATTTAATTTGTAGACACTGAACACCAATGGGCTGACATATTCACCAAACCACTACCTGAAGATAGGTTTGACTTCATCAAGAAAAACCTAAACCTTACCTTCATACCTGACTGATATTGTGATAACTTTAAAGTAGTTTTGTTTTACATTAGTTTATTTATACTATATTCATGTTTTTCAAAAAAAAAAAAATAAAAAAAAAGGAGACAAATTTTCAATTTCAAGTCTTTTTGTTTGATGACAAAAGGGGGAGAAATATATTTGATAATGTGGGGGAGAAAATGATACTAAGACTTAAGGGGAGCCTTAAGTTGGGGGGTGTAACAACCCAAATTTTTTTTATTTTTTTTTTAAACAAACTAAAATCAAATCCATAAATAAAGAAATACTTTTGGATAAAATATTTAAGTCGTAACACAACGACAAAGTCAACAATAATTACAGACAGCGGAAACGATTTTGAAATGAAAGTCCAAAGTATTTAAACAGAGAAAATACACCTTGGCTATGAGTCTTAACAGACATAGCTCATACCCCTGGGGTATTCTCGGCAGACACCTGCACAAAAGCACTGTCCCAAGAATTTTAACTTCTGCACGTCACATCAAAAAAATGATACAATGACCCATCAAAATAAAAGTCAAGCTGACAATATAAGGTATAGGTACAGTCTTCCAAAATGAAATAAATACAACCACAAAAGAAAGACATCTAACCTCTATACAACCATCTAATCTGATCATGCTACAAAATCTATCCAACCCGGGTGATCTCCACGCGCTCTGCAAAAATCCTTCTGGCATAGCCACGGTCAGATAAGACTAACTACCCTCCTGTCTCTAGGGCACTCAACCGATAGTAAGGTCCTGATCCTCATCTGAGGGCAAAGCCCATATTTCCACAATAATTGTAAAGGTCACCGATCGAAATTAACAAATATCACATAGCATTTAAATTTTAAATGCACAAAATAACTTTTCAACTTAGCATACATCTAGAAAGGATTTTCATATGCCAAACATTCATAATCAAAGTTGAAAAATGAAGTTTTTAACAAAACTGCACTGTCGTATTCGAATACAACATCCTTGTATTCGAATACAATGTCATTTCAGAAGTCAGTAGCAAAAACAACACAACTGTATTCGACTAAAACACCCTCGTAGTCGAATACAAGTGCGAAGTCAGTGAAAAATCCTGCACATTTGTATTCGACTACAACATCCTCGTAGCCGAATACAAGTGCTAAGTCAGTGGCAAAAATAGCACAACTGTATTCTACTACAACTTCCTCGTAGCCGAATACAAGTGCGAATTCATAAGTCAGTAGCAAAAACAGCATAACTGTATTCGAATACAGTCCTGTTGTATTCGAATACAACTGTGAAAATTGCAGATTTTCAGTTTTAAAAACGTTTCGAAATCATTCAACACTTTCAACACCAAGTCAATCAATCACACTTATCAATAACGGCATAATCACAAACAATAATCGTGTATACCATCACAGTATATCAAACATTACTCGCGTGCCAAGCACCCTAATGCAATGCGTATATGCCAATGTACATGATTCTGGAATTCCAAACCAAAACCCTTCTCGAAGGGGCGTAAATCATAATTGTACCGCATATCACAAGCCTTGTACTAATTACCAAGGTGCCACCCATCACAGGCCCGCACGATTTACTAAAGTGTCGCCTATCACATGCCTTACACTGTTTTCTAGAGTGCAATCGCTCACAGATCAACACATTCTAAAGTGCAATCTCTCACAGATCAGCACAACGCGATAATCCTCGTAAGGATAAGATGAACCAACAAGTCACATGGCATCATCCTGTGGCCCATCCGGTCATCACTATCACCATGGCCCATCCGGTCACCATGTACTATGAAAATGCATGAGCATACTCTGACTCTTTTCACCACAACCATTAAGTAAATGCAACAATTAAAAGATTCCCCATTTTTAATACTCATTAAACACTAATGATTTTTCAAATTCAACACATAGCATACTCCAACATATATAACACATAATCCAACAATTCACACCAAATTATATCAATTCATTTTTCCACAAAATCCACACATAAAACACATCTAAAAAAATTCATAATATTAATTATGAACACCTCAATCACACCAAACATGAATCACCACAATTCAACCAAATCATATCAACTCATTTTTCCACAAAATCCACACATAAAACACATCTAAAAAATTCCTAATATTAATTATGAACACCTCAATCACACGAAACATGAGTCACCACAACCCACACCGCAAACACATTAAATTCAACTTCCACAATTTCACCCATAAAACACATTAAATTCATTTTCCACAAAACTACACCTGAAACACATCAAATTTATTTTCCACAAATTTCACATATAAGGTCCTAAATGCAAACTAAAAGTTTGGAAGGAGCGCTTACCTCAATGGTAGCTCGAACAACCGATTACGGCACCGCGATTAATTCTGGTAAAAACTTTGTTCGCGACGTCGCATCCAAAGTTGGCTCACTAGCACCGTAGCGTGGAGATGAGCAACTTTCTCTTATGTCACTTCTCGAGATGGAGCTCAAAAGTTGAAGAAAAGTGGAGGTTTGTGTTTGGTGGTTTTGAAAACCACTAACACTATGGTTTCGAAAAAACAGAGGAAGAAAGAAAAGAAAGCACGCGAAGCAGGGAGAAATGTTTTGCTTTCTTTCTTCTCTGATTCCTTGCCTTCACACACACACACACACACACACACACACATATATATATATATATTTATATTTAAACCAAACCAACAAATAATTAAAACTCTTACACACATCACTTCACTCACATCTCAACTATTTTGATAAAAATATCTACTCTTGTTGCAACTCAATTGACAGATAAAATTTTCAGCAACCAGAGATATTTTTAACAAAACTGTCTGTTAATAAATCATTCGTAACATAAATAAATTAGTGGCTCGACATATAAAAATAAAAGTGTAAGAAAATTGATTGTAATTTTTTTGTTTGAGTCTTGAATTGTAAAATATTATTTATGCAATGAACTCTCTTGTCGGCTTCTTTATATAATACTTATCCTGTTTCATTATAAGAGTTTCATTTAAGTTGTTTATATTTCTTAAGAAAATGATTAATTGTGATGTAATAAATAATAGTAAATTAGTGAAAAAAATGTAATTAATGGTTCATTACTAAATTGAATTGGTTTGAAATAATTAAATATTACAAATGCAACAATTTTTTTTGGGAAAAATACTAATGCAACTATTAATATGAGAAATAGGGAGTAGCAAGGAGGTTGCTATTTTTATGCAACTAACTCTCTCTTTCAAACTTTCAATTCAAAATTATAATGTTTGGTAGACACTTATATTATAGATAAAATGAGGTATTAAATGAGTGTATCCAAATTCCTGATGTAAGTATCTTATTATTATTCTCATAAATCTTTCATTCTATTTTTATGAAAGGAAGTAGTAATAAAATAAAAAAATAGTTTTTTTAGAAAAAATAAAGTAGTTGAGAGATAAGCAATGTGAACCACAATACCAAACACAATTCCTAAGTTTGAGATAAAAAATTATTAATAATAAAGAATTTATCGCATTGCTTAATAGAAAAGACATATGAATTGAAATAAGTAATTAGTATGGAACTCGTGCCAAATGCGGATGAGATAATTACCTAGATGAATTTTTATGGAATATCTTTTTAAATGATTTTTAGTTGAATATGATTTTTTCGATTTTTTAATTCATATGATTATATATAGATTTGTGCTAAAGTTTCAAATTCCATATTTTAAACTTTCTTTTTATAAAAATGAAAGATGAAAAAAAAATTCAATCGATTTCAAATTTAAGCAAAATGTTTTTCTATTTGTAAAATGTTTAATGTATTTTTTACATCTTCTATGCAAAAATGTTCTAAACACTTTATATATGAATATTGAATATCATATAGATTGTAAAGGGAAAAGGAATGATTTTATTAAGAGATATGTTCAAAGGATTGGGTACCAAAAATATACCAATGTTTTAAATTTA
>JBBPBQ010000003.1:29552848-29621602 GCA_037974755.1 Cicer yamashitae
ATTTTTTTTTATATGAGATATTATTGCATTAATATATTTTTTGTTATTTTTAGAGGTGTATTGAATTAAGATCTGAAAAATTTTTAAAACATTAATATGTGATGCTTGATGTATTCAATCAAGATTTTAATATAATTAAAATAAGTTTTGAGGTATTCAATTATGACTATTTGAATTTTTTAAACAAAGTGTAGAAATCTAATGGTATTCAATCAAAACATTTTACAACTTACTAAAAGTCTTGTGGTATTCAAGATCTTTTAAATTTAAATGGATTCTTTTCAAAAAATGAATTTAATGGAATTTTGTTAGAATTTTTAGTGAATTTTTAGTAGGAAAAAGTCTTTCGAATTTAGAATTAATAGTTAAATATGTTTTAGTCCCTAAAAGATTTCCATTCTTATAAAATAGTTAGGACAAAAAATGGACAAATTTTTTTATAGAGACTAAAAAATATTTGGTGATTGGGGTTAGTGTATGCTAATAATATTTAGAAAAATGTGGTCAACAAAGTGCATGAAGGAAACAATCAAATGTGTTCCTTGTAATTTGTGAAATTATTGTGATAGTTATGTGATTGTGACATTAGATGGTAAAACATGTATTTATAGGGGTTCTAATTAAAGATAACAATAGTTGGAAATTGCAATTGTATTCAATGAGATGAAACTAGTGATTTTTCTGATGTTTTTTCTATACAATAAAGGGGGAAAATATGTACTCAAGAAGAACACAATATAGGAAGAGTGGTCTTAGAATAATAGCCTTAATATAGGGGTGCTAATTTAAGATATTGGCCACCACTCTTCCTATATTGTGTTCTTCTTTCATATATCTTTTCCTCCTCACCATAATTTCTATATCTTCTTTATTTTTCTCTATCTCTCTTTCCGTACCTTCTCATCATAATCTTCATATCTTTCTTTTTCTTTATATCTTTTTTCATACTTACTTTCCTCCTTACATAATCTTTATATCTTCTTGTCTCCTCATGAAATCTATGTATCCTTTTGCCCTTGATTTCAAACTCATTTTTATTTTGAGAAGATCTTCTATGATGACATCTCCTATCTCTTTGATTCACAAGCTATTCTCTCAAGGCATTCATTTGAGTATTCTAATTTTTCGTAAATTGATCCATAAGAGAAACGGTTCTAGGAGATGAGAGGTTTCGTTCACTTCCACTCATGATTTCAACAGGTCAACAAGTACAACAATTATCAAGCAAATAATAAGAGCAACTTAAAAAAATAAAAATAAGACCCCTAACACTCACTAAGTGTTTACACTCAAGAAATGTATTACTCGTGTATATCACTCAATGATGACTTTTTTCAATGATGTGCACTCTTGTGTTTTTAAGTCGACAAAAGTTATCAACACAATGTAATAAGTCCAGAAAAGTTATCAACACAAGATTTTAAGAAGGAAAACTCTAAGACAAAACTAAGAGAGTTTAAAATGAGAAATAAAATAAAAAACTAAGTAAATGAAGACACCCTCAAATAGATTATCAAAGAAATATGAAAGATTAAAATTGAATGACTAAGTGATCCAAATATGTGGGAGGTAAGGTACTAAAATCAAAATTGCAATGCCTAAAAGAGGTAACATAATGCAAAAAAAAATTATGTTTCAATGTGCACAATTCTGGATTTTTTTTTTGTTTGCAAAATGTCTTTTTTTCAAAAGTGTTTTTGTGTAGAAATACTTTTTCGCATCACTTATATTTTCAGATTTTTCTCTGCATATTTGCATATTTTCAGGTTTTTATAATCAATTTAGAGGAATCAGACATGTATAGAAGAAAAAAAAAATTGCAAGGGAAATTTTGGATCAAAGACAGTTGCAAGTGAAGTTAATGAAATGCAATTTTTTTTTCCAGCAACTCTAGATTTTGAATTTCACCAAAAATGAAGCAAATAATCATCAAACTAAATTTTTGCACACATATTATAACACTTATAATCAACTAACAACTCAAGATTACACAAAAAGAAAAATCAAATTTCAAGAAATTAACCTAAAATTTCAAATTTTCCAAGAACTTCAAGAACATAAAAAACTTGAAAACATAAATTAAGGACAAAGATTATCACTTGGTGACAAGCTCTAATACCAAATGATGTGGATTTTGTTGGTTCCACATGAGATGATAGATCTACCAAGTTGTAATACCCCAATTTTGTTCAACCAATTAGAAATAATTAAAAAAAAAGTAAATATATGTCTGAAAAACATTTCGCAATTATTATTAATGAAGGTGCAAACACGAGAAGGGGGGGGGGGGGAGTTGAATTGTGTTTGCCAAAGCTGACAACTTTTTGATAATTTAAAAATAAATAAAAAACTAGTTTGGTTTTGGTGACTTACTTAGAGTATAAGCAATCGGATTCAGAGGCAGCAAGCAATGAAAGCATAAATAATTTGATACATAGATTTATCCTGGTTCACCACTAACTTGGCTACATTCAGTCCCCTTATTCAGAAGGCTTTAATCCACTAATTCAAATACCTTGAGTTACAAAGCACCTGACCCTCCAAGCCAGTCTTCCCAAACAGCCTGAAAACCCCAGACTTTTGAGGAACTAACCACCTAGATCCTACAAGCCAAGTCTCATTCTAACAACCTGACAACCCCATATTGAAGAAGGAACTAAACCACTATCGAGTTGGATACAAAAGATTGGAATTTGAGTAGTTGCTTCTATAAAGCTGATGATAATAATAACTCTCACACTCTAAGAAAAGAACACTCAGAAAATATTTCTAACTCGAACAAGTGTTTCTCTCTTTGAACTCTAAGACTACCCTTTTATGCTTTTCGATGATTTTCTTCTTTAGCCTTGAGTATCTATCTATAGTTAAAATTTGGGCTTCAATTTAGTCCTTGTTTAATTATGAATTGTATTTTTTCAGATCGCGTTTATAAATTCTTCAAATTGATTCTATTCATATTTTGTTGTAGATAAATCTTGATCAAATCTTCTTCAAATCTTGATCAAATCTTCTTCAAATCTTGATCAAATCTTGATCAAATCTTCTTCAAATATTCTTCAGATCTTGTTCAAATCTTCAACAAATCTTGACCATATTTTCTTTCATACTCTTTGAAGTCAAATATATTGTTCTCAATAAATACTCTTGTTATCATAAAAAACTCTAAGTATAAAATGAGTTTGGTTCCAACAATCTACCCCTTTTTTATGATGACAAAATTTGTATTATTGATAACAACTTTTCTTTGTATTTCTTTGACTCCCCCTAAGTTAGGGCTTCCCCTAAGTATATCTAACATTTTCTCCCCACTTTATCAAATATATTTCTCCCCCCTTTTGTCATCAGATAAAAAGACATGAAAGTGAGACTTTTTTTTTTCCATTTTTTTTTTCATTTTTTTTGAATAACATGAATATAATATAGTACAAGAAAATATAAAATTAATGTAAAACTAAACTACTTTAAAGTTATCACAACATCAGTCAGGTATGAAGGAAGGTAAAATTTAGGTTTTTCTTGATGAAGTCAAACCTATCTTCGAGTAGTGGTTTGGTGAATATGTCAGCCCATTGGTGTTCAGTGTCTACAAACTGAATGTTTAGTACCCCTTTTTGAACAAACTCCCTAATGAAGTGGTGTTTGATCTCTATGTGTTTAGTTCTAGAATGTAAGATAGGGTTTTTGCTTAGACAAATGGCGGAAGTGTTATCACAATAGATGGGAATGTTGGATTATCGAATTTTGTAGTCTTCAAGTTGATGTTTCATCCAAATTAGTTGAGCATTGCAGCCAACTGCTGAAATGTACTCAACCTCTGCTGTTGACATTGCAATGGTGTTTTGTCTCTTACTTGACCAAGATATTAAGTTGTCACCTAAAAATGTGCAGTTGATACTAGTGCTCTTTCTCTCAAGTTTATCTCCAGCATAATCAGAATCACAGTATTCATTAAGTTTGTACTTAGGAGATTTGTTGTAGAAAAAGGTAAGTTTGGTAGTGCCTTTTAGGTATCTAAGGATTCTCTTAACAAGAGTTAAATGTGATTCGTTCGGATCAGCTTGAAATCTTGCACATACACATACACTAAATATGATGTCAGGTATGGAAGTGGTAAGGTAAAGTAGGGATCCTATCATTCCTCTATAGGTTTTTGGTCAACTTTTTCGCCTAAATCATCTTTTTCAAGTGAACAAGTAGGGTGCATTAGTGTAGCCATAGGTTTCCAATCACTCATCTTAAACTTCCTAAGAAGCTCTTTTGTATGTTTAGTTTGATGAATGTACATACCTTTTTGACTTTGCTGAATTTGTATCCCTAAAAAGAACTTAAGTTTTCCCATCATACTCATTTGCAATTCAAGCTGCATCAATTTAGAAATTTTTTGACAAAGAGTGCTATTAGTAAATCCAAAAATAATGTCATCAACTTAAATTTGGATAATAAGAATGTTATCTCCTATTGATTTTCTAAAAAGTGTATTATCTACTTGTCCTCTTTCAAAGTTATTTTTAAGCAAGAAGTTACTAAGTCTATCATATCACGCCCTAGGTGCTTGTTTTAGACCATAAAGTGATTTTCTAAGTTTAAAAACATGATTTGGAAATTCAGAACTTTCAAAACCTGGCAGTTGTTTAACATAGACTTCTTCACTTATATAACCATTTAGAAAAACACTTTTAACATCCATTTGAAATAATGTAATGTTATTATTTGCAGCAAAATAAAGTAGAATACGAATAGCTTCTAACATGGCCACTAGAGCAAGTGTCTTAGTGTAATCAATGCCCTCTTGCTGACTGTAGCCTTGTGCGACAAGTCTTGCCTTGTTTCTTACCACTTCACATTTTTCATTTAGCTTGTTTCTGAAAACCAACTTGGTTCCAATAATGTTCTTCTTTGGTCTAGGTACTAGATCCAAAACATCATTCCTCTCAAAATCATTTAACTCTTCTTGGATTGCAAGAATCCATCCATCATCTGTCAATGCTTCATCAATAGAGCTAGGCTCAATCGATGAGAGTAAGCCAAACAAACTGGTATCTTTAAGTGATGATCTGGTCTTCAAAAAGGATCACTTGCACTTCCAATGATTAGAGTTTTAGGATGAGATGACTGGTACTTCCATCCAGATCTTTCTACTGACTTATCTTGACTATTTCTTACTTGATCAGATTCATCCTTTGAAGATTTCTCATATTCTTCTGATTCGATTGAAACCTTTGATTTTCATGTTCTTTTGGTTTGTCTGCATCTGCTTCCTTTGGTTCCGATAAACCTGCACTATCATCATCTTGCTTTGACTTTTCAAGGTCAAGCTGTTTGTCATCAAATTTAACATGTATGGATTCTTCCACAATATGAGTTTCCCTATTAAACACTCTATAAGCCTTGGATCTTTCAGAGTATCCTATGAAGGTACACTTTTGAGATCTATAATCAAATTTACCAAGGTTATCCTTAGTATTTAACATATAACAAGTACAACCAAATTGTTTAAAATAAGAGATGTTATGCTTTTTACATTTCCACAATGCATATGGTGTTTTATTCAATATAGATCTAATATAGAATCTATTTTGAATATAACATGCAATATTAATTGCTTCAGCGCAAAAGTGTTTTGCAACATTCATATCATTCAACATGGTTTTGGCCATTTCTTGGAGTGGTCTATTCTTTCTTTCTACAAATCCATTTTGTTGGGGTGTTTTAGGAGAGGTGAAGTTTTGAGAGATTCCATTCTCATCACAAAATCATTCAAAGAACTTGTTATCAAATTCTCCTCGATGATCACTTCTAATTGTTACAATCTTAAGACCCTTTTCATTCATTATTTGTTTGCAAAATGTGATAAACACTTTGTGGGATTCATCCTTACTTCTTAAAAATTTTACCCATGTCTACCTAGTGTAATCATCTACTATAACAAAGCCATATTTCTTTCCACTTAGAGATGTTGTTTTCATTGGCCCAAAGAGATCTATATGTAAGAGCTCAAAAGGCTTTGAGGTAGAGATTGAGTTCTTAGGGTTAAAGGAGTTTTTTGTTTGTTTTCCCTTTTGACAAGCTTCACACATGATTTCAGTTTTGTAACTAAGCTTAGGTAGACTTCTAACTAGTTGAATTTTATTCAGTTTTGAAATTAATCTAAGGTTTGCATGACCTAATCTTTTGTGCCAAATTAGTTTCTCTTTATTTACTGACATAAGACACTTAACCTCTTGTTTCTCTAGAATAAACATATTTATCTTATAAATGTTGTTTTGCGTCTGACCTGTAAAGAGTACAGATCCATCCTTCTGACTAATTGCCTTGCACGTTTTTTTTATTGAATCTAATATCATAATTATTATCACTTAACTGATTAATACTTAATAAACAAACAAGACATTTAAAAAACAAGACATCTTTAATAGAAGGGGAAGTACCATTACCAACTGTACCTTGACCAATGATCTGGCCTTTTTGCTTACCTCCAAAAGTCACTGTGCCTTCTTTGCTCAAAGTTAGTTCTTGGAACATAGACTTTTCTCCCATCATATTTCGCGAGCATCCATTGTCCAGGTACCATGATTGTTGAGGACATCTTCAACAAAGATAATTATTGTCTTTCCTTGTATTTAACATGGGACATGATAATTTGGAGTGACCTTTCTTAGAGAAAACAGTACACCAGATATCAGAGGGAATAGGTTTAGGTTCAGTTACAGTTTCTTCAAATCCTATACCTCTTTTACCATTTCTACTAACTCCATAAATCATAGAAGCATATTTGCTTCTTTTCATACCATTAGCAAGAAAATCTTGAAATACTTGTTCATGCTTAACAGAGTTACATGTGGTATTTTCAATTGATGTTGAACTATGATTGCTTTTTAGAGTTAGATTTTTAGCCTTAAGTTCATCAATATTAGTTTTCAAATTTGCATTCTCTGTTTTAAGTTTAGTAATATTAGTTTTCAGAGTTGCATTTTCTGTTTTAAATTCAACACTTTGATTCTTTAAAGCATTAACTTTTTCAGTTAGATTTGTATTTTCTTTCCTAAGTGTTTTCAGATTTAAAGACAATTTGTGATTATTATTTAAAAAATCATTTATAGCATTAATTAAATCAGATCGAGTAAAGTCAGAAAATATCTCAATTTCTTCATCCCATGTAACCAATAGACTCTTCTTCTTGGGTCTGGAATCTTTCCTCTGGTGTTCCGTTTCTCCATATTTGAACATTCTGACTTGATATGTCCAGGTTCATTGCATCCATAGCAGGTGATGCTTTACTTGTCATATTTATCATCATTCCCTCTGTTGGATTGCTTGGAATATCTTTGGGGAAATTTCTTCTTTTTGTTGTGCCACATCTTTTGAATTTTTCTGGATATGAAGGCAATCTCCTTTTCCTCTGAGTTCAGATTCTGATTATCTTAATCACTATCCTCTGATTCTGATGTTGCCTTTAGAACCTTCTTCTTCTTAGATTTGAAGGCCAGAGTCTTGTTCTTCTTCTGGGGCTCATCTTCTTCATGCTCAATTTCATGTGATACGAGAGAGCTAATTAATTCTTCCAGCTTTAGAGTATTAAGATCCTTTGCTTCCTGAATGGCAGTGATCTTAGGTCTCCACTTGCTTGTCAGACTCCTAAGAATTTTCTTCACATGATCAACAATAGTATAACTCTTCTCAAGTACCTTTAATCCTGAGACCAGGGTCTGGAATCTAGAAAACATTGTTTCAATGTCTTCATCTTCTTGCATCTTGAACAACTCATACTTTTTGACTAAGAGGTTGGCCTTTGCTTCCTGAACTTGCTTGCTTCCTTCATAGGTTAAAATCAGACTATCATAAATACTCTTTGTTGTCTCTTTGTTGGTGATCTTCTTCTGATCAGCATTCATCTCCTTTCTGCTGATCAACTTTTTGATAATTTATAAATAAATAAAAAACTAGTTTGGTTTTGGTGACTTACTTGGAGTAGAAGCAATCAGATTCAGATGCAGCAAGCAATGAAAGCATAAATAATTTGACACATAGATTTATCTTGACTCACCACTAACTTGGCTACATCCAGTCCCCTCATTCAGAAGACTTTAATCCACTAATTCAAATACCTTGAATTATAGAGCACCTGACCCTCCAAGCAAGTCTTCCCAAACAGCTTGACAACCCCAAACTTTTGAGGAACTAACCACCTAGACCCTACAAGCCAAGTCTTCTTCTAACAATTTGACAACCTCAAATTGAAGAAGGAACTAAACCACTATAGGGTTGGATACAAAAGATTGGAACTTGAGTAGTTGCTTCTAAAAAGCTGATGATAATATTAACTCTCACACTCTAAGAAAATATTTCTAACTCGAACAAGTGTTTCTCTCTTTGAACTCTAAGACTACGATTTTTCTGCTTTTCGTTGAACTTCTTCTTCAGCCTTGAGTATCTATTTATAGTTAAAATTTGGGCTTCAATTTAGTCCTTCTTAAATTCTGAATTGTATTTGGTTCAGATCACGTTTGTAAATTCTTCAAATTGATTCTATTCATATTTTGTTGTAGATAAATCTTGATCAAATCTTCTTTAAATCTTCATCAAATCTTCTTCAAATCTTCTTCAAGTATTCTTCAAATCTTGTTCAAATCTTCTACAAATCTTGACCATATCTTCTTTCATACTCTTTGTAGTTCTCATAAAATACTCTTGTTATCATAAAAATCTAAGTATAAAATGAGTTTGGTTCCAACAATTAGATCGAAAAAAATCATCGTTTTATAAAATCTGACCAAATGTTTTGTGCATATTTACCTTATTCCTAGTACAAGAACAAAAAATAAATAAATAAATAAATGTGCTCTCTTGTCCAGAGCCCCTTCTTTCACTTCATCCCCCTTCTCCTTCTTTTTAGGTTCCTTGTTTTTTTTTCTTCCTTTTATCTAATAAGGTTAAAATTTTCACTCATAATGAACTCAATCAAAAAGGTGTGTCACTTTTTTCTCTAATTATCTAAGGTTGCTTGAGGATTGCTGCTAAACAATAGAAAAATCATACATCATTTTATCTTGTGGACACAAAGATTCATCCTTGTGGTCTATAAATTGAGATAAAAATTCATCAATCAGAAGGAGAAAATGGGGATGAAGTACAAAATTTGGATTGAAAATAAAAACAGAGAAGAAAAAAGAGAGGTTTTTCTTGATAAAAAAAACTAAGCAAACGTTAGATTCTGGAACAAGAATGAATTTGAGTAGAGAAGAAAAAACAACCCAACTTCATCATCAAAATCATATATTTCAAAATTAAAAGAAAAACATAGGAAAATAGAAACAGATAGTATCATTTTTTTTAGTTACCACCTGTAACCATTGCCAACCATCAACTGTGCACCGCCGCCGCCTTCTTCTTGGCTGCCATACACAGATCTGTCTCTATCACGTTTTGTTGTTTGCTTGCTGAAATTTCTGATTTCACGCTTAAAAATGATGTTTTTTTTTTTATTCGTTTAAAGATGAGATTACTGTTAAATGGTAAAAAAGTGAAAGAGATTATCTTAAAAAATAAGAAATACTCAACCTATAGGACTGTGAAATGGTGGTTTGATACTAAAATCTCGTCCATCCCTTTGAAGTTGATTTCTCATATCAGCTCCCCAGTTTCTATCTTTCCTATTAAGTCCTTTGACCACTTATGCTATTTCCCCATTGGTCACGGTTTAGCTTCTAAGAAAGCATATCTCTCTAGAGCAATTGTAGCAGCTCTGACACCCCTATCACATAATACATATTGGAAGATATGTAGGCTTTAGTTAGACTTACGTTATAGCAGAATCTGTTAAGTTCGACAGAGTAGGCTTCAATTTTTTTTTTTTAATTTGCACATAGTAGGCAACACGTTAGACAAAGTAGGCTTCAATTTTTTTCCGATCTGCACAACTTGCATTTTCATTTTAAAATTTTATTTGCCAAAAATAAAATCAAAGAAAATATTGGTTCAAATTATGTGTTGACAAAATTATTATTTCACGATAGTTCTAAAACTCGTTTTTTTTCTTCTATAAATTAATAAATTAATTCGAAATCAATTTTTAAATTTGATTAAATCAGAAGTGACATCTTTTTTAATATTTGAGTTGTTAAGACACAAGTTGTATTACTTGTTGGTTTTAAAACTCAATTTTAAAATCAAAAGTAATATAAAATATTCTTGAATGAATTAAATTAGATGTGACATATTTTTATTTCTTGAGTTTTTGAGACACGAGTTGTACAACTTGATAGTCCTAAAACTCACATTTGAAAATAATTATTCAAATCAAGTAAACTCTTTTTTTTTTTCATAAAAAAAAAACAATTCTATTTTTTATTTTATCAACAACAAAACAAATTTCTTTTAAATATAATCAACATATCCACATTTTCTACCCAAGAACTACGTAGCTTTGATTTCTCCATCACACTGGGAGATACGTACGAGCAAGATCACACTCTTGTCAAGTACATTAATAAAAATTTCTTTTTTTTTTCCCCCTCTTTTTCTTAAGCACGTTTGTTTCATAATCACATTCAAAATAATTGATATACATATTTAATAATAAGGAGAAATAAATATATTTAAGTTAATATTAATTTTCCACCATTAATTATAGGTAACCAACCGTATTTTAACGGATGTCGTAAAGTACTAATACCTTCCCTACGCATAATCGACTCCCGAACTCAAAATTAGGTTTCAAATACCATTTTTTTTTTCTATTTTTAAGGGTTTCTCAATATTTTCCCTATTTTAAAATAAATTTTGTTGGCGAATCCATTGAATTCGAGAAATACTTGAAATTTTAGGTCATGACACAAGTGATTTCTTCCAACAAAGTGACAAATAAAAGATAAAAGAAAGAAGAAAAAGATGAATAAAGTAGAGAATATGAAGAAGGAATGCGCCACAACTAAGAACGTTAGAATCGCCACAATAGTAAGGAGGTCATTGATTGATAAGATTCAAACAAGTTCTAATCCAAGAATTCAAAGAGGAGACATCACTCAACATTCTCATGACGAGAATTTCTATTTCATTTCAAAAGATTTCAAATAGGATTACAAATTTCTATTTATAGCAAAACTATCTCTAAACCTAAATGAGTCATAAGTGACACAATTCTCTAGATCCATATTAGGAAAATCAGTTAAAACATGTTAAAATAAGATATAAATATAAAAATAAACACATACATATCAATATTTTAAAAACTATCATTAAATGTGAAGGATATTAGAAAAAGCAGTGAAAGTAAATTATTATGTATTATATATTACAACCTTCACAAGAAAAAGAGAAAACCTCTCATATGAATTAATATTTACAATGTAGGGACTATAACGAAACAAAAAGTTAAGATACAACAAAAGTATCATCATAGGTCAACATTCATAATGTAGTTCAAAGAAAGTTATTCATGTAGATATATAAATCTACTGGGTTCATATAAAAAAAAAGAGCTAATCATTCATATTGAAAGATGAAAAGCCTAAGAGAAAACACACTTTAAAAGCAATATAGTGTTTTTCCAAGTTCAACCAATTAAAAACTTTGTTTATTAATTTTAAATGTAGGAAAAAAAAAAAAGAGAGCAACAACATCAACAAATAAAAAGAAAAATGGGAAATAGAATATTAGTATTGGTAAATTTGAGGAGCATAGTGTGTATATATATATATATATATATATATATATATATATGTATGTATGTTAGCGTATAAATTTAAAAATTGTTGAAGTTCCACATTGGAAAACTCTCATGTATTGAGTAGCTTTCAACTTTATAGATACTGAACTCCCACGTTGGATAGTTCACAGTCCCACAGTGGATAGTTAACATATGTGGGTTTGCTTCCATCACTATATAAAGAGTGTCAAACTCTTATGATAGACACATCAAAATTGAATGTATTTTCCAACTTTCTCTTTTCTCCTTGTTTTGTTCGATGCATTTTCAAGCCACTTCTCCCATTTCCTTCAACGATTTTTGTGTTGTAGTCCTTTTGATATTTGAGTGGTTCTAATACCATTTTTCTTTTAGATTGTTTTATACCGTAGATCCTTCGATTTTTTAGAGTAGTTTTTGTGCCGTAGTGTCTTCGATTTATAAGTGGTCATAGTACCATATTGCGAGTGGTTTTAACCGCTATATTGAAAGTGACTTTAACTGCCATATTGAGAATGGTTTTAACCACCGTATTGAGAGTGGCTTTAACCACCATATTGAAGGTGTAATTCCAAAAGGGACTTTATGGTTGATAGTCTGCCTTGCACAATTTAGGCAGTATCGCGATGTATTAAAGAGAGCGACCTAGTCTGTGACTCAACCTAATAATATCTTCGGTGGCATAAATTTATTTTGAAATAGTTTTTCGAAACTCAAAAAACAAATATTTTAAGACAGTTTTTTCTGCCATGTCAACCAAAGAGATTACTAGATCTGGTTCTGCTGCCTTTAATTTCAATAATATGTTTCGTTGAGGCAAACAAAAAAGGATGAGAAAACTAAAGAATTAGCCCATGGGAGGGTAATGATTACCTATGTAAGAATTATATTCTTGATGGACTTGGTTGTGATTTGACTACTACAATTCCCACAATATTGTGAGCTGCTACCTCAAGTATCAGATGACCGACCGATGACAAATTCTTGGAGGCTCACTCCCGTGAAATTCAGAAGATAGCTCATGAGATTATTTCAAAAGGTATGATTTTAGATGAAGAATTTCAAATTGTTATTATTGATAAACTACCCCTGATTGGAAGGATTTCAAAAATTCTCTCAGGCATGAAACAAAAGAATTTTTTCGAAAGAGTCTAATAACCCGTCTCCAGAAAAAAAAATATTGTTTATGGTTTTCTTGTAAATAATGTAGGGTTTACTTACTCTATAGGGGCATATTTGTACACCAATTCTAAATATTATATTTTTGTTGGGAAATGGTACGTCACTCATGACATGTTTAAATTAAATGTTGAAATTAATAAAATGTCTCCTTCTACTTACATGTTGTGTGATTTTAATATTTGGCATGCTAGACTCTATCAAGTGAACAAACGTGTGATTTCAAACTTAAGTAACTTATGTTTAATTCCAAAGTTATCTTTAAATGATTTTGAAAAATGTGATTTTTGTAGTCAAGCTAAAATAACAAAGAGTTCACATAAATCTGTAGTAAGAGAATCTGAGTCTTTAGATTTATTACACTCCGATATATGTGAACTTGATGGGACATTAACAAGAAATGGAAAACGTTATTTTATCACTTTTATTGAAGATTGTTCTGACTATACTTATGTATATCTAATGAAAAATAAAACTAAAACTCAATGGAACTATTGATAAATACAAGGCTCGCCTTGTAGCCAAAGGTTTTAGACAAAGGGAAAATGTAGATTTCCTTGACACTTTTTCACCAGTCACTAGAATTACATCCATTACGGTACTTATTTCATAACTTGGTGATACACGAAATGGATGTCAAAATAGCTTTTTTAAATCGAGACTTGGAAGAAGAAATCTATATGAAACAAGTTGAAGGTTTTGTGATTCATGGACAAGAAAACAAGGTCTGTAAGTTAGATAAACTTTGTATTGTCTAAAACTAGCTGCTAAGCAACGGTATGAAAAGTTTGATAACTTGGTTATATCATATGAGTTTAAAGTGAATGAAAGTGACAAACGTATATATTACAAATTTGAAAATAGAATTTTCACTATCATATGTATCTATGTAGACGACCTACTCATATTTGGCTCAAACATTCATGCAGTAAATATTATGAAATCACTATTGTGTAACAACTTTGATATGAAAGACCTCAGAGAAACGAGTGTAATCCTGTAATCAAGATTACTAGGTCAGAAAAGGGAGTTTCTTTGGATCAGTCTCACCATGTTAAAAAAATCCTAAAGAAATACAAATACTTTGACTATAAATCTGCTTGCACACCATATGATCTAAGTGTGAAGCTTTTCAAGAACACTAGTGAAGGTGTTAGACAAACTGAATATGCGAGCATCATTGGAAGACTCAAGTATGCCACTGACTGTACTAGACCCGACATTGCCTACATCGTGGGATTATTGTGCAAGTTTACCAATAGCCCTAGTATGGAGCATTGACACGCTATTGAAAGAGTCATGAGATACCTTAAAAAGACCGTGAGTCTCAGATTACATTATCAAATATTTTCTGTCGTCCTTGAAGGATACAGTGATGTGATTGAAACACTTTATCAGATGACTCCAAAGCATACAATGGCTATATTTTTAGTATAACCGGTGGTGCTGTATCTTGAAAATAGAAGAAACAGACGATACTGGCCCATTTGACTATGGAGTCTGAAATGATAGCACTAGCTACTGCTAGTGAAGAAACGAGCTGGTGCTTGCTAGCTGAGATCCCTTTGTGGGAAAAACCTATGCCAGCTGTGTTAATCCACTTACAGTACCGTGGTTATTGTAAAGATTGAGAATCGTTATTACAATGGTAAGAGATGACAAATACGTTGTAAGCACAACACTATTAGAGAGTTACTTTCTAAATGAGCTGTGATAGTGGATCATGTACGCAGTGATGAGAATTTAGCAGATTCTTTGACGAAAAAGTTAGCTAGAGAGAAAGTTATATATACATCCAAAAGGATGGGACTAATCCCTATAGAGTCACTCATGATGGCAATCCGACCTAAAAGACTGGAGATATCAAGAATTAGGTTCAATGGATAATAACAAGTCGTGAAATGATATGAGATGAACATGCTATTATAAATCAGAGACGCATGATTCCTAAAGTGATGATAGGATGAAATAATAGAAACTCTTAATGAGATCTATACTCTATGTGGAGTGGAGTACCTAGCTACATGAGTACTTTTGATAGACTCACCTATGTGAATGTGGAATTGGGGCCGTTTCCTATGGAATTTTGAGGCAGAATTGCTAGAGCGTTCACTATACTGGGATAGACGTGCAGGGAAATTAATGCACGGGATTTTGAGAATACACCTTATGAAAAGGTTGTGTGTGGGTTTGATGTTAGAGATAGAGTTCAAGACTACGAGTCACTCTTGTTGAATCTGAATCTTATTGTGCAACGTTAAAGTCATAAGAAACATCTGCTTATGCACAATCTTATAGAAGCGTTTGCACTACTTCAGAAACATTTTTTTTAATTCAAGTGGGAGATTGTTGGAACATAAAGTATGTTAGTGTGTGAATTTAAAAATTGTTGAAGTCCCACATTGTAAAACTCTCATATATTGATTAGTTTTCAACTCTATAAATACTAAAGTCCCACATTGGAATAGTTAACATATGTGAGTTTGCTTCCATCACAATATTAAGAGTGTCAAACTCTTGTGATAAACACATCAAAGTTGGATGCATGTCCCAACTTTCTCTTTTCTCCATCTTCTTTTTGGGGCATTTCCAAGCCACTTCTCCCATTTCTTTTTGTCCCTTCGACGATTTTTGTGCTGTAGTCCCTTTGATTTTTGAGTGGTCCTAATACCACTTTTCTTTTAGAGCGGTTTATGTCATAGACCCTTCAATTTTTTAGAGCGGTTTTTGTGTCGTAGTCCCTTCGATTTATGAGTGATCATAGTATCATATTGCGAGTGGCTCTAGCCACCATGTTGAGAGTGACTTTAAGTGTCATATTGAGGGTGTAATTGCAAAAGGGACTTCGTGGTTTATAGTCTGCCTTGCACAATTTGGACAGTGCCGCGAAACATCTTAAAAAGAGCGATCTACTCCGTAACTCAATCCAATAATATTTTTAGTGGCATAAATTTATTTTAAAACAGTTTTTCGAAATTCAATAAACAAGAATATACCTTGATTTGATGAAGTTTCGTAGTTGAAACTATATATTATATTGCATAAATGAAAATAAGATCACGTGAACCATAAAAAAGAAAAAAAAAAAAAAAAAAGATGCTTATAATTAATATCGGATAAAAGAATTTGTATAAGCTTTGATGAATTGAGTCACATAGTAAAGAAATTGCATAAATGAAAATATCATATTGGTTTGTGAAAAAAAAATCATCATACCTCGTGTGAGTGCTTAGACCCTAGCTATGAGCCCTTATATATCCAAGTTCCTGTAAATTGTATGAAATTTGAGAGTTTGTTAAATTGCTTAAAAATATGCTACACATGGCGAACTAGTTTGTCTTGAGAAATTCTTTGGCAATCACGTGACGGAGAAATTGTGAAATCGAATGGAGGAAAATAAAAAGTTTCTAATAATAATAATTAAATATAATTCTTTTAATAGGAAATCAAATGGACACAACCCACACAACCACTATCAAATTTGCTTCTTTTAATAGAAACAAATTTGTGTTTAAGAGACCTTATTGGTAAAAAAAACTGTATGACAAAACACGAAAACTACAAAACATATGTGGTGTGAAATGAGTTTTAGTGAGAGTGGTTTGTTATGTATTTATACTTGTTAGAATCATGCGGAATAATGTAACGTTCTGACTTCAATTATGTGACTCGTTGTGATTTTTACGCTTTAATATGTACATCTTTAATTTTTACATTAAGCATGTGAAGAGGAAAAGATGTTGAGCTTTTTATGAAAAAATACATAAAATGACAATTGGTAACTAATTTGGATATGATGAAAATATAATTCGTAACTCATGACATATGAATAGTCTCTTCATTCTTTCTCTAAATCAAATTTTTATTTAAGTGGAAAACCACTTATTTGAATTAATTGAGAGAATAAAATAATTTGAAAGGATAATTTTGGACAAAAAAATGGCCTTAAACTACCTTTTAGGAAACAAATTTCACAAAAAACTAAGAGGAAATAGATTTCACGAAAAACTAAGAGGAAAATAACTTGAAAGGATAATAGATGAACAATACGAGGAAAAACTAAGAATTTTTTCTTAGAAAAAAGTGAGAGCGACAACTCAACAAAAGTTTACAAAAAAGTCAATTGGAACTTATATTAAGAGACATATATAATAATATTATCTTCATTTTTAAATATATGACCATATTAATCAAATTACAAGAATTATGAAAGTTCATAGTAGTATTAAATTTGTTTACAATTGAAGTTGTTTTTAGAATTATATCCTTCAAGATAGAAAATTAGTTAATGTTTTGGTTGTAGTATTTATTATTGGATATTCTTCCTTCTCTCTCTCCACTTGGAATTATGTTTTGAGGTTTTAACTATTTTGAATACTCTCAATCCAAATTTATCTCGATCTTCCTCAATCATCTTTAATTTTTTATTATTTTTTTAATTTTACATTTCTTTTAGTTTTTTTTTTCTAGAACGAAAATTCATATCGTATTAATCATTGATATAAAATTTTGCACAAATCTTTCATGGATGTAAACTTTATCTATACTATATATAAATGCAATGCTCCATTTTAGTGTAGCATATTTAGCTACCTAAAATACCCATACAATTTTTTATAACTTCTCATATTTTTTATAACTTCTCATATAACAGTAACCACTGAAAAAAAAAAACCACCAATAAACAATAGCAAGAAAAAAAAGAGATAAGAGTGTTCGTATGGATGCTAGTATAGTATAAATTTTGTAAATATTAAGTAAAAATGATTTTAAATTTAAGTGAAATTTACATATATGATATAAGATTTAATTTATATACACTTACGATGTAAATATTTTTTATATTGTCGGTCAATCTCAGCTGTTGAATCAATAAATTCCTTTGACTTTTATTGTAACTATATCAAAAATCACAACTATAAATAACAATGTAAATTTTTTTACATTATCGATGCGTGCATGATAATTAAACTCATATGATATATATGGCATAAACTTTGGATCCAATGAAAAAAAATAAAAATTAAAAAAATAAAGTACAAACTAGCTTTTAACGGTGTTGAGCATTTTGATGGTCGCAAACTCAAATCGCACAACAATGGCAGTGTGTTGACACCTAATTTTGTCCGCTTTTATTTATTTATTTATTACTTTTTTATTAAAAAATGAAATAATATATATATATATATAATAAATATATAAATAAATGTGAAGAAATATAAAAATAAAAATAAATAATTAGGGCTATAAACTTTAGACAATCACGGGTGATTCTAGTTCTTGTTTGTCTCTAATTCCTGTTCAGACTCTTTTCTAAAATAAAAAATATAAATAAAGGTATATAATTGATTGAAAAGAAACTGAAAAGAAATGGAATGATGGTTGAAACCGAAAAGAAATGGATTAATGGTCACAAAAATTGGTATATTGGTGATCAATTGGATGAAAGAAAACCAAAAAGAAATTGATGAATAATAATAAAAATGGTGATCAATTCACAATTATTTCCTTTGTTTTTTGTAACCTACACCCAAAAAGTCTATAAATAATCAACACAAAGAGGAGAAAAGGGAGAACACGATTGAGTAACAAAAAAGAGAAAGAAGAGAGAATAATAGGCAAAAGAGGAGCAGATAATCTAATGTTGGAAAAATTAGTCTAACAAAATCAGTTCAGTAGTAAGGTATCACTTTCTTATTGTTTCTCTAATTTTCTTCTTATTAGTCTTTGTATTGCATCCCTTTAAAAATTGTAGTTTAGTTTTTTTTTTTTTTTTCCTTTTTCTGTTTATGCAAGAAATAAACTCATATGTTAAACTTTCATCTTTTTAAAGTTATCTGTTACTAAATTTGTTTTCTTTGCAACACAAAGTACTAAAAAAATATATAAATAATTGATGTTTATAAACCAATCACCAAGAAAACAAATTCCCCCATATCGTAACATAACAGAAAACTCATATCACGTCTTTATCAAATAACTCAAAAAAATCATAACAACAAATAAATAGTTTTTCCCTTAGGATTATAATTAATGGTCGCTGCCGCCAGATGAAATTCATCCTTGCTCGTAGCGCCACATCACTCACCCCTAATCGTTGGTGGCCTTTGTGTCGCGATAGATCTGGCAACGCACGAGCAAATCCTTTAACAGGCTACTTCACCGTCGCGTCCATCTGTTTCGTCGCGTTACGTTGTTTTCTAATAAAAATCAATTTTTCTTTACTTTAAAACAAAAATAAAAAGATATAATCCGTGAATAGACATCTCACCTCTTTTTTTCATTATTATTATTATTATTATTACATTTTCGTTACGTTGTTTTCTAACAATTTTTTTTTTTATTTTAAAGCAAATATAAAAAGATACAATCCGTGAACACACATCTCACCTCTTTTTTCTCGTTATTATTATTATTATTATTATTATTATTATTATTATTATTATTATTATTATTATTATTATTATTATTATTATTATTATTATTATTATTATTGGATACGTATATAATAGTTATTATAATAAAAAAATAATTAAAATAGAGTAATAATAAAAATCGGACAACACATAAATATTTTCTACCCAAGAAATACGTGTGTTTTGATTTCCCTATTGCACCTGGGGTTACGTAGGAACAAGGTTTTTCCCTTGTCAAACCAAATTAATAAAAAAAAATTCATTCTTTTATTAATGTAAATAATTTATTTTCTTTTTTATTAATTTTTTAGGGGTAAAATAAATAATTAAATAAATAAATAATTTGTACAATTAATATAGGGTAGCCATTTTAACAGATGATATAGGGTAATATTACTTTTCCTAGTCGTAATCTACTCCCGAATTCTTTTTTTTTGTTCAAGAATTTTATTTTAGGTTTTATCTAATTTTCCCTTTTAAAAAAATAAAATTGATGGCGACTCCTTTTTCGCGGACAAACCGGACGCGACACAATATTAATGGCATGACAATTCAAATTTTAATAATTTTGTACTTACTAAAATTTCCTATGCTATGCCTTGTTTATTCATCCAAATTTCAAGTATCAATAACATAGGTCCGTCGTTCTTAAGTTTTTCACTGAATAGTTCCTTATTTATACTCTTCTAAAGAACGTGACATAAACTTTGAGTAAATAGTGATTTTGGTCTTAAATGTGACGGTGTTACTATAGTATTTGAATGTATCGAAATTACAAAATCATTCTTGAGTGTCTTATGCTTGTAATTTCGTGGATCAAACTAAACAACAAAAGACACATATGAGAACCAAATTAACCAACAAAAAGACACAAAGAACTAACAAGTACCAAAAGTAGACACATTCAAGTACATTTTTGTAATTTTGATATATTCAGAAGGGGACTACAATGACAATGACTCATACATCATGGATCAAAATGACTATTTAGTGTATGTTTGGTATCATAGTGAGTTTGACAAAATCAATGTGAACTACCATGATTTTACAAAACTAGTACTTGTTGCTTTTCAAAATCAAAGTGACTCACAATGATTCTGACAAATCAACCGTGATACCAAACATGCAATTACTCCATAAACGTTGTTATTTAAAGTGATCATGAGTCATGACTTGTCAAAATGGATATTCTATTACTAGTTGTGAATTTGAAAACGATTGTTCATGCTTGGTTATATCTTGAAACTCTTACATGGGTTTCTGCCATAAGTACAAGGCAGGGAGGGGGACATCAACTATGTCAATGATTTTGTTTGATTTAAGAGTTTGAGCTTTCATAGAATAAATGGTTGATGAAGTCTTAATAAAAAAGAAAATATACAAAATGATGTCTTTCACTCTAGTGAGCATGAATTCCATGGCTGTCAGATTGAATACCAGAACTAATAATAGTTTATTTAGTGTTAAACAACTAACGAAAAAGATGTATAAATTGAGAATTATGTATAATGAGCTATGTAGCACTGACACTTCTGATCGACGTTTTGTCCTGGTATCCGACATCAACACATTGATTACATTCTATTGATTTATTTTTCCAAATTATTACTAGTGTCGACGTGTCAATTGATGAAGCTAAATATCACTAGAAGGGGGGTTGAATAGGGATTTTGGCGTTTAAAAATAGTTTTAAGAGTTTTTGAGTTTCTGTCCTCTCTGAGAGGATGCGAACTGGAAAATAGATTTTCAAACTTTTTAAGTGAGAACAGAATAAATGCAAGGAAAATATAAAGAGATAGACACACAACTTTTATACTGGTTCACCCAAAGATGGCTACGTCCAGTCCTCACAACCTTGTGAGATTTCACTAAAGATCAATCAGATCAGCCTCTTGCAGAGGATGATTACACTTTGTGTATTCTCAAGCTTCACCAAGCTTACAACCAAGTTTCAAATATTTTCAAGTACAACTTACTTGAAAATTACAGAGTGATATGAGTATGATTTGTTTTCTCTTTACTTAAACACTTTCTAAAAAGATATTTCAAAGATCTAGTGTATGGATGTAGAAAGTATAAAGAGATGATGAATATTGCTTATGATAAACTTAAGATTCTTGATCTTTTTCTGCAATATTGTTGTGTGTTGAATGATGAATAGCTTGCTGGCTTTTATAGAGGTCTTGTGATGTTCTTTGCATGAGACAAGCTTTTGCGACCGTTTGGAATCAATTCAAATCAATCCATGGTCTTTCATCATATTTACGACAATGCCATCCAGCTGTCCTTGGACATATGCAGTCCATCCTCAGCCTGGAAATTGACTTGCATTGGACCTTGGTCTTGTGTTGTCTTTTTCTTTTCTCATTCTTCAAGACCTGTAAACTTCTATTTTGAGTTTGTTTGTAGTTGCCTTTCTATATATTGACTTTGCTTTATTTTTCCAATCATACAAGGATGACATATAGGTCTGCCCTTAGTCTTTGCACATAGGAAGGTAGTTTGCAACATGTGACTTCTTGAAAATCCAAGCTTTAAGCCATCCTCGTACCTTGTACAGCTGGCCTTTTGATTTATTTTGATCAAATGCTTTATATAATTATTTATTCATGCTGGTTTGACCTCTTTTGATGAATTAAAAACATTATTTCCCCGAGGATGGAAAATTTCATCTTGAAGACCCATCCTCTCAATGTTCTGTCCTATCCTCCAGCTTGAACACTTAATAAATTAACCCAGATTTTTCTCCCTTTTGATCTAATTGAAGATTCACCTGTTTTCTTATAATAATTAACTCAAAAGCACAGATTAGTCATAAACCACAATCATCATCTTTAAACAATTTTGTTATCATTAAAATCATTTGAGAGATTTTGTCTCAACAATCTCCCCCTTTTTGATGATGACAAAATTCTTTAGATTATGATTTTTTAAATATGATGATGTTAAATGTTTATGCTCCCCCTGAATCAAGTGAGTAATTTATTTTTAAAATTTTAAGTGCTAAAACAAAATATTACTCCCCCTAAATGTATGCTAGAGGTATGAATCATAGACAGACTAAAATGACATTGTGAGATAAAACCAATAATATTATAATGGCATAAACTTTAAGCATAGTCTTTTCAAAACATTAGCAAAACATTAATAAAACATCAACTTAATCATAATATGGCAGCAATAACATAGCATCAAAACATCAAAACATCATAATCATCAAAACATCATAATCATTCTCCCACTGAATTGTGGCAGCAGCAAAAAAATAAGAGTGAAAATGCTACTCTGAAGAGGACGGCTCATCAGAGGTGGACGAAGGGGAGGAAACAGGAACAACAAACGAAGGCATGGCAGGGAGCTCAGGAAGAGGAACATCAGGAGCAACCGTAGTAACCATATGTTTGGTAACCCATTCAAGAATGAGTCTAAATTGTGCAAACGAGTTCTGAAAGAGATCGAAACGACGAATCAGTTTCTGTTGATCCTTCCTGATGGTCTTCAGGAGCCTCATATGCTTATTGAGTTTCCGTTCCTTAGTACGTTGGCCAGGGCAAGAGTCCTTGGGCTGATTGTTGACGCTGATACCATTGTCCTTAGAAGGTTGATCCTTTGTTGGGGCTAAAAATGAATCAAGAGAACAGAACACAACAGGAACCTCAGGTAGAGGTTGGGGTTGTTCAGGAACAATGGCATCAACATGAGTTGAAGGAGGAGCAGAAGTAGGAGGTATCAGAACATCTTCTTGCAAATCAGGAGGAAATTCCTCAGGCAAAGTCTTAGGAGGGCTCAAAGGAGAGAATTGATGATAGGTTAGATTTAGATCAAAATAGAGCTCTTCTCCATCCTCCATTAGTTGAAGGGGAGCTTCTGGGACAACATCCTCAGGAGGAGGTGCCTCTGCAAGTGGTAAGGAAAGCTCTGGCAACAGTGGGGAGTGAGGTGGTGAAGGAATGACAAAGTCATTTGGTGGAGATGGAGGAGGATCAACTCTCAAGACAGGTTCTGGAGTAGTTTTGGAGGGAGTATCCTCTGAAAGAGGTGGAGCAGTAATGGATTCATGTGGTGGAGTGGTAGAGGATGACTTGCGAGTTCTTCTATTTTTTGGAGAAGGTGGGGTGATGGAGGCAGACGAGGTGAGCTTCATTTGTTTCACATATTTCATTGAGAAGGTGTTGTTAAAATGAAGTGAGGGTTCATCATCTAAGGGCAGTTTGAAAAACTTAAAGATTTTGGTTAACACCATGCCATAAGGGGCTGACCTTCCTAAGATTGAGGCATTCAACATAAAGCTGAATATGATGTAGCCTAAATGTAGGGGAGTTCCAGACATAAGGTGGTGGATGAGGAGAAGGTCTAGTTGAGTAACCTTCTCGAAACTGCTAGCTCTAGGGACAATACAGTGGACACAAAAATGTTGTGGAGGATACAGCAAATAGGAAGCAGAATGTTTGGAGATTAAGGAATGTAAAAAATTTAATAGCTAGTAAATGCATAAGATGTTTGCAATTGAGTGTAGTTAATATTATGTTTGGAATTGGAAGAGGTGTGTAACTACTTGAAAAATTCATTAAACGGTAAAAATGAAACAACAAAACAATTATCACAAAATTGATTTGGAGAAACATATTAGAAAGAAAAGAAAATGATTGTTTTTAAGTTAACAACTCAAGTATAGTTGGAGGTGGCACAATTATAATTATGCGGCGTATAAAATATTGATGTGTGATGACCAAAACTAGGGAGGTTGTTTTAATAGATTATAATAGATGATTTGGAGGACAAAAGACGGCTACAAAATTCTTGGGTATCACAAAATTCTTTGATTTCCTTTCCTTCTATACCTTAATTGTCATTAGTTTTTAAAAATCAATGGATAAAAAAATAAAAAAGGGAAGATCATGAAAAAACTAATGGTGTGGAGTTGGACTCTGATGTCGCGAAATTCACTGGTCGTAAATTTGGTGGACAATAAGCATCATATGCATTCTCATAATGGAACTCCGACACACCACACTTTTTATCAAGTTCGTCATTATCAGCCGCATCCTAACCGTAATGGTTGATATGGTAGTAGCTGGCTTTAAACATACCATTACTCATTAAACATTTGTGTGGACAAAAGTAATGGTATGGTAGTAACTGGCATTAACTTTAGTCCAAATAGACCAATCATGCTAATATGCATGAGAATGATTGCGAGGAGAATGTAGTGATGAATGTATAGCCAAGATTGTTCACATGTTTCATAAGTTGTTGCATCCATATCTTGAATCTACAAAATTATAAGTTTTGTATTGCTTAACACAACATTTGTAAAAGACAAACACAAGTAATGCCAATACAATCTTGTTTGTGTTAAAGGTAAATGCTTACCTCTCAAATATGAACACTTTTAGACAATTACAGAATCACATAACCTATAGCACCGAAACCTTGGACTGAAGCTGTGACTAGTGTTTGACACGTGTCAGTGTCTAAAACAAACACATTTGGCTACATTTGATCACTTCATATTTTAATGTTATTTTCTATGTCTACGTGTCGGTGCTTCATAGCACATACTATCGAAACTGTAGCAAATTGTGTCTATTGTGTGTGCATTTGAATTTGATTTATAGAAGAACCCTAAATGTGTGTTACAAGATGCTTATAAATTTACTTGGTTGATATAGACAACATAGCCAAGACATAAGTAAACAATAATAAATGGGAGAAGCAATGGTGCAACCACTGCATACACCATTCAAATAAGTATTGAGAGACAAACAAAAGGGATGATTCCAAAGTAACGCAATGAATAAAGATATAGACTCTTCACTCGTCGACGACCTATAGTACAACAAGACTTTAAAGTATCCCAAATTAGTAAGCTAGGCTGAAGAACTTCCTAAGAAAACCCTGATAGTCCATCTGTTAAGATGTATGTCACAAATAAATTGTCCTGAAACATAAAACATAGAAGAACTCAATCTCATTAGCATAATTTCGGTCTTAACCCTCCAATTCCCAAGGGAAGGAAAAAAGACCTTGGTAATCCGGAGTTCAATCGAGAGCTAATTAAAGTCTGGTGAATGATTATTCCAATCAATTTCATTGAAGAATACCAATGTAGCACCGTCACTAGACATATGTAAATGCACTCAATTACTTCTTACTTTTAACTTATTAATGATGTCTATATGTCAGTGTGTCGTATCAGTGCTTCAAAGAAGGATACACAAAACTATTTTAATCATTGATGGAAACTACTTCAACATTTAAGGTGCGAATTGGACAACAAATGCCAGGAATAATAGAAATGGAAACGACATACTTGGGTGGTGACAGTGGTGGCAAGTTGACTCGGAATAGCTTTAGGATGGCTAATAAAATTTCCAATTGTATTAAGAAGAGATCCTGATAACACACTCACGAAGAACACGTTTCCAACAAGAAAGTAGAAAACCATGTTGTAGAATTTGATCTCCTCCTTACTTCTCGCAACACATTATGTGACTTTAGCCATAACAAACATTGCGAACGACACAACATATATAAAAACTTTGAGTATAACACTTGGAAGATATCCTGTCACTATAGAGCTTAATTCTGGTCTAAAGAATAAACAATATGGAACATGTTAGTTTAAGATAAGGAAACAAATACTCTTTGTTCTAAATTAAGAAATATTCTATAAATTATCAACAATACGAAGATGTGAAATGCATATACTATTAAGAGAGAGAATGAGAGGGGAAATGTTTCATCATTTATCTTAGTTTTCTTAATCAGACATTAATATGTCTTGCGAATTCATAGGGAATTTCTCTTTGCATTAAGGGCTTGTTTGGATTTGGTTATTTGAGCTTTTCTACTAACTTAAACACTTCTATAGAAATAGCTTATGGCATGTCCATAAGTTGTTTTCAACTTATTTTCATATGCTCCACATGATAACTTATACATAAGCACTTATATGATAAACGCTTAATTAAGCTGTTTAACCAAACTGTTGTTAAATTTCAATTAAGATCATAGTAAAGGAAATGGAGATTCATCAGTCACTCACCCAAGAATGTTCTTCGTTTTAGTAAAATGGAGATTGATGAGTTTTTCACCCAAGAATGTTCTTGGTTTCAGTAAAACAAAGATTGATCAGTTTTCAACCAAGAATGCTCTTGGTTTCAGTAAAACAAAGATTAATCAGTTTTCACCCAAGAACGTTGTTGGTTTCAGTTTTGCAGCAATTACATAGAAACATAATTGGAACTTGCAATGCTAAACTGAACACACACAGTTAACCCAATTCAGAGTTAAAATCTTACATCCGGAGGACTGGATCTGACTTCGAATTATCACTAATATGAGATGAAATGATTACAATGTTTTCTATCTTTTGCTGCCAGTTTTCTGCACAATCTAAAAACTGCATCTTTCCATATGCATTGAATAAGCATTGCTTACTTTGGCTTATATACTAGTTGGTTACAATTTAGAAGCAACAAACAAAAGTAGTTACAACTAATTAACTGACAGCTAACTACCCAAAACAAATTGCTTGTAAGTTCCCATCTTCAAAGTCCTCTGATTGAGTACCACTTATTAACATTATCCACCTTGGTACCAAATGAGAAGTTTTAGCCTGTGATTCTTCAAGTCAGATCCTCTTAGTGTAACGCCCCGGATTTTTAATCCAAAACGTTACTTAAAAAAATACTTATTGTTTAGAAAAGTTTACGATTTTTTTTTTTTGTATACTTAGCATTTATTCATTTAAATAATTAGTAAGAAACACGTTATTTAATATCATTAAGAAAATAGTTATTCAAAATTTAAAACAAAGTAAAGACAATTATTCCTAACGGAAGGGAACCACTTCCGTATTTCTAAAATTCTAGTACATTTTAAAAGTTTATGACAAAAGATTAAAAAGAACTTAGAAATATTGCGACAACTCTATTATTACAAAATTGTCTCGAAAAACCCATTTTTACCCCACGTTCGCCGCACATCAATACTCATTAACTACTCTTGAATCTCCTCGAACTCATTAGTACCTAAAATGTTGTTGTAAGGGTCAGTTTTATTCCATCATCCACATCAAACCAAAGCTAAACATATGAAAGAATAACACAAAACATATAAAAGTAAAAACTTCAAATTTAAAAGAAAAAAATGCGCAAACCGATAATTTGTATATCAAACATATGCATAATGCATGCTCCTAAAACTATATGATCCGGATATCAACCTGCCACTAAGGCAACTTCCACACAGAAAGGTCACCCATACCAATGGGGAAATCAAACCTGCCACTAAGGCAACTCCCACGAAGATGCATATGCCATGACATGATGATATAGTATCAAACATATATATTCCCACACAGCCCACTAAGAATCATGTCATATGCATTCAAAATTACTTTTAAAAACCATCTCTTATTCACATATCACTAAGAACACATACAACACATCCTTATCATGAGTATCACATAATCATAGACAAATAATCATAAAAATTATGACTTTCACCACATACACATCAAGATAGAAACTTTATATCATATAGGCCATAAAAATTAACACTTTAACATATGTGACAAGAAAATTCAAACTTCAATTCATATACATAATAAAAGTTAAAACTTTATCACATATAAGGTAAAAATTCAAACTATATTTCATATTCATCGTAAAACTACAATTTTATCACACATAGCATAAAATTTTCATACTTTACTCCATAGAAGTCATATATTACATTTCAATCTCAACAAAAATTGGGGTTTTATTATTTTAATCCATTAGTCTACATTTATTCCTTCTAAAATCAAAGTAATCACGATTATTTATTCCATGTCATCCAACCAACGGCCTAATTATGATTTGTGTGGGGAAAAGCCCTTACCTCGGCCGCTTTTCTTCCTAGTTCAAAGTTTTAAGCCCCACGGAGTTGTTCACAAGGAAAGGAAGTTCCAAGCTTGGATACACGAAGAAAATGAGGTGTGAAGGTGATGGTGGCTAGGGTTTCGGAAATCTTTTTGTTTCTTATTAGTGAGTATACAGAAATTGTGGACTTAGGGAAATTTAAAGTGGAAATTGTTGGTTAGATAATGTTGGGCCTAAATGAAGAATAAGAGGGATAAAATGTCACTTTTTTTTTTTTTTTTAACCTTGATCATAAAAACCAAGCCACAAACACATAGCCCAAATTTATACTCATTCAAGTGGGTTGGGTCACACTAAGCCTCAAACCCTTAGCCCAAATTCTTCTTGCACTAGGAAAACACATCTACATATAATATATCTCTACTTAAATATATATATTTATATATATATATATGTAAATATATTATATTTAAACTCCCCATTTAAATAATTCTTACTAATAACTTTATCAACTACAAAAATCGAACAAGGCAAATAATTATCACACATAGTTTAATATTGATAGGTTCTAATTATTTTTAAATAATAATTTAGAGGATGTTACAATACTCACCCCCTTAAAAATAGTTTCGTCCTCGAAACTAGGTAGACATAAATAGATTAGGGTAGAGTTCTCTCATCTTTTCTTCTAATTCCCAAGTTGCATCTCCAGTCGTTTGGTCCCAAATCACCTTGACCAAGGCGATCTCCTTACCTCGTAGGTGCTTAGTAGTCCTATCTCCAATGCTTAGTGGTGGAATTACAAAGGAAAGGTTCTCCTTCAACTGGATATCATCTGGCGTGATAATATGGGAAGGATCAGCCATGTACTTCCTCAGCTGTGACACATGGAATACGTCGTGCAGTTTGGCCAGACTCGGAGGCAAGGCAATCTGATAGGCTACGGGACCCACACGTCGGAGGATCTGATATGGGCCAATGAATTTAGGAGTGAGCTTCTTAGACTTCAGTGCCCTACCAACTCCAGTAGTGGGCGTCACTCTCAAAAACACATGTTCACCTTCTTGAAACTCCAGCGGTTTCCTCCGTTGGTCGGCATAACTCTTTTGTCTGCTTTGTGCTCTCTTCATTCTTTCTTGGATCAGACGAACTTTATCTGTGGTCTGTTGTACCAATTCTGGCCCCACAATTAGGTTCTCACCATCCTGATACCAACACAAGGGAGTTTGGCACTTACGCCCATATAGAGCCTCGTATGGTGCCATCCCAATGCTCGCATGATAGCTGTTGTTATAGGTGAACTCAACGAGAGGAAACATATTATCCCAACTTCCTCGCTCATCCAGCACACACGCTCTTAGTAAATCCTCCAAGGTCTGAATAGTCCTTTCTGTTTGTCCATCGGTTTGAGGGTGATAGGCTGAACTCAATCTCAACTTAGTACCTAGCGCCTCATGTAATGCTCCTCACAAACGAGAAATGAACTTCGGGTCTCTATCTGACACAATGCTGGAGGGTACCCCATGTAGAGTAACAATCTCGGCAATGTAGATCTCTGCAAGCTTAGTCACATCATAAGTAGTCCTCACGGGTATGAAATGGGCAGATTTGGTCAACCTGTCGACGATCACCCAAATGGAGTCAAACTTCCGTTGCGTCTTCGGCAATGCTACCACAAAATCCATAGATATACTATCCCATTTCCATACTGGTATATCTAACGACCTTAGTAGTCCCCCTGGTTTCTGATGCTCTACCTTGGCTTTCTGACAAGTCAAACATGAAGCCACATATTCTGCTACCTGTTTCTTCATTCCCAGCCACCAGAATTTTTGCTTAAGGTCTTTATACATTTTGGTGGTACCAGGGTGAATACTCAACTTGCTTTTATGGGCCTCATCCAAGATAGTCTTCCTCAATTCTGTATTGTCGGGTATACAAACACGTCCATTACATCTCAAAATATCATCTGGGCCCACCTCAAATTCAGGTGCCTTGCCGACCTCGATCAACTTCCTTTTCTCTTGAGTCAACACGTCTGTAACATGGAGGACTTTAATCTCATTCATCAATTCACTATCTATAATGATCATTCCACATTGCACTTTCCCCAATGGGGAGTCCAAATTAAGATCCAAGTCACGGAACTTCTCTAACAACTCCAACCCCTTCATTGTTACAAACGAGAGATGAACTCGCTTCCTGCTTAAGGCATCAGCCACCACGTTTGCTTTCCCTGGATGGTAATGCAACGTGAACTCATAATCTTTAATGAACTCCATCCATCTCCTCTGCCTAATGTTAAGTTCCTTTTGATCAAACAAGTATTTCAAACTCTTATGGTCACTAAATACATCAAAACTACACCCATATGGATAATGTCTCCAAATTTTCAATGCGAAGACAATTGCCGCTAACTCCAAGTCATGAGTGGGATAATTCTTTTCATGCACCTTCAATTGCCTTGAGGCATAGGCCACTACTCGTTTGTTCTGCATCAGCACACAACCCAAACCCTGGTAGGAAGCATCACAATAAACTTCATAAGGCTCTTCTAGTTGTGGCAACACTAACACTGGGGACGTAGTTAGCTTCTCCTTCATCAGTTGGAAACTTTTCTCACACACCTCAGTCCACGCATAAATCTGGTTCTTCTTTGTAAGGTGTGTCAATGGAGCAGCAATCTTGGCAAATCCCTCAATAAATCTCCTATAGTACCCGGCCAAACCCAGAAAACTTCTAATCTCTGTGACTGTCTGGGGTTGTTTCCATGCCATCACGGCTTCTACCTTGGATGGGTCGACAGCAATCCCTTCCTTAGAAATTACATGTCCTAAGAACTTCACTTCTTCCAACCAAAATTCACATTTTCCTAGATTGGCATATAGTTGTTGCTCCTTCAGTACTTGTAGAGCTTGACGCAAATGTTCCTCATGTTCTTCTCGGGTCTTGGAATAGATCAATATGTCATCAATAAAGATCACAACGAACTTGTCTAAGAATGGACGGAAGATACGATTCATATAATCCATGAAGATAGCTGGCGCATTGGTCACTCCGAAGGGCATCACCAAGTACTCATAATGCCCATAACGCGTTCTGAAGGCCGTCTTGGATATATCATCTTCTTTCACCCGAATCTGATGGTACCCTGACTTTAGATCAATCTTCGAAAACACCTCTGCCCCTCTGAGTTGGTCCATTAAATCATCAATGCGGGGTAAGGGGTATCTGTTTTTTATTGTGACCTTGTTGAGTTGTCGATAATCAACACACAGTCTCGACTTTCCATCCTTCTTCTTGACCAATAATACGGGGGCTCCCCATGGTGACACACTAGGCCGAATGAACTTCTTAGACAGAAGGTCTTCCAATTGGTTCTTTAGTTCTGATAGCTCTAAGGGGGCCATTCTGTAAGGAGCGATAGAGATGGGTCCAGTACCTGGAATGACATCGATAGAAAATTCAACGTCGCGGACTGGGGGTAATCCTGGTACGTCTGGCGGGAAAACTTCAGAGAAATCCTTCAATCTGTTGGCCGAAAGGAACTTCGAAATGTCAGGATCTGGAAATAACACATTCCGTCGGGCGCAATCTAACATGACGTAGTTGCTAGACAACCAATCCATTCCCAAAATTACTCCAAGATGTTTCAGAGGAATACAAATTAAATCGACCTTAAAATTCATTTTAAACACAGTCAATGGGCATTGCAAGCACGCCAAATTACATTTTACTGGTTCAGCAGAGGGGAGGGTAACCAGTAAATCGAATGGTAAGGTAGTGACATCTAGTTGGAGCGAATCCACCCAATCTAATGAAATGAACGAGTGTGTTGCTCCTGAATCATATATCACAGAAAGTATTTTCCCAGCAATTAAACACTCACCCTGAATAAGTTCTGAGGAAGATGGTGCTTCTTCTCCACTAATATGATAAACGCGTCCTCGAGCAGTAGGGGGTGCAGCATCCTTGTTGTTGACAACATCCTTATTGTTGTCAGTGTCCTTCTCCCGACAATCTTTTGCAAGATGGCCTGGTTTCTGATAGACATAACATATCCTGGTTCTTCTGGGACACTCAGATATCCTATGTCCCTCCTGTCCACAATGATAGCATCGAACAGTATGCATTGGGTTCTGTGTTGGATTTTGAGGCCTCTGATCTCCCACGTTTTGGGGACCTGATCGATCTCTAGCAATCCTTTGTGGGCGATCATAAGGCTTTTGCTGTTGAAACTGTCTACCTCTATTTTGTTGGTCACCAATTCCCTGTTCAAAGGTCATATTTAGAGACATAACCCCATAATTAAATGATAAGGTTGTGGTTAATTTCTACCTGAGGTCTCGCCGGTCCACCAATAACACCTTTGTTCAAGCGGCCCCGTTTCATGATCTCAACCTTTTTGCATTTCTCCACCAGCACCTGATACTACGTATCTCTAGGGGTCCCACGGACTCCTTAATCTCATACCTGAGCCCGTTTTCAAACCTCTCGCACATGTACTCTTCATCCACTTGGTTACGGAAGTAGCGAAAATGTTTTGCTAGGGACTCCAACTTTGCCGCATACCCGGACACCGTGAGACTTCCCTGGTATAGTCTTAGGAATTGGGCTTCTTTCTCAGCCCTGGCACTCTTCGGAAAATATTTGTCCAGGAACTTTCTCTTGAAGACTTCCCATGTCACTTCTTCGTGATTTACTTCCATCATTTGTCTCGCCCCCCGCCACCAGTATTCAGCTTCACCAATCAGTAAGTAGGCCGCGTACTCCACTTTCGTGTCAACGGGGCAGTGGAGGATGTCAAATATCTTCTCTATCTCCTGCAGCCAGAGGTCAGCCTTGTCAGGGTCATGCTCCCCTTTAAATTTCAGCGGATCTTGTCGACGAAATTCAGATAGTCCCCTCGTTGCAACAGCTGCTTCCTCCCTCAGGTCCCTCTGCGCATTACGTTTAGCCTGGACTACAGCTTGTTGGGCCTGGATTGCAGCTTGTTGGGCCATTGCAGCCGCCATTGCATTCATGGCTTGGATTGCTTCAGCCATGTCACTTCCTCCTTGGGGGACTGATCGGTTTGCGCGACGAGCCATACTTCCTACAAATTATCTAATTAGGATAACACTATGATCTAATTATAACCTTACGATTGTAGGGAAATATTTTATTCACGTCTATATAGTAGGTTTAGGTCACACAGTAAGTCGTGCACTAGAGGGGTTCCCAGGAAAGAGAGGTGGGTCAACGGACCACTTAATAACCAAGTCTTTCCTTAGCCAGAATCCCGCTAATACAACTTTTTACGGTATTGCCCTTCCCTTCTATTATGGGGACAAAAGGTTTGGATCACACGGTAAGTCGTGTAATAGAGGGGTTCCCAGGAAAGAGAGGTGGGTCAACGGACCACTTAATAACCAAGTCTTTCCTTAGCCAGAATCCCACTAATACAACTTTTTACGGTATTACCCTTCATTTCAATTATGGGGATCCTAAAATTTTATACAAGTTAGAGATTTAAAACGTTGTCTTTATTACAAAAATTTAAATTATCACACAAAAATTAAATAGTTAAGAAATATTCATAATCATTATAATTCAATTGGTCTAATTAATAACTGTCATTAAAGTGGAGACCAATTAATTATTGTATATTTTCAAAAAAAAGTCAATCCAAATCAATACACAATAATTCCACATTATAGCAAAATAAAACTAATCATTTTATGATTCTAAAATAAAAAAAAAATTCAATTTGTAACAATTAGTTGATAATGTCATAAATGTACAAACAATTTGTACATATCGTCAAATTAAATCACGAGTAATGAATTATTAAAATTTTAAATCACGAGTATTAAATTAATAACATACAAACAATAAAAATTAAAATCATGATTAGTAAATTCGTAACGTCACAATATTAAATTCATAGCATTTTTAAATCACAAGTATTAAATTCATAACATACAAATGATTAAAAAAAAATTCAAATCACAAGTAATAAATGGAGGGGGAAAATAAAGGTATGAATATGATTAAACTCAACTCCTCTAATTACACACTTTGGATGACTCTCATGGAAGACATGTTATACAGTAAAGATTTGTATGATCCTATTGAGGGTGACACTGCTAAACCCGCAGATAAATTTGACGATGACTAGAAGAAGATGAATAGAAAGGCAGTTGCATTGATCAGAGAGTGGTTGGATCTGAGTGTATATCCACATGTTGAAACTTAAATAGATGCTAACAAGATGTGGGAAAAATTAAAAGAGTTGTATGAACGAAAGAATGTGCAAAATAAAGCACTCTTGATTCGGAAGCTGGTGAATGTGAAATACAAAGATGGGGATTCAATGGCAGAACATATGAGTATTTTTTAGAATACAGTGAATCAGTTGACAACTGCACAAATTAAGTTAGATGATGAGTTGCAAGCGATGTTATTGTTGAGCTCCTTGCCTGATAATTGGGAAGTCCTTGTTCTGACGTTGACCAATTCAACTCCAAGTGGAAAGTTGAAAATGTCAACAATTAAAGAAAGCATGTTGAATGAAGAAGCTCGAAGAAAGAAATGTGGTTTGGTTGGTTCTTCCTCAAATTCAGAAGCACTAGTTACAGGGTCACGATGGAGAAGTCAATCTAGAAACTTCCATAGACGCGACAACTCTGAAAGTCGTAGCAAAACAAGAAGCAAGTCGAGGACTAGAAAAGAAGTGATATGCTATCATTGTAGCTAAGCGGGTCAAATAAAAAGAAATTTTAGGTTCCTTAAGAGAGATCAATCAAGGGAAAGAGATGAAGACAAAGAGAAGAAAAATGATAAAGATACAACAACAGTTGCATCTGTTAGTAATGTCTACATTTTTTGTGATGATAATTCCATAAACCTTGCATGTCAGGATCAACTTGGATTATTGATTCGGGTGCCTCAGGTCATGTTACTCCTAGACGTGATTTTGGCATGGTAAAAATGGGAGATGAAGGAGTATGTAAAATTATCGGTATGGGAGATGTTTGGGTTGAAACTAGGATTGGTTTATCTTCAATTGAAGAATGTTATACATGTTCCTGATATTCGTCTCAATTTGATTTCGGTGAAAGCCTTGGATGTTGAAGGTTATCACACTTACTTTGGTGGTGTTGGTATATGTAAAATCACCAAAGGATCCCTAGTGGTTGCAAAGGAGCAAAGTTTCACTTCTCTCTATAGGATGCCTACGAAGCTATGCAAGGAAGAAATGAATGCAATTGAAGACACATCTTCTAATTTATGGCATATGCGCCTCGGTCACTTAAGTTAGAAAGGAACTTATATACTTGCAAAGAAAAATTTTCTTCTTGTGAAAGGTACGTCTCTAAAAACTTGCACTCATTGTTTTGCTGGAAAACAACATAGAGTTTCTTTTCATAATACTGGTCCTAATAGGAGGCAAAATAATCTTGATTTAGTTCATACTGATGTTTGTATGATAGATAGTAAATCTCTTGGTGGTGCATCATATTTTGTTACTTTTATTGACGACCACTCTAGAAAAGTGTGGGCCTTTCCTTTGAAATCTAAAGACCAAGTACTTCGAGTCTTCAAGCATTTTCATGCAAGTGTTGAAAGAGAAAAGGGAAGGAAATTGAAATGTGTTCGATCATATAACGGTGGTGAATATAGAGGTCCGTTTGAAGAGTATTGTAGAGAACATGGTATTAGACTTGAGAAAATAGTTCCAAAGACACCTCAGCATAATGGTGTTGTAGAGAGAATGAATCGTACGATTAATGACAGAATCATATCTATGCTCTCTCATGCAAACTTATCGAAATCCTTTTGGGGTGAAGCAATGAAAACTACAGTGGATTTGATCAATCTTGCTCCTTCCATTCCACTTGATGGTGATGTTCCAAATACGGTTTGGACAGGGAAAGATGTCTCTTACCATCATTTGATAGTTTTGGGCTACAGATGTTTTGCTCATATTCCAAGAGACGAGAGGTCCAACCTTGATAGTAAATCCAAACAGTGTGTATTCTTCGGTTATGGTGATGAAGAATTTGGTGATAGATTATGGGATTCGGTTGACAACAAAATTATTAGAAGCCGAGATGTGATATTTCTTGAAGATCAGACTATTGAAGATTTTGATAAAGCTGAGAAACATAAACCAAATTCCATAAGTTACATTGATGTTGCGCTTAAGCCCCCTGCAGAAACTTTTGTTGATGGGGGAGATATACAGGTAGATGATGAGAATGTAATTGATGATCATATACCTTACCTTGATGAGCAAGTTCCAGCTAAGCCACCAGTCGAGTTTGAGTTGAGAAGATCTACTAGAGAACGTCAACCTTCTCAAAGATATCCTCCACATGAGTATGTGAGGATCACTGATAATGGAAAGCCAAAGTACTATCAAGAAGCTATTACAAATGTTGATAAATAAAAGTGGTTGAAGGCCATGCAAGAAGAGATGAATTCCTTGCATGAGAATCACACATTTGATTTGGTAAAGTTGCCTAATGGCAAAAAATCACTCAAGAACAAATGGGTATACAAGATAAAGGCCGACGAGGATAGTTCTCAACCAAGATACAAAGCAAGATTGGTTGTGAAAGGTTTTAATCACAAAAAGGCATTGACTTTGATGAAATGTTTTCACCTGTGGTGAAGATGTCCTCTATTCGAGTTGTGCTTGGGTTAGCAGCTAGTTTGAATCTAGAAGTTGAACAACTTGATGTGAAAACTGCATTCCTTCATGGTGATTTGGAGGAAGAGATCTATATGGAGCAACTAGAGGGGTTTCGAAGTCAAAGGTAAAGAGCAGCTTGTGTGTAAATTGAAGAAAAGCTTGTATGGGCTCAAGCAATTACCTCGACAATGGTGCAAGAAATTTGATTCTTTCATGGAGAAGCATGGGTACGATAAAACTACTTCTGACCATTGTGTGCTTGTCAAGAAATTCTCTGATGATGATTATATTATTCTCTTGTTATATGTGGATGACATGTTGATTGTTGGTCATGACGCTAAGAACATTCAATCTCTAAAGAAAGATTTGAACAAGTATTTTGCAATGAAAGACTTGGGTCCTGCACAGCAAATTCTGGGCATGAGAAATACTCGTGACAGGAAGAATAATAAATTGTGGTTGTCTCAACACAATTACATTGAGAAGGTGTTAGAGAGGTTTAACATGAGCAATTGTAAACCTGTTAGTACTCCACTTGCTACTTATTTCATATTGAATTCTAATCAATGTACTACAAATGAGAAAAACAAAGAAGATATGAAGAAGGTTCCTTATGCATCCGAAGTTGGTAGTTTGATGTATGCTATGGTATGCACAAGGCGAGATATTTCTCATGCAGTTGGAGTTGTTAGTCGGTTTCTCTCTAATCCTGGTAAAGATCATTGGCAAGCAGTGAAGTGGATTCTCAGATACCTCAGAGGCACTTCCAAAGTGTGTTTATGTTTTGGAGGTGGTGAACCTGTGTTGGATGGCTATCCAGATGCAGATATGGCAGATGATCTTGATTCTAGAAAATCTACCTCTGGTTATATGATGACGTTTGCAGGGGAACAGTATCTTGGCAATCAAGATTGCAAAAGTGTGTTGCTTTATCAACTACTGAAGTTGAGTACATTGCAGCAACGGAAGCTTCTAAAGAACTCTTGTGGATGAAGAAATTCCTACATGAGTTAGGCCTTAAGCAAAGCACGTTTGTGTTATTCTGTGACAGTCAGAGTGCGATCCATCTTAGCAAGAATCCAAATTTTCATGCAAAGTCGAAGCATATTGAGGTGCGATATCATTGGATACAAGATGCACTTAAAATGAAGTCATTTTCAATTGAAAAGATTCATACTGATGAGAATGGTTCAGATATGATAACGAAGGTCTTGCCTCTATCAAAGATGATATGCTGTAGAAAGAAGGCCGGTATGGTTGAGCAATATCTTCCCACTTGAGTCGTGAAGGGGAGATTTGTTGGGTGGGCTCACTCCCCAAGTGGAACCCACCAAATTTTATTAGTATTAATATTGTTATTATTATTATTGAAAAAAAAGAAAAAAAAAAAAGGGGTTTTAATGGGCTTGGCCCATGTGAGAAAGAAAAGGGACTTAAATCCATAATATAATAATAAAAGGAATAGTACTGAAGGAAGAAGTAGTAGAAAGGCACGGCGACAGTAACAGGAGAAGAGAAGAAATAAAAAGATTTAGTTCTGGTGGTGGTAACAGGTGTGTAGCAAACTTGCTCCGTTTGATCTACAATTTTGATATGTTATTTCTACCACTGAGTTTGTTATTTTAATATACAGTCTGAGTAGTTTTACCTTTTCTGAGAGTTTCTTTGGAATACCCACTTTAGTGGAAGGTTATAAGGTTGTTGTTATTGTTATTGTTGATTGATGTTACCTATTGTTATCAGGAAGACTCTAGTGTACCCATTAATTATTATAGTGGAAGATTTTACTAGACTAGGTCCCATGGTTTTTATTCTCTCAATTTGAGGGAAGTTTTCCACGTTAAAATTGTGTTTGTTTCATATTTAATTTTCTGCCAATTATTTTTGCTCTGTGGAATTGTATTTTCTGTTTGGCCATTTATCTGCGCAGGTGGGGGAAAAAATATTCCAAATTATTGAGATAGTTATCCCTGATTATCTCTGGTTTTTCCCAACAACTTATACATACGTTTACATACATTGTGACTAGCAGTATCCTCAAAAATTCTAATACCTGAAACCACAAACAAAAAACAACTAGAAGAATTAGGATAAACCCAACTATAAATTTTTCGATCATTGCCAATCAATTCAAATAAAGAAATACAAGTACAAGAAATATTAGCATAATCATCATTATTTATTTTGCAGTTTTAATATACCAAAGAATGGTTATAAAACACCTCATAAAAATGAAATACAAAGTCGTCTAAGGACTCGTATGTTAAGAAAATATATGGTCACGTTTAAAAACATTATAAACCAATGATTCAAGCTTAAACCTTCTTCAACAATTTCACTGCATGATAGTTATGTCATAATTGAATGAATTATCTTCAATTATTTACAAAATGATACTAAATATTTTTTTTTTTTTTTTTAAATGCGGAGTCCTTTAATTTTGATGTCACAAATCAATGCAACTGAGGTTATCTATGATAAATATGAAAGACTATTAAGAAATGAGAGGTAAGAATTGTAACAGAAAGAAAACATAAATACTAATTATGATTGATATCAATAGTTCCCTCAAGCTATATCATTTGTATGATATCCTTGGGACATGTTCAAGTTGCAACATGTATGTTAGAAGCCTATAGTGTTAGGAAACTATGCCAAATTTTCTTCTTGTGAGATTTTAGTGAAAGTGAAAAATGACATAATAACACACAAGAATTGATAATGGAGTTTAGCCAATTCTTCCTACGTCTCCGAACTGTTATTGGGCTCTCTATTGAAAAAAAAGAAAATTTACACGATGTGTTTACAAATAGTCACAATCTCTCAATACCCACAGCTCAAGTCATGAAGTATTGCTTCCCATCAATGAATGGACCGTCGTTGGGCCGCAAACATTAAAGTGAACAAACTCTCTCTCTTTCTTTGGGTTTCTTCCACTTATTTGAAAGTTGAATCATTTCTATTTTCCAAGAATATAATCTTCACATATGTCAATTTCTATTGATCGGATATTTGGAAGTTTTCCCTTTGAGTGCATGATCTTTATATTATTCTTACTCATTGTTGAGTGACAAAATTAATAATGTCGAAAAGAGAAAAATCCGAAGGGAAATGAGAAGGTCAAGACTTATGGACCTAGGAAAATTTGAGTAAGGGTCTTATTGACAAGACCTACCAAATTGATTGTTCCAAAATCTAGAATTTAGAAACATACGTTGAAGCCTATAACTTTACAATACCTGAATTTGTGTCAAACAATAGTAAATATTAGAATCTTTATAAATGTTGCGTAGATCACTTTCACCACAAATAACTGAATTTTCTTAAAATATGCTTCGTATATCATGTATTCTTGGATTTTTGTCAAGATCATGAATTCACTCATTCACAATCCATTGTATTTCATCTTAAAACGTTTTCTTTGCATCTTTATTTTACTTTGAAAATATTCAGGCATTTGTTTTATTGCATTAAAGTTATTTTTATAAAATATTACATCATCCATCTCATAATCTACTAAATTTTTACCTATCGACACTTTATTTGATAGATTAATTCATTCACGAAAGTGATATGAAGTGTTAGCAACAAATATGCTCCATCCTTGAAACATCAGACTAAATATTGAATCCAATTTTTTAACTTGTCAAGAACCAATATTTAGACATACATCTGTTGATGTTATAATAGACTCCTATCAAACATAAAATTAATATTCACACTAATATGGCGTAGTCTCTATTGCCATAGATTGAGATTTTCATTTGCAATAAAATGGCACGTTCTTGTTGTCTTGTAAAGAGTGCCATTCTTTTTGCCGCGAGCAATAACAATTCTACCCTTTGAAATCTTAAAATCATCACCATGGAAGACAATTGTATAGTTGTCAATGGAAATTGGCCCACTGAGATTATGTTTTTTGTTAGGCCAGGCATATGTTTGACATTTTTCAATTCTCATACAGACCCGCTCAACTTAATTTTTACTTCACTTTAGCCCACAATCTCACAAGATTTTTCATTACCAAGATAAACTTTACCAAGATTGTTAGGGACATAATTCTCAAAGAAATTTTTCTGCAAAATAGCATGAATGAGTGCTCCAGAGTCTAACACCCAAGACTCTTCCTTGGAATCTAAAGAGCAGATTTGTGCACCGCCTTCTATTGAGGTTGAAGCCACATTTTGCTCACCCTTTGCCTTTTCATTTTTTCATCGACTGTTACATCGATTTTTGTACTGCACCGCCTTTCCACAATTCCAGCACTCAAATAGTTTTCAAGTTATGAAAATTACACTGATTTTTTTATCTATTGCGTCCATTTCCTCTAGTTGAATTTTCCATCTTGACTCTCTGTATGTAATACTGAAGAGGATGACGATTCATCCAACTCACTTAGTTAAATCTCTTCATTGAGAACCAAATGAAGAACATCATCACATTTCAATTTTTGTTTCGTTACGAGCTACTCACAACTGTGTCAGTCACATTCCAACTATCTAGTATGGAATACAAAAGTATCAATGTTTGTTTCTCATTGTCAAACTCGATTCCAACTAAACTCAACTAGATTGTGACGAGGTTGAATTCTTTGAGATGTTGAACTATTGTTGCACCTCTTTGCATTTGTACTATAAAAATCGCTTCATCAAATGAACTTTAATTGACGCCAATGGATTTTTCATACATACTACAAAGATCCGCCATAAGACTTGTCCTCTTTTCCTTTGCAATGTTAAAAACAACATACGAGATAACATTAATTAGATAACACCAAGGGCTTGTCTATCAATCATCATCCTTCATATGTGTTGATTTCTTTTCGTTGAGAGGTTGATATAGGTTTTCATGGTGTAGATAATCCTCGATCTACGTATTTCAAAAACCAAAGTCTTCACTATCGAACTTTTCAATTTTCACCTTTCCTCTGTCTGCACCTATCACTCCCACTTGAATTTGACTTCCTGAAGATAGTCTCTAAAATACTAAGCAAGGCTTTTGACACTCGTTGTTATGAAACAATGCAAAATTTAATCATTGTATGTTTATAGTGAAGCAAAAAATGGAATAATATCACACAAGAATCGATAATAGAGTTTAGCCTTGTCTTTCTACGTCTTCGGGCTTTTGCAAAACTTTTTATTGAAAAGGAAAATTTACACAAAAGATTTATAATAACTCACAATCTCTCACCACTAACAACCCATTTACCCCTAAGAATTTCATGTACAAGAAATGTCTCTAGGTTTTCTTAAAATTCTATGAAAGTTGTAATTTTCTCTTAATATGGAATGAAATCTCCCTTCATCCATCATCTACTATTTATAGCAAAAATGAAAACACCCCAAGAGAAGTTCAATTTTGCTTCTTCTTCTTTCTTAGTAGGTGGCCTTACTTTTTGACTAAGAAAGTGGTCTTTCTTCTTGGCTAAGTAGTATTCCTTATTGACTAAGAATGTGACTTTTTGTGACGCTTGAGTCTAACGAGGTAGGGAGTGATCGTCGGTGCACAAGACACGTACAATGAATGAACCAAATCACATCGGAATGAGAGAGATCCTAAGGCCATGTATGTATGAGACTATATAGTTGAATATATTGATTGATATGTAATATCCATACTAACAACATACATATTCTTTTCCAGAGCCAATCACATAAGAAATCCACAGTTAAGCATGCTTGATTTAGAGCACTCTTTGGATGGGTGACCTTTTGGAAAGTTTCCAAGGATGTATGCTAGTGAGGAAAAGCATGATGAAAACACTTATGTTGGTTTCTAGGGACAGTAACAAATGCTTAAAGCAGTTTGAGATATTAAAAATGGTATTAGAGCATACCTCTCCCAATACAATGTGGTTCGGGGATGAACCGAGCGAAAGTTTGTGGAATGTGACACTTAAGGCTGACGAGGCGGGGAAAGATCACTGTTGCACAAGGCACATACAATGAGCGACTCTTTGGACGACTCTAGGCAAAGGGGCACATGAATTAACCAAATCACATTACAATAAGAGGGATCCTAAGTCCATGTAGGTATGGGACTATATGGGTGAAGGAAGGCTTATAAGGATTGATATATAGTACCTATACCAACAAGATGCATATTCTCTTTGGGAGCCAATCACCTATAGCTTTTACAACAATAAACATGTTGTACTTAACTTTTACTTTTACCTTTTTGTTTAATTTACCATTTAAATCCGTCATATCTAAATCTGTAGATGTCTTGATGTGTAAGCAGAAGTTGACTGTTCCTTTTAGATTATGAGTTTGCATATTCTCAAATTAGAGAGTATGGATGAATGGATTCGAATTCCCATCCAGGTTTGTAGTCTTGATGAATTTGATTGGAGTGTTCAAAGAAGTCTCCTGATTCTGATTGTTCATCTGACACTTCTATTTCTGCTGATGTATTGGGTTCTTCTGGTAATTTGTGTACTGATGGTCATTCTGATTCTTTTGGTAGTTCCAGTTCTGTTGATATCTATGATTCTCTGCCAGTTTTGATTTTGTTGATACTCCAGATTTTTGTTTTGATATTTCTGGTTCAACATATGGTTCTAGTTCTGATAGGTATTGTGCTAAACAGTCCTTCTTCCACCAAAGTCAGTTGGCTTCTGTTTGTTAAGTCTTGGAACATAAACCTTTTTCCCTTCATATATTGCAAGCATCCATTGACCAGGCATCATGACTGGTGTTTCAATTTTGTTGATTAGAACATCTGCAACATAAACAATTTTATCCTTTGGTACCCAAAACTAGTTGAGTCCTGGTTTATTAGTTCTTAAAGGTTTCTTATCTTTCCATGTGATTAGCATATGACAAGATATTTTAGTGTGACCTTTCTTATAGCAAATAGTACATAAATCATCAGAGGGAACAAACTTAGGTTCAATTATTTTTTCTTGAAATCCTATTCCTCTTTTACCATTCCTACTAACACTATAAATCGTAGATGCATACTTTCTTCTTTCCATACCATTACCAAGATAATCTTGAAATACTTCTTCATGCTTATCATATTTACTTGTGGTATTTTTAATTGATGTTGAACTCTAATTACTTTTCAGAGTTAGATTTTCAGCCTTAAGTTCAGCAATATCAGTTTTTAGATTTGCATTCTCTATTTTAAGTTCATTAATATCAGTTTTCAGAGTTGCATTTTATGTTTTATGTTCAATAATATCAGTTTTCAAAGTTGCATTTTCTGTTTTATGTTCAATAATATCAGTTTTCAAAGTTGTGTTTTTTGTTGTAAGTTCAGTAATATCAATTTTCAGAGTTACATTTTCTGTTTTAAATTCAGAACTTTGATTCTTTAAAGCATTAACTTTTCAATTTTAAAGACAATTTGTGATTCTTATTTAAAAAATAATTTATAACAATAATTAAATCAGATTGAGTAAAGTCAGAAAATATCTAAATTTCTTCAGTTGTTGATTCACTTACAGAGTCAGAATCTATGTTGGATCTAGAGTTAGAGTTGGTAAGAGCCATTAGAGCCAAATATGCCTGCTCTTCATCATTTTCTATCTTGAACAACATATACTTTTTGACTAGGAGGTTGGCCTTTGCTTCTTGAACATTGTATAGTAGTGTGACAAACTTTGGTGCATACCTGGCAGATTGGTTTGGTCATTCTTCCTCTTCCTCTGCCACCTCTCATGCCTCTAAAGTGTGATCCTTTCCAATTTCCTCGCTTGAGGAACTTGTTGCCTCTAAATTCAGTCTTGTTTGCAAAGTTGGCATATGCATTAAATGTGAGAGTGGTGAGATTGTTCAATTGTTCTAGATTTCTTTCAAAGGTTAGAAGTTGAGCATGTAGATCAACCCAGCTGAGATTAGTCTCATCAGACAATTTGACAACTACTGGATTATAATCAGAATCCAAGCCATTAAGTGTTTGAATAATTAGATCGGACTTTGACATAGGTGCTCTTGCAAGCTTCAATATGTCATCAAGATTCTTCATTTTGACAAGATATTCCTTCATCTTCAACTCTAATTTCCGCTTGTTATGAAATTCAAATTTTAGGTACATGATGCGAGACTTTGTGTGAGCACCAACAAGACTTTATGCTTCATCCGACAATTGCTTGGATATTTCACTATGTAGGAGTTGTGTGGCAATGTCTATTGTCATGAAGTTTAATAGCCATCCTAACAATTTTTGATCTTGTGCTTGCATTCTTCAAACTTTGGATTGATTTGCGTGCTTTTTTTATGCAATGGTGATGAATTGTTCAGGGCACTATTTGGTTCCCAGCATGTAGCAGTCGAGCCTGCAACTTATGATGACTGGTAGAACTAGTGACTTCCAGAAGGGATAATTGTCTCTATCCAACTTGACAGAAACACTTGATGGGAGGTCATTTTTAGGTTTTGTCTCTGCAGTAGATGACATGGTTGAATTGGATCGATGGATCAAGAGTTAAAATTATCAAGAACGTTGTTCAATATTTCATTCACATACTGTCTTTAGATATACACAAGGATGGATCAATTTGATCCTCCATTGTGTAGACAACAATTACATGAGTAATGAAAAAAAATAGGACCATTGAATGAAATAAAACCATAAACCGTTACAATAAAGGGAGTTATGAGATAGCAAAGAATCAAGGAGTTTCTCTAATTGCCTCTGGTTTGAATCTGAGACCTCGCAGTTCTTTGAATTAATTATGGTGGAAAACCATATTTTCTAAGACAATAGAAAAAAAAATGTTTTATTCGAAAAACCACACTATCTAATATCATGAGTGATTACAATATCAATGTGTTATTCACCCACTTTATAGTTGGGTGTTATTCACCCACTTTACTAACATCTCAACACACTCTTTACTATTGGTTGAGTTTTATATGGGACCCAATAAATTATGTGGAGCCCACATAAAATCGGTGAGTTCCATATGAATTTCAACCAGTAGGGAGAAGTGTGTTGAGAAAATGTGTGTTAGAGAGTTCCTTATTAGCACTTTTCAACAAGAAATCCATAAACTTAAAATGTTTGGTATAGGGATGGAAAAAAAACTCATATTTGCAGATAAAATCCGCAACGAGCATGAGACATGTAGCTTAACGGGTACCCGCAAATTAAATATACAAATATTTTGACAACCCGTTAGTTAATTGATATGGATGCAAATGTAATGGTATTCGTACTCGCAAATATGTGTACATAATAGGAAATTAATAAAATTGATATGTTGTAATGATTTATATTGATGTATTAACTAGTCTAGTGGAGCCCATGCATTGCACCAGATAAAAAAAAAGATTATTTATGTGTAAATTACAAAGTTTAACTATTATTATAATTGCAAATAAAATGATATAATACAATCTTAATAATCACATTATTAATGAAAAAAAGTTAAAATTTCATTTATAATATGATATTGAGATAAATATGACATAAAATATCTGATTCAATCACAAACTATTATTATAGCGCTTGTGATTCTAAAGAAATTCTAAAAAATAATAGTTTTACAAAAATTTCTTTTTATTACAGGTCCTTCAAAATTACTTTAACATATTTCTATAAACTTTTATTATATTTATTTTATAAACAGTAAACTAATATTATATTTTTCATTAGTTAAATATCTTTAATTTATATAACACTTTATATTAAATAAAGTTGATTTTTGGAAACAACTTGCTTGAAATATGTGTATTTTAAATTGTTTCCTTAAATTATTTGGGAGTTTTAATTTAGTGAGGTATATTTGAATGAGTAAAAAAAACTAAGGTCTAACCAACCCACTCAAAAAGAAAAGAAGACAAATACTCCCCCACTCACTTACACAGACGATCACACACACACCAACACCATCAGATTTTCCATTCTCCTCGTCACTCTCTACACCAACACCCACATCAAAATCTCATTTCTACACTAGCAATAACCTAACCACCCCTTCAACACTTAAACTCTCATTCACCCTTCACACCATCAACATCATTACCATCTCATCCTTCTCAGTCTCCTTTACAAACAAGTCCCAAAACTATTTACATTTTTCTTCAAATATGAAAAGAAATTTGTAATTGACAGCCTAGTATATTGTGATTATGAATTTCTTTCGTTGTTGATAGGCTGGATGGTGAAAACAGGGAGAAAACCGACTGAATTTGCAGAAACTCACTAAGCGAAAATAATTTCGCTGACCATATCTGGCCTTGAAACCAACTTGTTGCTCCTAACTTAATTTCGTTGAGCGAAATATGTTTCGCTAAGTGAATTTGACACATTTTGGAAATGTTAGACCTTGTGTTAGATTCGATGAGCAAATTCGATTTTGCTGAGCGAAATCAGTGTTGTTGTGTGTGTTTCTTTTTCTTTCATAATTGATGTCACTTAGGAGTGTTTAGTCAATAGTACTCTTTAGTATTGAATTGAATGATATTGCTAATTAGTTGATTGATTAATGAACTTAGAGCTGTGCATGATATTACACTTTTCTTCTATTAAAATTTCACTTTTTTTAATTATATTTTATATTAAATGATTGAAAAAATGATACAGTGAGATCTGACAGTGTTTCACTAACGAAATATCTATAAAGGGAAGAGACAATAGGATGTCGGTTGCGGTTATGACCAAGATCTTACTTACAAAATGATCACAATATTTATCTTTGTGGTTTACGTTGAGATAATTGAGATAGATTTTTCATATTATATGGAAAAATTTATTGAAATGAAAGGCTTGCAAACTTAATTTTTCAATAAACTCTTTTCTTTAAAGGAATTTATCTTATTTCTACTTTTAATTTTGTTTAAAAGATATTTTCTAAGCACCTTTTCCTTTATGGAAGTCGCTGAAATTATTATTTCACTCCTTATTTTTATGCATTATAGCAGATAAGAAATATTGAGGTTTGGACTCGGAGTGAGTGTCTACGGTTGATGTATAGTTATTTTGTAGTACTAAGTTGTAAGCTATAATATATGGTTGCAATGTTACTTTGAAATTACCTATATTAATTTTTAAGATTCTACATTATATGCTTATATATATAAATATATATGAGTTTAATTCTTATGCACTATCAATGTAAAAATATTTACGTTATCAACACATCATATGCACTCATGTGATAATTATGGTAAAAGTCAAATATTTCTAATAATTTAAATTTATGGTAGACTAATGGTGTAATAAGTTTTTACACTCACAATGTACATGAATTAAATTCTATATATATAAATATATATAATTTTTTTTACAAATAAATGAGAATATATATACCAAGGTTTTACTTGAAATTTTAATTTGTATAATTGAATAGCTTCACTTACATATTGATAATATTTTATAATAAATTTTAAATACTTTAATATTATAATACATATCGTAATACATAATTAATTTACTATCAAAAGAAAATATATATTTTAATATTATAGTAGATATCTTTTATATATATATATATATATATATATATATATATATATATATATATATATATATATATATATATATATATATATTGTTTAAGGTCAATTTGTTACAAATACGGTGATAACATGTACCCTTGTCGCAACATTCTCTCTTGTCTGCAATCTAACTCCCTCACCATTCAGCTGAACATGGAAATGAACGATCTCCATATACATCCCCATCCAACCAATCCATCTTTCATGAAAACCCCTCTTACTCATCATTTTCTGTAAAAGTTCCAATTCACTTTATCATAAGCTTTGCTAATGTCAGCTTGATTATCCCTTCAACGATGTAGTCTCGTTGTTGAACGTTCAAATAACTGCAATAGAGTAGGGGAATGGTCTGATGTATCTGCTATAAGGTTTGAGAGATTTGCATTAGGATCAAGCCACGAGTGTGCAAACAATGCCTTATCCAATCTTTCCTGCGTGTCATTATACTCTCCTCGTCTCCTAGACCATGTGAATGTATACCCCTGCAAAGGCAGGTGGAGTAGGTTGCTCTCTAGAACTGCATCACGAAAACCGAGAGTTCCCCATGGTGGATGGTCTACTCGACTCTTTTTATCGTCATTTGACAAATTATCATTGAATCCCCCATTGGACACCAATTAATGAAGAGCATTATCTTGGACAAAGTTCGAAGAAGGTGCCATGACTCTCTTCTCCAGCTACTATTCGGGTAACCGTAAAAACCAGTAAATCTCCATATATTTGACCACTTTGGTTAGAAACCTCTATATTTAAAAATTTGGAAGAGTAGTTTATTAATCGACAGCCAAAGGGATATTCCACAAGAAATTACGGTCGACAGCAAAAGAACCTTCAATGTATAGACGGTCTCGTACTCCTTTTTTTTTTTTATTAGCATGAACTAAAGTTTCACAAAGAAAAATAACATCTAGATGGAACTTTCAGGCGAGGTCGCGAATACTAGGAACTGCTTTCGGTTAACCCAAGCTCCGACGGTTCCAACTCATGATACTCATTGTTGCTGACAGTGACAGGCCTGGCAAATTTATGTACTATAATACTATTCTTTTAAAATTAAGTACCATTCTACCATCATTTTTTTTTAAATTGAGAAAGTGAGAAGTTGGTTTGACTGGCATCGATCTCTCACTAGGAAGAGGGTTTTTTTTTAAAAAAAAAAATTGGTGAAGGGAAATCGGTGAGGCTGGAACCGATTTCCCAAGTGGCATTTCTTTTTTAATTCTTAAATATATATTTTTTAATTTATTAGTAATGTTATTTAGTAGGCACAAATATAAGGAGTTTGATCAATTAACTTACCAGAGATTGGATAGTTATAATTTGTAAACGTGAAATGATGCCACACATTATTTTTTGTTAACATATTTCGTAATAATAAATATACATTTTATTTAATCAATAATTATTATTTTAATTAAATAATTAATTTAAATTTCATTAGTTATTAATTTAATTAATTATTATTTTAATTAAATAATTAATTTAAGTTTCATTAATTATTAAATGAAGTAATTATTATTTTAATTAAATAAATAAATACAATGTTAATTTTTTTTATATTAATTATCTAATTAAATTTTACTTTTTATAATTATTAAAAAAACTTAAATAAAATGGAGTCCATAAAAATAACAAAATTTAATTAAATATTATAATTAAACATACAAATACAAAATGAACTAATTTTATTATAATGAACTAATTTCCATGGGGAGCATCACTACAATAAGGGCATTTATTCTTGCTATGTCCCTCGTTCCGACACAAACCACATCTCTTGGGGTGTGTATTTTTCTCCCGTTGATCCATTTCAGTATTAATACGAGTAGACTGTGGACGACCTTTTGGATCTCTTCTCATGGCTGGATTGTGGCACAATTCTATTCTATTGTATTCTGACCAATATGATTGAAGAGGAATTGTTGGGAGCTCTTCCTTGTAAACGTCAAAAATACATTGCAATGTATACTTGGAAGACACATAAATCATGTAGTCACGGTGAATAAACGAACAAGCGGCGATGACATGTGAACATGGATAGTGTAATGCTTGAAATTCACCACAATCACGCCACCTTTTGTCGAGGACTACCTTGAATGTCCCTACAGGACGACCGCTTGTTGGACGAACCAACTCCTTAACTGTAAAGATACTATGAGCTCGATTGTGAATAACAACTGAATGCAGAGGAAACTAGAAGGGAAGAATAATTTGTCATGGTACTGTTGGTAACATTTCCTTTTCTTCTATTAAAAATGTATTGTTTGTTAAAGTACTAAAACAAAATCTATTAAGCATAGGTCAATCAAGTGACAATGGTTATGATATTGTCTTTAATCAAAATCATGTAAGGCAATCAATCATACTGATGGGTCTATATTTTTTACTGGTCAAAGGCAAAAATAATCTTTACAAGCATACACTTTTCTTATAGAAAATATACTTATCAATTTCAAATTCATTCGAACAGATAAATAAATCGATTGCTTGTATATAATACAAATAAAATAAAATATAACAAATATATAATAAATGGTTTAATATATAATTTTCAATAAAAAAATTGTGTTACATAATGCATTTATATTTGAATTTTTGGAAGAGACCTTTCTTCTAAAATTGCTTCAAATAACACAAATGTTGCTTCTGGTTGCGAAGATGCACACAAATGACCAGCTCCTTTAACGGTAGTAAATGATAAAATGTCACCATAAACCACTGTAAATCCTGCAATCTAAATAATCAAAATAAGTTAATTTTTTAGATATGAATGATACAATGTTTGACAAACAAAATAGCAACAAAAAAAAAATATAAAGATAGAATTACATTGTTGATTTTTAGCTCAACCACCAAATAAGTCCACAAAATAAAAATCTTAAAATATTTATAATTATATACCTTTATTCCGTTATACCATGGTCTAAAAAACTCCGATATGTTCAACCCAGTCTCCTTGGCTAATCCTTCCAATAAGGATTGTGTGCCAAGGAATGGAATGAAAGAATCTTGATTCCCACTGAACACAAAAATAATAGCTTTGCTTAAAAAATATAAAACATTGATAAACCAAAGAAAAAAATATGATGTAAGGACTAACTAAAAAGTTAGAGAAAAATATTTACTAACCTATATACCATAACTCTTACACTTAATTTAACAAGTGTCCCTAAAAGAGATATGGTTGGGATATAATTATTCTTGATGTTAGATTCCAACCTATACATAAATAATAAAGTTAGTTTAATGGAAGGGTTTTATGTTCTATGGTCAAATTAATATTTAAGCAAGTGGAATTAATTGTTCCACTAAAATAGTCCCTCTTGATTCGGGAATAGTTGCAAACTTTTGTTAATAACTCATCGGTTGAATATGATATCAACCCATGAGAAAACAAAAATTGCCCTCTGGAGTTGTAATCTGTGTTAAACTCTAGAAGGGGTTACCTATATGCAAATATCAAAAGAGAAATCAAACGTCATATCAACTAACATGTTTTTTCTATAGAGAAAAACATAATGTTATCATATAAGAAATGTTAAATTTATTTCATATATTTGTACTCACAGTTATTCCCTTTAAATTTATGTTGGTTTTGGTTTTTACAATGAGTTCTACAAGTTGGGGTGCAAAGTGACCTGAAGACAAAAGCATCTATTATCATCCAACTTAATCTCCAAAATAAAAATTATAATCATATAACACAGAATACAAATACTACCTGCATAGCTTTCTCCAGTGATGAAGAACTCATTGTTTTTGTACTGGCTAAACTTTGTGAACCAATGTTGTAGAAAAACAAGATTATCTCTTGCTGTATATTACAGAGATAGTGTCAAACATCAGTAAAGTTAATATAATCATATGAATTCAAACTAAAAGTGCATGTTTTGATGAGTACATGAATTGTGTTGAAATTATGTTTTTTTTAATAATTAAATGAATTGTGTAGAAATTGTGTTATATATGAAGTATCCTACTTTTACATTTACCTCTCTAAAATCAAATCTAGTTTAAATAAAATGTAAATTTTTAAACTAAACACAATTTATTTTAATCACTTATATTTAAGTTGAGTTAATAAAAAACATAAGAAAACAATGTTTACTGTATGTATTTTATGAAACTCTAGTTTAATGGTTTATTATTTATAAGTTCAACTTAACATTTTAGGAATTATTTGCATGTTAATTTGCACAAGAAAAAGTAAATAAACCTCTCATTTCATCGGTCACATGGTTATAGAATGATTTGTTGGTGGAGTATGAGAAGCCAACACCAGTGGGTGATTCCAAATAGAGCATGTTCGCCTCTACAAAGTTAAATCGAAAAAAAATTTAGATATACACAAAAATGTTACTAAAATTCAACGAAATTGATTTATCTAATTACCTTTGTTCCAACTGCAGTGGTTCTTGACCAAACCTTCGTTAGTTGGTGTGAAAAGAACATGCTCTTTGAAAGCACCAAGTCCGACGGATGAACAACCCGCCCCTTCAAAACCCACAACACGTTGTTAGATACATCAAATTTCAAAGTAATTTTTTTTTATTATTGTTTAATTGCAGTTGTTGAATTCATATTACCTCCATGTAGCCACATAACTACTGGTTTTAAATTTGGTTGAACTTCGGCTTCAACAAAATAATAAAATAAAATTTTTTTCTGTATCTCATCAACAGTGATATAACCAGAGTATCGATTGAATTTAACCTCTGGTTGTTGAGGTAAATTGTTTATTTTATCACTATTAGATGAGTAAGAAAAGAGAGATGAAAGAAACAAAATACATGATAAAAGTATTAAAAAATAAATTATTAAACAAATATTTTTCATCTTCATCTTGAATGGCGGCGACGGCGGCGGCTTCAAAATAAAAAGGATGGAAATTGTGGTGGTGGTTTATTTAGCCTCCATGTAGCCACATAACTACTGGTTTTAAATTTGGTTGAACTTCAACTTTAACAAAATCTGTATCTCATCAACAGTGATATAACCAGAGTATCGATTGAATTTAACCTCCGGTTGTTGAGGTAAATTGTTTATTTTATCACTGTTAGATGAGTAAGAAAAGAGAGATGAAAGAAACAAAATATATGATAAAAGTATTAAAAAAGAAATTATTAAACAAATATTTTTCATCTTCATCTTGAATGGCGGCGGCGACTTCAAAACAAAAAGGATGGAAGTTGTGGTGGTTGTTTATTTTGAGCCGTGAGGATGGTAAAAGTTGTGAGAAGGAGAGTGATGAGATTTGTGAGAGGGAGAGTGATGCGGCGGCTGCATGTAGTCTTTGGTATGATGGCGCAGCGGAGTGAGAGGGAGGGAGACTGATGAGAGTTGTGAGTGAAAGGGAAAATGGTAAAAGGGAGAGTGACCGGAGTATGAGTGACGAGGTGGTAGTGTGGTAGTGGAATGGAGAGCAGGTTGTGGTGTGGTAGTGGAATGGAGAGTGATGAGAGTTGTGGGAGGGAGTGATGCGGCGGCGGCGGCTTGTAATCTTTGGTATGATGGCGGCGGAGGTGGTGATGGCGGCGGCGGAGTGAGAGAGAGGGAGAGTAATAAGAGTTCTGAGTGAGAGGTAGAATGGTGAGAGGGTGAGTGACCGAGAGTATGAGTAATGAGGTTGTGGTGCGGTGTGGTGTGGCAGGAGTATTAATAATAAAAAAAAACAATAGAAAAACGCATAAAATTCATTTCAGCTAATGTAAAGAGAGTGGGGTCCACGCATAAATTCATTTCCTTTTGTGTAGACCACCATTATATCTCCGTAGCTAATGTAAAGAGAGGGGTCCACTCATAAATTCATTTCAGCTAATGTAAACAGAGTGGGGTCCACGCATAAATTCATTTTTTTTGTGTAGACCACCATTATATCTCCGTAGTTAGTGTAAAGAGGGAGTCCATGCATAAATTCATTTCAGGATGTTGAGTTTTCTAGTTGTGATTGGATGCATCTCTCTTTTTCACGTGACCACAACCAATCCTTTCCCCTCTCTTTCTTTTCATTCCACTCCCATTTCCATTATTCCACCCTCTCCTATTCATTACTTTTTCACGTGACCACAACCATCCCTTTCCCCTCTCTTTATTTTCATTCTACTCCCATTCCCATTATTCCACCCTCTCCTATCCATTACTTTTTCACGTGACCACAACCATCCATTTCCCTGCTCTTTCTTTTCATTCCATTCCCATTCCCATTATTCCACCCTCTCCTGTTCATTAATCCCTCATTCTTAATTTTAAAATCTTTTATTTTTCATCTTCTTTGTCCATTTTTCACACAATTTAATATCTATTTAACAAAATTTTATAATTTTAAAAAATTAAATATAATTTTTTTAAATAAATTAAATATAACTTTTTTCAAAATTTTAACTTTTAAAAAATTATAAACTTTTTGGGAAGAAAAAACTAGAACTAAATGTGTTTTTTAAGAAATAATTATGGGTAATTATGTAAAATTTAACCTATAAAAAAAAAAACCTAAATTAAAATTAATTCGATTCAGAGTAATAAACTAATTGACCGATTTATAAGACATTTCAGTTCGATTTGTAAACTAAAAATCGATTCGATTCAATTTTTAAATTAAAACTAAACTTTGTCTAGTCGTGTCGTATCCACAAGATGTGATTATATTCTATACAATGAAGTGCATTAGAAAATATGTTGTAAATTTGTACCAGCACAACAAAATTATTAGAGAACAAAATTTCCTGTAGAAGCAAATCCCAAGCCTTCGGTAACTCATAATTGCCGCTATGCTTTTTTAATTAGAGTCCATGGTATTCATTGAATACTATTTTTTCCCCATGTTTTACTCATTATTATTGACATGGCTCATGATTCAATCATTTAAAATGACAACCAAGTGGTTCACCTCCAGGTGTTTTATTTAAGGAAAAATTTATAAGTAATAATAAATTCGAACTCTAAAATAATAACGATTAATTAGACTTTATAATTTGGTCGAAATTTAATCTAAATTATCAATAGTTTTTTTTAAAAGCAAAAAAATATTCTAAAGGACAAATAAAAAAGTAATATTTTTTATATATATAAAAAAAAAAAAAATGGTCTTTTCTTATCTATAAAAAAATAATACTCACTAGCTTTCCACAATTAAAATAAAACAAAATGAATACTAGCTAGCAAACAACTAAAATCACATGCAACTTTGCAAGTGTCCACCAGCTAGAATTATTGACAATATGATATGATTAGACAGGGTTTCAAAATTCAACCATAGAATATTTTTAGAATGGTAATTGCATGATTGCATATTTTAAAATTAGTTTTACTTCATTGACTCTTTACTATTTTCAAACTCTTTACGGAATCAAAAAGCCCAAAACAAAAAGTTGTTTGTATCATAAAGACCATAATGACAAGACGTTATGTTTTCGAGTTGTGATTGGATGCATCTCCCTTTTTCACGTGACTACAACCATCCCTTTTCCCTCTCTTTCTTTTCATTCCATTCCTCCCATTCCCATTATTCCACCCTCTCCTATTCATTACTTTTTCACGTGACCACAACCATCCATTTCCCCTCTCTTTCTTTTTATTCCATTCCCATTATTCCACCCTCTCCTATTCATTAATCCCTCATTCTTAATTTTAAAATTTTTTATTTTTTCTCTTTCTTTGTCCACTTTTCACACAATTTAGTATCTATTTAACGAAATTTTATAATTTAAAAAAATCAAAGGAGTAGGTTATAATTGCATTCCCTTCGGTTAAAAGGAGTAGGTTATAATTGGTTTATAATTTGAATAAATTTTTTTTTTAAAGTTCTTGATTAGGAGTAGGTTATAATTGCATTCCCTTCGGTTAAAAAAATAGTTTCTAATTCTCAATCATTTTAATTAAAAAAATACAATTTTATCTTTTGTATATTATTATTATTATTATTATTATTATTATTCATTTTCTCTTTGAAATTATTGTTTTTTCTTTGAAATCAATCTCAAAGTGTTAAAAGTAACAATAATATGTCATTTAAAAGTAATGTTAATTTTGTTTTACAGTAGAATGTTTATGTACTTAAAGGTAAATATAGTTTTGAATAATTATATATAAGTTAGGTTTGCTTTAGTAAAAGAAAAAGTAAAACATTGTTGACTAGTACAACTCATGCAAAATATATTTAAATGTGGAATTGGTTTATTCAAGCTTTTTGATTTCATTGAAGTGGTTCTTGTAATAATATATTTGTTAAATAGTTATGTATTTCTTTATTCCTAAAGTTTTACATTTAGCTATAATATTTCTTCATTTTATATAATTTATATTAGTTTTGAAACATTAGATTTATAAATTTATGTACTTTTTCACGTTTTCCATTTTATATGTTCATCGTAATTCTGTCAATCTCACTATCGATCCAAGCATGACCTAAATAAAATTATGTGCTTTGTGATATATTATAACAATCATTCATGAGTGATAGTTTGTTAAATCCAAAATATTGAAACAATTCAGTCGTTTGTGCCTTGAAATTTTCAAATAATTATTTGACACGGTCAAAAAACTTCAAGAGTGGTTGAAACAAATTATATGCAAGAAAAGTTTGTGAATGTTTAAGACATAGAAAGTTTCGAGTGAATAATAAAATAGTTAGAAGTTATTTATTTCCAAATATTTAATATTATTCATTTTTTGTTGTTTCAATTATGATTTGTGTTTTTTTAATTATAAAAAGAAAAAATGTTATGGGAGACACATTCAACATAGGGAAAAAAAAAACTTATTTCCTATGCAATAATATTGATATATGAACTTGAACATCTATTATAATAATTAAATAGAACCCCAAAATTCTTCACTGTGATGATTTGAAGATATTGGATGGTTTGTATTTTTTTGTATGAGTTATTGAAATGAAAGTTTTGATGAGTAATTAGAGCTTTTTAAGTGTATTGATGAGTCATTGAGTGATAAATGTAAAATACATGTTTTTGATGAAGACAAAGACGAAGAATTGTGATCAGTGCATCAAAGCTCAAAAAGAAGTCAAAAGTTATAGTTAAACTTTAATCCAAACATATTAGATGTTTAATCAATGTAAAGGTAAATGATACAACCAATAGCTCAAATACATGAGAATCATTCATCTTTACATATGCATAAAAAGTATTTTCAAAAGTCAAAATTACATTAACAAAGTCTTAAAACTAATATTTTTGACAAAATGTAAAGATGTATTCGAATACATCATAGTGTATTCGAATACAAATGCTAAGTCAGTAGCAAAAGCTTCGCATCTGTATTCGACTACGACCTGCTGTAGTCGAATACAAACAGCAAGTCAGTGGCAAAATTGACAGATCTGTATTCAACTACATGAGTGTGTATTCGAATACAAGGTGAAAATTTTGAATAAATTTGAACGTTATAAAGAGGTGTATTCGAATACATACATTATGTATTCGAATACAACTAGAAGCAACACAATTTTTTAGATCTGAAATGGTTCTAGATCATTGCATTTGTTCATCAAACCTCTTGGATCAATGGCCACGAATCTGAAGAGATGTTTATGGAGTATAAATACACCATAACTTCAGATTAATCCACACACAATCCTACTACAAACCTTGAAAGACTTTGAATAACTTTTCTGATTTTTTCTCAAAGTTATTTCTCATAATTCAAGTACTTGCATTTCATTTTCATATCCTTGACAAAGGTTCTCAAAGTACTTGAAGCAATATTGGATTGATATCATCATACCTCTGTTTTATTCTTATATCCTTATCAAATCACATGGTGTGGTAAAGAAAGTTGTCCTTTCTTAAAGTAGTCTTGTCTAAGATAGTAGTGTGCTATCTTAGAAGATTTGTTAGAAGTTTGTAGCAGAGATCCTAGGGTGGGACTTGTACATATTCTGACAATAGTGGAGAAATCTCTTGTGGTGTGCAAGAGGACTAGATGTACCCTTCGTCATAAGGGGAACCAGGATAATATTGTTGTGTTCATTTAGTTGCTGCAATTTACTTTCATTATTTACTATCCTAAAAACGCAAAAATCGATCACCAAATCACTGAAAACAAGAAAATTTACTAAAAACCTAATTCACCCCCCTCTTAGGTGCACATCTGTACTTACAATTGGCATCAGAGCAGGTTCAGGTAACTTACTCCTCGATCATTTACTCATGGCTTCCGCACAACCTGTTTTCAGAGATGGTGGCAGTAGTAACAAACCACCATGCTTTGTTGGAGAGCACTATGATTTTTGGAAGATACGTATGCAAGCGTATTTTGAAGCACAAGGAGACGACATATGGGATGCAGTTGAAAATGATCCTTACATTCCAAAAACAGTCATCAATAACAAAGAAGAAACGAATATAAAGAGTTCATGGACGGACGATAATAAAAGAAAAGTGTTGTTCGATAAGAAGGCTAAAAATATGCTACAATCAGCACTAGGAATTGATGAATTTTTCCACGTATCTCACTGTAAAACAGCCAAAGAAATATGGGATACGTTGGAAGTAACTCATGAAGGCACCGTTGAGGTAAAACGATCTAAACTCAATACACTTTCTCAAGAATATGAATTATTTCGAATGCAGCCCGGAGAATCTATCTTAGACTTACAGAAAAGATTCTCCCACTTAACCAACCACTTGTCGGCTTTCAGGAAAGTCTTCACCAACGATGAACTAAATCAAAAAGTATTAAGATCATTAACGAGGGCTTGGCAACCAAAGGTGACAACAATCTCCGAAAAGAAAAGTCTATCCAAAATGTCTTTTCCAGCATTATTTGGAAAACTTCAAGAACACAAAATCGAACTTGGAAGGTTAGAACAAAACGAAAGTCAATAAAAGAAGACCAAAAACATTGCTCTAAAGACCGAATCAAAAGAACAAATCAAAGACGAAAATTCATATGAAGACGAAAACATTACTTTCCTCGTTAAGAAATTTGGTAAGTTTCTTAAAAATGATAGAACTTTCAAAAAGAAAAGTTTCAGAAAGAAAGATAGCTCTACTTCAAACCAAAATTTCACGTGCTTTGAATGCGGGAAGCAAGGACACATCAAGGCAGATTGTCCGAACTTCATCAAGAAAAATGCCATAAAAAAGAAAGACTTCAAAAAGGCATACATAGCTTGGGAAGACAACGAAGTGAGTTCATCTTCGGAAACAGAAAGTGAAGAATGCGCTAATGTTGCATTAATGGCATCACATTAATCAGATGACGAAGACGAGGTTAGTAACATAGACTCCCCTCATCATAATAAAACTAATAGTGAATTAATTATCGAATATAATGATGCTCAAAATGCCATTAAGGAACTTCTTATTGAATGTAAAAATCTGTTCAAACTAGTGTCAACACCAAAAAGACAAATCTCAAGTCTTCAAGAAAAAGTTGACATTATGGAGAAGGATTCTAAAAAACTAAAACAGAATTTTACATGCAATAGATGTGATTCCCTCTCTTTCAAGATTGTTTAATTAAATAGAGTAATTGAATGATACGAAAAGGGACAAATGGAATTGGAAAATGTTTTGAATATGCAAAGATACTCAAATGATAAAAGTGGTCTTGGATACTCGAAATTTGATAAACCAAGCTTGGATAAGAACATTTTTGTTAAAGCGAGTAATCAGTCCAATCAAGAAAAGATTATAATAATGCAAAAAGATCATCATTATAAAGAGAAAATTATTCAAACTAAATCTCATACACATGCTATTCAAGATAGATTTACTCCTACTTCTTCTTATTGTGATCTTCATGGTCACACACCTAATGCCTGTCACGTTAGAAACATTAGCGTTCCAAAAAGGCATTACGTGTGGGTAAAGAAAGGTACTAACCATCAAGGACCCAAAGCACATTGGGTACCTAATAAAACTTGATTTTAATTTTGTAGGTATGCACACAAAGTACCTCAAATATGTGGTACTTAGATAGTGGATGCTTTAAACATATGACGGGTGATATAACAAAATTTTCAGCTTTGACTCTTGAATCAAAGGGATATGTAGTCTATGGAGACAACAATAAAGGAAAAATTTTAGGCATTGGAAAACTCGGTATAGCCCCATCCCACTCGATTGAAGATGTCTTATATGTTGAAGGTCTAAAACACAATCTCATAAGCATTAGCCAGCTATGCGACAAAGGATACAAGATAGCCTTCAACAAAGATGAATGCATCATCCAAAAAGAAGCTACAAATGAAATTCAATTTATTGGTAAGCGTTTCAAAAACATCTTTATACTTTATCTTGACGATTTATCCTTAAAAATGAAATGTCTTTTGGTGAGAGACAACAATGATGCATGGCTATGGCATAAAAGAATTGCACATATCCACATGGATCATTGAAACAAATTGGTCAAGCATGATCTTGTTGTTGGCTTACCAAAAATGAAATTTATTAAGGATAAATTGTGTGACGCTTGTCAAAAAGGTAAGCAAACAAAGATCTCTTTCAAACCTAAAAATTTATATCAACTTCAAGACCACTTCAATTAATACATATGGACTTGTTTGGTCCATCAAGAACCAAAATTCTTGGTGGAAACTCATATGGACTAGTGAATGTTGATGATTATTCAAGGTTCACTTGGACCTTATTTTAGGCAAGTTAAAATGAAGCTTTAAAAGCATTTAAAAACTATGCCAAGCTAGTCTAAAACGAACAATCATCCAAAATTGTATCAATTAGAAGTGACCATAGAGGTGAGTTTCAAAATACCTCCTTTGAAGAATTTTGTGAGGAAAATGGAATATTCCACAATTTTTCTGCACCAAGAACACCTCAACAAAATGGGGTTGTTGAGAGAAAGAACAGATCCTTGGTAAAACTAGCAAGGACTATGCTAAGCGACTCAAGCCTACCAAAGTATTTTTGGGCAGATGCCGTAAATACAGTATGCTATGTTTCTAACCGAGTAATCATTCGGCCGATTCTTAAGAAAACTCCTTATGAACTCTACAAAGGAAGAAAGCCCAATGTCTCTCACTTCCACATCTTTGGATGTAAGTGTTTTGTGCTAAACAACGGTAAAGACAACCTTGGAAAATTCAATGAAAAAACCGATGAAGGTATTTTTATTGGCTACTCATTATCTAGTAAAGCATTTAGAATTTTCAATAAAAGAACTTTAATAGTAGAAGAATCAATGCATGTAACTTTTGATGAAACTAACCCCTTGAAAGAGGACAAAATTATTTCTTATGATGATGATGACTTTGAAAGTAATGATACAAGCAAAGAACATCAAATTGATCAACCAAGTCAAGAAAGTGAAGTCAACATTGAAAAGCAAGATGATAATCTTCCTAAGGAATGGAGAACCCATAGAGATCACCCAATCAATAACATTATTGGTGATATCAACAAAGGAGTTACAACAAGACTTAAACTACAAGATGCTTGCTTGAACATGGCATTCGTTTCTCAAATCGAACCCTCCAAGATTGGTGAAGCACTAAAAGATGATCAATGGATACTTGGCATGCAAGAAGAACTCAACCAATTCGAAAGAAGCAAAGTATGGGAACTTGTTCCTAATTCGGGAAATAAACATATCATTGGTACAAAATGGGTGTTTAAAAATAAACTTGATGAAAACGATATAGTTGTTCGCAACAAGGCAAGATTGGTCGCTCAAGGATACAGTCAAGAAGAAGGGATTGATTTTGACGAAACATTTGCTCCAGTAGCAAGGTTAAAAGCAATACGATTACTACTTGCTTATGCTTGTTCTATGAACTTTGAACTGTTTCAAATGGATGTGAAGAGTGCTTTTCTCAATGGATACATCAATGAAGAAGTATATGTCAAACAGCCACCCAGCTTTGAAGACTTCAAGAATCCGTCACATGTTTTCAAATTAAGAAAGGCTCCCTATGGTCTAAAACAAGCTCCAAGAGCTTGGTATGATAGATTGAGTACCTTCCTATGTGAACGAGGATTTGAAAAAGGCAAAGTCGATAAGACATTATTTATTAAAAGAAATAATGGTCACACCTTATTGGTCCAAATCTATGTTGATGATATCATATTCGGATCAACAAACAATGACATATGTGAAGAATTCTCTTTGATGATGCAAGGAGAATTTGAAATGTCCATGATGGGAAAATTAAACTATTTTCTTGGCCTACACATCAAGCAACTCAAGAATGGCATCTTCATAAACCAAGCAAAGTACTGCAATGAATTACTTAAAAGATTTGAAATGGAAAAATGCAAGGAAAGTGCGACTCCTATGGGCTCCGGAATATATGTTGATAAAGATGAATCTGGTATTTCAATAGATATATCAAAGTATCGAGGTATGATTGGATCTCTATTATATCTAACGGCTAGCCGGCCAGATATCATGTTTAGTGTCTGTTTGTGTGCAAGATTTCAGGCGGATCCTAAAGAATCGCATCTTGTAGCAGTAAAAAGGATTATGAAATATTTGAAAGGAACAACTAATGTAGGCCTATGGTATCCAAAGGGTAGCATATGTAGTCTCGTTGGCTATTCTGATTCAGATTATGCAGGATGCAAAAGAGACCGTAAAAGCACAAGCGGCACTTGCCATGTCTTGGGAAATGCATTAGTATCATTGTCATGTAAAAAGCAAGCGTGTGTTGCACTTAGTACTGCTGAAGCTGAATACATAGCAGCAGGAAGTTATTGTGCACAGATCCTCTGGATAAAACAACAACTATATGACTATGGACTTGACCTCGGATGCATTCCACTAAGATGTGACAACACCAGTGCAATAAATATCTCAAAGAATCCAATCATGCACTCTTGGACCAAACACATTGATATACGTCATCATTTTTTACGAGATCATGTGCTTAAAGGAAATGTTGAAGTAACTTTTGTGGATACTCACAATCAATTGGCGGACATCTTTACAAAACCTCTTACTAAAGACTCTTTTTACAAAATCCGAAGAGAACTTGGCGTCTTAAGTGAAAATGATCTTTAAATACAAGGTACTTTGTCATCACTCTTCAAGATTTAATAATTTCCTCTTAATAAGTTGTTAGAATTAAGTCATTAATGTTTAATTGTTCTTAAATATGTTTAATTATTCTTAACTTTGTGAATATATGCATTACTTGGTATTTTTTGTTGTTGATAAATTCGTCTCTTTTTGCAAAATTCGAAACTGTAGCCGACTACAAAGTGTATGTAATCGAATACACATTTGCAGATTTTCTTGTATTCGAATACAGTATAAGTGTAATCGAATACACATTCCCAGAAACACTTGTATTCGAATACATTTAGGTCAGTTTTTTACTCATTTTGTAATCGAATACAGTCGATCTCTTCCCCCAGTTCAAAATTCTCAACTTTTCTCCCTTGCAAATGAGTTATCCAAACAACACTCCTTGCAACCTAGATCAATCTTAAAGTCATTCTCACCATTCCAACTCCGATCTCTCAAAACCTAAACTCAATTTTTCCCCAAATCCGTGACCCACATTGCAAAACCATGGACGCACGCAAACGAGGACCAAGAACCAAGCATGCATCAGTAGGCCAATCAAGGAAGCGAACAAAGAGTGCCAATATCACGGATTTATCTCGCCTCCTACACACACCGGAAGAAATTGACCGGTTTCGCACAATCTACTCGGACAAGCGGCTCATCACTCCCAAATTTGGTACATTAGATTCCTTTTCTGCTTTTAAATTTCCTGATTTACTCAAGGCCTAGCATGTTGAAGAGTTTATTGGTTACAAAGGTCCTGCCTATCCCAATTTAGTTAGGGTCTTTTACTGCAATCTCTCCAAGGATGGAAATCTGCTAATTTCTCGAGTCAAGGGTAAAACCATTAAGTTAGACACTAAAATCATTGGCGAAATCTTGAACATTCGCTTCGAAGGTCAAAAAATTAGTCCCGATAAATTGTGTGAATGGGGTGATATTACTAAGTATGATGCATATATTGCTTTATGTCGTTTTGACAAAAACACTATGGAGCAAAAGAGGTCTCAGGCGTGTTCTGAATTTGAGCGGAAACGATATGGAGTTGGGAATCTCACTATTGACTACTGCCTTCTGCATTATTTTTTAAGTTACATATTGGTCTCGAAGGCTGGGAATTACTCGCAAATTTCAAAATTTGAATTACAGATCATGTTCTTCATGTTTGAAGGATGTTCACTAAACTGGGCATATTTTGTTAAATCTGTGATGTTTGCGTCAAAAGAAACAATTGGGCTACCGTACGCTAAAGAAGTCACTCAAATTCTGGAACATTTTGGGGTGGACTTCTCTGAAGAAGTAATGTATACACCCACGAAGGACAACTTGCTGGATTTAAGCGTCTTGCCTTGCATGAAGATCGTATGGAATGAGCAGCTTCACTCGTATATACATAAAAGCGATCTTGGTCAATCATCTGCTGCTGCTCTGGAGGACACTGCTGCCCCTGCAACTGATGCTACCCAAGCAGATGATGATGGAGAAGAAACTGCTGCCAATGATGACCACGTGTTAAACCGGATGGTTATGGCCAAACTTGACTCCCTATAGACCTATCTCACCGGCTTGAACACCTCTGTCGACACTTGCTTCCATACTATCGAAACCACCATTGCAACCAACCATACAAACATGGTCCTCGAACTTGCTGCTTTATCCAACAAAATTGACCACCTCCACCTACCTCCTAGACGCCACTAATCCGTGTTTTGCTTACTAGGAATAGTTTTTTTAATGTAGCTTGTTTAATATTGACATTAATTATGATGTTTTCCTTGACTTTTTGTTACATTCGGTTTTATTTGTACTCTGTGGCATTATGTCTGAATTATTATGCGACATTCTTTTTTATCATTTCCTTATGTGATGCTTTCCCTTATATATCGTTAATTGCTTGGATTTTCCTGTATATATTGTCGCTATTTTTCCTTCTTTTTGATCATGTCAAAAGGGGGAGAAAACTTTGGTATTTTGTTGTTTTTAAAAACTATTTGTAGATCTTCAATATTTTTCCAAATGATCACAAACATTCGAGTTTAACGGGAGTACGCATGAATTACAGGGGAGTAATTCTATAATGATGCAATCTCTTCAAACAACAAAGTTTTATCATAATCAAAAAGGGGGAGAATGTAAAATACATGTTTTTGATGAAGACAAAGACGAAGAACTGTGATCATTGCATCAAAGCTCAAAAAGAAGTCAAAAGTTATAGTTCAACTTTCATCCAAACATATTAGATGTTTAATCAATGTAAAGGTAAATGATACAACCAATAGCTCAAATACATGAGAACCATTCATCTTTACATATGCATAAAAAAGTATTTTCAAAAGTCAAAATTACATTAACAAAGTCTTAAAACTAATATTTTTGACAAAATGTAAAGATGTATTCGAATACAACATAGTGTATTCGAATACAGATGCTAAGTCAGTAACAAAAGCTTCGCATCTGTATTCGACTATGACCTGCTGTAGTCGAATACAAACAGCAAGTCAGTGGCAAAATTGACAGATCTGTATTCGGCTACATGAGTGTGTATTCGAATACAAGGTGAAAATTTTGAATAAATTTGAACGTTATAAAGAGGTGTATTCGAATACATACATCCTGTATTCGAATACAACTGGAAACAATGCAATTTTTCAGATCTGAAATGGTTCTAGATCATTGCATTTGTTCATCAAACCTCTTGGATCATTGGCCACGAATCTGAAGAGATGTTAATGGAGTATAAATACACCATAACTTCAGATTAATCCACACACAATCCTACTACAAACCTTGAAAGACTTTGAACAACTTTTCTGATTTTTTCTCAAAGTTATTTCTCATAATTCAAGTACTTGCATTTCATTTTCATATCCTTGACAAAGGTTCTCAAAGTACTTGAAGCAATATTTGATTGATATCATCATACCTCTGTTTTATTGTTATATCCTTATCAAATCACATTGTTTGTAAAAGAAAGTTGTCCTTTCTTAAAGTAGTCTTATCTAAGATAGTAGTGTGCTATCTTAGAAGATTTGTTAGAAGTTTGTAGCAGAGATCCTAGGGTGGGACTTGTACATTTTCTGACAATAGTGGAGAAATCTCTTGTGGTGTGCAAGAGGACTGGATGTACCTTTGGTCATAAGGGGAACCAGGATAATATTGATGTGTTCATTTAGTTGCTACAATTTACTTTCATTATTTACTATCCTAAAAACGCAAAAATCGATCACCAAATCACTGAAAACAAGAAAATTTACTAAACATCTAATTCACCCCCCCTCTTAGGTGCACATCTGTACTTACAATAAATTAAAGCTGAAATTATATAATATATGAACTAACTGTATTTGGGCAAGTTAAAAAGGTTTGCATTATATATTGAAGAAACAAAACATAATGGAATAGAAGATGAATTTGGAATGTGCCACATCAGAATTTATGTGAGTTGGCAAATATTGGAGGATATGGCATAGATGAAGAATTTTGGGGTTGTGCGCGTTGCGCGGTAGAATTTAATATATTACTGAATATAAAATAACAATAATATGTAATTTAAAAGTAATGTTAATTTTGTTTTACAGTAGAATATACTCAAGTGCTTTAGTAAAAGAAAAAGTAAAACTCGTTGACTAATACAATTCATGCAAAATATATTTAAATATGGAATTGGTTTATTCAAGCTTTTTGATTTCATTGAAGTGGTTCTTCTAATAATATATTTATTAAATAGTTATGTATTTCTTAATCGTTAAAGTTATACATTTAACTATAATATTTCTTCATTTTATATAATTTATATTAGTTTTGAAACATTAGATTTATAAATTTATGTAGTTTTTCACGTTTTCAATTTTATATGTTCTCCGTAATTCTGCCAATCTCACTGTCGATCTAAGCATGCACTAAATGATATTATGTGCTTTGTGATATATTATAACATTCATTCGTGAGTGATAGTTTGTTAAATCCAAAATATTGAAACAATTCATTCGTGTGTGCCTTGAAATTTTCAAATAATTATTTGACACGATCAAGAAACTTCAAGAGTGGTTGAAAAAAAATTATAGGCAAGACAAGTTTGTGAATGTTTAAGATATTGAAAGTTTCGAGTGAATAATGAAATAGTTAGAAGTTATTTGTTTCCAAATATTTAATATTATTCATTTTGTTGTTGTTTCAATTATGATTTGTGTGTTTTTAATTATAAAAAGAAAAAATGTTATGGGAGACACATTCAACATAGGGAAAAAAAACTTATTTTCTATGCAATAATAATGATATATGAACTTAAACATCTATTATAATAATTCTTCATTGTGACGATTTGAAGACATTGGATGGTTTGTATTTTTTTGTGAGTTATTGAAATGAAAGTTTTGATGAGTAATTAGAGCTTTTTAAGTGTATTGATGAGTCATTGAGTGATAAATTAAAGCTGAAATTATATAATGTATGAAATAATTGTACTTGGGCAAGTGATAAAGGTTTGCATTATTTATTGAAGAAACAAAACATAATGGAATAGAAGATGAATTTGGAATGTGCCACATCAAAATTTTTGTTAGTTGGCAAATATTGGAGGATGTGGCATAGATGAAGAATTTTGGATTTCTGTTTTAATTATGATAATAGATAATAGATTCTACCATCATTTTTAAAAAAAAATTGAGAAAGTGAGAAGTTGGTTTGGCTGGCATTGATTTCTCACTAAGAAAAGGGTTTTTTTTTTTTAAATGGGTGAAAGGAAATTGGTGAAGTAGGTTGCTCTCTAGAACTGCATCACGAAAACCATGTGAATGTATACCCCTGCAAAGGCAGGTGGAGTAGGTTGCTCTCTAGAACTGCATCACGAAAACCGAGAGTTCCCCATGGTGGATGGTCTACTCGACTCTTTTTATCATCATTTGACAAATTATCTTTGAATCCCCCATTGGACACCAATTAATGAAGAGCATTATCTTGGGACAAAGTTCGAAGAAGGTGCCATGACTCTCTTCTCCAGCTACTATTCGGGTAACCGTCAAAACCAGTAAATCTCCATATATTTGACCACTTTGGTTAGAAACCTCTATATTTAAAAATTTGGAAGAGTAGTTTATTAATTGACATCCAAAGGGATATTCCACAAGAAATTACGGTCGACAGCAAAAGAACCATCAAAGTATAGACGGTCTCGTACTCCTTTTTTTTTTTTTTTATTAGCATGAACTAAAGTTTCACAAAGAAAAATAACGTCTAGATGGAACTTCCAGACGAGGTCGTGAATACTAGGAACTGCTTTCGGTTAACCCAAGCTCCGACGGTTCCAACTCATGATACTCGTTGTTGCTGACAGTGACAGGCCTGGCAAATTTATGTACTATAATACTTTTCTTTTGAAATTAAGTACCATTCTACCATCATTTTTTTTTTTTAAATTGAGAAAGTGAGAAGTTGGTTTGACCGGGACCGATTTCTCACTAGGAAGAGGGTTTTTTTTTTTTTTTTTTTT
>JBBPBQ010000003.1:29627921-29688939 GCA_037974755.1 Cicer yamashitae
AAAAAAAAAAACTTGTGATTGTTGTCATTACTATTGTTATTGATTTTAAGATAATGTTGTAGATGTTATTGTCAATTAAAAAAATCTTGTTTCGAAAAATATTTATAAAATTTAAACATTCAGTTTTTATATGGACACATAGTTTGATTTTATCAAAAGTGAAAATCACTTGAAAATGTTGATGGTAGTGGCTTTTAAAGTGTGGATTTTAATTTTAAATCATTTGAAAGTGTTGATGGTTGTATCTGGATGATTAAAATTTTGATATTGCTTTTGAAATCAATTTAGGACATTCGTCATGATTTTGAAATAGTATGAAATTCATATGATTAGTAATAGTAATTCTTGAATATTCGAGGTTGATTGAATTTTAAAGCTAGACTTTTTAGAAGACAAATTGTAAATGAGTTAAAGTTTACTTATTTTATAAAAAGAAATAATTTATGTTTGAATTGTTGTTGATTTATTTTAAAGAATTCAATTGTGTTGGAGTTGTCTTGATTCATTAAATTGAAAAAAATAAAAATAAATATTATTATGATTTTATTTAAAATTTAGAGTAGTCAGTGATCTACTCCAAGTTTTACCAAGTGTTGTTTTAAGAAAATCTAGAAGATTTGTTATACTAATAGTGTTGAGAAAATAAGTAAATAAATTGGAACTATTTTTTATTTTCTTGGAAATAGAACTTTATTTATCCGCTGCAAATTTTATAGAAATATGATATAAATTATTATATATATATATATATATATATATATATTATTTTGGGGTTTAGGGTGTCATAGATAGGACCATCATTGTGCGGTGCGTTAAGGTCAATATCAAGGGTGGCTGTTGATGGGTGATGTGACGATGACGGTATGGACTGATGGTGGATTTGTGTTTCAATAAAAGGGTATGAAGATGGAATAGAGTTGGGATATGAAGAGGGTATGGAGTTAGGGATTGAATAAGGCGTTGGCTCATTATATGGTAAACTTACTTGTGTGTCGTCTCTAGGATCATCTACTAACCGTGCATAAACTTCAATTGTTGAAATACCAAGACATTTACTTGATATGAACATGTCAAACATCATCTGCACGTCATCATCTCCTACAAGATTTAACGATTCATATCGAACATGTCCTGGCGCAAGAGTTATAGGGTATCGGTAAACAACATCGACCACCCTCTTTGAGTTGTCTGGTTGAATCTTTGTTTGGATACATTTGATAAGTCCATCAAGTTTGATATTTTTCTTCACTTTTAACAAGGATGTATTTGCGCATGCAAAGACAACACCTTCTATGTTTGTCCTCTCAACATGTCCATTGTAATATACTAGGACAAAAAAACTCTAATGGAGCCATTGTAGGTAAAAGATGTGTATGAGCAAGTGTTTAGAATGATATTTGTTAGTGTATTGAATAAGTGAACAACATTATGTATTTATATTATGTTTGATAGGATAGCGCTGATGTGTACGATGACGTCAGCGTAATCCGCGAATCCTCCACTGATTGGCTGTTTCCGATTTTGGATAGGATAGTGCTGACGTGTACGATGACGTCAGCGTAATATGCTACGATGACGTCAGCGTAATCCACGAATCCTCTACTGATTGGCTGTTTCCGATTTTGTATTGAATAGTGCTGACGTGTACGATGACGTTAGCGTAATCTGCCAATCCTTCACTGATTGGCTGGTTTCGATTTTGGATAGGATAGAGCTGACGTGTACGATGACGTCAGCGTAATCTGCTACGATGACGTCAGCGTAATCCGCGAATCCTCCATTGATTGGCTGTTTCCGATTTTGGACAGGATAGTGTTGGGCCAATTCGTCAAACTGAAATGGTTGAAAGACACATTTGCTCATGTTCCGAATAATGCAACAGCTGAGCAAGTACAACAACATTGTAGAGCGTACCTATTGCGCTTGATTGGGGGTTTGGTAATCCCTGACAAATCATGCAATAGAGTTCATTTGATGTATCTCCCTCTGTTGAAACATATTCAACGTGTTCGACTATATAGTTGGGGTTCAGCCTGTTTGGAAAACTTATACAGACAAATGTGTCGTGCAACCGCACCGTCTTATGCATGTATGGGTGGATGTACATTGCTCCTTCAATCTTGGGTATGGTATCGCATGCCGTCCATTGCCCCTCATTGCACTAGAGATATATCATTTCCACTAGAAAAACGGTAAAACACTTTTCATATTAGCCCAATAAATTACGTATAATATACTTGTCAAACTTGTTAAATAATAGTTTTATATTCCTTTACTAGATGGATTGGCGAGGGACTAATCCATTCTGGAACTCCATACGGGGATCTTGTCAGCTATAGATCAAACATTGATCACATGCAACATTATCAGGTTTAAAATTACATTGTTCAACAAAATTTATACTACTTATAATTGTGTCGCCTTATTACTATGTCTTTTGTTTTCTCTAGTTAATATGGATGCCTTACAGGGGTCTTGAAAACGTCATACCACAACAAGCATATCAGGATTCAATGATATGGACTGCCAAAACCGCTTTGATTTGTTTCTCAACTGTTGAATGGCATCAAACAGATAGAGTCAAACTGCAGTTTGGACTTTCCCAGGAAATACCAGATGAACCTGAAAATATTGATATACTTCACTGTCAAGATATGAGAGGGAATCATCTGGAAAATTGGAAAGACAAACATGCTGCATGGATTAAATTTTGGAACGAACGTCGAAGTCGTTGTCTTACCGGTCAAACGATACATGGACACCTAATACCAACAGAGGAGTATATGGTGTGGTTTAGACACAACACCAATCTGTATCTATCAGCTCCGCACCTACTGCGGGACCCACGATGTGGTGTTGCAAGTGAGCCAACTCAACCATCACACCGACAAAGCCGTAATAGACCTCGCCTACCGACTCCCGCTATTACTATTGAAATTAAAGCGCCAGAACCACATTGCCATTCATTTTCTTTCACCCCAACACAACAACAATTTGAACCACCAAGACGATCATTTCAATTCACGTTAACTCAACAAGATGATCACCGACAATCTCTACATTCAAGTGATCAAGATTTTGTGAATAACTTATTTGGTGCAGACCTAGGTACGCCTGAGTCGGCTGTTCGTTATATTAATAACATGTACTCATTTGGTGTTCCATCATTCCCCAATCAAGTAGATCCTACTTCTTCAATGCATGTCGACCTACTAAGTGAAAATGTACAAGAGACACATGCTCCAGTTGACGAAGAAAACCCACCTCCACGTCGTCCACGTCGTATTCGTCGACCACCACGATGTGGGACTGGACATCATATAGGAGATTAATGTAATTAAAACATTGTCATAAAATTTGTGTTTATTTTTTTCACTCATTTTGTATTTGTATGGTTAATTATAATATTTAATTATATTTTGTTATTTTTATGGACTCCATTTTATGTAAGTTTTTTAATAATTATAAAAAGTAAAATTTAATTAGATAATTATTATAAAAAAATTAACATTATATTTATTTATTTAATTAAAATAATAATTACTTCAATTAATAATTAATGAAACTTAAATTAATTATTTAATTAAAATAATAATTAATTAAATTAATAACTAATGATTTTTAAATTAATTATTTAATAAAAATAATAATTATTGATTAAATAAAATGTATATTTATTATTACGAAATATGTTAACAAAAAATAATGTGTGGCATTATCTCACGTTTACAAATTATAACTATATTTGTGCCTACTAAATAGCACTACTAATAAATTAAAAAATATATATTTAATAATTAAAAAAAAATGCCACTTGGGAAATCGGTTCCAGCCTCACTGATTTCCCTTCACCCATTTTTTTTTTTAAAAAAGCCCTCTTTCTAGTGAGAAATTGGTGCCAGCCAAACCAACTTCTCACTTTTTCAATTTTTTTTTTAAATATGATGGTAGAATGGTACTTAATTTCAAAAAGATGGTATTATAGTACATAAATTTATTTTTAGTGGTACAATAAAAAATAGCCGTGCAGTGCAGCAACATGCTAGAAAACTCAAACACATTAATTTTAAAATGATAATATTATTATTTTTATTAGCATGATTATTATTATATAGAATAAATTAAATTAGTTAGTTTTTTCTTTTACCTTAGACCATAAATATGTAATTATTTCTAGTACAAGGGAGTAAGTATTATATATATATTCGTGCAACACATGAGAAGAAGAATGTTAAATTTAAAAAAAAAAATCGGAGAAGAAAGAAGAATTTATTATTAATGTTTTGGTTACAACTGTTTCATGTGAGATTTAAACTTTGTCAAAGTCAAACTCATACCACTTATCTATCACCTAATTTTAATTAAAGCATCTTGATTTACTAACAGAATTTTAAAATTGATATATACTTTATTGATTAAACTTAATTTTTTTTCCCTATATTTTCACTCTCTCATTGCCATTGTGTCATTTTATTATCAGTTTTTTTACTCACTTTATCGTCAGTTATATCATAAATAAATAAATATATCTATTGACACAGATTTATTATTGATCAAAATTTTATTATTATAGAATTTATGATAACTATAACAAAATTTGAATTTTCATATAATTTTATAAAATCTAAAAGACACTTTTTTGGGATGCATTTTACCAAATATATCAAAAAAGTAAAATTATATCACACAATATCACACAAATCTCTCTAGAATCTACCTGCAACAACATAACGGTTTGTCTGTATGCAATAGCCACTCATGGCATCGCCAAATGTTATGTGACGAAAATGGTTACAAACTGCATCCGTATACTACAAAAATTTTACCTTTAGTGATAGTAAAAATCTGTAGGTCAAAGTATAAAAACCGTAGGGATAACTAAATTACCTATACCGACGGAGTTTTTTTTCGTGGTATATAATTATCCTATACCTAAGGATTCTCGCCATCGCTATAGGATATAGTGACAGACTTTTATCCGTTGCTTTAAAGATTTGATTTTAAAGACTTTTATCCGTTGCTTTAAAGAAATTACATATAACTAAGCAAATATTTCAAATATATATTTTATATGAAGTTTAAACTAACATAGAAAAAGAAATCTAAAAGACCTCATTTTAACATGGGTCTTGATGCAAGTTAAGTAATCTTGAAACTTAAATCTCTCATTTTGAAGTAGAGTAATTTTTGAGCTTAAACTAAAAGACCTCAAAGTGGTTGAAATCGAATAGGGTGAGTCAAAAAATTCCTAAACAAGACAAAAAAATTTAAAATCAAAACTCCAACACAAGATAAACAATATTAAAGATAAATTACTTAATAACAATGTTAAAGATAAATTTTTTAATAAGATAAATTATCTAATATTCTAGAGAATATGTTTGCATTTCAAACATATGATATATATTTTCAGAAAAAAATTATTCTAAAAACATAAATTAAAAAAAATTGCATATTAAACACCACTCTTATTTTGCTGAGATCCAAATATTTTCATTGAAAACGTTATAATGTTAAGTATAAAATTAGTTTGTTACGTACAACATGCCTGAATCAATGCACATAAATACAAAGGTAAAAAGGAGATGATTGATGTGGATTGCCATTCTATTTTGAAAGGCTGACAAGAAACATTTTGCAATAGGATATTTAAAATGACAAGGACATTTATGTTTAAATAATGGCATTCAAGTGAATGTAATTTAATATTTTTATATTTGTTTTAATTGGTAATAATTTAATTCTCATTATACTGTTAGTTTTTTGTGTAACCAAGTCATTTTTTTAATATTTATAAAATGTTACTTTAGTTTTTATATTATTTAATTTATTACATATTTGATCATCAATTGAAACGACCACCAGTGGCAAGTGTTTATCTATAACTATATATAAAGGGAATACAACTTATTGTGGCTACTTATTTTTCTTCCAATTTTACTCATCATTTAAACTATTTAATTTAAAATATTATTTTTTTTTTGTCAAATCTAATAAATGAATTTTTTAGTGTAACGATATGTAAAGGTAATACTAACTTCTAGGTTTTTTCCTTCCAATATTACCCTTCATTTAAATTATTTTATTTGTAAATTTATTATTGCTAATAAAAAAAAATTAAATTTTACATACCTATATGTAAATTGGATACACACTTTTGGTGTAACTTAACATTTTTCTTTTAATCTTACATTTGATTTAAAATATTTTTAACAATTTTTTCATTCTTTTCTCAATTCTAACAGTGAATAAAGGAAACAAAGTGAGACCGAGCAAACTAGACACCGACATATTAGTTGCTGCATGATTGCAAATAAGTTATAATAGCAATAACACTTTGGTTTTCTATATCTTATCAATTTAATGAGAAACATAGCCATAATATATTACCCACAAATTTTCTATTCAATTGGAAATATTGTTAACATGCCAGTAAAGGTAATTGTTATGGTGGATTCATTTTACATTTAAAAAAACTCAAACTTGACCTAAAGAGAAAATTTAAATTAGGATATATATTCATGGTTCCAAAAGTTTTTCAGTGGAATTATTTTCGACAAAACTAGCTTTTTCTATTTTGGTTATTCTAATTTTCACTACGCCAAAAATGACATTTTATAGCGCGTCTTTTACAGCGCTTATTAAATACAAGCGCTGTTGTATAATTTTTGAAAAATAACGGAGGCTACAACATCGCTTTTTTTACAAGCGCTGTAAAAAAAGCGCTGTTGTAGGGCCATATAGGGTCACATACGCTTGCACATAATGTTTACAACTCTTTTACAGCGCTTTTTTACAAAGCGCTGTAAATTCAAGCGCTCTCACATAGCCTTTTACAACGCTTTGTGAGCGCTTTAAACACAAGCGTTGTAAAATGTAGCGCTCCCACCTTATGTTACATAGCTTTTAAAGCGCTTCTTGTGTAAGCGCTGTAAAAGCCTTGCGCTTTCTCATAATCAAATGACCTATTACAGCGCTTTTGATACAAGCGCTGTAATATGCTTGCCCTTTCACATTTTTATAGGACCTATTAGAGCGCTTTTTAAACAAGCGCTGTAAAATCATTCATTTTAAATAAAAAACATTCACTTTAAGTAAATAAAAACATATTTAAAACAAATTTAATACGTTGTCCAAACCCTACGAACTCTCATCTCCCCTCCCCTGCGAACCCTCCTGTGCGTCCATCTACAAATTGATTTACCTTCTTCCTCCTTTAAAACAAATTGATCATCAACGTTGTCTCAGGTACTTTATTTTATTTATTTGTTGTTGTCACTAATTCAAACTGATAAATTGTTACATGATATATATGTTCTGTTTTGAAATCAATTAATCTTGGACCAATATTATAAGATATGTGTATTATCAATATATAGGTCATATATATCAGACTTGAAATCATGCTTATTGTGTAACTGCATTTATATATATAGGTCATATAAATGGACCGGAAATGGATGTCTGCCAATCGATTGACAAAAGAGTATGAAAAAGGAGTGAAGGAGTTTATTGAGTTTGCAGTGATGAATGCAAAAGATCCAAATAGAGTCGTTTGTCCTTGTTTAAAATGTTGTTTTGGAAAACGCATTAGAGCAGATGAATTAGAAGGACATTTAGTATGGTATGGAATTGATCTAAGCTATACATATTGGATAAGACATGGTGAGAAAATCAATGGAAACACTCGCACAGATACATATGTTTCAACTGATTTCGACACAGATACATATGAGCCGGACCGAGTTGAGGAGATTGCAAAAGCACTTGAAGAAGATCTTCGTGATTGTCCTAAAATGTTTGAGAGCTTGTTGAGTGATGCAGAGAAACCATTATATAATGGTTGTACTAAATTCACAAGACTTTCGGCGATACTAAAGTTGTACAACTTAAAAGCGAGTAATGGATGGTCTGATAAAAGCTTCACAGAATTACTAACACTCTTAAAAGATATGTTGCCAGATGATAATGAACTTCCCAGTAGAACCTACGAGGCTAAACGAATTTTGTGCTCTATTGGTATGAGTTATGAAAGGATTCATGTGTGTCCTAATGATTGCATTTTATTTCGAAATGAATATGAATTACTAAAGGCGTGTCCGAAATGCAATGTCTCTCGATATAAGAAGAAAGAATCTACTCCAGCAAAAGTCGTGTGGTATTTTCCTATAATACCAAGATTTAGGCGCATGTATCGTAGTGAAGAAGATTCAAAACACTTGACATGGCATGCAGATGAAAGAATTAGAGATGGAAAGTTTCGACACCCTGCAGATTCTTCGCAATGGGCAAAAATTGATCACGAGTATCCTGAATTCGGGATAGAGTCGAGAAATCTACGCCTTGCACTTTCTACTGATGGAATGAATCCACATGGTCTTCAAAGCATCTCACACAGCACGTGGCCTGTGATTTTGTTGATTTATAATCTACCTCCATGGTTATGTATGAAGCGTAAGTTTATGATGTTGTCTTTGTTAATTTCTGGACCCAAACAACCGGGGAATGATATCGACGTATACTTGGCTCCTTTAATTGAAGATTTAAAAATTATGTGGGAGACAGGTGTAGAAGTCTATGACTGGTATAAGAAAGAATGTTTCAATTTGAGGGCTATGTTGTTCGGCACAATTAATAATTTTCCAGCATATGTTAATTTATCAGGATATAGCATTAAAGGTCAGTGTGCATGTCCTATATGTGAAGAGAGTACAAATTGATTGCGATTGAAACATTGTAAGAAGAAAGTATTTCTTGGACATCGTAGATTTTTACCTTATAGTCATCAGTATCGTGGGTGGAGAAATGCATTCAATGGAAAATCAGAGGAAGATAGAGCTCCTGTAGCATCGACTGGATATCAAATACTTGAGAAAGTACAAGGTTTGACCAATAAATTTGGCAAACCTTTTGCGGGAGAGCTGGTCAAAACTGGGTGGAAGAAAAAGTCAATTTTCTTTGAATTGCCATATTGGAAGTCATTGTATGTAAGACATTTTCTCGATGTGATGCATATTGAGAAAAATGTATTTGACAGTGTTATTGGTACGTTACTCAATGTACCAGGAAAGTCTAAGGATGGCATCAATGCAAGATTGGAGTTGGTTGATATGGGAATAAGAAATGAATTGGGTCCCGTAAAAAAAGGAAATCGCACATATCTACCTCCAGCCGCTCATACTCTATATAGAAAGGAAAAAATTGTTTTGTGTAAATTTCTACACGAAGTTAAAGTTCCAGAAGGATACTCTTCAAACATTAAAACATTAGTTTGTATGAAAGACCTCAAGTTAAAAGGTTTGAAGACCCATGATGCTCATATTCTAATGAAGCATTTGCTACCAATAGGTATACGTTCAATTTTACCTGACAAAGTTCGCCGAGCCATAACTAAATTATGTTTCTTCTTCAGGGAAATTTGTAGTAAAGTGATCGATCCTCAGAAATTACCGAGACTGCAGAGGGAAATTGTTGTTACTTTGTGTGAGCTTGAAATGTACTTCCCGCCCTCGTTTTTTGATATAATGGTTCACCTTACTGTTCATCTTGTTAAGGAGACACAACTTTGTGGGCCAGCTTATATGAGATGGATGTACCCAATAGAACGATATATGAAAATATTAAAAGGGTACGTAAAAAGTAGAAGTCGACCAGAAGGTTGTATTGCTGAACGGTACATTGTCGAAGAAGCTGCTGAATTTTGTACTGAATATCTGTCAAACGTTGAATCCATAAGGCTTCCCATGTCTCGTCATTCGGGAAGATTATCAGGAGAAGGGATAATTGGAAAGAGACTAATGACTATATCAAGGACAGAATGGGAGCAGGCACAATTGTATGTTCTACACAAGATGATGAGGTTCAGCCGTATGTTACAATACATATCGATCAATTATCTAGTTCGAACATGAATAGGAATCAAAATTGGATAACTCGAGAGCACAATCAAAGTTTCATAACATGGTTTAAAAATCACATAAAGTCAAAGTTTGATGTAGACCCCGGATCAATTTCACAGAGATTGAGGTGGCTAGCAATTGGTCCGAGTTTACATGTCTTTTCTTACACCGGTTATGTAATTAACGGCTACACATTTTATACCAAAGAACAAGATGATCAAACAACTATGCAGAATAGCGGAGTCACTCTCGTAGCTGAAGCGATGCATATCTCAAGTGCGAAAGACAAGAACCCAATATATGCAAATCTATCATATTTTGGGGTTATCGATCGCATATGGGAGCTAGACTACACAATGTTTCGTGTTCCCATATTTGGTTGCAAGTGGGTTGATAATAATAATGGCGTTCGGATTGATGAGTCAGGGTTCTTGCTTGTCGATTTTAATAGGGTGGGATACAAAGATGAGCCTTTTATTTTAGCGTCGCAAGCTCAACAAGTGTTTTATGTCACTGATCCTGCTGATGATAAATGGTCTGTTGTCCTATCGACCAATAAAATAAGTGATGATAACAATAATGATGAAGATGTTGTTAATGATCTTTTCTTTGCAACATCACAACCACATGAAATTGGTTCAACTGATGATGGTTTATATCTTAGAGATGATCATGTTGAGGGAATTTGGATTAATCCATCATTTCGTATCATTAATGGACAAACAAATGTGAATCCCACCAAGAAAAGAAGAAGGGCGTCTTAATGTGTTTAATTTTTTAATCCATGTAATCTGAACTGAGTTCATGTGTAATTTAATTGTTTGATCTGCCATAATTGAGCATTTTGGTATTTAGCTTGAACTGTTAATTTGTAATTTTCTGCTTATACTGTATTTAATTGTATACTGAACTTGACCTGATCAGGTAATTTAGCTTGAACTATTTGAACTTGACCTGATCAGTTCAAGTTCAAACAGTTTAACTAATTAGCTTGAACTTAAAAACAATTTAAGTTCAAGTTATACATGTAATTTAGCTTGAACTTGACCTGATCAGTTAAACACAATTTGGAACAAAAAATAATTTAACTAATTTGGAAGAAAATAAATTATTACAGGGCTTATGAAAAAATAATTTAACTAATTTGGAAGAAAATAAATTATTAGAGGGCTCATGAAAAAATAATTTAAGGAACCCTTTTACAGCGCTTTCCTCATAAGCGCTGTAAAAGGTTCACACAGCCTTTAGACATGATAAAACAAAGAGTCATTTCATATATAAAACCCTATTACAGCGCTTTTCTAAAAAAGCGCTGTAATAGGGTTTTAAAAAAATAAAATAAGGAGGTCTTTTACAGCGCTTTCTTCATAAGCGCTGTAAAAGGTTCACACAGCGTTTGCATATAATAAAACAAAGAGGCATTTCATATATAAAACCCTATTACAGCGCTTTTCTAAACAAGCGCTGTAATAGGGTTTTAAAAAAATAAATTAAGGAGGTCTTTTACAGCGCTCTCTTCATAAGCGCTGTAAAAGGGTCACACAGCGTTTGCATATAATAAAACAAAGAGGCATTTTAAAGCGCTTTCTGTAGAAGCGCTGTAAAAGGCTTTCAAAAAAATAAAAATAAGGAGGTCTTTTCACAAGCGCTTTAAAAGGCTTATAAAAAAGCGCTGTAGTAGGCTTTTAAAAAATAATATGATGAGACCTAATGCAGCGCTTTTTCAAAAAAGCGCTATAATAGGGTTTTATATATAACAATAAACCTCTTCAGTTTCATGTTCATTACGTAAATTTTTCAGTTTCCTCTGCGTTCTCCATCTCATTGCGAGCCCTACGAACCCTACGAGAGTTTCAGTTTTCCTTGTTTCTTCCTCATTACTTACTCTCATCCTACACCTACGATCGTACGTAAACATCATAAACATCAAGTAATCCCGTTTTCATCCTCGTTTTTGTCTGCGAACCCCGTAACCCTACGATCGTTCGTAACCGTTCGTCCTCGTTTTCATCGTCTTTTGCGCCGTTCTTCTGTGAACCCGTAACCCTAAGCATTAAAAAGAGCTATTTCAGGTATTGTATTTATTAGTTTTTTGTTTCATAAAATGCATGTTAATTTATTTTGCTACGTACTTAGACTGAACTGAATTGCATGTTGATGTTGAATTGAACTGAACTGCATGTTAATGTTGAACTGCATGTTGTAGATAAATGGATACCAACAAGGAGTTAGATTGTCAAAATGAAGAAGTTGGCAACACTAAGACTTACGAAAATGAAGTCAAACGTGGTGCAACAATAATGCAAAATGTTATAAAAGCAAGAAGTACTGGGCAAAAATTTGAGGTATACTTTGTTTGTTGTTTTCTGTTTCTGTTGTTTATACGATACTTTGTTTGCTGTTTATAATTTGAGGTACTTACTATATGAGTTTATTAGGTTGGATGGAATGAGAGTGTTCAACCAATTGACCCCAACAGTTCCATGTTTGTTAGTTATATTGGAGCTGTTGTTCGTCAAAATATACCAATCACAATAGATGATTGGAGAGATAAGGCATTGAAGGATGCCAAAGATGTATTGTGGGCTGATATACAGGTAATTTTTTTACTCCACCCTATTACTTATAAATTTTTACATACTGCTTTGAAGTATTTTACTCAAACTATATATTTATTTGGTTTGCAGTCAGCTTTTGTTCTTGATGAGGTGAGAAAGAGCTATGTGCTCAGAGTTGCCGGGAAAATACACCGGGGCTTTAGATCTTACCTCTCTAATTGCTATTTAAAAGATCGTGAAGGAAATACGAATGCGGAAGCTCCAAAAATATATAAACATTATATATCAAATGAGGAATGGAGCGCATTCGTATCAAAAGGTTCCGACCCCGCATTTGTTGTAAGTGATTAATTTATTAGCATTTGTGTTTTATTATTTATATTCATAGCGTATTTTAAATTTTTAATAGTTTGTTATTTTTTTTTATTTAGAATATTAGTAACGCAAATCGCGAGAGGGCAAAAATTATTCCCCACCCATACAAGAAATCTCGTATGGGATATGCTCGTCTAGAGCAAAAACTTGTAAGTAATTAAACATCACTTTTATTTAATTAATGTGGTATATTATAAACTATACTATCTAACTAATATTTTGTTTATCGATAATAGCTACAAGACACCCAATCCGATCAACCGTTGGGTCGTCATATATTGTGGATGGAAGCTCGTGTAAATAAAGACGGAGTGGTTGATAACGAAAATGTACAAAAAGTAATAGAACTTTGTGTAAGTATATTTATCACTTTAATATTTTTTAATATTGTATTTTAAAAATGTTATTGAACTTATCTTTTTAATCCTATGTGTATTTTAGGCGAATCTTGAATCGGAAAATCAAGAGGACAACAAGGCAAGTTGCAGGGACATATTAGGTAAAGTGTTTAATGTTCCTGAATATTCCGGCCGCGTGAGGGGGAAAGGATTTGGCGTAACTCCTAGAAGTTATTTTTCACAAGAGAAGCGCCAAAATCCATCTAACGAGGAAGTATTAGAGAAGATTAAAGTATTAACGGAGCAAGTGGCCCTCTTGGTGAAGACAAATAAAGACAAGCAACTTGCGGACTAGCCCCAACGTGAAATTCACATTGAGAGTGAAAACACAAGTTGCAACGTTGGTCTCAACAGTCTTCCTGAGGTAATTAATTACTTAATAAAATAAGAAATTCATTAAAGTTAATTTTTTCACATACTTATGTATTAACCATTGATTTTAGGGGGTCACTCCATGCGTGCTATACTTATCCTCCCCCACTCATCGGATGGTCGGAAAGGGAACATTGTGCAATGCTCCGGGCGAAGTATTGCACAACACACCAATCCCTGCGGGCCATGTCAAAGTATCGCCAGTTATTGCTTTGGAACCAACAGCACCGTTGCCTGTACCGGACAACGATGCAGATCTGAATTATTGGGGCGAAGCAATTGGCAGCTACGTGGCATGGTCCAAACATCTTGTTGCCCTTGACAAGGTATGTTTAATTAATTGAAATGTATGTTTAATTGATTATATTTAATTGCTGAATTTTTTCCAATGTTAACTTTAATTTCACATTTATTTAGATTCAAATAAAGTCTAATAAAGGGAATGATAAGAAGATTCCCAGAAATGAAACAGTCACATCGCCCGAAAAGGTTTGTAACATTTATTCTGTAAGGTTTGTCATTTTTTCTGATTCAATAAACTAACAATTTGATTAACCTCATTTTTTCAGATTCAATCTAATAAACCACCCGCACAGCAAGCCAGCAGGCCAGCTGCCGCACCACGACTGGATGTTCGTGGCAAAAATAAAGCCGGCAAGCCTCAAAAATTGGAGAGTAATAAAACTGGCAAACTGCAAAAGCTGGAGGGTAATAAAGCGGCCAAAGTTGTTGCTGCTAAAAAATTGGATCGTGTAAAATCAGTTGCTGCTCCTGCTCCTAAAATAAGTCAGCCACGACTTGCTCCATATGGGTCGTGTCTTGACACACAGGCAAAAAAAAAATGGGCAGCGACGATTCACGAATAATAAGCATGGATAAAGATCTATACGGAGACGCGCATGAAGAATTTTTTGAAAAAGAGCTCATATACGAACTTCTCGACCATAAGGAGCTGAGTGCTACTGTTATGAGCATTTACATGAGGTAAAAATTACTTTTCATCGCATTTATTTGTAATTATTTTAATTTATTGGTAATTAATCTAATTTGAAATTTCTATTGAAGGTTTTTGTATGAGAAGTTCGTGTGCGCGCGCAGATTGTCAAATATATTTTTATTCTTGTCTCCGCATAAGATTTCGATGCTTAAACACGATCCAGCGAATGTAAATAAATACGTTTTAGATATACTATTTGGAAATAAAGAGAAGGATAAGTTATTCCTTGCACCATATAATTCAGGGTACGTAATTATATATTCTATATTTATATCTTTTTTAATTTATGCGATCTTAATTTATTAGTTGTGTAAACTAAATTTTTGTTGTTGTAGGGCACATTGGGTGCTAATTGCAATCAATGCGAGCTCTGAAGTTATATACTACCTAGATCCCTTGCACAGCCATTACAACAATCGCCCCGAGATAAAGACTTTGTTCGACACGTAAGTAATATTCATTTATTTTTTACATATATATATATAATGTGTTTGTTAATGCTATAATAATCACATTTATTTATTCGATAGTGCTTTACAAGTTTTTCGAGGTCAAAGAGGTGCGGCAGTGTCGAAGCTAAAGTCAAATAACATCACATGGATTCCAATAAAGGTTTGAAATATATGCTTTTAAATTTCACTTACAATCAATGCACAATTAAATAATTATTACTTATATGTTTTATTTTATAGTGCCCTCGTCAAACTAACAACATCGACTGTGGGTACTATGTATTGCGATTCATGAAGGAGATTGTTGATAAGAATCAAATTATAATCCCATAAACGGTACGGTATTTTAATTATTTGATTTTCATATATAAACTATGTATATATTTGATTCTAACTTATTTATGTTCAATTTTTATATCAGTACTTTGACAATTCCAGTCCAACGTATTCTGAAGAAGAACTAACAGAGATAAAGGAAGACTGGTGTCAGTATGTGCTTGAAATGAATATTATTTGATTTGCTGGGAAATGGCAAGCTGCAAGGGATATGGTAGTTCTGTGCTTTTTTTGAATATGTAGTTGTGAATATGAATATGTAGTTGTATGAAAATATAGTGAATATCTGATAGTTATATGAATATGTAGTTGTGTGAATATGTAGTTCTGAGTTGTTGTGAATATGTAATTATGAACTGATTGTTGTGAATATTTGTGCATTTTAAAATATAGTGAATCTGTTGTTGTTGTGTACTGATTCTTGTGTGTTTTGTAGTGCTGTTTTGTTGTTGTTGTGTACTACTGACTGATTGTGAAATGATTCTAGATGAAAATGATTTTGGAATAAAAATTGTGAACTGATTCTGGATTAAAAGACAGCGCTTTTAAAAAAAGCGCTTTTTAAAATTTACATTATATTATTTAATAAAACTAAAAAAAAAAAAAAAAACACCTTTTACAGCGCTTTCTAAAAAAAGCGCTGTAATAGGTGCATTAGAATGCACCTACTACAGCGCTTTTTTGAAGAAGCGCTGTAATAGGTGCATAATAGTGCATAATAATGCATCTATTGAATGCACCTACTACAGCGCTTCTTGGAAAAGCGTTGTAATAGGTGCATAACAATGCATCTATATAAGTGCACCTTTTACAGCGCTTTTGTGAAAAAGCGCTGTAATAGGTGCATAATAGTGCATAATAATGCATCTATATAAGTGCACCTTTTATAGATATTGTTTCTAAGCTCCGCTGTACTTCTTTCATTGGGGGCAAGAGTTCAGACACACAACTCAGTAAAACCTTAAAAGCAAATTGCTCTATATTCAATTGCATCCAATGTCTATCGAAAATTAACTTTAATGCAGTGACTTTTGCCAAGACACAACAACTCTCTTATTCAATTATTTCTAAGTATCTTTGTAACAACCCAAAACTTTAAAACCAAATTTACTATATCTATATTTTAAAAAATAAACTGATGTTCTAAATTCCAAAAAGAATATTATTGTTATTACATATAAAGAAAATTCATATTTTGTATGTTATAACATCATGTTTGTTTTAATTCTAGCTAATTAAATAGAGGAAAGACTTGATATTGTAACAGCCCCATAAATTTAAGTGATTATTAGTATTAAAATATAATGTGTAGTAATTATATATTAATACTAAATAATAATGTAGAGGATAATAATTGAATGAAATTATTATTAAAGGGGTATTCTAGTCAATTTAACTCATAAGTTTTGCTATATAAAAATTAACTTGTGTTCGAAATCCAAAATTTTAAAACCAAATTTACTATATATATCTTTCATAACATCATGTTTGTTTTAATTCTAGCTAATTAATAAGAGGAAATACTTCATATTGTAACACCCTCATAAATCCAAGTGCTTATTAGTGTTAAAATATAATGCGTAGTAATTATATATTAATAGTAAATTGTAGTGTGAGGATAAGAATTGAATGAAATTATTAGTAAAAGAGTATTCTTTGGGTTTAGAGTTTAGAGTTTCTTAACTAATTAATAAGAGGAAAGACATGATATGGTAACAACGCCATAAATCTAAGTGATTATTAGTATTAAAATATAATGTGTAGTAATTATATATTAATAGTAATGTAGAGGATATATAAGAATTGAATGAAATTATTAGTAAAAGGGTATTCTAGTCAAACCAACTCATTAGTGTTGCTATATAAAGGTTGAGTCAACTAAATTGGTCAAAAGAAACCAATTCCCTTCTCCTCTATATCGTGAATCAGAGAAGGAAGAGCAAACCTCCATTTTCCCACATTCACCTCGTCTTTCAACTTTGCATGCAAACCTACCAAACCCATAGAAGAAGAACCTAAAGAAGGGAGCTAAGGCTACTAGAAGGCTCAAGGTTTAGAAGCAAGACTCAAGGTTCAAACTTGCGTGAGTTCCCTCCTCCACCTTTACTTGCATGTTAGAATAGATTGTGGCTGAAAATTTATGATTAGAAGGAACCAAACTTTGCATGCAAATTGGGCATTTTTATGGATATTCAATTGGAAAAACTTCATCTTATAAATCAATGTTAGAATTGGCATTAGATGTGAAATTGTGATTGATTGGTTGAAACATGTATGTACCTTGAGCATCAATTGATAGTGTGGTGAGCTACATATAAGGTATTTGATAAAAGTGTAGTTGTTGTCCCCCAAATCCCGTATGCAGTACCTTCGGTATTTTGTTTGTAACTTTTTCTATAGAAATCATATGGAGTTTATTTTGGTACCATTAGAAACTAGACTTAATTTCCTTTAAAATATACATTGGTTTCACTAAATGTAATTGAGAAATGATAGAGAAAAATGCATCACAAGTGAGACTAAAGTTGTTGCCCTATTTTTGGAATCTTTATGTATTGTTTTGACAAACTGTACTATTTGGGAATTTAACTAGAAAAATGGAAGCTACATTCACAACTAGACATCATTAACCGTCCAATGAAGGGTATTTTATTCAAATCGGATGTTATTTGATATTTTAATTGAATTGTCAAAGTTGAAGTAAATTTTGCACAAAACAATTATCACAAAGTTGAATTGAAATAGAGGTAACAAGAACTATAGGAATTAGTTTTGAGTCAAACCAATTGAATTCAAAAGATTACTTGAGTACTTTAATATTGTGAAGTTTCATAATTTTATGTCAATTTTACAGTTTGTAGCAATTTTATGACACAGCTGTTGTCATAGAAGTCTGAAAGGTGTTTTAGATACCTTAGGCTACATTATTGGTTAAGTACCTTAATCTTATGTATAAGAAGTTAAAATGAATTATATAGAATATTATATTGAATATAATTTTAAATTAGGAAAAGAGACATTATGTGTGTGTATATATATATATATAAGTATTTAAATACTTTTATAATAAAGTATTACTTAATAGTAGTGGGCAAAATTTTATTATAAATTCAATCCGCACTTAACTAGGATGATTGGGACACCGATTATTATCATTAGACAATTGGTTACAGTGGACTAGACTTTTTCAGAGTGACTCACATATGAGAAATGGACCATGCAACCTTCACATTTATAATATACAATTAGTTATAGTATCCTTATTAGTTTATGTATAAAATTAGTTATAAGTCCAAGTTTGTAACGCGACCGAAGTTAAGGTGAATAAGTTAATAAAATTATGTTTTTTTTAAAATTCGTAGATTATAGAATTAACTTATTAAAGATTTTTCATTTAGGTTTCAAGAGTCAACCTATGTTAGTTCTACTGGAACTCATTGAGACCTAGTCTCATCCTTTCTATTGTTGTTGTTTTTAGTTAAGTAGGTAACCAAGGTTAAGGGGAAAGGAAACATAACTTAGAAGGATTATGTAGAAATTTAGTGGATGTTGTATTAGACATGACCTTGTCGAGTTATATTTCATTAAATTTTGTTTCATCTGAACTTAATTATGTATTAAGTTAGATGTTGGACAAATCGTGTTGTCATTGTGTGGACTTGATTATCTAATACATTAACTTATCATCATATATCATATTCGAGATTATTAGTATATAGTGTTACATTTTGGTATCAGAGCTGGTCGATTTTATATGGGATATCGTTACTTAATGTATCTGTAGGATGGTTATTTCTTGAAGTATCTTGAGCAAAGTATTGAGGTTGACCTCCTCAGTAAGTTGTTTAAGGAATGAAAGGGGATAATTATCTGCAGAGGTAAGCGTTAAACAAATAATGTGTACACTACAACATTTATGGTCTCTGGCAATATTTTTTTAAGCAACATGTATAAAATGTTTTTGGGCAGTATTGTTTTTGCAGTATTGTTTTTGCAACACCATACAAACATTCTCTAAAATATTTTTGGGCACAGTTTTAAAATGTCTCTATGATAACTCTATGACAATATTTGATAATTGTTCTCTTAGATATTTCTAGGAACATTTTTCAATTGTTACCTTGTTTCGAATAAAAGATTACAATTATAAAATGTAACTTAAAAATTTAACATTCATGAAATTTTTTGTGGGAAGAATTCCCTCCCAATAATATATATATTTAATATTTTTTATTATATAAAATAAAAGTATGTTAAAAAAAAAAAAAGAAAAAAGAAAGTGGAACGTAGAAGAAGAAGAAAAGGAAGTGATTTCCTTGTCATCCAATTAAAATTGCAGTTGCTATCTTGTTTCGGTGCCAGTGAGTAAACTTGTTAACGCAACGGTAAAAGCATATTCTGATTCCAACTCTGATTATAGAGTCATATAGGCTAGTTTCCAATCATCCTGTTTCAGTTTCCAAAACCAAAATCCCTAAATTTTCAATCCCTCCAATTCATCATTCATTCTTCATCAATTTTCAGTCCCAACAATACCAATCGGTTTTCTCTTTCACTAAATCCCTAAATCATAAACACATTGTGTCGTCGTTCACGTTATTCATCAACTAAATTGTCTTCATTCACCCCATTCGTCAACAGACCGCACCGTCAATGGGTTGCTCTGTACAATGTTTTGTTTAGGGTTCATCTTCTCTATTTTCTTTATTGTGTTTCTTTTTTCTTTGATGCTTGTTTTGGTTCTTTTCATTTTGCTTTTCGTTTCTTGTTTGCTTTTTTTGTTGTTGGTCGTTTATGTTCAAAATTTGGTTTTTATTCATCATAATTTTGAAGCCATAATTAAGCATATGATTTTTTGCTTTATGTTGTAGGAAATAGGAAATACAATACCTTTAATTTTTTGTGTTGATTATTCTTTTTGTATGCCTTGATATAGTTGTCGTTCACATCTTGAAAATTAATTATCAAATTAGTGGGACTTTAACCAAGAAAAAAGTTTGTGAGTGGATTTTATCACACAAAGTATCAAAATGAAATTATCATGGTCTATGTCTTATCAAATTTATTATATCTTCATTTGTTTTATTTATATACAAATCATTATCTTAGTTGCAACTGGTTATATTTATATAAACCTATCGTAGAAGTTTTGTGCTTGCATTTGAGTCATTCTTGATTAACTTGAGAATTTTCAATTTTGTCTATTCTTTCTTTGAAATATCATAGCGGAATATTATTTTTATATCTAATTATTAGATTCCTAATTATATAATGGGAGATATGTTGGATAAGCTCTCCTTACTAATTATTATTGTGGCCTATGCTAATATCTTGTAATTCAAGATTAATGCTAATTGAAATTTGATACGAAATGAAATAAGAGTTTGAATTTAATTAATGAATGTTTTAAGGATAAAGTTGATCTTTCTAATATCTTATTTCATTTGCATCGATTAAGAATAACATCCCTAATCGTATGCTTAAAAAACTCAATATATTAATATTAGCATATGTTGTGTTTTAGTGTTATTCTTTCTATATTTTTTTATGTAATAGTATTTTTATCCTATAAGTATTGGTTAATTGTTACTTTCATGATCATTTGAGTTCACCCTTCCAATTGTTTACCTGCATCTGCCTTTAAATGTATATTATCTTATCTTTAATTCAACTTGTTGTGACTATTAGCTTTAGGGGGATGTATTATGATCCAATACACCCCTTATATTTCGTTAAAGTACCTATTCCCTTATATACTTATAGTAATAAATTAATATCTTGTTAGTAAACTAAACATGATAAAGAAGGACTGGATGGACTTGCCTCCACATAGTCAAGGTTACAAGGATGACATTAATTACTTTTTGGATATTGCATTCACCAAAGGAATGGTTGAAGGAGACCATATTTTGTGGCCTTGTGCTTTGTGTTGCAATGACAGTTGGGAAAAAGAGCTATAGTGTATGACTATATGTGTATCAAAAGATTTATAAAGAGATACACATAATGGATTTACCATGGTGACGATAAAAGTCTTTTGGATGTTGATTGTGATACTAATGATGAAACATCATCTGATGATATTGATGGCTTGTTGTTTGAGACGTTTAGAGATGTTGAAGTAGGTGGATTACACGAAGGACCAAATGAAGATGCTAAGAAATTTTACAAACTCGTTGATGATGCAAATCAAGAGTCGTATCCTAGTTGTAAAAAAATCTCTACATTATCATTCACTATTCGAATGTACTTGTTGAAATGTATCCATGGGTGGAGCAATGCATCATTCATTGCTCTATTAGAGTTATTGAAAGAGGCTATGCTAGATTTGAACATCCCTGTCTCTTTCAATAAAACAAAATCTATGATAAAATATTTGGGGTTAGACTATAAAAAGATTGATGCATGTCCCAACAATTGCATGTTGTTTTGGAAAAAGCGCAAGAAAGATGACTCGTGTCATCATAGTGGAGCATCAAGGTGGATTGAGTATCCTGAAGTTGATAAGGATCTTGAAGAATCTAAAAAAGCTCACAAGGTTCCCGCTAAAGCTCTAAGACATTTTCCTTTGATGCCAAGATTGAAAAGACTCTTTATGTGTTAAAGACAGTTGACACGTTGAGGTGGCATGCTGAAGAGCGTTTAAGGGATGGTAGGTTAAGGCATTCTGCCGATGGCCAAGCATGAAAGACTCTGACACAAAACATCTAGATTTTTCTCTTGAAACTCGTAACATTAGGCTTGGGTTGGCGAGTAATGGGTTTAATCCATTTAGGACTATGAGTCTTTCACATAGCACATGGCCTGTCGTATTAACTATATATAATTATCCGCTAAATTTATGCTTGAAGGCAAAAAATTGTCAGATGCGTGCAGCTATTGATGTGTATATGCAATTATTGAGGAGCTAAAAATATTATGGATGTTGGTGTAGAAACATATGACATTTCAAGAAATCAATCATTTCAGATGCATGCAAATAAATGAATAAATAAATGAAAAAAAAAGGTTTGGTCCATGGAAGAAAAAATCCATCTTTTGGCAATTACAATATTGGAAGGATAATTCTCTACGCCATGATTTAGATGTAATGCATATTGAGAAGAACGTCTGTGATAATATAATCAGGACTCTCTTGGAGATTGAACGGAAGAAAAAGGATTAGGAAAATGCTCGTTTGTACCTACAAGACATGGGGATTAAATAAAACTCCATTTGAAGGAAACAAATGATGGTAAGAAAACTCAAATCCCTAAAGCATGTTTCTCTCTAACAAAGCATGAGAAATCTATCTTTTGTGGTGTTTGTAAGGCAGTAAAACTTCCAGATAGCCTTTCTTCTAATATTTCTCGTTGTGTTCAAGTTGATGAGGGAAAAATTCATGGCTACAAGAGTCATGATGCTCATATTATACTACATCTGTTGTTGCAAGTAGCAATAAGATGCCCTAATCAAGTTACCATCCCTTTGATTCGACTATGTTCCATTTTCAGTGTTTATGCCAAAAGGTTATAGAGGTGAAAACTTTGGATCACTTGGAAGTAGAGATTGTCGAAACACTTTGTCAATTGGAATGTATCTTCCTGTCAAGTTTCTTTGACATAAAGGTCCACTTACCAATTCACATTGCAAATGAAGTTAGATTGGGTGGACCGGTTCAATTTCGATGAATGTATTATATGAAAAGATATTTGGGTGTGTTGACACCTAATTTTGTCCGCTCTTTATTTATTTATTTATCTATTTATTTATTTTTACTTTTTATTAAAAAAGGAAATAATAATAATAATAATAATATAAAAATAAATAATTAGGGTTACAAACTTTAGACAATCACAGGTGTTCCCAGTTCTTGTTTGCCTCTAATTCCTGTTCAGACTCTTTTCTAAAAAATAAAAAAATAAAAAATAAAGGTACATAATTGAATGAAAAAGGAACCAAAAAGAAATGGATCGTTGGTCATAAAAATTGGTATAATGATGATCAATTGAATGAAAAAAAAAAACGAAAAGAAATGGAGTGATGGTCATAAAAATCGGCATAATGATGATCAATTGAATGAAAAAAAAAACGAAAAAAATGAAATGATGGTCATAAAAATCGGTATAATGATAATCAATTGAATGGAAAGAAACTGAAAAGAAAGAGATTAATAGTAATAAAATGTGATCAAATGGCAATTATTTCCTTGTCTTTTGTAATACGCAAATAGAATAATAGGCAAAAGAGGAGCAGAAAATCTGGTCTTGGGAAAATCAGTCTAGCAAAAAACCAATTCAGTAGTAAGGTATCACTTTCTTATTGTTTCTGTAAGTTTCTTCTTATTAGTCTTTGTATTGCATCCTTTTAAAAAATGTTCTTTTTTCTTTCTCTTTTTCTATTTATGTAAAAATTAATTCATATGTTAAGCTTTCATTTTTCTAAAGTTGTCTGTTCCTAAAATTGTTTTCTTTGCAACACAAAATGCTAATAAATATAACTAATTAATGTTTATAAACCAATCACCAAGAAAAAAAAATTTCACCATATTGTAATATAACAGAAAACTTATATCACGTCTTTATCAAATAACTAAAAAAATCATAACAACGAATAAATAGTTTTTCGTTTAGGATTAGAATTAATGGTCGATGTCGCCGGATGAAATTCATCCCCGCTCGCCGCGCCACATCACTCACCACCAATTGTTGGTGGCCTTTGTGTCGCGACAAATCCGAGAACGCACGAGCAAATCCTTTAACACGCTGCTTCACTGTCGCGTCCATCTGTTTCATTCACATACCGCCGCGTCACGTTGCTTTCTAACAAAAATCAATTTTTCTTTACTTTAAAACAAAAATAAAAAGATACAATTCGTGAACAGACATCTCGCCTCTTTTTCGTTATTATTACATTTTCGTTACGTTGTTTTGTAACAAACACTACGCGAAAAAACGCATTTTACACCGCTTTTTTTAAGCCATTTACAAGGCTTTTTTTTAAAAAAAAAACGTTGTAGTTACTAGCGCTGTAAAAAGATACAACAGTGCTTGTTTTTAAAAAAAACGCTGTAAAAAAGGTGGATATATTGCGCGCTTGTTATACGCATTTTACAGCGCTTTCTAAACAAGCGCTGTAAATCCCTGTAACAATAGATGAATTATTATGCCCCTATTACAACACTTGTTTGAAAAAGCGCTATAATAGGTGCATTTAATTGTTTTATTATTATGCACCTATTACAGCGCTTTTCCAAAAAAGCGCTGTAATAGGTGCATTCATATAGATGATTTGTTATGCACCTTTTACAGCGCTTTTCCACAAAAGCGCTGTAATAGGTGCACTTATATAGATGCATTGTTATGCACCTATTACAGCGCTTCTTCAAAAAAGCGTTGTAGTAGGTGCCAACTAATGCACGTTTTTATATAGATTTATTGTTATACACCTTTTACAGCGCTTTTTCCAAAAAGCACTGTAGTAGGTGCATTCAATAGATGCATTATTATGCACCTATTACAGCGATTCTTCAAAAAAGCGCTGTAGTAGGTGCATTCTAATGCACGTTTTACAGCGCTCTGTAAAAGGTGTTTTTTTTTTTTAGTTTTATTAAATATGCTGTAAATTTTAAAAAGCGCTTTTTTTAAAAGCGCTGTCTTTTAATCCAGAACCAGTTCACAATTTTTATTCCAAAATCATATTCATCCAGAATTAGTTCACAATCAGTCAGTAGTACACAACAACAACAAAACAGCACTACAGAACACACAAGAATCAGTACACAACAACAACAAATTCACTATATTTTAAAATGCACAAATATGCACAAATATTCACAACAATCAGTTCATATTTACATATTCACAACAGCCCGGAACTACATATTCACAACTACCTATTCATATAACTATCAGATTCACTATATTTTCATACAACTACATATTCATATTCACAACTACATATTCACAAACAGCACAGAACTACCATATCCCTTGCAGCATGCCATTTCCCAGCAAATCAAATAATATTCATTTCAAGCACATACTGACACCAGTCTTCCTTTATCTCTGTTAGTTCTTCTTCAGAATACGTAGGACTGGAATTGTCAAAGTACTGATATAAAAATTGAACCTAAATAAGTTAGAATCAAATATAAACATAGTTTATATATGAAAATCAAATAATTAAAATATCGTACCGTTTCTGGGATTAAAATTTGATTCTTATCAACAATCTCTTTCATGAATCGCAATACATAGTACCCACAGTCGATGTTGTTAGTTTGACGAGGGCACTATAAAATAAAACATATAAGTCAATAATTATTTAATTGTGCATTGATTGTAAGTGAAATTTAAAAGCATATATTTCAAACCTTTATTGGAATCCATGTGATGTTACTTGACTTTAGCTTCCACACTGTCGCACCTCTTTGAGCTCGAAAAACTTGTAAAACACTATCGAATAAATAAATGTGATTATTATAGCATTAACAAACACATTATATATATATATATATATATATATATATATATATATGTAAAAAATAAATGAATATTACTTACGTGTCGAACAAAGTCTTTATCTCGGGGTGATTGTTGTAATGGCCGTGCAAGGGATCTAGGTAGTATATAACTTCAGAGGTCGCATTGATTGCAATTAGCACCCAATGTGCCCTACAACAACAAAAATTTAGTTTACACAACTAATAAATTGAGATCTCATAAATTAAAAGAGATATAAATAAAGAATATATAATTACGTACCCTGAATTATATGGTGCAAGGAATAACTTATCCTTCTCTTTATTTCCTAATAGTATATCAAAAACGTATTTCTTTACATTCACTGGATCGTGTTGAAGCATCGATATCTTATGCGGATACAAGAATGAAAATTTATTTGACAATCTGCGCGTGCACACGAACTTCTCATACAAAAACCTTCAATGAAAATTTCAAATTAGATTAATTACCAATAAATTAAATTAATTACAAATAAATGCGATGAAAACTAATTTTTACCTCATGTATATGCTGATGACAGTAGCACTCAGCTCCTTATGGTCGAGAAGTTCGTATATGTGCTCTTTTTCAAAAAATTCTTAATACGCATCTCCAAATAGAGCTTTATCCATGCTTATTATTCGTGAATCGTCGCTGCCCATATTTTTTTTTGCCTGTATGTCAAGACACGACTCATATCGAGCAAGTCGTGGCTGACTTATTTTAGGACCAGGAGCAACAACTGATTTCACACGATCCAGTTTTTTAGCAGCAACAACTTTGGCCACTTTATTACCCTCCAGCTTTTGCAGTTTGCCAGCTTTATTACCCTCCAATTTTAGAAGTTTGCCGGCTTTATTTTTGCCACGAACATCCAGTCGTGGTGTGGCAGCTGGCTTGCTGGCTTGCTGGCTTGCTGTGCGGGTGGTTTATTAGATTGAATCTGAAAAAATGAGGTTAATCAGTTTGTTAGTTTATTGAATCTGAAAAAATGACAAACCTAACAGAATAAATGTTACAAACCTTTTCGGGCGATGTGACTGTTTCATTTATGGGAATCTTCTTATCATTCCCTTTATTAGACTTTGTTTGAATCTAAATAAATGTGAAATTAAATTTAACATCGGAAAAAATTCAGCAATTAAATATAATCAATTAAACATACATTTCAATTAATTAAACATATCTTGTCAAGGGGCAACAAGATGTTTGGGCCATGCCACGTAGATGCCAATTGCTTCGCCCAAATAATTCAGATTTGCATCGTTGTCTGGTACAGGCAATGGTGCATTTGGTTCCAAAGCAATAACTGGCGATACTTTGACATGGCCCGCAGGGATTGGTGTGTTGTGCAATACTTCGCCCAGCGCATTGCACAATGTTCCCTTTCCGACCTTCCGATGAGTAGGGGAGGATAAGTACAGCACGCATGGAGTGACCCCCTAAAATCAATGGTTAATACATAAGTATGTGAAACAATTAGCTTGAATGAATTTCTTATTTTATTAAGTAATTAATTACCTTAGGAAGACTGTTGAGACCAACGTTGCAACTTGCGTTTTCACTCTCCATGTGAATTTCACGTTGGGGCTGGTCCGCAAGTTTCTTGTCTTTATTTGTCTTCACCAAGAGGGCCACTTGCTCCGTTAATACTTTGATTTTCTCTAATACTTCCTCGTTAGATGGATTTTGGCGCTTCTCTTGTGAAAAATAACTTCTAGGAGTTACGCCAAATCCTTTCCCCCTCACGCGGCCGGAATATTCAGGAACATTAAACATTTTACCTAATATGTCCCTGCAACTTGCCTTGTTGTCCTCTTGATTTTCCGATTCAAGATTCGCCTAAAATACACATAGGATTAAAAAGATAAGTTCAATAACATTTTTAAAATACAATATTAAAAAATATTAAAGTGATAAATATACTTACACAAAATTCTATTACTTTTTGTACATTTTCGTTATCAACCACTCCGTCTTTATTTACACGAGCTTCCTTCCACAATATATGACGACCCAACGGTTGATCGGATTGGGTGTCTTGTAGCTATTATCGTTAAGATCATAAACAAAATATTAGTTAGATAGTATAGTTTATAATGTACCACATTAAATAAAAGTGATGTTTAATTACTTACAAGTTTTTGCTCTAGACGAGCATATCCCATATGAGATTTCTTGTATGGGTGGGGAATAATTTTTACCCTCTCGCGATTTGCCTTACTAATATTCTATATAAAAAAATAACAATCTAGTAAAAATTTAAAATACGCTATGAATATGAATAATAAAACACAAATGTTTATATATTTTTGGAGCTTCCGCATTCGTATTTCCTTCACGGTCTTTTAAATAGCAATTAGAGAGGTGAGATCTAAAGCCCCGGTGTATTTTCCCGGCAACTCTGAGCACATAACTCTTTCTCACCTCATCAAGAACAAAAGCTGACTGCAAACCAAATAAATATATAGTTTGAGTAAAATACTTCAAAGCAGTATGTAAAAATTTATAAGTAATAGGGTGGAGTAAAAAAATTATATATCAGCCCACAATACATCTTTGGCATTCTTCAATGCCTTATCTCTTCAATCATCTATTGTGATTGGGATATTTTGACGAACAACAGCTCCAATATAACTAACAAACATGGAACTGTTGGGGTCAATTGGTTGACCAGTCTCATTCTATCCCACCTAATAAACTCATATAGTAAGTACCTCAAATTATAAACAGCAAACAAGGTAAACAACAAACAAAGTATAGTATAAACAGCAAAAAAAGAAAACAACAAACAAACTATACCTCAAATTTTTGCCCAGTACTTCTTGCTTTTATAACATTTTGCATTATTGTTGCACCACGTTTGACTTCATTTTCGTAAGTCTTGGTGTTGCCAACTTCTTCATTTTGACAATCTAACTCCTTGTTGGTATCCATTTATCTACAACAAGTTCAACATCAACATGCAGTTCAGTTCATTATAACTTCAATATGTAGTAGTCTAAGTACGTAGCAAAATAAGTTAACATGCATTTCAGTGAAACAAAAAACTAATAAATACAATACCTGAAATAGCTCTTTTTAATGCTCAAGGTTACGGATTCACAGACAAACGGCGCAGAAGACGATGAAAACGAGGATGAACGAAGACGAACGATCGTAGGGTTACGGGGTTCGCAGACGAAAACGAGGACGAAAACGGGGTAACTTGATGTTTATGATGTTTACGTACGATCGTAGGTGTAGGATGGTTACGTAATGAGAGTAAGTAATGAGGAAGAAACAAGAGAAACTGAAACTCTCGTAGGGTTCGTAGGGTTCGCAACGATAAGGAGAACGCAGAGGAAACTGAAACACTCGTATGAAATTTACGTAATGAACATGAAACTGAAGAGGTATATTGTTATATATAAAACCCTATTACAGCGCTTTTTTGCAAAAGCACTGTAATAGGTCTCATCATTTTATTTTTTAAAAGCCTACTACAGCGCTTTTTTATAAGCCTTTTAAAGCGCTTGTGAAAAAGTGCTGTAAAAGACCTCCCTATTTTTATTTTTTTAAAAGCCTTTACAGCGCTTTTACAGAAACCACTTTAAAATGCCTCTTTGTTTTATGATATGCAAACGCTGTGTGACCCTTTTACAGCGCTTATTCATAAAGCGCTGTAAAAGACCTCCTTATTTTATTTTTTTAAAAGCCTTTTAGAGCGCTTTTTTAAAAAAGCGTTGTAATAGGGTTTTATATATGAAATGCCTCTTTGTTTTATCATGTCCAAATGCTGTGTGAACCTTTTATAGCGCTTATGAGGAAAGCGCTTTAAAAGACCTCCTTCTTTTATATTCTTACACAGCCTTTTTAATAATTTATTTTCTTCCAAATTATTTTCTTCCAAATTAGTTAAATTATTTTTTCATAAGCCCTGTAATAATTTATTTCCTTCCAAATTAGTAAAATTATTTTTTCATAAGCCCTGTAATAATTTATTTTCTTCCAAATTAGTTAAATTATTTTTTCTTCCAAATTGTGTTTAACTGATCAGGTCAAGTTCAAGCTAAATTACATGTATAACTTGAACTTAAATTGTGTTTAAGTTCAAGCTAATTAGTTAAACTGTTTGAACTTGAACTAATCAGGTTAAGTTCAAATAGTTCAAGCTAAATTACCTGATCATGTCAAGTTCAGTATACAATTACATACAGTATAAGCAGAAAATTACAAATTAACAGTTCAAGCTAAATACCAAAATGCTCAATTATGGCAGATCAAACAATTAAATTACACATGAACTCAGTTCAGATTACATGGCTTAAAAACAATTCAACACATTAAGATGCCCTTCTTCTTTTCTTGGTGGGATTCACATTTGTTTGTCCATTAATGATACGAAACGGTGGATTAATCCAAATTCCCTCATCATGATCATCTCTAAGATATAAACCATCATCAGTTGAACCAATTTCATGTGGTTGTGATGTTGCAAAGAAAAGATCATTACCAACATCTTCATCATTATTGTTATCATTACTTATTTTATTGGTCGATAGGACAACGGACCATTTATCATCAGCAGGATCAGTGACATAAAACATTAGTTGAGCTTGCGACGCTAAAATCAAAGGCTCATCTTTGTATCCCACCCTATTAAAATCGACAAGCAAGAACCCTGACTCATCAATCCGAACGCCATTATTATTATCGACCCACTTGCAACCAAATATTGGAACACGAAACATTGTGTAGTCTAGCTCCCATATGCGCCCGATAACCCCAAAATATGAAAGATTTGCATATATTGGGTTCTTGTCTTTTGCACTTGAGATATGCATCGCTTCAGCTACGAGAGTGACTCCGCTATTTTGCATAGTTGTTTGATCATCTTGTTCTTTGGTATAAAATGTGTAGTCGTTAATTACATAACCGGTGTAAGAAAAGACATGTAAACTCGGACCATTTGCAAGCCACCTCCATCTCTGTGAAATTGATCCGGGGTCTACATCAAACTTTGACTTCATGTGATTTTTTAACCATGTTATGAAACTTCGATTGTGCTCTCGAGTTATCCAATTTTGATTCCTATTCATGTTCAAACTAGATAATTGATCCATGTGTATTGTAACATACGGTTGAACCTCATCATTATAGTGCAGAACATACAATTGTGTCTACTCCCATTCTGTCCTTAATATAGTCATTAGTCTCTTTCCAATTATCCCTTCTCCTGATAATCTTCCCGAATGACGAGACATGGGAAGCCCTATGGATTCAACATTTGACAGATATTCAGTACAAAATTCAGCAGCTTCTTCGACAATGCACCGTTCAGCAATACAATCTTCTGGTCGACTTCTACTTTTTCGTACCCTTTTAATATTTTCATATATTGTTCTATCGGGTACATCCATCTCATATAAGCTGGACCACAAAGTTGTGTCTCCTTAACAAGATGAACAGTAAGGTGAACCATTATATCAAAAAACGAGGGCGGGAAGTACATTTCAAGCTCACACAAAGTAACAACAATTTCCCTCTGCAATCTCGGTAATTTCTGAGGATCGATCACTTTACTACAAATTTCCCTGAAGAAGAAACATAATTTAGTTATGGCTTGGGGAACTTTTTCAGGTAAAATGGAACGTATACCTATTGGTAGCAAATGCTCCATTAGAATATGAGCATCATGGGTCTTCAAACCTTTTAACTTGAGGTCTTTCATACAAACTAAAGTTTTAATGTTTGAAGAGTATCCTTCTGGAACTTTAACTTCGTGTAGAAATTTACAAAAAACAATTTTTTCCTTTCTAGATAGAGTTTGAGCGGCTGGAGGTAGATATGTGCGATTTCCTTTCTTTACGAGACCCAATTCATTTCTTATTCCCATATCGACCAAGTCCAATCTTGCATTGATGCCATCCTTAGACTTTCCTGGTACATTGAGTAACGTACCAATAACACTGTCAAATACATTTTTCTCAATATGCATCACATCGAGAAAATGTCTTACATACAATGACTTCCAATATGGCAATTCAAAGAAAATTGACTTTTTCTTCCACCCAGTTTTGACCAACTCTCCCGCAAAAGGTTTGCCAAATTTATTGGTCAAACCTTTTACTTTCTCAAGTATTTGATATCCAGTCGATGCTACAGGAGCTCTATCTTCCTCTGATTTTCCATTGAACGCATTTCTCCACCCACGATACTGATGACTATAAGGTAAAAATCTACGATGTCCAAGAAATACATTCTTCTTACAATGTTTCAACCGCATCCAATTTGTACTCTCTTCACATATAGGACATGCACACTGACCTTTAATGCTATATCCTGATAAATTACCATATGCTGGAAAATCATTAATTGTGCCGAACAACATAGCCCTTAAATTGAAACATTCTTTCTTATACCCGTCATAGACTTCTACACCTGTCTCCCACATAATTTTTAAATCTTCAATTAAAGGAGCCAAGTATACGTCGATATCATTCCCCGGTTGTTTGGGTCCAGAAATTAACAGAGACAATATCATAAACTTACGCTTCATACATAACCATGGAGGTAGGTTATAAATCAACAAAATCACAGGCCACGTGCTGTGTGAGATGCTTTGAAGACCATGTGGATTCATTCCATCAGTAGAAAGTGCAAGGCGTATATTCATTGCGATATATGCGCCTAAATCTTGGTATTATAGGAAAATACCACACGACTTTTGCTGGAGTAGATTCTTTCTTCTTATATCGAGAGACATTGCATTTCGGACACGCCTTTAGTAATTCATTTCGAAATAAAATGCAATCATTAGGACACGCATGAATCCTTTCATAACTCATACCAATAGAGCACAAAATTCGTTTAGCCTCGTAGGTTCGACTGGGAAGTTCATTATCATCTGGCAACATATCTTTTAAGAGTGTTAGTAATTCTGTGAAGCTTTTATCAGACCATCCATTACTCCCTTTTAAGTTGTACAACTTTAATATCGCCGAAAGTCTTGTGAATTTAGTACAACCATTATATAATGGTTTCTCTGCATCACTCAACAAGCTCTCAAACATTTTAGGACAATCACAAAGATCTTCTTCAACTGCTTTAGCAATCTCCTCAACTTGGTCCGGCTCATATGTATCTGTGTCGAAATCAGTTGAAACATATGTATCTGTGCGGGTGTTTCCATTGATTTTCTCACCAAGTCTTATCCAATATGTATAGCTTTGATTAATTCCATACCATACTAAATGTCCTTCCAATTCATCTGCTCTAACGCGTTTTCCAAAACAACATTTTAAACAAGGACAAACGACTCTATTTGGATCTTTTGCATTCATCACTGCAAACTCAATAAACTCCTTCACTCCATTTTCATACTCTTTTGTCAATCGATTGGCAGACATCCATTTCCGGTCCATTTATATGACCTATATATATAAATGCAGTTACACAATAAGCATGATTTCAAGTGTGATATATATGACCTATATATTTATAATACACATATCTTATAATATTGGTCCAAGATTAATTGATTTCAAAACAGAACATATATATCATGAGAACATATCTAATATCATGTAAGAATTTATCAGTTTGAATTAGTGACAACAACAAATAAATAAAATAAAGTACCTAGACAACGTTGATGATCAATTTGTTTTAAAGGAGGAAGAAGGTAAATCAATTTGTAGATGGGCGCACAGGAGGGTTCGCAAGGGAGGGGAGATGAGGGTTCGTAGGGTTTGGACAACGTATTAAATTTGTTTTTATTTACTTAAAGTGAATGTTTTTTATTTAAAATGAATGATTTTACAGCGCTTGTTCAAAAAGCGCTCTAATAGGTCCTATAAAAATGGGAAAGGGCAAGCCTATTATAGTGCTTGTATCAAAAGCGCTGTAATAGGTCATTTGATTATGTGAAAGCGCAAGGCTTTTACAGCGCTTCAACAAGAATCGCTTTAAAAGCTATGTAACATAAGGTGGGAGCGCTACAATTTACAGCGCTTATGTTTAAAGCGCTCACAAAGCGCTTGAAAAGGCTATGTGAGAGCGCTTGAATTTACAGCGCTTTCTAAAAAAGTGTTGTAAAAGAGTTGTAAACATTATGTGCAAGCGTATGTGACCCTATATGACCCTACTACAGCGCTTGTAAAAAAAGCACTGTTGTATCCTCCGTTATTTTTAAAAAATTATACAACAGTGCTTGTATTTAATAAGCGCTGTAAAAGACGCGCTATAAAATGTCATTTTTGGCGTAGTGAAAAATCCATTTTTCTTTAAAACAAAAAATAAAAAGATACAATCCGTGAACAGACATCTCACCTCTTTTTTTTCGTTATTATTATTCTTATTACATTTTTATTTTTAGTTACGTATATAATAATTATTATAATAAAAAATAATTAAAATAGAGTAATAATAAAAATCGGACAATAGATAAATATTTTCTACCAAGAACTATATGTGTTTTGATTTCCCTATTGCACTTGGGGATACGTAGGAGCAACGTCTTCACCTTGTCAAACGAAATTAATAAAAAAAAAAGTTTCCTTCTTTTATTATTGTAAATAATCTATTTTCTTTCTTATTATTTTTTAGGGGGTAAAATAAATAATTAAATAAATTAATTATAGGGTAACCGTTTTAACGGACGATGTAGGGTAATATTACTTTCCCTATTCGTAATCGACTCCCGAATCCGTTTTTTGGTTCAAGAATTTTATTTTAGGTTTTATCTAATTTTCCCTTTTTAAAAAAAATAAAATTGGTGGCTACTCCTTTTTCGTGGAAAAATTGGACGCGACATGGTGATTTAAAATATTTTGTTTGTAATAGGAGTCGTCAAGAGGGTTCTATCGTTGAAGCATATTTGGTTAAAGAATCGCTAACATTCTGTTCAAGATATTTGTCTAGTGGTGTAGATACAAGGATGACTAGAATGACACGAAATAACGATGGCATTCCAAGCATAGGCCATCCAATTGGGGGGGAGAAACTAATTTCTCTTGATCACAAGTCACAAAACCAAGCTCATGTTTACATATTATTCAATTGTGATGAAGTGAAAGAATACATTAGGTACAATCTTTTACTTGCTACAATATTTCATTCTTAAAATAAGTTTTTTCCTTTTGCATTGAAAAATTAGTTATTTATTTTGTAGAGAGCATGAGGTTAATGTTCATAATCATCGAAAAAGAAGTAAGTCGAGTAAAACTAATAATCAAAGAGAAGATTTTATTCAATGGTTTGAAACATGTGTTATGGATGAAGAAGTATCTGATTGGTTGACGGCGTTGTCTAGTGGGGCAAATAATGTTGCTAGAAGGTATTTTGGTTATGTTATCAATGGATTCAGATTTCATACAAAAAAATGTAAAGCAAGGCTTAAAACACAAAATAGCGGAGTAACATTAGAAGCGGTAACTCAAGTTCTTAGAAATGCAAGGGATGAAAATCCCGAACCGATTTGTGTGACTTACTACGGGGCAGTAAAATATATCATAGAGTTAGATTGTTATGGTCAACTGAAATATGTATTGTTCAAATGTGATTGGTTTGTGATTGAAGAAGACAGATATGGGTTGACATGTGTTTACTCTAACAAAAAGTGCTACAAAAATGATCCATTTGGCTTGGCATCTCAAGTTCAACAATGCTTCTTTATTGAAGATCCTTTTAACAAAAATAGACACTATGTTTTGAAGGCACTTCCAAAGGATTCATTTGACATGGAAAAATGTTTTAATTCAAATGTCCAAGAATATGATATTTCAACAAATCTTGATATATCGAATGATGATTATTAAGTAGATTTGGTTAGGAAAGATGTACTAGATGATATCTTCGAAATGCCTTTTTCAAAACTTCACAACCAACAAGAAGAACATGAGAGTGATGATGAGACAAGTTTTGAACGTGAAAATGAAACCATTGATGATTTTTTTCGATTAAGTCATGTATTACCATTGTGCTTTCCCTATTTGTTGATCAATATTATTTCACCCTGCATTGTCTTAGTTAATATATTGTATAATTATGTGATATTTATGTTTTTTCCTTTGTAGTTCATCGTCGTTAGCCACAATGGACAAAGTAAGAGTTGTAAAGCTAGTAGATCTCTTAGAAAGATTGGTCAAACTCCTACTAAAAGTTCCAATTTTCCTTTCCAAGCAAGATCAAGCATTGAGTTGGCAAAGAAATTCAAGCAAATTAAGAAAGAAAAAATTGACAAGTTGCATGAGAGGTTGCCGGAAAATAATAGAGAAATGGTTCAAGAAATTGTAGAAGTTGTAGAAGGTAAATCATATTCTTGTTTCATGATTAGATTTTATAATATTACATATGTACTATTTTTGATTTTGATTTCTTACAGATAACATTCCTAATATTTTTTTTGATGAATCTTCAATAAAATTCGAAACACCACAAAAAAGAACTCATAGAGAAAGAATTCGAAAGGTTGATGGCTACCTGGACAAACACATTGTTACAAAGAAAATGGAGAGACCCAAGATTGAGCAACCACAAGCTATGAAAGATTTTGCACATGGTGACAAAGAAGTTGTATAAGGTAAATATTATTATTTTAATTTATTATGCATACTACTTTTATATTTTTATATCTACTTTGAAATATTCCTAATATCTTTTAATGAATTTTCATTAAAATTAGAAACACCAAACAAAAGAACTCATGAGAAAGCTACAATCAATGCATTGCATGTGCATGCAAATAATAGAATAATAGTTCAAAATGTTGATGGCAACATGGACAAACACATTGCATATGGAGACAAAGAAGTTGTACAAGGTAAGTAATCTTTCTTTTTTTTTTTTATCAACTTTGAATTTGGTTATTCTTTTGAAGACATTTTTTTTTATGACATTGTAATGAAACTAGGAATGCTTAAAAAAAAACTCATGAGAATCTTCTAGATCACAATAAAGAGAAAATTCAAAAGATGAAAAAGTGATAGCATTTCAGCAAGTGTACTGAATCGTTGCAAGTAATAATTAAAACGGTAGTATCAAGTGTCGAACTCAAGGATTGCATTTTACTATTAAATTATATTTAATTACTAAAATTGAACAAAAAGTTTCCGAGTTGATTGAAATAATATTTAAAACTAACAACGATAATAAGATTCATCATTTATAATAAGAAAAATGTCAGGGATGAGTTTCACTTCGAATCCAACCTTGGTACCTAATTTGATCCTAGTTACTAAATTCCTTTATTGAACTATTACTGAATTCTCTTTATTATTCTTGCCCTAATGTCTTAGTGACAGAACCTTTAATTCCAAAGTAACCCCAAATTCCTTTGTGGATTTAAGATTAGAATTAAGCTTTATGGTACAAGAATTCTCTTATTGAACTATTGCCTCTACAAATAATTCAATTGGTTTCATTACCTGAATCTATCCCTAGACTACAATTTCATGAATTTCCCATCTCAAGCATTCGTAAAGTCCACTTCCGTTTCAAAATACGAATCGTAAATTTTTTTAAAGTTGATCAAACAATAAAAAGCATTAAACACAGAAATGAGAAAAATAATTGAATAAACTTATTCATATAACCAGAAATCAAATTAGACAAATAAGAGTTTCATCTTGTTTCACTCATCCCTAACAAATAGGGTTTAGTTACTCATGACAGAGATAGAAAACATAGAGATTAGAGAAGAATTACAATAAAGATTCATGAATGATTCTTGATAAAACTGCTCCAATGGTGTTAGAAACAACCATCTATGAGTTTCTCTGCTAGGGCACAAATCTCCAAAATTCCCAATAGTCAAAAAGATGTCTAAAAAGTGATAAAAATGCGTTTTAATGTATTCTGATGTTCGTCGCGCGCCCCAAGCGCGCTTCAGGCTCATTGCGGCATAAAAGAGATAGATTGTACAGGCAGAAATGCGCCCCAGGCACAGGCTATGCGCTTCAGGTGCAAAGCCTCTTCTATATGACGTTTAGTGCATTTTTCTCCTCATTTGATTCCGAATTTGGTTCTAGTGTCTTCATGAAAGTTATAGATATGGTTCTTAGCATTCATTTGCACTATGTTTGACTCCAATGGGACATCTACAACTCCAGATATGGCTGAAATACTCCACATAGGTCATGTTGATTTCTCACTAAAATTCAGCATTGCACTAAAACAAAGAAACAACGCAAAACTACGAAAAATCTATACTTAATCAAGGAAATAAGAACATAAACATTTCATTAAATCCAAGAACTAAAATCAACAAAATATATCAAATAAATCCTTAAATTAACTAATGATTAAAGATAAATAAGACTAAAAACAATGAAAAATATGTATATGATGAAGAGTTATCACAACCCCAAACTTATTCTGTTGCTTGTCCCCAAGCAACAATTAAATTCAGATTTGGTACAGTTAAAATCAAACTTAAACTCAATTTCTCAAATCAAATCAAACTCAATTCTCAAAGTTTCAGCTACTACAAAACATTCATAATGCTTCATGGTTGCTTACAAACAAAAAAACACAATTTGTACACTTTAGCATTCATTCATCAAGTTCAACTCTCTCTTCACACAATCTCACTAAAATTTCTCTCAAGTGTTTAGCAAGGGTTATGAATTTATCACTCAAATCCTAGAACATGCATCACACTACCATAGGCTTGAAAAGATTCTAGTTAGCATTCACAATTGCAACAAACACATACACTTTTGGAGGACTTTCGGGTTGTAATGGGGCTAAGGTAAGGGTAGGACATTTTGGGATAGTAGGCTTTACTACTTGGAGTTAGGTACACATTTTCAAATTATTCTACCCCTTTTCTTTTCTTCACATTTTCATTGTGGAGATTTTTAAACATTAACAAAAGAACCAAGATGATGTTATTTATCAAAGTACACAAACTGATTTTTTTTTTCCTTCTTTTTTTTTTGTATTGATTTTTTTTTTGAGAACCACCACCCCAAACTTAAAAGGTTGTTATCCCATAAGCAACCCCAAACTTAGAACTTTACCAAGATGAGACAACTTTTTCTACCTAACTCCTACTAAGGTGATGTAGTTAAAGTCAGGTATTTGGCTTGTAATGTTGATAGTAACCGACAAAAAAGGGCAAGGCTCCAAGGGCTAGCAAAGGATAAAATTTGCATATGGCAGTTAGAAAGGCACAAACGACCAAACAAAATTCCCTCAGTGTATGCATAAATTACAAGTGATGCAAATCAGAATTAGTGCAAGTTTTGAAGGGATAACACATGTCTGAATAATCACACAACAAAGAATTAAAGTGTTTAGGCCCAAAATCTCACAGCTGGGATAATAAGAGAGAGTATGAACTATCTAAATGATGCCAAACATGTCAAGACTTCCACAACCAAAGAGTAATCAACAATGTATACATTAGTGAACTCGTCGAATTGAGCAATGATATGAGCAAATAAATAGAATTTAAATTTTAAAATCCCAAACAAATAGCTTAAGACTAGCTTCAAGTTGTTAAACATTCTTCATTATAGTGCACATTTACACACAATTAAAAAGAAAAAAATTCAAATAAAAAATTAAGATTGCAAAAATAAAAGTTACCTCTACCTATGGGTTGCCTCCCGCGAAGCATTTGCACTTGGTTTAACTCCAATTGGACATCTACAACTCCATATATGGCTGAAATACTCCACATAGGTCATGTTGATTTCTCCCCAAAATTTAACACTGCACTAAAACAAAGAAACAACGCAAAACTACGAAAAATCTCTACTTAATCAAGGAAATAAGAACATAAACATTTCATTAAATCCAAGAACTAAAATCAACAAAATATATCAAATAACTCCTTAAATTAACTAATGATTAAAGATAAATAAGACTAAAAACAATGAAAAATATGTATATGATGAAGAGTTATCAAAAAGACAGTTGGAAAGAAAATCCTTATTCCTACTAAGAATAACAAATCCGAGAAACCAAATCTTTCTTTGGAAACAATGATGTCAAAAACTCAATGCCCTAAAAAGGAAAAGAAGATGCCAACATGTCCATCAATGTTGATTGATGATTTTATAGAAATTCAAAAGTCAAAGAAAATGGATGCAGCCAAGTCAGACAATGGAGAAAAACCATGCAACAACATTCACTTGAGCTCAAGTCAACCTCTTAAAGTAAGTCAAAATAAGCCATTATCAAGCAAAAATAGAGGAGAAGGCTTAAGACAACCAGAAGTTATGGAAGATAATGCACAAGGTGTAGAAGATATGAATGAAGACAAGACAAACAAAAATAGAGAAGAAGAAAAAGTAAATTATTTTTTGTATTTCATGAGAATGATTTCACGTACATGTCATGTATATAATGGTAACAAATATGTGATATAGGAACATCAAATAGAAAAACTCGCGGGAAAACCTTATGCAAAAGGAAAACCTTATGGAAGAACTTTGGAAAAGCAAAAAGAAGTGACCTTTAATGAGGATGGTCAACCTATTAGGCCTAGTGATAAAGTAGTATCTGACTTGAGCCTTTTCTTAGGAACATTGGCTATGAACACATCATTTTGTCCTCTGATATACACAAATTGATCAGGAATTCCAGATATAAATATAATACGCTTCTGGAGATATACTAATGTATATGTGAATTTGAATGTCTAATTATTAAAAAAAAATATTTGATTTCATAATGTTTTTTATCTTATAATTTTTGTAGCAAAAGTTTGTCTTGCCGGTTGAAGCACGAGATTGGGTTGAGACTACCGTTAGAGATGCATGGAGAAGCTTTGTGAATATTGGAATTTGAAACCTATACAAGCACGATTAATAACTTTCTTATGTATTATGCCCCATTTTATGTATAATAATATATGTAAGTAAAATTTACTGTAGTATTTCCTTCAACTATAAATGCAGGCAATTAGTGAAAATAACACTAGAAATAGAGCTCAACTAAAATGGGTGCATCCAATGGGTCCCAAAAAATTCTCTTTAGCTCGTAAAAAATTTGTAAATATTTTGATCTTTTACTTATGGTATATATAGTTTCATATTTTGTTGTGTTAATCCATGGCTGTTTTGTTTTGGAATTCTTTTTATTTGTTTTGGAATTCATTTTATAGAGTATGCTCAAGCAGAAATTTTTGTTGAAACTCGGATAGGAAATAAAGGAAAACCATTGGATGTAAAAACTGAAAAAGTAATTGTATGTTAAAAGATATCGTTACAATAATTTACATATACTTAATTTTTTCATAAAATATTATTTATAATAGTAGATAATAATTACTTGTAATTTTTGCTAGTCTCACCTTCAAGAAATTGTTGAAAATGAGGAAAGTGATACAGAAGCATTTGAAGCTATTTTGAAAAAGGAGTTTCTTGACATGGTACGTTGTTATGGGAGAAACGTAACTTAAATTTCCTTATAGCGAAAGGAGGAGATAAATTCTTTGAAAAAAGCACACAATGAAGAGGTCTCAACCTTAGTGGAAAATTTTGAAGATAAGATTGGTAAATTGCAACATGCTTTCAAAATCCTAATGCAACATTGCAATCCTCAAATTAATTTGGAATCAATAGAAAATTTGTTAGGATTTTCTCATGGTGATGCTTATGGTGCCCCAAAGGAGACTACAACACAAATGCATTCCTCTACATCAACTCGTGCTCCATGTCTTGAAAAGGTAATCATATATAGCAATTGTTATCATTGTTGTCGTAATTGAGTTTCATCTAAATTCTTGTTGTTATAAGAGTGAAATTGAGAAAAAAAAAAAAGTGTGCATTTGGACTTAATTTGTAAGGAACCTTATCTTGGAGTCTAATAGCACATCTTACTTTTGGATTAATAGTGATTGTGATGTTATTCAAAAATAAATAAATAGTGTTGTAATGTTACTGTTTTGAATGATTATAAATATAAAACATTAATGATAAACTTATTGATGTTGGTGGTGATTTTGAAAACATATCTTGAATTTTGGTTTCTGTCTTGTTTCACCGTTGAGTTGGAAACTGATTCATGGCTGAATTATGTTTTTGTTGGCAGTTATGTTTGTGTGTTTTGCTCGCTGTTTTGCCCAATTTTGTTTTAGTATATGTTTGATGAGATTTAATTTTGTGTGCATTTTTATGTTTCTATTTGCTGTTCTGTTTGTGGGTTTTACATTTTTCTGTGTGTTTCGCATCTGTTGCTTTTTGCGAGTTTTGTTTCATCATCTATTTTATTTTTATATAAGATATCAATGGAGATGATGAAAATGATAATGAATTATTTCACGATAGCGATGTAGGTGATAAATTTCAAGATGATGAATTTAAAGTGTACGATGTAGATAATGAATCTGAAGAAAATGCACTTGAATGATTTGAATGACGAATTTATGGATGATTTTGGATGATGTTTTTTGTTAGGCATGTACTTAATCGAAGCATTAAAACTTCAACAGACTATATTTTGTCATTTTTCTAAACTTGTACTTTAAAGTGTTAAACTTTATAAATTATGTTATGAATACAACTTATTTATCAACTTGTGTTAAATTTCCATTATATTTTTCTTGATTCAATTCTTTTGAGTTATGTATAATTGTTATAAGTAAAATAAAAGAGAAGATTTAAAATTGAATGAGTTGTGTATGTAATTAAATTATTATGTTTACAAAATAATTTATTATAAAATAATAGCAAAATGTCTAGTTTATGATTTGTATTGAAATAATAGAAAAATAAAAATTTTATCTACATAATATGAATACAGTTTGAAATTATTGCCTATAAGCTCTAGCAACATTTTATTAATGTTCTCGTTGTATTGCTTTAAGGCAACATTTATCAATTGTTCTCAACTATGACAATAATTAAAAAATGTTGTCTTAGGTGCATTAAAAATTGTTCCCTAGTCCTATAGTTTAGGCAACATTTATAAATAGTGTTCAAAAGTGCGAGAAAAATGTTGCCAAAAGTAATAGTGAACGCTCACATATGAGACACACGAAAAATGTTGCCTATTATCTTTGGCAACATTTTTCCGTGTTTTGACAATATTTTTCAAATATTGTTGAAAAGCAAAAATGTTGTAGTGATACTAATTTAGAAGTTTATTTTAGGGGTAAGATTGAAATGCATGTGGATTGATTAGGACCAGAAGTTTCATAATAGTTATGAATATAAATGAAGGAGGTCTAGTAAAAGGGTACTTGTTTGAATTTTTCTCCGCTTGAAATTTTAGTTTTCATTGAAATGAATGCTTATAATTTCATGTTCTTCTATTTTGTGTTAAAGCTTAACTTGAGTGTAGGGATGACAACCCGCTAGTAATATTATTGTAATTTTAAAATTTTATATATATGCGCATATTAAATATATTTAATATTTTTTTAAATATTAAAAATTATAATCTTATTTCTATAAAAAAACTATTTTTTTTTAATTTTATTATTGTTTAATAATAATTATTTTATTATATTAATTATAATAGATATGATTTTGAAATTTATAATTTTATATATATGAATTGGTGCGGGTGTGAGCGGGGAAATCCGAAACTCGTTGCGAGCAGTGATAGGTGTCTAAATTTAACACCCGTTTAAAATGGGAGCGGATACGGGTTTTTCCCGATTAGTTGGGTGCGGGGGTGGGGAAGGTAAAATCCGCCCTGCCCTGCCCGTTGCGTGATTGATTTTATGCCCAACATATGAGGTTTACAAAATTTAGATTTTAAAGAAGTAGGAGAGAAAGTATGGTAATATTAAATGATTGATTGCGGTATGTGTGCTGATTGCTCTTCCATTTATTGTATCATAACTTGTATTGAATTGAAGGTAAGCACATTTTGCAATCTTACTAAGAATGCTTAGCCTCACCACAACATTAGTACAAAGTAATTGGAAACTTTATGTGTGTCACTTTAGGAGGATGCAATAGAGGTTCTTTTTCCACATTATCTTCTCTTTTGAAATCTTCAAACAGTTTTAAATATGCATGTATTCAGATGTTTTTTTCCAACTTTCTTAAGAGTCTTAGTGCACGAGTGATTCTTTTCTCCCTATACATGTGTACAGATCTGATTTAGATTTCTTCTCCAAAATCGTTCAATCTTATGAATCTTTTCCTCCATCCTTGTTCTTACTTACAAGATATTCTTTATTGGAAGCATATGAAGGATGAAATAAGTGATTGTTTCTATAAGGTGTTTACCATGGTTGAATGTTGATCTTCATGTAAAATGAAATATATTGTTTTTTGATAAGCTATTCTTGAAGATGAAGTACACAATTACAAGTTTGGTTTTAATGTTAAGAAAATAATTATTCCAATTAATTGAAAGGGTAGTAGAAATTGCACATACTAGTTATTTACTCCCATCAGGGTTTCAAAATTTCCTTCTTATTGTGTACTTAAGTAGAGTTAATTAATCCTATTAATTATTGAAGTCATAATGCCACTTAACGATTTTCTTGAGTTAGATGAATACTCTTATTCTTAATATTGATTATTCTGTGATGATTTTGTACAAATTAATGTGATATACTAATAGTAATCGATTAAAAATAGAGCTTAAGAGAATGTAGAGTAGGTTAAACTTGTATTTCTACTTCTCGTGTTTCATGACTCAACCTAAAAATCGGCTTTTGCAATTAGATTAACTAAGCAACCAGAAGTTTTATAATCGCCTTCTAAATATAATTGTTTAATATATTTTAACTAGGGTAGTTAATAGATTATATTAATTTTTTTATTGTTAAGTATTTTTCATACATAGTAATACTTACTATATTATTTGTGAAAGTGATACTATTGAAGACTAACTGATAGATTATGGAAACTAGTATCTTATACTTTTCCCTAATTTTTGAATTGTGCAATTGTAAAGAATGTAGGGTATTTGGGTTAGTTAAAGTGACTCTCTTCTTGTTCTTCTATACACATAGATTAACAAAATTTGTTGTAAGTGAAAGACATGTGGAATGTGAATGGTCGGATACATTAAAGATTTTGAGGATTTGTATTTGAAAATAAATTGTCCTTAATTTTTATCGATAGATGTTGATTATACTAGTTGAAATGTTTGCATGATCAAATTAGTGAAAAGTTTGCATTAAAATTTTAGTTTTTGTTCTAACATGTTGATGAGAGAGCCTCTTGAACTTTAGAATATATTGAAATAGGAGCGAAGGTAGGCAATATTGTATTGGATGCTGATATTTTTTCCTTAAGATTTTGTTAGCTTTGAATTACTTTTTCTCCTTTCCTGACTCAATAAAGACTTTAGCACCTATATTGCACATGCGAAAAATCGCTTATTGTTTGTTTAAGTAATTAAATGTACATAGACTCTTAATATCGTTGTTACATTAGTTAACCCTTTATTACTATCTTAAAGAGTATATTTCTAATTGGGTAAAGTGGTAGAATCTAGTTTCTCATCATTATTCTAGTGTAAGAGTAATAGTTAAGAATGCATAATACCTTAGAAGTTTATAATTATTATGATCATCCTTATATTTATTCTTATTTAAGTTTTAGAAAATTTTGAGAATAAAATTTTTAACGGCAAGTATAACGTAACAACCCAAAACTTTAAAACCAAATTTACTATATCTTTTAAAAAATAAACTTATGTTCTAAATTCAAAGTAGAATATTATTGTTATTACCTTTAAAGAAAATGCATATTTTGTATGTCATAACATCATGTTTGTTTTAATTATAGCTAATCCACCACTAGTTATGACACCAGTTCCATTCCAGGTAAACCCATCAAGATATACATTGCTACTAACAATGAGTCTATCGCCTACTTGCTTGCACGTGATGTTGAAGATGATACAAAGAGAGCAGTGTATTATATTAGTCGAATTTTGAATGAGGCAGAGGCTATATATACACTTATTGAGAAATTATGTTTGTCATGATGTTATTTTGTACTAAAATTGAATATTATTTATTACTAATATAAGTTTTAGTTTTGTGCAAGATTGACATAGTTAGGTATTTTGTCAATAAACCTTTTTTGCAAGGTCTACTAATGAAATGGGCCACCAAACTTTATTCATTTGCACTAAAATATGTGTCTTTTTGGAGCAGTAAAAGGTTAGGCTTAGACATACTTTTTAGCACAACATCCATGTGTAGAACTTTCAAGATCCTTTAGTTGAACTAAACCTTTTTGTAACCGTCAAACTCTAGGATTTGATGTTTGACGAATGTAGAACCCAAAAGGGAACTAGAGTTGGCATCATTATCACTAATCCATAAGTAAGATTTTGGAAGTTGAAATGCCAGCTATATCCTAAATTTTCAATAATCAAGTAGAATTTGAAGCTATGATTTTGGAACTATGGATATTGACAAGCATGGTGATTGATTATGACCACATTCACGTCAAAGGAGATTCACAGCTGTTGGTAAAACAACTAATTGGAGAATATCAGTGCTTAAATCCAAACCTTCAAAAAAACAGTGAATTGGCTGGCAAACTGTTGCGCATATTTCCCATTTCAGTTGTCTTGCATATCCCTCGTGAAGAAAATGAGGAGGCTAACGAATTAGCTCAATAGACATTTGGGTATTAGAGTTAGCCTTTGAAGCCTTTGTACCGTGATATTTACTATTATTTATATAATAATATGAGACATTTTATTTATTATGTTGATTTATTTAAAGTATAATAAAGTCCTTAAAATAGTTAGTCTATTTAATAGAACATTAAGTGTGATTTAATGGTAAGATCCCTTTTTGCATAATGACACGATTCTTAATGTAACACCTCAATTTCTTATTATTTTATTTTAATAGTATAATGATACACTACTATTATTATATGAGTGTTGATATGTGTTATAATTTTCTTCATGTGTGTTTCCTTTAGTAATTGATTTACATCATTAAAGATGAGTGTGATTTCATAATTATGAATCCTTATATTTGTATTCTTACAAATTGGTCATTATATTTCATTGGAGTTAAGTTCTGAATTTTTTTTAGAATTTTATGTTGATTAAATTGATGAATTGTTTCTCAGATTAACATGTATCATAAAGACTTATTCATGTTTTTTTTGGACTCTCGCCTTTCATATTAGCCTTCATTATCTAACTTTTATTTCCGATTTTCTTATTCTATACGTACAAACTAACCACTTGTTATATGTAAAAACCCTACTGAATTTAATTATTATTTCATTATTTTAATCAATATAACAATAAACTTATTGCCATTACAACTTTTAATAACATGAAATTGTAATGATTATATTTAAATATCTGATAAATAAGTAATTAGTGTCGAATGACAGACCAATATATATAGATATGCCTATTTTAAAATCAAAACTATGTGTATATATACACACGTCATACTTGGTTCTTTTATCGTATTTAGTTATATATATCTTGTTGAGTTATACATATGTTAAGTTCTTTGTATCCTGTTTAATTTTAAACAAAATCTGATTATAGTAATACGTATGTTTTAACGATATTGAATATATTTTTGGGTTATATTACAAATAGTAGATAATTTATTTATTTATTTTTAATAAGTAATTTATTTTATTTGGTGGTTGCGTGGCTATAATTCTCTCGCGAATTATTAAAGATGACGGCCGACGAAGATGCGACAAATTAACAGATCAGTTTCATTTGGCAAAATCTTCACTCGAGGTAAGGGGTGATAGGAGGTTCGATTTTATGAGTATAAAATAACGTGGGATGAACGGGAATGCCGTAATTCCCAAAGATTCATTCGGGGCTTACTACGTACTGTCGAGCCCTATTGAGTAATAATAATTAATTTAATAACATATGAATGGTAATAGTGAGGACTAAAATATAATTTAGAAACCTATAGAATTGTTGTGAATTAATTTATATCAAGATTGTGTGTTATTTAATTTTTTGAAACCTTATACTAATTGTTATGATATGAACGATATGTATTTGAGTGCTCTTGTCTAGTTGATTGAAATTGTGATATTACTTGAATGCACAACTTGTTGATTTCTTATTATGTGATTGATAAGACTAGACTGTGTATTGTGACTGGTGTAGACTAAATATTGAGATTTTATTGTGATTCACTGATATACATATATAATGATGTAAGTTATGACGAATATGGTGAATTCGAACTGAGACTTGTTGAGTTGTGATAATCGTATAAGTATGAGGTATGTGTTGTAGATTTTGGAGTGAGTACTATTTTTTCTTTATATAGGGAGGGTCTGACAAACCTAGTGATTCGGGGAAGTACAACTGAATGAGCCTAATCTTGGAGGGCTACAGTCAAACTGTAATGTAAGACTAATAGACCTTGGGAGTATCTTTGGTGGGGAATTCCTAAGTGGATTAGTGGATTAGTTATATATATCTTCCTAAGGTCGGGAGCTACCGTGCAACACAAAAGTACCCTGATCGTCACATATATGTGTCTCGGGTTGAGTTGAGGGGATCTATGAGGACTTGGTCATTCATGAATTGTCTGTCCACTCCTGTAGTGGCATAGTATCAGACCTCCTAACCAAGTACTTCAGAGTAGAATGGTACCAAATGATGAAGAAGTATAGAGTATAGGACATGCATAACATTTCATCCTTGTGACCGCTTTATTGTGATTGATTTAGATTAAACCTTTGATATTATGATCTTGAGTGTTTCTCCTATCTGTACTAATTTGACTATTTGCATGTTATCCTCGTTTATCTTATACTGTTGCATAATTTCAAAACTCACCCCTCGTTGTTTGTGTTTGGCGTTTGCGATGGACGCAGAAGAGCTACAAGCTACAAGTGACGACTAATACCCTCAGAGTGTCGGAAGCCATCTTGTCTTGAAGACTCTTATTATATGCATTGTGTTAACGTCATTTTTGAATGTCTTTTATTTTGGGAATTTCTGCTCTGATAGTAACATCGGGTTGGGATTATATTTACATTTATTAATAAACTTATTTACATGTATTTCAAAGCAATTTTGTTGCCTAATATTATGACTTAGAGTTGTTAAATTTGATGGATATTTTTGGATTAATGTGACGTACTAAGTGATTACGTGATACTCTTTATCTTGTAAAAAAAATTGAAAGTTTTTTTTTTCTTGAAGAATTTCATTACTCAATGTCAAAATTCAAAAATATTCATTTGGGATTTAGGGTGTCACATTTAAAATATATGTTGTCAAGTTTTACTATTAAATGGAACAACAATAATGCATAGAGACTATTATATGAGTAGATTAATGTCACATCTCAAAGTTTATGGATATGAGATATCAAGTCTAGATTGATCCACTATGAGAACGCTACATAATAGTTATGGAAGTTTCATTAACGATTCTCAAGTGACCATAGTGAATAGTCATTCAACTTGAAGTCATTATGATCCTTACTTGGACTATAACATGACAATCATAACGGTGGTTATTGGGCCACAATAAACCATGTAGAGGAATGTGAGTAATGTAAATAAGATTCATCCCTCCTGCAAAATAGGAGTTGTGTCTTGGGTCTCTCAATAGAGTGATACGTGAAATGTGTGTGGCCATGCTAAAATGGACCAATATAAGATATTGGGTTCATTAGTGATTGCACGTATACTCATGAATCGAGAAAAAAATTATTAGAGCAAACAAGGATGAAATTTTTTATGCCTTGTGTTGAATTAAAACATTTGGATGAAGCGATTGTTACTGCATAATAATTACGTGGTCGCAATAAGGTTAAAATTGTATCACCGATTTTCTCATTAATTAGCTAGCAATGATACATTACTAGATGTCACTCATTGTGTATAATATTTAACATTCACTACAAGAAAATTGACTTCTAGTGATAGACAAAGTTTGTCACTAAAAGTCACATGTTGTAGGTAAAGGTCAAGAATACTTTGACTTACACCCGAATCTACGGTCAACTTTAAGGGGTATTTTGCTATGATTTGAGGATTGTCACTAGATGTTTTTGATATCTACATACTATGATTACTGTCACAAAAAAACTAGATACATATAAATAAAAAATTGATCTTTTCCTACGGCATTGTCTATCACTAAATTTATTTTATCTCACTACTAATTGTAATTATATATTATTAATATCAATCTATTATAATATATTAAAATAAACTACCACATACACATCCTTCAATATTGTGCCATTTCATTCAAATATTAACACCTCAACAAAAATCTCATGTGGCACATCTAATAGAAGGTACTATTTCATTCTCCCTCTTCCATCCTCCTTATTATAACACTTCTAATTTGCTGTAACACACATTTAACTACTATTATTACTATTTAGCATCTAATATTATGTATAACTATTCATGTGGAATCAATATTAGTTACTAAACACCCATTGCTCCTACATCATTATTGGTAACAATTTTTCTATGGTTTTAACTCCAATTGATATTATATTGGTCATTTTAAATGTTTCTCAAGAAATATATAAATGACTACAATTTGTGAAAATTATTCTGTATCATATATTATTTATGTTTATTTAGAAATTGGAAGACAATGACACATATAATTTGTGAAAATTATTTTGTATCATATATTATTTAAATAGTAAATTAAGTAATTATTTGTTGTTGTTTTTTTTACAGAGATATTTTATGTTGTCAAAATTTTTAAAAATACTATCTATTTGAAGTTTCTAAACCTGTTTTACTTTTACTCAATCGTTCATACACGAGAGTTGTTTGTGAAAATTCACAAGTCAGATTGTATAGAAGTCTCATTCGAATAGAATGAAATGAATACCAAATGAAAAAAAATCATATATATATTTTTCTAACAATATTTTGACAATAAATTTAGATGTGTTCTTCCACTTTTTATAATTTATTATAAGAGAGCAACTAAAGTTAAATTAAAATGTTAGTTACAACCATTTTTACTCCAATTAAAATAACACTTATTTTTTCTTGCCATTTTTAATTCTACTTTTCACTTTGTATTCTCCACACTAGTGCAACTAAACCTTATTAGATTGACAATTTTAGATTGGTTGTTATACACCAGATCTAATAAAAAAGGCGGTGGCAAATTTGTTATTATTGTAAATTTTGTTAGATCTGTTATATGAGACCGATCTAACAAGTCTATACATTTGTTATTATTGTAAATTTTGTTAGATCTGTTATATGAGACCGATCTAACAAGTCTTTAAATTTGTTATTATTGTAAATTTTGTTAGATCTGTTATATGAGACCGATCTAACAAGTCTATAAATTTGTTATTATTGTAAATTTTGTTAGATCTGTTATATGAGACCCATCTAACAAGTCTATAAATTTGTTATTATTGTAAATTTTGTTAGATCTGTTATATGAGACCGATCTAACAAGTCTATTTCCTTTACGTTAAAATAAATTAGAAAAACTCTCTCACTGAATAATCTCTATCGCGCGCGAACTGTTTTCACAATTTTCATCTCCCTCACATCGACTTCAACGTCGTTTACGACTTCATCGGCCGCAACGCTTTTCTACTTTCACACCGGTGACGAGCTTCTTTCTTTTCTCCTTCCATCTGCCCAGAAACGTTGCCATCGAAAAGTGTCGATGTCAATTTCTTTCACCGTCGAGTAGTGTTGTCCTCCGTCGAGCAAATGTTTGTTCATGTCTTTTCTATCTTTTCTATTTCCATTCGTCTCCTTCCCTTTGCCGTTGTTTTAACCCTAAGTCGGTGTTCTTTTTCAATTGAACAGAAGATGAAATCTAGGTAAAGAAGAACAATTTTGCATCAAACTTGGTGTTTCTTCCAAATATGTTTGTTCCTTTCTTTGCTAGTTAGTCGAGATAGACTTAAACTCCAGAACGGGGTGAACAGAGTACTAACTTTGAAGGCGGTGAACAGAGTACTAACTTTTTAAAGATATTTGAAACACACGAAAGTTTAATGAAAATATGATATTATAGACTAATTCGTATTGGAATATTAACATAGGAAACCTTAAAGACATACAATCAATTCAAATGTGGTAAGACAATTTAGACACGAGAAAATGATTTGATGGATACAATCAATTGCTTGAGGATTCATTCAAATTAATTAAACGTATAATTGCACTAAATTTAAAATGTAAATTGATAGAAACACTTACCACAATAAAAAATTTAAATCAAACACCTTTTTCATGATTGTAGATATCTTTCAAAAATTATTTGTATCAATAACAATCAAAAATCATGAAAAACTTCAAAACTAAATTTTCACAATTACAAATTTTTATATCATTCCAAAATATTAAAACAAATTTTTGCATAAAAACTCCAATACATAAAAAGATAATGAACAGGAAAACACTAAAATAAGAAGATTAAGGGAAAGGAAAACCTATCATTTAGATACATGTTGTTGTACTTGAAAACTATCATGCATCCATCTTCTATAGCTTTGTTGACCAATCTGATTAATCTCTCCACAGCTATCAAAAATGGGAATGAGGCAAGGGATTGTACTGTCATAGATCATTTTGAGTTTCAAAATCAATTGTTGGGTTGTTGTTAATTAATATAGACATTGAGTCTAAATATGTAGGCATTTATCCATCTAATCAACCATGAATTAAAATTCATTATCTTCATCATATTTTCTAGATAATTCCAATTGAGAGAATCATATGTTTGTTCAAAATCGAGCTTAAACCTCGCAAAAAGCACCTTATACTAAAGATTATAAATCAAACAATCAAAGATATATTTAAACCTCGCAGAAAGCACCTTATACTAAAGAGATATGACAATACTTTAAAAATCACTTTGGGTTATCCCACTTAGGAATTAATGCTATAAAAGATGATGTTAAAGCCTTTTAGTGTTGCATTAACATATAATTCTTCCACAAATCAAATGATATATTCTTTAAATAATTCCTAAACTGCTTTTGTGAAACTAAAATTGTATCCATCCATTCCCGAAAATTTGTTACCATCACACATCAAAATAACTTAATTGACCTATTCCAATGAAAATTGGATTGTTAGCAATAGATTTTCCTCACTTGATAATTCTTTGAATATCAAACCATCAAGTACCGTACTATTCAAATTTTCTTCCTTGAACCGCTGTTCAATATGAGCAAAAACTTGACGCTTACCAGCTGGATTTTTGTACTAGAATTCTCCCATTTATAGCTAATATTTTTCTTAAAAACGAGTTTTACCTTCAAAAATTTAGGAATTTGAAAAATCTTTCTCCATTTTCACGTTAGTATAAAATTATTATATATTGTCCTTATTTTTTAGGTATTGTCAAATATTAATTATATATGATCTATTCCATTTAACAAATATAAATAATAATTATTTAATATTATAATTCATCTATATTTATTGAAATTTAAAATTTATGGAAACATTCAAATTTACATTTACATATTTAATTTATTTCTCTACATAAAAAATATAATTTTTCAATGTGTTTTTACAGATTTGATTGCATCTAAATATATTTTTTTAGTCAAAAAGTAAATTTACTTTTATTGATTTAAATCAACTATTAATGTATTGATTTTTCTTATATAAAACAAATTCTATATAGGTTAGCATATAGGTCAACGTAAAATTTAATGAACTATTAATAACTCTAAATATATAATGAACTATAATAACTCTAAAAAAATTAATATGGTCACCATGAAATTTAATGAAGTATTAATAACTCTAAAAAAAATTAATATGGTCAATGTGAAATCTTACTATTTGCCTATATAAAAAAACATATAGGCTAGCATGTGTACTATATTCAATACAATATGGACATCACAAGGATTTCTACTCTTACAATGGTATTTTTATTGGCTTTCTTCATTATTGCATCAGGTATGAAACAAATGATTGAATTAGATAAATAAATTTTTAATGTTTCATTTATAATCTTTCACTTCAAACAATTTTACACTTAAAATCTCTCACATTACATAAACAATAATCTTATTATCATATTTATTGTTTGTGTATGTGTCATGAATCAAAAGAAGAGGGAAACAATGTACAATCAGCTTGCGTTACAGATGCAGAATGTAAACTTTTGTGTTTTGAAGAAAATCCAAAATGTATTAAGGGGAAATGTTGGTGTCATAAAACACCGCCACAAGCTGATAATATTCCTAGTCTTTAATATTCGAAATTGTAAACAAGTATTCAAATATTGTAATGTTGTAATGCAATCATCGTTATGGGTGAGAATAATATGTCAAAAATCAAAGTTCATAAGGAAATACGATATCTTATTTAGAAATAAAATATTCTTATAAAATTTATATAAATCTTTAAAAAATTTATGTTTCTTTATCAATTTACTAATTTGTTGCCTCACAGTTGCCCGATTAGACACATAACACATTATTTATTTGATTGTTACACATTTATACTGATTAAAAAATAACAAGAAATGAAAAAAAAATATAGATCCAATTGTAATATATATATATATATATATATATATATGTATGTATATATATATATACATTTCTAAAGAAAAAATTCATTGAATGTACTATAAATATTTGCATTAAAGAAAAAATAAATATGTGTTAGAATGAATAATTGACTAAAATAATTAAGAGAATATATGAATAACGGAATCAAATAATTAATTAATAAATTAATCTTATAGAAATGAATATCATATATTGACACATAAACATTAATATAGTGTAATAATTTAATTGAGAATTGGATATTGATGAATATAATAAACTACCTATAAAAATAATTTTTCTTAAATTTAATTTTTAAAAATAATTAAATTATCAATTTAAATAAATTATATAATTAAAATAAAATTTAAAATTAACTTGGAGAGAAAATTGTGCAATAGTAAAATTCGTATATTTGAGAATATTGATATGAGAATAAAATGAAAAAGACTTTTCACTATTGAGAGAGTAGAATATCAAGGAAAAATAAAACGTAAAAATAAATTCAATAGAGTTACGACACATGACATAAAAGACTTTTCACTATTATTTTATGGTATAAAAAAAATCTATTTATTTTTATAAAAGCTACATTTAGTAAAACTTAAAACTATAATTTTATAAAGAAAAATATTGATATGAAAATAACCAAACACTTTTAATTCAAAAAAGTAAAGGAGAATTATTTGGTAGTCTTAAGAAAAAAATGTATATCGGTATCACAAAGGAAAATCAATAAAAATATTCATATTGCTTAAAAAAGAATTAAAATTGCGTGACTTCAAATAATTTGTAGTTAGATATTATAACGGCCTCATCAAATCTCATGAGAGTGTTAAATCAATTATTTAATTAATCAAATATGGAATCATAATAATCAATTATTAAAAATTATTATTAATTAAATTATAGTTAATTAGTATTTACGTACGAAATTATGTGTTAGACTTTTGTTGTTGAATGAACCCTAATAAATTGGACCATTCAGTTAAGCCCAAGGAAAGGTCTATCCGCTCAGCCGTTTAGTTATATAATCGTTATTCCACGAAAAACTCTAACACTTTTAACCCTAAACAGAAATGAGGGTAGTTCATCGTTCATTCTTCTGTTTTCTCCGTTTCAACAAGGTACACGCAGTTCATTTTCATCTCCTCATATGTAAATATGTTATAATTTGTGTCTATGATATTATAATGAATTTCTAACAATTAGTATGAAAGCCATATAGATACATATTATAGCTATTGTAATATAATATTTCTATTATCCAGATGATAAAATTCATATTCGATATTTAGATCAAATTTTGAATGAATTGGATATTTTCGAATTTGATTTAGGGTTTAAATTTTTCATCATCTGCCCTATGAAAAATTAGCATGTTGTACCAATTTTTCACTATTTATAGTGGTTTTGCGTCGTTCTCTTGAATGCTATGCTATGATTACCATTCAGTTTTGTTATAATTTTAACTTTCTTTCAAGTAAAAGTCATATTTCATTGTGAGTTTTACTGAACAGATCAATTTTGATATGAGATTTCTCTCAATTGGCTTCATTAATATCCTCAAAAAATTTAAAGGGCTTCTCTTAAACAATAAATTGCGATCAAAATGCCTTTAAAATAGTTGTCTTGCATTAGGAATTAAGAGATAATTGGCTTCATTATCCTCAAAATAATTAATATGGGATTAAATGGTTATTTTAATAGTTATAATCTCATAATTTTTGTCTGGAATGTTTTCTGAAAATTCTTTATTGCTCTTGTAACACTTTAAAAACATCTCACTCTCCTTATTAATGTGTCATTAAGGAATTTATTAGCACAGTTGGGTTAATAAGGACACCTCACATTAAGACTTTAAAGGAAGTAGGAGGAGATGTTAAAAATGAACACTTGGTATCCCAATCTTCACCATTGTTCAACATCGACAATGTCATCAAGATGAGGCTCATTAAATCCAAGGACAACACAAAGTCGAGAACTGAAGTCAAGATACTCTCAAGACAGTCTGGTGGATCTCAAGACATTCCTTTCCTGGTTGGAGGTTCGCTTGCACCAATCTTTGAGGAAGATAATAAACATGTCATTTGGGAATACCTAAGGATATATCAATCTAGTCAAGAAATTCCTCCAGTCTGCTTCCCTCTACCAAGAGCTTCTAAAAAGTTTGAGAAGAAAAGAAAAACGACTGTCAGGGTATCAACTGTGATAAAGGAAGAAGAAGATGATGTAAACGCCAATGAGAAAGAAGCCAACCTCATATTGAGGAAGAGATAGAAGGTAAATTCCACTTCTAAGCCTATTTATTCCTCTACTAATATTATCAAGGATAAAGGTAATGACATGTCTGAAATTTAACCTACAGCAAACCCATCTAAAATCTCTTCTAAACACCATACTCTAGCAGCAACCCCCTCTAAACCTAAACCAGTTAAACCTTCATCCATCTTCTGCACCCTCAAATGAAACAACCTCCACACCATCACCTTCCCACACTAACCTTCCACAAACACCTACCCAAACGACCAGTCAAACCTCGCCCATCTCTTTCACACCTGCATATGACCCTCACTCACCTATGAATGTGGATCTTATTCACACAACAATTGAGATAGCAGCTCAGGTTATAAATGATTTAGTCTTTAAAACATCCTTATATGACTCACCTACTTAGAACTCAACCTAACCTCAATTTGAACTTGATACTTCCATACCCTTAGACCTAGCCCTTGTTATTCCCCTTTTTCGTTTGGCTTCCAAAACCTTGACTCATTCATTACCCTTTTCACTACTAAAATTAACAAGATTTGAAGTATGAATGCTCAAAGTTTGGATCCTAATGAAGTCTCCAATCAGTGGGACAAAAGTTCTATCTTTTGTAACAAACTAGATTAGGGAAAACATGGAGCATGGAAGGCAACTGGCTACTCAGAACTTTAGTGCTTTCAGACATACTATTGAGATCCTCTACCTTTGGGTCTTACTTTTTCATAAAGCTCTTGGAGACCAGACTAGAAAGCAACTGAATTCTACACCAAAAGGTCCATCAAGTGAAGATAACTTTCCCTCTAGCTATATTCATATGGAACCACTAGTGGTTTTCCTTTTGGCACCATTGAACTTTCCCATGATCATTCCACAGGTTGAGATACCTCAATTGGATGTTCATGTAGTTGTTGCTTTAGGATCTACAAAGTTTGCCTCTAAAGGCTTTTATGCCATTCCTTCTACACTTGCTTTTAACCCATCTCAATTTGTAAAGAAGGAAGACTTTGATCAACTAGAAGCAAGAACTGAGGCGTTCTTGGAATAAACTGCCAAGAATCAAGAATCCATTCATAATACCTTAGGACTAATCTTAGCTAGATTGATCAATCCTAACCTTTAGTTTACCATTGTTTTCTGTGTTTTGGTTTTCAGTTTATCCTCTATACTATTAACACTTTAATACAAATGTTATCTTCAGTTGATTATAACACTTATATCTTTTTGTGTGCTATTTACTTCTCTTACTCAACTCTTTTTGTTTGATGACAAAAGGAGAAGTACATATTTTTTATATGTTTTGAGAACAATTCCTTATGTCTTAAAAAATTTCTTTTCAGAATATCGTACGCCACTCCTTTTTCTAAACCTACTTATATTAAAGGGAGCTTTATCGCTTTACTTTGAACAACTTTGCATATGTTATATTATTAAAAAGAAAAATTGTTAATAAAAATAGATGTTGTCAGCATCAAAAAGAAGGAGATTGTAAAACATAGTTGAATTGAAAAACAATGATCCTTAATAGTTTTAATTATAAAAAATTAATTTATGGGAACAATTTATAGCACTAATGAATTTAATTAAGTGTGCAGTTCCCTTGTTATGAACCTTAAAGACCTCACATTGCATCCTCTGATAATTGGATAAGATAAATAAGAAAAATAAGACAATGCTCTAGAAGATCTATTAAAGTGGTGACAGACTATGTTAAACGCGTTCTCAGCATGCTTCTAATGAATTGTTAATATAAGCTCGCTCTGATAATTTTGTGTTTGATGAATCTGGAAAACAGTTGATCGTCTAGTTAAAACGTCAAGTCAATACTCTAACAAAGGCAACGCTCTAATAAAAAGTCAGCTTTGATAAGTCAACTTTTGAGCCCAGAACTTTGAAGAAGTCAACATCTCAGCATCCTTTGCTCGTTGACTTGGACTTTTCATCTGTTTGATGAAGTGCATGACATCCTCTGAATATGTCATCCTCTAGTCTTCTTGTCATTTATATCAAGATACACTTAATCAATTATGAAGATAGATTTTGGATAAGTTTTTAATGTTTATTCAAGATCTCTAAAGATTTGATACGAGTCATTATGTTACATGTTGATTTCATACAATCACAAAAACAATCAAAAACCCTCATGGCCTAGAAGTTTCTCCATAAAAGAACTGGTGATACTCACTACATATAAGAATGAAAAAGCGCTTATGTCCTCAAGATTGAGGTAGCTTGTTGATAATAAACATATTTAAGAAAACAAGACGTTTCATTTCTTGGATCATTATAAAAATTATGTCCTCAAGATTTATTTGAAATAGATAAATAGAAATCTTGCATCTGAAATAGTTTATTTAAGAGAAAAATGACACATATGGAAGACAAGGTCGCTAGAATCGCATAGGGTGGAAAATGGAACCGAAATTTGATTTTGATGCCTATTTCTATTTCAGAAATTCAACATTTTTGCATAGCAAAAGATCATTCGCACAACAACGCAAGTATAAACTAGGCATTAGCAATCATTTGTGCACGACTAGTGCCTTAATTCACGCTACAAATCAACGCATTTAAACATGGTATTTACGAGTGTGTCGCAATGTGAGGTTGCTTGTTGATGATAAACATATTTAAGAAAACAAGGTGTTTCATTTCTTCCAATACTACAAAAATTATGTCCTCAAAATTTATCTGAAATGGATAGCTTCAGATACAAATCTTTTACTGGCTCTTCACTTCATCAATAACTTCACCCCGGATAATCTTCACCAAAGGAAACGTCTTGCCTCATAACTCCTTGATCTTTTGATCCTCAATCGATATAGGTAAAGTTTCAAATGTAAGGTTCTCCTTTATTTGAATTTCGTCCAACTAAATCTTATGTGATCAATCAAGGATGTACTTACAAAGTGCAGACACATGGAAGACAGTTAGAGGTATGAAAGTGAAGCTAGTAACACCATTTGATAGACTACATTAACAACACGACTCAATATTCAAACCAGTTAAATTGATATTTTTTATTCTCATGTTCACACAAAAGAACCAAATTACAAAACAAATATGACCTTTATTGATTTTAGTATAAGTTCACATAATTCAAAACTAGTTTTCCGAGGGGAGGTAAACCAAACCATAATTATATTTATTATTATTATTATTATTATTATTATTATTATTTTAGACTAAATGTTTTAAAAATGTCAAACAAATTGATATGAACAAAATTAACATATTTTTCATTGGATTGGTATAGTTTGAATTTTACAAGAAAATATTGACAAAAACTGAATTAGCTCAAACTTCTTAATTTTAATTCAAAAGCAAAGAAAATTCAAAAGCAAAGAAACACCAAAATCTTTATGTTAATGGTAATTAGGTTAAAAACCACATTCCCCGAGGAAAAAAAGAGGTTTGGGAATGTTATGTGAGTGAGTACGTAAAAAAGAGTGAAGAACTGTAATTGGAAAAGCAAAGGACTGAATGAATAAGAAAAAAGCATATGATGATAGAGCATAGTAGTCTTTGTTTCTGGGACATTTTATTGTATAAAGTAGCACGCTAACCTTCATTACACCACCCCCCCCCCCCCAAAAAAAAATCTCACTATTTTAACTTTTTGTTGAATTATATTTTCTGTAGATTCACATTCAAAGGCTCTTAATTGGTTTTTGTGGGTTCAATTGTCCTAATTAACATGTGTGGGACCCACCAAAACATTCCCTTCTCCTTTTTCTTACATTCCCATTCCCACTTAGAAAGTTGGAGGTCATGTTATACAGTAGTTTATATATGAATGAGTAACGCATTAATGTCCGTATTCAACCTTTTTGCTATTTGACGATCACTTCTCATTGAAGCTCGTAAATTATGATATCAACATCTTTTAATTTACCTTGAGTTATAGTAGATTCACCATGCTCATTTTTTAGTTATATTAATTAATTTTATAATTTATTTTCATTACGAAACAAATTAATTCATAAATGTTAATATATTAATTATGTTAATATTTTTCTCTTTATACAAAAATCGAACGACAATCAATCAATATCAATATCAATATAATATATTAAAACAAACCTCCAAAATAATATGTTGACATGTGACACTCATTTTGACACATCATTCAATAGTATGATGTGGCACCTCTAGAATTCATTCATTTTTTATTCCACATTCTACTAATTCTTTGTTTATATCTCTATAACTAAAAAAACAACAATAAAAATATAACTAACATAACAAACTTGATTTAATTGTTAATTACTTTTTTAATTCATTGCATATAAATACATCACAATATTTAAATTACATTTTATTAATTAAAATGTAGCAACCAAAAATTACCACAAAATATATACAAACACAATAATCATATGAAAAATCAATAATCATATTTATGCACAAACAATCCAATGAAGTTTAAATTAAAATAAATAAAAAATATTAAAACACATGCATTTAAATT
>JBBPBQ010000003.1:29689212-29914927 GCA_037974755.1 Cicer yamashitae
AAAGAATTTTTTTAAAAAAATAAAAATGTTAAGTTATACATTAAGTATTTTCAAAGTAATATAAAATTTGTGTTCATTTTTCGTTTTAGTGCTCGGATACATATTTTATTCCTTTAATACAAAGAAAGTATTTGTCTATATAAATTGTTCATGAAAATAAATACATTCATTTCAAAATATTAAACTTATAGATTGGATGAAGTATAAATTAGAGCATAGTTTCAATTAACGGCAAAAATAATCAAAATCAAGTAGTGATTCCTTATCATTCCCAACATTATTTCGTAATTAAGAATTAGTTATCGAAAGTTTAAGTGAAAATGAGACATGAAACATAAAAGATAAGAAATAATAGTTCGTTCAATTAGACAAAAATAGAATAAAGAAATAATAGTGCTCAAGATAAAAAGTAAAATAAAAATAAAAATAATAATCGTATAAAAACCAATGCTTACAAATATATCTCAAATCAATGATTGCAAAATTTTATTAATTAAAATTTAGCAACCATAAATTACCACAAAATATATAAAACACAATAATCACATGAAAAATCAATCCAAACTTATGCACAAACAATCCAATGATGTTTAAATTAAAATAAATAAAAAATATTAAAACACAGACATTTAAATTAGCAAACATTTGCAAAAAAAATCAACAAAGAATATTTTTTTAAAAATAAAAATGTTAAATTATACATTAAGTATTTTCAAAGTAATATAAAATTTGTGTTCATTTTTCTTTTTATGCTCGGATACATATTTTATTCCTTTAATACAACGAAAGTATTTGTCTATATAAATTGTTCATGAAAATAAATACATTCATTTCAAAATATTAAACTTATAGATTGGATGAAGTATAAATTAGAGCATAGTTTCAATTAACGGCAAAAATAATCAAAATCAAGTAGTGATTCCTTATCATTCCCAACATTATTTCGTGTTTTTGTCGTAAAAAATAATACTTTGAGTTTATTCATTATATACAGTCTCCAAAAAGGATAATTAAATCAAATTATTTTTGAAAGAAATATGTGACATAACACCTCTATATAAGAATTAGCTATCGAAAGTTTAAGTGAAAATGAGATATGAAACATAAAATATAAGAAATAATATTTCGTTCAATTAGTCAAAAAAAGAATAAATAAATTATAGTGCTCAAGATAAAAAGTAAAATACAAATAAAAATAAAAATAATAATCATATAAAAACCAATTCTTACAATTATATCTCAAATCAATTATTGCAAAATATATATTCTTTTTTTTTATTGGAAGAAAATATTCTATAATGATTGAATGTTTAAAATAAAACAAAATGAATACAAACAATCACTCATCTTTTTTAATAATATTTTTAGAGTCAAAATCACTCATTTTATTTAAATCTTTTTAATTGTGTATGCAAACACTAACTCATCTTTTTTTAATCATATTATTTAGAATAAAAATCACTCATTTTATTATAAACTTTTCAATTGTTTCTATTCCATTTATTCTTTTGTTATATAACCACTATTCTTATAAACTAAGAAATTTACAAATTTGAAACTTTTTTTCGATCAGATTGATACATTTATACACCATAAATATTATCTTTAAACTTTTTAATAAATTTATGCTGAAAGAATATTTTACAAATTACACCCGCGCAACGTGTGAATTATATTCTAGTTGATTATTATTTCATCCAACATCTTTAACTCTAAGATTAAATAAGACCGGATTAGAAGTTACGAGCTTCTTCAATATAATCATTTCAATTTTAAATTTAAAATAGAACAATAAAAATGTAACAAGCTTAAAAATTTTAGATAAATTTTATAGATTTTAACAATATAATTTTGTTTATTTAATGCATGCTAATTTGCTCATTTTTTAATTATTCTTGTATGGGTCAATATGGAGTACTATGGCATGGTGTTACATTAACAACTATTTGAAATTATTTCAATGCCTTCCCAATTATTTTAATTATACTAATCAAGTAAGATTCTGTAACCAAAAATAAAAAATCAAGTACGATTCCTTTGATCATACCAAACTTTTTTTGTTATTTTTTATGGGGTGCGATTGAGGCTAGCTAAGTTTAGCTTGTAGTATTATACAAAGAAGGAAAATAAAATAAAATTGTTGAAACATATTGTGTGAATTTAAAAAAAAAAAAATTGTTGAAGTCCCACATTGGAAAGAATTGGTTTTTGTAAATTCAAGTGGAATGAAACATGTTTTTAAAATTCAAGTCCCACATTGGAAAGAAATTTTTTTGAACTCCCACATTGGAAAACTCTCCTATTTTGAGTATGCTAAAGTCCCACATTGATTAAAATTCAATTGTGAGTTTGCTTCCATCACTATATAATGAGTTTCAATCTATTGTGAAAAGTACACCTAAGTTGGATGCTTTTTCAAACTTTCTTTTTTTTCTCTCTTTTATTCTGCTCGCCTATTTTTCGAACCACTTCTCCCCTTTCTTTCTGTCCCTTCGGTTTTTAGAGCGGTTATTATGCCTTCTTTCTGTCCCTTCGGTTTTTAGAGCGGTTATTATGCCGCAGTCCCTTCGGTTTTAGAGCGGTTGTTATGCCGTAGTCCCTTCGTTTTTAGAGCGGTTTTTGTGCCGTAGTTCTTTTGATTTATGAGTGATCATAGTACCATATTGCGAATGACTTTATCGTCATATTGAGAGTGGCTTTAACTGCCATATTGAGGGTGTAATTCTAGAACGGTTTTCTACGGTGCAGTGGAACTCCGATACAGTGAATCTGGGCTGTTTTATCCTAGGGACTTCGTGGTTGATAGTCTGCCTTGCACAATTTGGGCAGTGCCGCGAAACGTCTTAAAGAGAGCGACCTAGTCCGCGACTCAACCCAGTAATATCTTCGGTGGCATAAATTGTTAATTTAAATAGTTTTTCGAAACTCAAAAATAACAATTTTAAGACGTTTCTTTCTGCCATGTCAACCGAAGAGATTACTGGTTTTGGTTCTGTTGCCTCTGATTCAATAAACTGTTTCAATTTGAGGCAAACAGAAAAGGATAAGAAAGCTAGAGAATTAACCCATGGGAGAATAATGATAGGAATTAATTTAGTAGAAAGGTTAAGAGGTTCTAAGTATGATTCTAGTTTGTTTAATGAATTTTATAAATTGTCTGGAATTATACTTGGAACAACTGCACCATAATTGCTTGAAGTGAATGGTAATGTTGTAAGAAAAAATAGAACTCTTATTAGTTGTTGCTAGTATGCTTAACTCTAGTGTTGCATCTCATTGGTGTGAGAAAAAATATATTGCCTATTTCCTATGTTTTGAATAGAGTTCCTAAATCTAAGACCAAAACATCTCCTTACGAGATAATGAAGAAACGACAGCCCAACTTGTCTTATTTTCGAACTTGGGGTTGTTTGGCTTATGTCAGAATCCCCGATCCCAAGCGAATTAAACTCGCCAGTAGAGCCTATGAATGTGTATTCATTGGGTATGCAGTAAACAACAAAGCGTATAGTTTTTATGACCTAAATGCAGAAGTGATCATAGAGTCAAATGAGGTTGACTTCTATGAAAATAAATTCCCTTTCAAATCGAAAAATAGTGGGGGCAGCGAACCTAGTGAAGTTCCTATGACAAGAAGCACTGAAAGCAACAAACAAGGTGAAACAAAAACTCGAAGGAGTATGAGAGTGATAGTTGCTAAAGATTATGGACCTGAATATATGGCCTATAATTTAGAAGAGGATCCTGCAAATCTCAAGGAAGCCTTGTCATCTTTGGATGCAGATTTATGGCAAGAAGCTATAAACGATGAAATGGATTCTCTAGAGTCTAACAAGACCTGGCATTTAGTGGACTTGCCTCCTGGTTGCAAACCTATAGGTTGTAAATGGATTTTGAAAAGGAAACTAAAACCCGATGAATCTGTTGATAAGTACAAGGCACACCTTGTAGCCAAAGGTTTTAGACAAAGAGAAAATATAGATTTCCTCGAAACTTTTTCACCAGTCACTAGAATAACATCCATCAGGGTGCTCATATCACTTATGGCTATTCATAACCTGGTGATACACCAGATGGATGTTAAAACAGTTTTTTTAAATGGTGACCTGGAAGAAGAAATCTATATGGAACAACCTGTAGATTTTGTAATACATGGACAAGAAGACAAGGTCTGTAAGTTAGATAAGTCTCTGTATGGTCTTAAACAAGCTCCTAAGAAATGGCATGAAAAGTTTTATAAGTTGATTATATCGAATGAGTTTAAAGTGAATGAAAGTGACAAATGTATTTATTACAGATTTGAAAATGGCATTTGCACTATCATATGTCTCTATGTAGACGACTTACTCATATTTGATTCAAACATTCATGCTATAAATATTGTGAAATCATTGTTGTGTAACAACTTTGATATGAAAGACCTCGGAGAAGCGAATGTAATCCTTGAAATCAAGATTACTAGGTCAGAAAATGGAATTTCTTTGGATTAGTCTCACTATGTTGAAACAATCCTATAGAAATATAAATGTTTTGACTGTAAACCTGCTTGCACACCATATGATCTAAGTGTGAAACTTTTCAAGAACACTGATTGTATTAGACCCGACATTGCCTATGTCGTGGGATTGTTGTGCAGGTTTACTAGTAGACCTAGTATGGAGCATTGACACGCTATCGAAAGAGTCATGAGATACCTAAAAAGGACCATGAGTCTCGGATTACATTATCGAAGATTTCCTGCCGTCCTTAAAAGATAAAGTGACGCTGACTGGAGCTCCTTATCAGATGACTCCAAAGCAACCAGTGGCTATATTTTCAGTATAGCCGGTGGTGTTGTATCTTGGAAATCGAAGAACAGACGATATTGGCTTAGTCCACTATCGAGTCTGAAATGATAGCACTAGCTAATACTAGTGAAAAGCGAGTTGGTTGAGATGTTTGCTAACTGAGATCCCTTTATGGGAAAAACCTATGACAGATGTGTTGATCCACAGCGATAGTACCGCGCTATTGTGAAGATTGAGAATCGTTATTACAACGATAAGAGACGACAAATTCGTCGTAAGCACAACACTGTTAGAGAGTTACTTTCTAAAAGAGTTGTTATAGTGGATCATGTACGCACTGATGGAAAAAATTTGGCAGATCCTTTGACGAAACGATTAGGTAGAGAGAAAGTCATAAATACATCCAAAAGGATGGGACTAATGCCTATAGAGTCACTCATGATGGTAACCTGACCTAAAAGACTAGAGATCCCAAGAATTAGGTTCAATGGGTAATAACAAGTTATGAAGTGATATGAGATGAACATGCTATTATAAATCAGAGAAGCATGATTCCTGAAGCGATAATAGGATGAGGTAATAGAAACTCTTAATGAGATCTATACTCTATGTGGAGGGAGTACCTAGCTACAGGAGTACTCTTGATAGACTCACCTATGTGAATGTGGAAGTGGGGCCGCTTCCTATGGAATTTTGAGGCAGAATTCCTAGAGCGTTCACTATACTGGGATACACGTGCAAGGCCATTAATGCACGGGCTTTTGAGAATACACCCTATGAAAATGTTGTGTATGGGTTTAATGTCAGAGATAGAGTTCAAGACTACGAGTCACTCTTGTTGAATCTGAATGTTACTTACTATGCAAGGGTTCAAGTCAAGAGACACATTTGTTTATGCACGATCTTATAGAAGCGTTTGACGCTATTTCTGAAACATTTTTTTAATTCAAGTGGGGGATTGTTGAAACATATTTTGTGAATTTAAAAAAAAAAATTGTTGAAGTCGCACATTGGAAAGAATTGGTTTTTGTAAATTCAAGTGGAATGAAACATGTTTTTAAAATTCAAGTCCCACATTGGAAAGAAATTTTTTTGAACTCCCACATTGGAAAACTCTCCTATTTTGAGTATGCTAAAGTCCCAGATTGATTAAAATTCAATTGTGAGTTTGCTTCCATCACTATATAATGAGTTTCAATCTATTGTGAAAAGTACACCTAAGTTGGATGCTTTTCCCAACTTTCTCTTTTCTCTCTCTTTTATTCTGCTCGCCTATTTTTCGAGCCACTTCTCCCCTTTCTTTCTGTCCCTTCGGTTTTTAGAGCGGTTATTATGCCGCAGTCCCTTCGGTTTTTAGAGCGGTTATTATGTCGTAGTCCCTTTGGTTTTAGAGCGGTTATTATGCCGCAGTCCCTTCGGTTTTTAGAGCGGTTGTTATGCCGCAGTCCCTTCGGTTTTTAGAGCGGTTGTTATGTCGCAGTCCCTTCGATTTTTAGAGCGGTTGTTATGCCGCAGTTCCTTCGGTTTTAGAGCGGTTGTTATGCCGCAGTCCCTTTGGTTTTAGAGCGGTTGTTATGCCGTAGTCCCTTCATTTTTAGAGCGGTTTTTGTGCCGTAGTTCTTTTGATTTATGAGTGATCATAGTACCATATTGCGAATGACTTTATCGTCATATTGAGAGTGGCTTTAACTGCTATATTGAGGGTGTAATTCTAGAACCGTTTTCTACGGTGCAGTGGAACTCCGATACAGTGAATTTGAGCTGTTTTATCCTGGGGACTTCGTGGTTGATAGTCTGCCTTGCACAATTTGGGCAGTGCCGCGAAACGTCTTAAAGAGAGCGACCGAGTCCGCGACTCAACCCAGTAATATTTTCGGTGGCATAAATTGTGATTTTAAATAGTTTTTCGAAACTCAAAAATAACAATTTTAAGACGTTTCTTTCTGCCATGTCAACCGAAGAGATTACTGGTTTTGGTTCTGTTGCCTCTGATTTCAATAAACTGTTTCAATTTGAGGCAAACTGAAAAGGATAAGTACGATTCCTTTGATCATACCAAACTTTTTTTGTTATTTTTTATGGGGTGCGATTGAGGCTAGCTAAGTTTAGCTTGTAGTATTATACAAAGAAGGAAAATAAAATAAAATTGTACAAAAAAGAAAGGAAAATAAAAGCTACATTATTTAACGTGTAACATTACCAATATAAGATTTAGTCAAAAACAAAAAATTATTCCCAATATAAGATGAATATTTTAGGCTTTCTTAGAGTTAAAACTGATTACAATATAATGCGTTCGAATCTTATTCTCACGCGCATGTATTTAAAGATACAAATATCATACATTTACTCCGTTCAACATTTTACGTTCCCATAATATTTTTTTATTAATATAATAAGTTTCTTTAATCTTAGTACTATCATTCAGCTTTAATATTAATAATCAATTAAGAAAAATTCCAATTTTTGTCAATTTAAGTTAGTCCTTATATTTTGTGGACTGACATAATATTTAAAATAATGAAACGCCTAAAAATAAAATTCAAACCATATCTGGTCTTGATATGTGAGCTCTTCTTTTTTTCTTTTTGATCAGATTCGATCCTTTGACTATGGCAATATCTAAAGATCATCCAGGATCTGTTAATGTAATAAACAATGAAGTTACCAAATTGTTTATGATCAAATGTTTTAGGTATTCTTAATTTATCTTCACTATAGTTGTAAACTTGACTTTTTGGCATTGGTTGTTATCAAATGTCATCGGCTATTAACTTTAATCAAGTATGATGATATGAGCATGTCTTTTTGTTTTGTTTTTCTCTTGTTTATTATACTATTCCATTCTTAATTAAATATAAATAAAATTATCTCATTTTTAGGAATAAAATTTAACAAATTAACCTTAATGACTTATCTTCTATTTAATAATAATAGCATTTCTAAATTATTTCTCATTTAATTTAATATTTTATATTTCTAATGACATAATAATAGTTTCACTAATATTTTTTATGAAGGGTAATTTAGTCTAAATATATCAACCAAATTTATAATTATTTTGGTCTAAAATCAATTTGATCAATTTTTAGTTATAATTCATTCTAGTGGACGTACTTATTAAGATAAATGCTACCAGCTGTAAATAAGATAGGTGTTCTTCACACATACTTTTTAATATTATTTTTCCCCTTTTTTGAAAAATATGAATTATGCCCCCACCCTTTTTTTTAACAACTAGTAGCTTCCAAATTAAATATGTTGAATTACTTAATGTTTGTCTTACATGGTAAAAACGTTGCTAATTAACTGCCTTTTTATGGGCCTCATATGTCTAATGAAAAATCTCAAGTTTAACTTTCCTGCTTTGTTGAAAATTTGTTAGGAAATTTACAAACCAAATCATTCGGCCAAGTCCAAAGTTGTAGAAGGATTAATTTTTTTGTCACATTGAGAAAACTTCACACATTACATTTAATGCACAAAGGGATCCTTTTCTTCTAAGTAGAGAGCTCCTATTTTTGTCTTCACCACTTTTCATATAATGTTCCAATGATTTTGGGCACCCTTCTTTCCAATCAAAACCTAATCCTTTCTTAAAGGTGGCCATTGATGAACCCAAAATGAGCAAGCCCATAATTATCTACTTAGATATATTCAATTTTAATTATATGTAAAAGATAAAAAAGAGTACTCAAAGAACAAACATAAGTGCCCCCACTTGATAACACATTATGACATAGCTCATGTTTTTCCTTTTAATCTTTTCACTCTAAGCAATCTGATCATGTATATGCGTAGCTTTCAATCATGAGGGAAGTGTAAACGACAAGAGACATTATGCTTGAAAGGCAATGTTTATTAGTAGATAATCTATTCAATAAATAAACTTTTTAGAAAGTTAAAGAGACTATCTAATTATGTTAGCTAGAGTGCATAGTGTTTACTAGATCTCAAAATATATTCAATGAGGTTGGCTTAATGAAAGGAAGCATATATATATATATATATATATATATATATATATTGCACATAAGATTATCTTTTACGACAATGACATAATAAATATTATTATATTTTATGTTTGATATATACATAAAAACAAAAAATCTAATATTATTTTATTATGTTATGTGTTTGGTATAAACTTCGTATATTATATATGTATCATATTTAAATGGCAACATTCCTATTTTGAAACAATTATATACTATTTTTTACAAATAAACTTACACAGTACTCTTAAATATTCTAAATTTACAAAAAATACTAAAAAAAAATTAAATAAGTATTGAACGAATTTTATATTTAAATAAATTAAACAATTTCAATTTTTTTTTTTAAATTCATGGATAACTATATTTTATTTGTTGGATAAACTCAATATAAATATTATATGTAAACAACTACGCGAAAAAACGCATTTTACAGCGTTTTTTATTTAAAAAAAAGCGTTGTAGTTACCAGCGCTGTAAAAAGATACAACAGCGCTTTTTTTTTTAAAACAAAAGCGCTGTAAAAATAGTGGATATATTGCGCGCTTGTTATACGCATTTTACAGCGTTTTCTAAAAAAGCGCTGTAAATCCCTATAACAATAGATGCATTATTATGACCCTATTACAGCGCTTCTTCAAAAAAGCGTTGTACTAGGTGCATTTAATTGTTTTATTATTATGCACCTATTACAGCACTTTTCCAAAAAAGCGCTGTAATAGGTGCATTCATATAGATGATTTGTTATGCACCTATTACAGCGCTTTTCCAAAAAGCGCTGTAGTAGGTGCATTCAATAGATGCATTGTTATGCACCTATTACAGTTTCTTCAAAAAAGCGCTGTAGTAGGTGCATTCTAATGCACCTTTTACAGCGCTTTTTTGAGAAAACGCTGTAAAATGTGTTTTTTTTTTTTTTTTATTAAATATGCTGTAAATTTTAAAAAGCGCTTTTTTAGAAAGCGCTTTTTTTAAAAGCGCTGTCTTTTAATCCAGAATCAGTTCACAATTTTTATTCCAAAATCATTTTCATCTAGAATCAGTTCAGAATCAGTCAGTAGTACACAACAACAACAAAACAGCACTACAAAACACACAAGAATCAATATACAACAACAACAGATTCACTATATTTTAAAATGCACAAATATGCACAAATATTCACAACAATCAGTTCATATTTACATATTCACAAGCTCAGAACTACATATTCATACAACTACCTATTCTTATAACTATCAGATTCACTATATTTTCATACAACTACATATTCATATTCACAACTACATATTCACAAACAACACAGAACTACCATATCCCTTGCAGCATGCCATTTCCCAGCAAATCAAATAATATTCATTTCAAGCACATACTGACACCAGTCTTCCTTTATCTCTGTTAGTTCTTCTTCAGAATACGTTGGACTGGAATTGTCAAAGTACTGATATAAAAATTGAACATAAATAAGTTAGAATCAAATATAAACATAGTTTATATATGAAAATCAAATGATTAAAATACCGTACCGTTTCTGGAATTACAATTTGATTCTTATCAACAATCTCCTTCATGAATCGCAATACATAGTACTATAAAATAAAACATATAAGTCAATAATTATTTAATTGTGCATTGATTGTAAGTGAAATTTAAAAGCATATATTTCAAACCTTTATTGAAATCCATGTGATGTTATTTGACTTTAGCTTCGACACTGTCGCACCTCTTTGAGCTCGAAAAACTTGTAAAGCACTATCGAATAAATAAATGTGATTATTATAGCATTAACAAACACATTATATATATATATATGTGTGTGTGTGTGTGTGTGTGTGTAAAAAATAAATGAATAATACTTACGTGTCGAAAAAAGTCTTTATCTCGAGGCGATTGTTGTAATGGCCGTGCAAGGGATCTAGGTAGTATATAACTTCAGAGGTCGCATTGATTGCAATTAGCACCCAATGTGCCCTACAACAACAAAAATTTAGTTTACACAACTAATAAATTAAAATCTCATAAATTAAAAAAGATATAAATATAGAATATATAATTACGTACCCTGAATTATATGGTGCAAGGAATAACTTATCCTTCTCTTTATTTTCTAATAGTATATCTAAAACGTATTTATTTACATTCACTGGATCGTGTTTAAGCATCGAATTCTTATGCGGAGACAAGAATGAAAATTTATTTGACAATCTGCACGTGCACACGAACTTCTCATACAAAAACCTTCAATGAAAATTTCAAATTAGATTAATTACCAATAAATTAAATTAATTACAAATAAATGCGATGAAAAGTAATTTTTACCTCATGTATATGCTCAAAACAGTAGCACTCAGCTCCTTATGGTCGAGAAGTTCGTATGTGTGCTCTTTTTCAAAAAATTCTTCATACGCATCTTCGAATAGAGCTTTATCCATGCTTATTATTCGTGAATCGTCGCTGCCCATATTTTTTTTTGCCTGTATGTCAAGGCACGACCCATATCGAGCAAGTCGTGGCTGATTTATTTTAGGAGTAGGAGCAGCAACTGATTTTACACGATCTAGTTTTTTAGCAGCAACAACTTTGGCCGCTTTATTACCCTCCAGCTTTTGCAGTTTGCCTGCTTTATTACCCTCCAATTTTTGAAGTTTGCCGGCTTTATTTTTGCCACGAACATCCAGTCGTGGTGCGGTAGCTGGCTTGCTGGCTTGCTGTGCGGGTTGTTTATTAGATTGAATCTGAAAAAATGAGGTTAATCAGTTTGTTAGTTTATTGAATCTGAAAAAATGACAAACCTTACAGAATAAATGTTACAAACCTTTTCGGGCGATGTGACTGTTTCATTTCTGGGAATCTTCTTATCATTCCCTTTATTAGACTTTGTTTGAATCTAAATAAATGTGAAATTAAAGTTAACATTCGAAAAAATTAAGCAATTAAATATAATCAATTAAACATACATTTCAATTAATTAAACATACCTTGTCAAGGGCAACAAGATGTTTGGGCCATGCCACGTAGCTGCCAATTGCTTCGCCCAAATAATTCAGATCTGCATCGTTGTCTGGTACAGGCAACGGTGCATTTGGTTCCAAAGCAATAACTGGCGATACTTTGACATGGCCCGCAGGGATTGGTGTGTTGTGCAATACTTCGCCCGGAGTATTGCACAATGTTCCCTTTCCGACCTTTTGATGAGTAAGGGAGGATAAGTACAGCAGGCATGGAGTGACCCCCTAAATCAATGGTTAATACATAAGTATGTGAAACAATTAGCTTGAATGAATTTCTTATTTTATTAAGTAATTAATTACCTCAGGAAGACTGTTGAGACCAACGTTGCAACTTGCGTTTTCACTCTCCATGTGAATTTCACGTTGGGGCTGGTCCGCAAGTTGGTTGTCTTTATTTGTCTTCCCCAAGAGGGCCACTTGCTCCGTTAATACTTTGATTTTCTCTAATACTTCCTCGTTAGATGGATTTTGGCGCTTCTCTTTTGAAAAATAACTTCTAGTAGTTACGCCAAATCCTTTCCCCCTCACACGGCCGGAATATTCAGGAACATTAAACACTTTACCTAGTATGTCCCTGCAACTTGCCTTGTTGTCCTCTTGATTTTCTGATTCAAGATTCGCCTAAAATACACATAGGATTAAAAAGATAAGTTCAATAACATTTTTAAAGTACAATATTAAAAAATATTAAAGTGATAAATATACTTACACAAAGTTCTATTACTTTTTGTACATTTTCGTTATCAACCACTCCGTCTTTATTTACACGAGCTTCCTTCCACAATATATGACGACCCAACGGTTGATCGGATTGGGTGTCTTGTAGCTATTATCGTTAAGATCATAAACAAAATATTAGTTAGATAGTATAGTTTATAATATACCACATTAAATAAAAGTGATTAATTACTTACAAGTTTTTGCTCTAGACGAGCATATCCCATACGAGATTTCTTGTATGGGTGGGGAATAATTTTTGCCCCCTCGCGATTTGCCTTACTAATATTCTAAATAAAAAAAATAACAATCTAGTAAAAATTTAAAATACGTTATGAATATGAATAATAAAACACAAATGCTAATAAATTAATCACTTACAACAAATGCGGGGTCACAACGTTTTGATACGAATGCGCTCCATTCCTCATTTGATATATAATGTTTATATATTTTTGGAGCTTCCGCATTCGTATTTCCTTCACGGTCTTTTAAATAGCAATTAGAGAGGTGAGATCTAAAGCCCCAGTGTATTTTCCCGGCAACTCTGAGCACATAGCTCTTTCTCACCTCATCAAGAACAAAAGCTGACTGCAAACCAAATAAATATATAGTTTGAGTAAAATACTTCAAAGCAATATGTAAAAATTTATAAGTAATAGGGTGGAGTAAAAAAATTACCTGTATATCAGCCCACAATACATCTTTGGCATTATTCAATGCCTTATCTCTCCAATCATCTATTGTGATTGGGATATTTTGACGAACAACAGCTTCAATATAACTAACAAACATGGAACTGTTGGGGTCAATCTGTTGACCACTCTCATTCCATCCCACCTAATAAACTCATATAGTAAGTACCTCAAATTATAAACAGCAAACAAGGTAAACAACAAACAAAGTATAGTATAAACAGCAAAAAAAGAAAACAACAAACAAAGTATACCTCAAATTTTTGCCCAGTACTTCTTGCTTTTATAACATTTTGCATTATTGTTGCACCACGTTTGACTTCATTTTCGTAAGTCTTGGTGTTGCCAACTTCTTCATTTTGACAATCTAACTCCTTGTTGGTATCCATTTATCTACAACAAGTTCAACATCAACATGCAGTTCAGTTCAGTATAACTTCAACAAAGTTCAACATGCAGTAGTCTAAGTACGTAGCAAAATAAGTTAACATGCATTTTAGTGAAACAAAAAACTAATAAATACAATACCTGAAATAGTTCGTTTTAATGCTTAGGGTTACGGGTTCACAGACGAACGACGCAGAAGACGATGAAAACGAGGACGAACAGTTACGAATGATTGTAGGGTTACGGGGTTCGCAAACGAAAACGAGGACGAAAACGGGGTTACTTGATGTTTATGATGTTTACGTACGATCGTAGGTGTAGGATGTTTACGTAATGAGAGTAAGTAATGAGGAAGAAACAAGGGAAACTGAAACTCTCGTAGGGTTCGCAATGAGAAGGAGAACGTAGAGGAAACTGAAACACTCGTATGAAATTTACGTGATGAACATAAAACTGAAGAGGTTTACTGTTATATATAAAACCCTATTACAACGCTTTTTTGAAAAAGCGCTATAATAGGTCTCATCATTTTATTTTTTAAAAGCCTACTACAACGCTTTTTTATAAGCCTTTTAAAGCGCTTGTGAAAAAGCGCTGTAAAAGACCTCCTTATTTTTATTTTTTTAAAAGCCTTTTACAGCGCTTTTACAGAAAGCGCTTTAAAATGCCTCTTTGTTTTATTATATGCAAACGCTGTGCGACCCTTTTACAGCGCTTATGAAGAAAGCGCTGTAAAAGACCTCCTTATTTTATTTTTTTAAAAGCCTTTTAGAGCGTGTTTTTAGAAGAGCGCTGTAATAGGGTTTTATATATAAAATGCATCTTTGTTTTATCATGTCCAAAGGCTGTGTGACCCTTTTACAACGCTTATGAAGAAAGCGCTGTAAAATACCTCCTTATTTTGTTTTTTTAAACGCTATTACAGCGCTTTTTTAAAAAAGCGCTGTAATAGGGTTTTATATATGAATTTGTTTTATCATGTCCAAAGGCTGTGTGAACCTTTTACAGCACTTATGAGGAAAGCGCTTTAAAATACCTCCTTATTTTATATTCGTACACAACCTTTTTAATAATTTATTTTTTTCCAAATTAGTTAAATTATTTTTTCATAAGCCCTGTAATAATTTATTTTCTTCCAAATTAGTTAAATTATTTTTTCATAAGCCCTGTAATAATTTATTTTCTTCCAAATTAGTTAAATTATTTTTTCATAAGCCCTGTAATAATTTATTTTCTTCGAAATTAGTTAAACTATTTTTTCTTCCAAGCTAAATTACATGTATAACTTGAACTTAAATTTTTTTTAAGTTCAAGCTAATTAGTTAAACTGTTTGAACTTTAACTGATCAAGCCAAGTTCAAATAATTCAAGCTAAATTACCTGATCAGGTCAAATTCAGTATACAATTAAATACAATATAAGCAGAAAATTACAAATTAACAGTTCAAGCTAAATAGCAAAATGCTCAATTATGGCATATCAAACAATTAAATTACACATGAACTCAGTTCAGATTACATGGATTAAAAACAATTAAACACATTAAGATGCCCTTCTTCTTTTCTTCGTGGGATTCACATTTGTTTGTCCATTAATGATACGAAACGATGGATTAATCCAAATTCCCTCATCATGATCATCTCTAAGATATAAACCATCATCAGTTGAACCAATTTCATGTGGTTGTGATGTTGCAAAGAAAAGATAATTATCAACATCTTCATCATTATTGTTATCATCACTTATTTTATTGGTCGATAGGACAACAGACCATTTATCATCAGCAGGATCAGTGACATAAAACACTTGTTGAGCTTGCGACGCTAAAATAAAAGGCTCATCTTTGTATCCCACCCTATTAAAATCGACAAGCAAGAACCCTGACCCATCAATCCGAACGCCATTATTATTATCGACCCACTTGCAACCAAATATGGGAACACGAAACATTGTGTAGTCTAGCTCCCATATGCGCTCGATAACCCCAAAATATGATAGATTTGCATATGTTGGGTTCTTGTCTTTTGCACTTGAGATATGTATCGCTTCAGCTACGAGAGTGACTCCGCTATTTTTCATAGTTGTTTGATCATCTTGTTCTTTGGTATAAAATGTGTAGCCGTTAATTACATAACCGGTGTAAGAAAAGACATGTAAACTCGGACCATTTGCTAGCCACCTCAATCTCTGTGAAATTGATCCGGGGTCTACATCAAACTTTGACTTTTTGTGATTTTTTAACCATGTTATGAAACTTCGATTGTGCTCTCGAGTTATCCAATTTTGATTCCTATTCATGTTCAAACTAGATAACTGATCCATGTGTATTGTAACATACGATTGAACTCATCATCATTGTGCAGAACATACAATTGTGTCTGCTCCCATTCTGTCCTTGATATAGTCATTAGTCTCTTTCCAATTATCCCTTCTTCTGATAATCTTCCCGAATGACGAGACATGGGAAGCCCTATGGATTCAACATTTGACAGATATTCAGTACAAAATTCAGCAGCTTCTTCGACAATGTACCATTCAACAATACAATCTTCTAGTCGACTTCTACTTTTTACGTACCCTTTTAATATTTTCATATATCGTTCTATCGGGTACATCCATCTCATATAAGCTGGCCCACAAAGTTGTGTCTCCTTAACAAGATGAACAGTAAGGTGAACCATTATATCAAAAAACGAGGGTGGGAAGTACATTTCTAGCTCACACAAAGTAACAACAATTTCCCTCTGCAATCTCAATAATTTCTGAGGATTGATCTCTTTACTACAAATTTCCCTGAAGAAGAAACATAATTTAGTTATGGCTCGGCGAACTTTTTCAGGTAAAATTGAACGTATACCTATTGGTAGCAAATGCTCCATTAGAATATGAGCATCATGGGTCTTCAAACCTTTTAACTTGAGGTCTTTCATACAAACTAAAGTTTTAATGTTTGAAGAGTATCCTTTTGGAACTTTAACTTCGTGTAGAAATTTACAAAAAACAATTTTTTCCTTTCTAGATAGAGTATGAGCGGCAGGAGGTAGATATGTGCGATTTCCTTTCTTTACGGGACCCAATTCATTTCTTATTCCCATATCGACCAAGTCCAATCTTGCATTGATGCCATCCTTAGACTTTCCTGGTACATTGAGTAACGTACCAATAACACTATCAAATACATTTTTCTCAATATGCATCACATCGAGAAAATGTCTTACATACAATGACTTCCAATATGGCAATTCAAAGAAAATTGACTTTTTCTTCCACCCAGTTTTGACCAGCTCTCCCGCAAAAGGTTTGCCAAATTTATTGGTCAAACCTTGTACTTTCTCAAGTATTTGATATCCAGTCGATGCTACAGGAGCTCTATCTTCCTCTGATTTTCCATTGAATGCATTTCTCCACCCATGATACTGATGACTATAAGGTAAAAATCTACGATGTCCAGAAATACATTCTTCTTACAATGTTTCAACCGCATCCAATTTGTACTCTCTTCACATATAGGACATGCACACTGACCTTTAATGCTATATCCTGATAAATTACCATATGCTGGAAAATCATTAATTGTGCCGAAAAACATAGCCCTCAAATTGAAACATTCTTTCTTATACCCGTCATAGACTTCTACACCTATCTCCCACATAATTTTTAAATCTTCAATTAAAGGAGCCAAGTATACGTCAATATCATTCCCCGGTTGTTTGGGTCCAGAAATTAACAGAGACAGCATCATAAACTTACGCTTCATAGATAACCATGGAGGTAGGTTATAAATCAACAAAATCACAGGCCACGTCATCTCTAATTCTTTCATCTGCATGCCATGTCAAGTGTTTTGAATCTTCTTCACTGCGATACATGCGCCTAAATCTTGGTATTATAGGAAAATACCACACGACTTTTGCTGGAGTAGATTCTTTCTTCTTATATCGAGAGACATTGCATTTCGGACACGCCTTTAGTAATTCATATTCATTTCGAAATAAAATGCAATCATTAGGACACACATGAATCCTTTCATAACTCATACCGATAGAGCACAAAATTCGTTTAGCATCGTAGGTTCTACTGGGAAGTTCATTATCATCTGGCAACATATCTTTTAAGAGTGTTAGTAATTCTGTGAAGCTTTTATCAGACCATCCATTACTCCCTTTTAAGTTGTACAACTTTAATATCGCCGAAAGTCTTGTGAATTTAGTACAACCATTAAATAATGGTTTCTCTGCATCATTCAACAAGCTCTCAAACATTTTAGGACAATCACGAAGATCTTCTTCAAATGCTTTTGCAATCTCCTCAACTCGGTCCGGCTCATATGTATCTGTGCGGGTGTTTCCATTGATTTTCTCATCATGTCTTATCCAACATGTATAGCTTTGATCAATTCCATACCATACTAAATGTCCTTCCAATTCATCTGCTCTAATGCGTTTTCCAAAACAACATTTTAAACAAGGACAAACGACTCTATTTGGATCTTTTGCATTCATCACTGCAAACTCAATAAACTCCTTCACTCCATTTTCATACTCTTTAGTCAATCGATTGGCAGACATCCATTTCCGGTCCATTTAAATGACCTATATATATAAATGCAGTTACACAATGAGCATGATTTCAAGTCTGATATATATGACCTATATATTTATAATACACATATCTTATAATATTGGTCCAAGATTAATTGATTTCAAAACAGAACATATATCAGTTTGAATTAGTGACAACAACAAATAAATAAAATAAATTACCTGAGACAACGTTGATGATCAATTTGTTTTAAAGGAGGAAGAAGGTAAATCAATTTGTAGATGGGCGCACAGGAGGGTTCGCAGGGGAGGGGAGATGAGTGTTCGTAGGGTTTGGACAACGTATTAAATTTGTTTTAATTTAATTAAAGTGAATGTTTTTTTTATTTAAAGGGCAAGCCTATTACAGCGCTTGTATCAAAAGCGCTGTAATAGGTCATTTGATTTTGAGAAAGCGCAAGGCTTTTACAGCGCTTACACAAGAAGCGCTTTAAAATCTATGTAACATAAGGTGGGAGCGCTACATTTTACAGCGCTTGTGTTTAAAGCGCTCACAAAGCGCTGTAAAAGGCTATGTGAGAGCGCTTCAATTTACAGCGCTTTCTACAAAAGCGCTGTAAAAGAGTTGTAAACATTATGTGCAAGCGTATGTGACCCTATATGACCCTACTACAGCGCTTTTTTTACAGCGCTTGTAAAAAAAGCGTTGTTGTATCCTCCGTTATTTTTAAAAAACTATACAACAGCTCTTGTATTTAATAAGCGCTGTAAAAGACGCACTATAAAATGTCATTTTTGGCGTAGTGAACGAAAAAAACCACCCTCGTAAAAAATTACATTTATTGTAAATTTTTATAAATTTGAACAACAATTTATTAGATTAACAAAATTGTTACGTGTAGATTGAAAAAAGTACTTGGGAAAGTAATATCCCTCTTCCATAATGTTAGATGTTGGATGGTGTGTTGATCTAAAATGAAATTATAAATCTAGTGAAAAAATAAAATAAAAGAAGGTGCTTGATTAAATTTTGAGAGAGTTTATGATTCGATGTATTAGAACTTTATGGACTATATGATGAAGACGATGGAGTTTAGTCCTATATAGAGAAGTTGAAGCGTGGCATGTGTTAAGGCGATGCTCTTTCCATGTTTCTTAATGTGATTGTTGCAAACGGGCTTAATGTCTTAGTGGTTTTACAATTAGTGTTGGGATTTCCTTTCTTATTCTCCAGTTCCGCAATGATACTAAATGGAAATTAGAAAAGTTGTTCTTAATTAGGAGCTTCGAGTTGGTGTCAGATTTGCGTGTAACATTATTGGTTTGAATTCAACATTAATTACTGGACGATTTGTGGCTCATGAATTCAACATTACTGGCAGATTTCTGGCGGTTATATTTTCACCAATTAGAAGAAGGTTGCATGTATTTGTGCAACCAAAGCTGCCACAAAGTCTTGCTATTTTTTCTTGGTGAATATTTGTGGGGTAATGACCGCCACAAACCGTTAGAGTTAATTCTAGAGACCAATAGTTTATTCATAGTTATTATTTGCATCTCTTGACATTTATTAGTATTATTATTATTATTATTATTATTATTATTATTATTATTATTATTATTATTATTATTATTATTATTATTATTATTATTTATCTAATAATATAAAGCATTTTATTTATTGTGAGAATTTACCTAATAAAATCTTTATAATAATTAGTCTATTTTATGGAACATTAAGTGTGACTTAATCGTGAGACTTCATTAAACAAAAGGACACTATTTTAAAAATATATGCCGTCAAGTATTACTCTTAAGTGAGACAACATTAATCTTTAAATACAATTATGTGAGTAGACTGATGATATCAATATTCACATAAGTATAAATATTAGGAGTTATATTTGTATTGTTTTAACCAACTATGAAAAAGCTACATAATAGTTATGCAAGTCTAATGATTCTCATGTGATCATTGTGAGTATTTCTTTGACTTGAAGTTACTATGATTTCCACATAGATAGTTGTAGACTTTAAGACTAGTTATGCAAGTCTAATGATTCTCATGTGATCATTGTGAGTATTTCTTTGACTTGAAGTTACTATGATTTCCACATAGATAGTTGTAGACTTTAAGACCATCAAATGTTGTTTGTAACTAGACATCAGCTCCGAATTTTCGTTTTCTTTTCTATGACTATTGTTGGAGAGTTCGGGGAGCACGTTAGCAACAATGGGATAAACGTCTAGGATCCACAAGAGACTTTGACACCGCATCTTATCCCAAAACCTTAAGGCAATGGGTATATGGGTCACTTCTCTTATATATCCAACATTTCTTTAATTCTTAGTCGATGTGGGACTAACCACTCACCTTTGAATTCCAACGTCTATCTCGCCAAAACTCAACTCAAACCTATGCAAGTTATTTTTTAAAAAAAGGGGCTAAAGCTTCCATAAAAGTGATAATTTTTAATAAAAAGAAGAAAAAAAAATTAAAAATTATCTTAAAAATGTTGTGGTGATTATAATATCAACAATGTGATATTGTAGTAAGAAAATAATATAATTAGAACAAATAAATTAATATTGTAGTAAAAATGAGAGAGAATGAAACTTACCGAAATTCCACAAGGAGAAAATAAAAGTATAGTAAAAAAAATGAGAGACAATGAAAGAATAGTAATAGAGAGAAGTGGAGAGAAGGTAATGAAATGTTCAGAGACACTGATAGATCTTGCACAAAATATTGGGAGAGCGATAAATATTAACTAAAATATTATAATTGAAATTCATAAAAGTGTTTTATCATAGATTAAACATAATGTCAATACACAATAAAAATGTAATATGTGAAAAGAGACATTTACAAATTAACCAAAATAATATAATTTGTGAAAAGAGTTTTATTATACATTTCACAAATTAACTAAAAAAATTCACAATTAACAAATAGTATCACACCATATCATTTATCAAATGTTAACATAACATGTAAATGTTTGTTATAGTTTGTTAATAGGTAGTAGTTGGATTGTTAATTAGGGTGTTATAGTTTGTCTATTCGATATTAGTTTGTTTATCATTCGATATTAGGTAGTTTATCTATATATAGAACCTTTTGTATTAATTTTATTATGTTTTATTTGTATAAATTCTAATAAATATCTACCTCATTTCTCGTTTATCTCTTTAATCGCGTAATTTTTAATATGATATCAGTGACTTAGTTGTGATTTAAGAACCATTGAATAATCTTCTATACATTGTGGTAAAGATAAGAAGAAAATTATTGCTAACAATAACCATTGACATTTGTTTTTTACTCTATTTATAGAGAAAAATTATAAAACCCTTAATTTTAATGTGTAATTTTTGTATTTTGGTGTTGAATTATGAGACTTTTTAGCCAATTTTAATGGTATGTTGTGGGTTAAATGCCAGAAATGTCTTTTTGAGACCATTTAAAATTATTTGACGAGAAATAATTTAATTACGTTACGAAAAATTTATTACCGGACTATTTTGTTAAGAATATCTCTAATTGCTAAAAATTTTACTTGTCAATTGAGTTGCAATGAGAATAGATATTTTTATCAAAATAGTTTGAGATGGGAATGAAGTGATGTGTGTAAGAGTATTTAGATATTTATTGAATTGATTTAATTATATATATATATATATACTAACTTATTACTTTAACTTATAATATATATATATATATATATATATATATATATATATATATATATATATATATATATATATATATTGATTGATAAGGTGATATATAAGTACATGTGATAGAAAGGAAATAAGAAACCTGAAGCTCTCGCGTTCCTCGTCTGTTTCTCGCCTACCTCCGACTTCCTTTTCTTTTTCTGTTTTCAAAAAAATAAACAAAACCCACAAACACAAATTCTAATTTATTTACTAGATCTAAGCTCCACATCGAGAAGTGACAGAAGGGAAAGTTGCTCACCTCCACGCTGCGGTGCTAGTGAACTAGTTTTCGAAGTGACGTGCGAACAAAATATTTTACCGGAATTTATCGCGGTACTGTAATCGGCTGTTAAAGTTGTCATTAAGCTAAGGGCTCCTTTCAAACTTTTAGTTTGCATTTAAGACATTATATGTAATTTTATGGAAAAGAAATTTGGTGTATTTGATGTGTAAAATGGTGAAAATGAATTTAATTCGTTTACGCGTGAATTAGTGGAATTTAAAATTGATGCGGTTGAGGTGTAGTTTGATGTGATTTGTGCGCGATTTGCTGAGATTGAATTAATGTAAATTATTTGGTTGTAAAAGTTTGGTGTGTGAAAAAGATATAATTTTGGGAATTTTGTTGTGGTTGGATAAATTTTAGTTGTGAACATATGGTTATAAATATTTATGTTTATGAAGTTAGCTCCTTGAGTCTCAAAAATGAATCGAGACCGTTGGCACCTAGTTAGCGGTGGGGAGAACTCTGATATATTAATATTGTTTTGGAGATTAAATTTGGAGTGGTTTATATGTTCATAATTAATATTATGAATTTTTGAAATGGGACTTATGTGTGGATTAAGGTTGAAAATTTTGGAGATTAAATTTGGTGGCTTATATTTGAATATGAGGAGTTTTGAAAATGAGTAATTTATGGTTAAATTTGGTGTGAATTGTCAATTGGAATTTGTTGTGATTTGTGGAATTTGGATTGTTGCATTTAATGTGGTTTGTGGATTGAATTTGATGTGAATTTGTTAGATTATGAATTAATATGGTTGAGTATGCTCTGTGAAAAGTTTTGAAAAATCATTAGTGTTAGATGAATATTAAAAATGAGGAATCTTTTAATATCTGCATTTACTTAATGATTGTTGTGGAAAGTGTCAGAGTATGCTCATGCGTTTCATGGTGAATGGTGACCGCGATGGTGCCATGGTGATAGTGGTAACCGTGATGGTCCATGAGATGATGCCATGTTTTTGTTGGTTCATCTTATCCTTGCGGGGATTTTCGCGTCGTGTAGATTCGTGATGGATTGCATATTTTTGTAAATCGTGTTGACCCGTGATAGGTGACACCTCGGTAAATTGTGCTGACCTGTGATAAGTGGTACATTTACGGTTTACGTATTTATGTAAATCGTGTTAACCCGTGATAGGCGAACCTTGGTAAATTGTGCTGACCCGTGATAGGTGGTACATTTATGATTTACGTATTTTAGTAAGTTGTGCTGATTCGTGATAGATGGCACCTCAGTAATTAATACTGACCTGTGATAGGTGGTATAATTACGACTTACGCTTTTTAGTAAATCGTGCTGATCCGTGATAGATGGCACCTCGTTAATTAGTACTGGTCTGTGATAGGCGGTACAATTATGATTTACGTCCCTTCGAGGAGGGTTTTAGTTTGGAATTCCAGAATCATGCATTTTGGCATTTACGCATTGCATTAGGGTGCTTGGCACGCGAGTCGTGTTTGATATACCATGATGATTGTATATACATACTCGGTTGTTGTTTGTGATAGTGCCGTAATTGATGAGTGTGATTGTTTGGCTTTGTGTGTTAAGTGTTGAATGATTTTGAAATGTTTTCAGAACTGAAATTTTGCCATTTTCACAGTTGTATTCGGACACAAGGATGTTGTATTCGAATACGACAGTGCAGTTTGTTAAAAATTTCATTTTTCAACTTTGATTATGCATGTTTGGCATATGAAAACCCTTTCTAGATGTATGCTAAGTTGAAAGGTTATTTTGTGCATTTAAATTTTAAATGTTGTGTGATATTTGTTAATTTCGGTTGGTGACCTTTACAATTATTGTGGAAACCTGGGCTTTGCCCTCAGATGAGAATCAGGATCGTCCTACCAGTTAGTACTCTGGAGATGGGAACAGAGTTAGACTTACCTGACCACTGTTGTGTCAGAAGGATTTCTGCGGGGCGCGTCGAGATCATCTGGGTTATAATTTTTTTTTCTAGCATGATCAGATTAGATGGCTGTATTGGGGCTAGATGTCTATCTATTGTAGTTTTATTTATTTCATTCTGGAAGACTGTACCTATACCATATATTGTCAGCTTGACTTTTATTTTGATGGGTCCTTGTACCACTTTTTGATGTGACGTGGGGAAGTTAAAATTCTTGGGACAGTGCTTTTATACATACCCCAGGGGTATGAGCTACGTTGGATAGGTCTCATAGCCCCGGTGTATTTTTCTGTTTTAAATATTTTGGATTTTCATTTCAAAACTGTTTCCGCTATTTGTAATTATTGTTGACTTTTGTCGTTGTGATACGACTTAAATGTTTTATCCAAAGGTAATTCTCTCCTTATTATGAATTTGAATTTGTTTTTAAAAAAAAAATTGGCTGTTACAATTGTGGTATCAGAGCTTTTGGTTTGGATTTCTTTGGGGGCTGTGAGTAGGTCAACCTGTAGGTTGGTAGTTGTTATCTGATCATGTGTCGGGTTCGATATAGTTGTTATGTGTTGTTATAAGTTGGAGGTTATTTTTGAAATTTTCCAAAGTGGTGTTGAGACTTCTTCTTGAAGTTGGTTTTGTAGGAGACAATGCCACCAAGAAGAATGAACGTTAATAGAGATGACCAAATGGCGGAGGCTATGCACAATTTGGCTGCTTCTGTCGCTGCTCAGACTGCTGCCAAGACTCTACGGGATCTAGAGAAAAGAGAAAGAGAGATCCGTGCCGCTGAGTCGAGGGGATTAGAGGACTTTCGTCGTTACAATCCTCCCAAGTTTAAGGGCAATGAAAATTCAGAGAGAGCGGATCAGTGGATCCAAGAAGTGGAGAAGATTTTTGAGATGATTAACTGTCAAGCAGGGGTGAAAGTTAATTATGCTACTTATCTGCTGTTAGGGGATGCTGAGTACTGGTGGAGGAGTACAAGGTTGTTAATGGGACCGACTCACAAGGAGGTGAACTGGGAATCATTCAAAAGGAAGTTTTTAGACAAATACTTCCCGATGGGTGCTAGGACCAAATTGGGTGATGACTTTCTGAAACTTTATCAGGGGAATATGACTGTGGGTGAGTATGCCGCTAAATTTGAATCGCTGTCAAGGCATTTCAGATTTTTCCGTGAAGAGATTGATGAACCTTTCATGTGTCATCGTTTTCAAGCGGGATTGAAGTATGAGATACAAGATTCTGTCTTACCCTTGGGAATACAACGTTTCCAAGTTCTTGTGGAGAAATGTAGGGAGGTTGAAGAGATGAAGAATAAGAGGGCTAGCCGAGGAGGGAATTTTAATACCGGAGGACCTAGTAGGATGAATTATCAGAACAAGGGAAAGCAAGCTGCTAAGCCATATAATCATCCACCGAATACCAACAGGGGGCAGAATCTCCCGGGAAATCAGAATGTTGGAAGACAATTGGGACAGGTGGTCCGATGTTTCCGGTGTGGGGGAAAGGGGCATTATGCTAGTGCTTGTACCTCTAATATTCCCACTTGTTATAATTGTCAGAAGCCGGGGCACATGGCTAGGGATTGCAAAGATCCGAAGGTGGGACCAGTTGTGAATGCCACTGGGACTGCTCGGCCTACGGCTAGATGACGTGTGTATTGTGTGGGTGCTGAAGCGGGAACTTCATCGGGAAATCTGATTCAGCGTAACTGTGAGATTGCAGGTAACACTCTAAATGCACTTTTTGATTCGGAAGCAACCCATTCCTTCATTACTATGGATTGTGTGCATCATTTGAAGTTGTTTGTGTCTACTTTGCCTTTTGATTTGGTTGTTTCTACGCCTGCTAAGACATTGACAGTAAATACTGCATGTTTACAGTGTCAAGTGACTATTCGAATAGGGATTTCTTGATTAATTTGATTTGTTTACCTCTACAATCACTCGAGGTCATTCTCGGTATGGATTGGATGTCGTATCATTATGTGATCTTGGATTGTGCTCGCAAACTGGTTCTTTTTCCCGAACCAGAAGTTGTTAGGTATCTAGCTGCTAACAAACTCGGAGTGTCACTAAGAGAAGGAACTCATGAGTTTTTGTCTTTGTCTAACGTGGGGGCAAAGATAAATGTGAAAATAGAAGACGTGGTGCTTGTTTAGGAGTACCCGGATGTATTTCCAACGGAAATTCCAGGATTACCACCGGTACGAGATGTGGAATTTTTCATTGATTTGCATCCAGGAACCGGGCCAATTTCAATTGCGCCGTATCGTATGTCGCCATTAGAATTGAATGAACTCAAAGGCCAAATTGAAGATTTGTTGGAGAAGAAATTTATTAGACCAAATGTATCACCTTGGGGAGCTCCGGTGTTGCTAGTTAAGAAGAAGGACGGAAGCTCACGCTTATGTGTGGATTATCAACATTTTAATAAGGCCACTATTAAGAATCGTTATCCTTTGCCACGCATTGATGATTTGATGGATCAGTTGAGAGGAGCCGCGGTATTTTCAAAGATTGACTTGAAGTCGGGTTACCATCAGATTCGAGTAAGAGAAGGAGATATTCAGAAAACAGCTTTCAGAACTCGTTATGGACATTATGAATATCTGGTCATGCCATTTGGAGTTACCAATGCACCGGCAATATTTATGGATTACATGAACAGAATCTTTAGTCCGTTTCTAGATAAATTTGTGGTGGTGTTCATTGATGATATTTTGGTTTATTCGAGGACTGAGGAAGAGCATGGAGAGCATATGCGCCAAGTTCTTGAAATCTTACGTGAGAAGCAGTTATATGCCAATTTGTCGAAGTGCGAATTTTGGCTAGAGAATGTGAATTTCTTAGGTCATGTGATAACTAAGGAAGGAATCGCAGTAGATCCGGCTAAGATTGAGTCAGTTCTTGCTTGGAGACAACCGAAATATTTGTTTGATCAGAAGGAATTGAACATGCGCCAGAGGAGATGGATGGAGATTCTAAAGGATTTTAATTTCACACTACAGTACCACCCTGGGAAGGCCAATGTAGTGGCTGATGCGTTGAGTAGAAGAACTGTATCAGTGTCTTCAATAGTGATGGCTAGACAACAAGAATTATGGGAAGCATTCAGAGACTTACACTTGAATGTAGAGGTTGCACTGGGAATTTTGAAATTCGGAATGATTAAGATTTCGAGTGGACTACTTGAAGACATTGCGAATTTTCAAAATGACGCTTTAATTCAAGAGAATAGGAACCTAATGGTGCAAGGGAAAACGATTGAGTTCAAGATTGGGCCGGATAATATTTTGAGATGTAATGGGAGAATTTGTGTACCAGAAGTTGCAGATATGAGGAAAACAATTTTAGACGAGGCTCATAAGAGTAAATTGAGTATTCATCCTAGAGAGACAAAGATGTATCAGGATATGAGGCAGAATTATTGGTGGCCAGGAATGAAGAGGCATGTAGCGGAGTATGTATCAACTTGTCTAACATGTCAGAAAGCGAAGGTGGAACATCAGCGACCTGCTGGAATGTTGCAACCTTTGGATATACCAGAGTGGAAATGGGACAGCATTTCCATGGACTTTATCACCGGATTGTCGAAGACGAGGAGGAAGAATAATTCCATATGGGTGATAGTGGATCGATTGACTAAATCCGCGCACTTTTTGCTAGTGAAGACCATCTACAAGATAGATAAGCTGATAGAGATCTACATTACTGAGATTGTGAGATTACACGGAGTGCCGTCGAGCATTGTGTCAGACCGTGATCCGAAATTCACATCGCATTTTTGGGGAGCATTGCATGATGCGTTAGGAACGAAACTAAGGTTGAGTTCAACTTACCATCCGCAAACTGACGGACAGACTAAGAGAACAAATCAGTCCTTGGAAGATCTTTTGAGAGCTTGTGTACTAGATGATAGAGGAAGTTGGGATGATGTACTACCGTTGGTTGAGTTTACCTACAACAAAAGTATTGGAATGGCACCATATGAGGCTTTATATGGGCGCAAGTGTCAAACGCCTCTGTGTTGGTATAAGGACGGTGAGAGTATGATTGTAGTAGGACCTGAGATGGTGCAACAGACTACAGATAAGGTAAAGAAAATAAAGGAGAAAATGAAGATTTCACAAGATCGTTAGAAGAGTTATGCGGACAAGCATCGCAAACTTCTAGAATTTGAGCAGGGTGACCATGTGTTTCTGAGAGTCACGCCTACGACTGGAGTTGGTAGAGCTTTGAAATCGAAGAAATTGACTCCGAAGTTTATTGGACCTTATCAGATTTTTGCACGAATTGGACCTGTTGCTTATCAGATTGCTTTGCCTCCGATACAGATCCATCTCACGTGATCGAACCGGACACGATCCAACTGAAGGATAACTTGTCATTTGAAGTACTACCTGTGAGAATTAATGACAGGAAGATTAAGCGATTAAGGAACAAGGATGTTTCGTTGGTCAAAGTGATTTGGAACCCAACTACGGGGGATGTGACTTGGGAATTGGAGAGTAAGATGAGAGAACAACACCCAGAGTTGTTTATCCACGCGTTGTTTTGAGGACGAAACTAATTTTAGGGGGGTAGAATATAAAACCCTCAATTTTAATGTGTAATTTTTGTATTTTGGTGTTGAATTATGAGACTTTTTAGCCAATTTTAATGGTATGTTGTGGGTTAAATGCCAGAAATGTCTTTTTGAGACCATTTAAAATTATTTGACGAGAAATAATTTAATTACGTTACGGAAAATTTATTACCGGACTATTTTGTTAAGAATATCTCTAATTGCTAAAAATTTTACTTGTCAATTGAGTTGCAATGAGAATAGATATTTTTATCAAAATAGTTTGAGATGGGAGTGAAGTGATGTGTGTAAGAGTATTTAGATATTTATTGAATTGATTTAATTATATATATATATATATATATATATATATATACTAACTGATCACTTTAACTTATAATATATATATATATATATATATATATATATATTGATCGATAAGGTGATATATAAGTAAATGTGATAGAAAGGAAATAAGAAACCTGAAGCTCTCGCGTTCCTCGCCTACCTCCTGCTTCCTTTTCTTTTTCTGTTTTCAAGAAAATAAACAAAACCCACAAACACAAATCCTTATTTATTTACTAGATCTAAGCTCCACCTCGAGAAGTGACAAAAGGGAAAGTTGCTCACCTCCACGCTGCGGTGCTAGTGAGCTAGTTTTCGAAGTGACGTGCGAACAAAATATTTTTATCGGAATTTATCGCGGTACCGTAATCGGCTGTTAAAGCTGTCATTAAGGTAAGGGCTCCTTCCAAACTTTTAGTTTGCATTTAGGACATTATATGTGATTTTATGGAAAAGATATTTGGTGTATTTGATGTGTAAAATGGTGAAAATGAATTTAATTCGTTTATGCGTGAATTAGTGGAATTTAAAATTGATGCGGTTGAGGTGTAGTTTGATGTGATTTGTGCGCGATTTGCTGAGATTGAATTAATGTAAATTATTTGGTTGTAAAAGTTTGCTGTGTGAAAAAGATATAATTTTGGGAATTTTGTTGTGGTTGGATAAATTTTAGTTGTGAACATATGGTTATAAATATTTATGTTTATGTAGTTAGCTCCTTGAGTCTCGAAAAGGAATCGAGACCGTTGGCACCGAGTTAGCGGTGGGGAGAACTCTGATATATTAATGTTGTTTTGGAGATTAAATTTGGTGTGGTTTATGTGTTCATAATTAATATTATGAATTTTTGAAATGTCACTTATGTGTGGATTAAGGTTGAAATTTTGGAGATTAAATTTCGTGGTTTATATTTGAATATAAGGAGTTTTGAAAATGAGTGATTTATGGTTAAATTTGGTGTGAATTGTCAATTGGAATTTGTTGTGATTTGGTGTGGATTTGTGGAATTTGGGTTGTTGCATTTAATGTGGTTTGTGGATTGAATTTGATGTGAATTTGTTGGATTATGAATTAATATGGTTGAGTATGCTCTGTAAAAAGTTTTGAAAAATCATTAGTGTTAGATGAGTATTAAAAATGAGGAATCTTTTAATATCTGCATTTACTTAATGATTGTTGTGGAAAGTGTCAGAGTATGCTCATGCTTTTCATGGTGCATGGTGACTGCGATGGTGCCATGGTGATAGTGGTAACCGTGATGGTCCACGAGATGATGCCATGTTTTTGTTGATTCATCTTATCCTTGCGGGGATTTTTGCGTCGTGTAGATTCGTGATGGATTGCACATTTTTGTAAACCGTGTTGACCCATGATAGGTGACACCTCAGTAAATTGTGCTGACCCGTGATAGGTGGTACATTTACGGTTTACGTATTTTTGTAAATCGTGTTCACCCATTATAGGTGACACCTTGGTAAATTGTGCTGACCCGTGATAGGTGGTACATTTATGATTTACGTATTTTAGTAAGTTGTGCTGATCCGTGATAGATGGCACCTCGGTAATTAATACTGACCCGTGATAGGTGGTATAATTACGACTTATGCTTTTTAGTAAATCGTGCTGATCCATGATAGATGGCACCTCGTTAATTAGTACAGGTCTGTGATAGGCGGTACAATTATGATTTACGTCCCTTCGAGGAGGGTTTTGGTTTGGAATTCCGGAATCATGCATTTTGGCATTTATGCATCGCATTAGGATGCTTGGCACGCGAGTCGTGTTTGATATACCATGATGATTGTATATACATACTCGGTTGTTGTTTGCGATTGTGCCGTAATAGATGAGTATGATTGTTTGGCTTTGTGTGTTAAGTGTTGAATGATTTCGAAATGTTTTCGAAACTGAAATTTTGCCATTTTCACAGTTGTATTCGGACACAAGGATGTTGTATTCGAATACGACAGTGCAGTTTGTTAAAAATTCCATTTTTCAACTTTGATTATGCATGTTTGGCATATGATAACCCTCTCTAGATGTATGCTAAGTTGAAAGGTTATTTTGTGCATTTAAAATTTAAATGTTGTGTGATATTTGTTAATTTCGATTGGTGACCTTTACAAGTATTGTGGAAACCTGGGCTTTTCCCTCAGATGAGAATCAGGATCGTCCTACCAGTTAGTACTCTGGAGATGGGAACAGAGTTAGACTTACCTGACCACTGCTGTGTCAGAAGGATTTCTGCGGGGCGCGTGGAGATCACCTGGGTTATAGATTTTTTTTTGTAGCATGATCAGATTAGATGGCTGTATAGGGGATAGATGTCTATCTGTTGTGGTTGTATTTCTTTCATTATGGAAGACTATACATATACCATATATTGTCAGCTTGACTCTTGGGGCAGTGCTTTTATACAGGTATCTGCCGAGAATACCCCAGGGGTGTGAGCTACGTTGGATAGGTCTCATAGCCCTGGTGTATTTTTCTGTTTTAAATATTTTGGATTTTCATTTCAAAACCGTTTCCGCTATTTGTAATTATCGTTGACTTGTGTCGTTGTGATACGACTTAAATGTTTTATCCAAAGGTATTTCTCTCTTTATTATGAATTTGAATTTGTTTTAAAAAAAAAATCGGGCTGTTACTAAAATTACTTAAGTAGGAAGAGGAAAAGAATAAGAACCTGAAAAATATAAGAAGCAGATTGAGATAGTATAAGGATTAAGACCAAGAAGCGACGCTGACTTGCGACCGAGAAAATGAGAAGGAGAGTCCAAGAGAAGATAAGGAGAGCAATATGAGAAGAGAAATGAGAGAAGAGAAGGGGAGATGCGAAAAGGAGATAGGCGATGTTAGTTTCTCAAAACCTAAAGGTTTCATGATAACTTAGTAACTTATCACTATTATTTTAATAATCTATCATTATTGTTTAAAAAAAAAAAAATTAAAAATACAGGGGATGTTGTGCCCCTGCCCGCTTCCGAAAAGATCCATGTAAAACCCACATTTTTCTCTATTAGTGTTAGTTTCGAGAATGAAACTATTTTATGTGGATAGAATGTAAGATCCTCATTTTTTTTTATTATTAGTAATGTGCAAAATATATTTTTATTTTATTTTTATAATTTCTAATGTGGTTGTTGTTATTATTATTATTATTATTATTATATTTTTATTCAATTATTATTTTTGAAAACTATATATGTGTATGACATGATGTATTTAATTTGACTGAATATTTTGCTAAGTATTTGAAAAAAAACAAATGTTTATAATGATAATAACAATAATAATAGAAAAGAGAGAAGAATGAATCGGGAAACATTAAAGACGAAATTACATTAAACTGAGGAGTGAATATTTAGGATCCTAATGGGCTTAGGTTGAAAACATCACGTTCCCCACCTCTACCGATAGAAAGGAAAAGAAAAAAACAGATGCCTCCCATTCACAAATCCTCTGCGATAAAGAAAGAGAGGGCTTAGGGGAGAAAAAGGAAGAAATTCAAGAACTAAAGGAGTTAGTGATTCATCCCCTCAAGTAAGAATTCTTTAATTATTACCATATTAACTTTATATAACCATTTTTTATTGGTAGTAGAACAAAACCGCTTATTGATATTCTAGAAAATAATATAAAATAGAATAAAATTGATCAATGAATATGTCTCTCTAATTGTATCTTTATTGTTGATAGATAAGAACCTTTCATTTATTGATTTTTATTTTCTTAATCAACTATCAGAAATATAGGTGCCATAATTGTGTTATGATGTTTAGATAAAGTAGTGAATAGGTTAGACGGCAGGATCAATTGTTATAAATAAATTAAGATAGTCGTTGATGCATTGTTACGGAGGAAAGGAAAGTTCTGAATATCATCGGAGATAGATTATTAGGAACTCTATTATCTCATTATTATTGTAATAACGGTCACACTAGTAATAGGTTTTTGTACGTCAATCTATAAAAATAAAACTAAAAAGTTTTGACACTAAGTGATAAGTAAATTAATTTATGAAGGTGTAACGTATTTGGAGCAAAGATCGTTGCGTAGGAACCTTATAACGACATTCATAATGGTAAGGGCATCACTCCATTCGCTTTCTTACTCGAATTATATGTGATATAAATGTACTGTGATGTTGTGTATTGATTATGTTTGTGTGTTATCTTCAAAATGAATGTTATATGATACGTTGTTATAATGGTTGTGCTTGACATGTTGTGGTTATTCAAGGTGATTACTTTGTATCTAAACTAGATTGGTTTAGGACAAGGTTGAATGATTTTGGACGCTCTGGTTGAGTTTTCTATATTGTTACTAACAACAGTGTCTACATTTATGCATTCATAGTTATGTGGTGCGTTCATAATTGGTTGGAGCCCATAGTTGTGTGGTGCGTCCATAATTGGTTGGAGCCCATAGTTGTGTGGTGCGTCCATAATTGGTTGGAGCCCACAGATCCTTGCGGGGATTTTGAGTTAGTGGTGTTGCTTGGAAGGACCCACCAATCCCTTGCGGGGGAGGTGATATTCCGGAATCATGCATTGACATATAGTCTAACAAATAGGATTTGTGCATTTTGGTTGAATTGTATCTTTGGTGCATTGTGATTTTTAACTGTTAAATGAAGTATATGATTTGTTTATATTTTTGCTATAACAATTATATATGCATGTTTATTTGCTCTGTGTTTGTTATTTGGAGATGACCCTTACATTTGACAGGACATCGTGTATGTGTTACTTAATGTCGCAGCCAACCTAGTAGGAGAATTGCGAGGAAGTACAATAGTATGCAATTGGAGGCTCCGAGATACTTTTGTACTGGTGTTAGACTTGTTGGGTGAGTTTTCCACAAGTCCAAAGTTTATGACCAACTAGGATTTATTTTTGGGTAGTAAGAGTTTTGACTTTAGAAGTTTCTTTTGTTTAACGTATTAAATTTACTTTTAGTAATTGCGAATACTCTGACTCATTATTATTTGAAAAAGTTATTAATTGGTTTTAAAGTAAATGAGCATTTAAGATAATTTTATATATATAAAAAAAAGAATCTGTATCTTTACTTTTAGAATTTCGTTAGTTAATGTCTCGAAAAAGCGAGATGTTACAATCCACCCCTGTTTAGAGATAAGATAGAAATAAGAAATGAAGAGAGAAAATTAGAAATATGAAGATGGTTCTATATAGCAAATGAATGGATCAGCATGTAAGAGTTTTGGCCGCTATAAACCTGCAATGGAGCTTTGTGAGAATCTTAGCCGTCACTAAACAAAAAAATTGGCAAAATACTATTTTTCAAATATTACGGTTTTTTTGTTGCCAATAATGTCTTCATAAATGGATGCTAAAATTTATGAGTTTTTGTAAAATTGAATAAAATTTAGGGCGAAGGGATTTGAGGGTTTTTTCTATCCATAATTACTGATGGTTTTATAATTGCTAATAATTTTTCTAGAATTGGTCAATAATGCGAGGTTTTCTTATAGTACTTCTAAAATGAAATATAATAAGAAAAAAAACATATTTGAGAGTTGATGTATTTGATCCAAAACTTATATAAGATACATTTTGTTTACTTATATTTCATTTCTCATGGTAGAAATAACAATTAGAGCCATATCTATTGAGTACCTACAAAAAATACCCACAACAGATAGAGCAATTAAAACTCCGCATTATGAATACAGGTGTAAAAATGGATAATTACCCTCAACAATAAGAGAATATAGATGCGGGTACCTAAATAGTAGTACTCACCCTCTACCAGACTTGCATAACCCATATATATTTTTTTTAATATTATTATATTAAAATATTTATATATGTCACTCATTGTTTATAATATTTAACATTCACTACAAGAAAATTGACTTCTAGTGATAGATAAAGTTTGTCACTAAAAGTCACATGCTGTAGGTAAAGGTCAAGAATACTTTGACTTACACCCGAATCTACGGTCAACTTTAAGGGGTGTTTTGCTATGTTTTGAGGATTGTCACTAGATGTTTTTGATTTCTACCTACTATGATGATTGTCACAAAAAAACTAGATACATATAAATCAAAAATTGATTTCTTCCTACGGTATTGTCTGTCACTAAATTTATTTTATCTCACTACTAATTGTAACTATATATTATTAATACCAATTATTAACTAATTCAATTGAAACTTACAATAAAATCTAATTTTATTTTACTAGTTCCATTAAATGCATATTACTTGCATTCCTAGCATTTTAATTATAGTACTAACTTGAGTATCATATCCTTGTGGCAATATTGAAATGAAATTAGGAGCATTAGAAGGTTATGAATATAAATTCCATCAACAAATATTTCTCCACTAATTGGATCATAAAATATTTGCATAAGTGATACAGTAGTTGATTTTCGAGAACCACTTCCTCTAACTAATGTCAATATTTTACTTGCTGAAACTTTTAGGCAACAATCATTTAAGATCACACTATCTAGTCTTGATGGATACACAAATTCACCATTCTTAAATCCAACTTCTCTTTACACTTTCTCTAAAATCTCTCCTTTTAGGTTTTCAAAATCTATCTTTCGAACTCCTTTTTTCATTTTCATTATTCTTTGTCTTGCAATACTTGCTTCTGAGAAATAATTCTGATTGGATAAACCAGCTCGTAAAGCCTTGTGAAACAATAAAAAATATATATAATTAACAAAAATCATTAAAAAAAAAAAAGACACCGCTTAAACACAAGATTTCAAAATCGCAATCAAGTCAGAATTGTTGATACATTTGAGAATCACGATAAAAAATTATGATTAACAAAGTCTCATTTATGATAATTCAAACTTAAAAACCATGTTGACACAAGCATAACCGCGATCACGTACCATTTTTAAAACCTTGGTTAAACCTAAAACTCAAAAAAGTACGAAATGTTTGTGCTGACACTACTAGAAAAAGTCAATTTACTAAAAAAAGTTAGAGATCGAAAAATTACTAGAAAAAGTTATAAACCTCAACTTTAGGGACAACAAAATAGTATTCTTTAATATACTTCACTATCTCCATTCCCCTATTCAATAGAACCACCAAAAATCAGAATATGCATGTGACATAATAAAACTCCTTGAATTCCAAATCTATTTTCCAACAACTCGGAAGTATTGTCAAATTTCAAGTTCATTTGGCATAATATTGACAGTTATCTGTTGTAGATTCAACAATCAATGAGTGTGAACTATGTCCATAAATCATACCAATTTAGCTACAACTTGTAAGACCTAATTAATTTGTGGATCTTCGGAAAATCGTGCTTTGAGAAATGAAACAAGATTTCCGAGAAAATTATCCAATGTTTTAACTCTATGGTTAGCATGTCGAGAAACTCGCCAAGACAATGCATGTGTCTTCTTTTTTCAGGCCCTTTAACTTTTGAGTAAATATCATTCTTGTAGTTTGTAGAATCTTGAGTGGTTTGATGATTATTTGAGCTTTCTGCCTACTCTACCATATGTTTCTATAGTTCTTCATACATTTAACACAAAATGTCATAATCAATTACAACATTTAACAACATGAAGTTTCGTATTATTTTATGGGCATCTTAAGAATAAAAAACAAAGATCACTGTCTTAAAATTTGCATTAACCTAGAAACAACATAAGTTAACCTAAGGAGAGAGAGAATATCATGAAATTATCCATCATGTTTGTGACAATAAGACTTTTGTTATTATACATCAAAAGAAAGTTACACAACACATTCAAGTTCTGAAAATTAGGCACAATCAGACTAATTCATGAAATCTAATAGCATATATTATAATATAAAATTAGACACACAATGTATTTGTGAGTTGTGACAGTAAGATTATGAGAATGAGTTAGTTCAAGTTTATCATCAAAGTTTAAAATTATCAAAATTACTTCAGCTGCCTTTTCAGTAACAATGCTTTCATCTTTTCGAGTTCGAGTATCAATGTAAATTTGTGGTCGTGGTGGTTGCTTTCCTCTAGCTTTTGTCATCTAACGTTAGTAATAGGAATGTCAACCGTCATAATTGTATTGAGAAATTAATTAAAAAACACCGAAAGAGACAAACCATCTCATGAATTTGCTTGGAAGATTCTTGGTTCCCATGCAATGTATATCCTCATATTTTGTGTGATTCTTTTTGTTCATGTTACTTATTTTCTATATCCAATGATAAGTAAAGTCAACCATCAAAACAAGCATATGATAAATAATTTTTATATGAACAAAACATTAATGACATTATACCTATGCATGTCCATGTTTGAACACCAATGATGTACTAAAGCACCATACTGAGAGGGTTTAATCCTCGAGTTTGGGACCTAGTCAACTATTTCTAGTGGACCACGTGCAAGCCACTTGATATCATTTGTCACTAGAGCACTACATGTCTCTTCCAACCGGGATACCACAATTGCAAATTGTTAAAATTTAAAATGATTATAAATTTTATATTAAGGATGAAAATGATTTCTAACACTTATCGTTCGCGGAACCAATTAGAAAAGGATCGACCATGAATTTTTTCAACTTCGTAAGAAGATAGTCGATGACTTCGTCTCCTAATAAGATCAATGTGTTCTCTATGTAAAAAGCTTAAGAAAGATTAAACATTATAATTAGTATAAAGGTGTCAAACCAAATTTTAGTAACTAAATATAAACATAAATAAATTGACTTTTTTTTTGAAAGGGGTCGAAACTATGGCTATTAAAAAGCACATATCTATGTGCTAGCAACAATGTTTTCTTGTCAAGGGAAATCCGAGAAGTCTTTTTTCTTTTCTTCACATTGAACCCAACTTTGCACTTTCTCCTCAATGGTCTCCCTCTAGGATTTAAAAGACTTGTATTTTCCACAAAATCCGAATTATCATTTTGACTTGGTCGATTAAAATAGCTTTCCACCGTAGAGTTACCGGGAACAAAATATCAAACATTCATGAGCTAAATAACCCTCTGCAATAGATCTCTCTGGATGTGCTTGATTACGAACATATAACTTTAAAGTTGAAAAGGAACCTAAAAAGGAGATTTTAGGTCACCAAATAAAATAACATAATTTTACTTAATAATTCAAGAATGAAATTAAATCATTGAAAAAATGTGTAATACCTTTCAATGGGATACATCCATCGATAATTAATAGGACCAGCAACTTTTGCCTCATATGCCAAATGAATTAACAAATGTACCATCAAAACAAGCACATGATAAATAATTGTTATAAGAACAAAATGTTAATGACATTATACGTCTGTTCTTGGAACACCAATGATGTACTAAAGCACCATAGTAAGAATGTAGGCAGCCATTTCCGCTTCTGTCTAACTGTTGTCACGTCCCTTTAATGTCAAATGATACTTGAATTGTCTCCACTTAATACTCGTGTTATCCTTTAGTATCTTCTCAGTTTGCTCGGTGAATTCAGGAACAAACCGAAACGTTGTGTATCAGATGAATAATTAGCATAACCCAAATTTTGTTAGACATATTATTGCAAAAAAAAAAATATTTACAAAACCTAAAAGGAAATAGAACTTTTAAAAACTTACACAACACCTGAATAAGTTCAATCATATTAGTAATATAGGACTTAGACATCTCACTCCAACTAATATAATTGATTGGAGCACATTGAGATCTCCTTACCAAACTTCCTATTGCATTTAATAGAGTTTTGCCTTCCCAACCAATAGGATTGCCAAAAGAATCTACATCCACAATATAAACTTCAGCATACATCCACAATAGAAACAATAACAGTTTACCTTCAACTTCAACATGACTTCCCTCTTCAAACATAGAATGGTTATTTTGGTTGAGTTCGTTATAGCTATCAATTGAATTCCCTTCGTCTTGTGATTGGCCACGATTTTGAGTAGTATTCAACTTCCTTTTGCGCTCCCCCATGGTACTTTCTACATATGCCTAAGCCAAATTAGTTTTAATTGTTGTAAAAAAATAAACGATGACAATAATAATCTACCTCAAATGAAACACATATAAAATGTGGTAGGGAGCAAAAATAACTACACACCTTTGTAACTTCAATAAATTATAACTCAAATATATTGATTGATAAATAATTTGCTCTATATATTAAAAGAATTCTCCCTTACTCTCATCCTCTGTATAATCACCACCATCATCATTTTGGGGAATGTTCTCCATGGATATTGTAACTTCAATGATATCATGATTATAATCAACTTCTGGTCTAATCAAGTCATTGTCATTTATATCTTGCAAGACTTGTTCATTCCCTTAATCTACATCATTGGACAACTCATCACCTAGATCATACACATCTCTAACTTTAGCATGCACAACAACAAACCAATCATTTTGTGTTCTATTCTCCACATAGAATACTTTTTTGGCTTGAGAGGCCAAAATAAATGGGTCATCCCATACATCATTCCCTGTATGTTGCAAATAATTAAAATTGACTAATGTCATGCCTAAATTATCAATTCTACAACCTTTATTTATGTCAACCCAATCACACTTGAACAATAATGCCTTATATTTTCCCGAATAATCTAATTGAATTATATCTGTTAGTGCACCATAATAGTTGATCTACCCTTCTTTCGGGTGCTTATCTCTTGAACTAGCATAATTTTTTGTCTTAACAGTAACGACAATGCCACTGTTTTGAGTCTTTAAGCCTCTTTTACACTTCTTTGTACCATTAGGTAGAAACTTTGTCAGGCACATATCACATATAACTAAACTCACTTTGTCGGGCAAACAACCTTTTATAGCTATAGGAAGAAACTCTTGCATTAAAACGTGACATTAATTATAGCTTTTGAGACCAAATATCTTGTGTTGCTTCACTTGCATACATATAGTTATATTAGAAAAATATTCATTGGGGGTTTTTAAGTTCTTGAGAACGTCCAAAATATTTCATTCTCAATCAATGTCATTTGGTAACAAGCTCTAGGCAAATATTTTTTACCTTTACTTGGACGCATCGTTGGATGTAGTTGACTTCTTATGTCCATGTCTACAAGATCATAACGTGCCTTATCGTTATCCTTTGATTTTCCGTCTAAATGCAACAACGTTCCAATAATGTTATCACAAACGTTTTTTTCAATGTGCATTACATCAAGATTATGACGAAGAACATTATGTTGCCAATAAGGCAATGTGAATAAAATGCTTTTCTTTTTCCATTGGTACCCATTCCCTATTCCATGATCTTCCAATTGTCTCAATACACTTGCACCATTAGGTAGCTCTGGTGGTGCTCTAAACTCTTGGGTTCCATCAAATTCTCCTGTATTGTAGTTCCACTTACTGTTAGGCTCTAACCAACGACGATGACACATGTAGCAAAACTTCCAACTATAATGCAACCACTTAGACACAATTTCTAAACCACAACATGGACAAGCGTATCGACCTTTAGTGCTCCAGCCAGACAAATTTGCATATGCCGAGAAATCATTGATAGTCCACATGATAGCCACACGCATTTGGAATGACTCTTTTTTGCATGCATAAAATGTTTTCACCCCAATTTCCCATAATTCTTTTAGTTCGTCCACAATAGGTTGCATATAGACATCAAGTTTATTTCCTAGACCTTTTGGACTGAGAATAAGCAATGAAAGTATAAAATTAGGTTGCTTCATACACATCCATGGAGGAAGGTTATAAAGAATCAAAACAACAGGCCAAGTGCTTTGAGAAATTGACATGGTTTTGAAAGGGTTAAAACCATCAGAAGCTAAACCTAGTCGAACATTACGAGGGTCGCACGAAGAATCAGGATGTTGACGATCAAAATCTTTCCATGCGAAAGAATCAGCTGGATGTCTCATGAGCCAATCTTTTGTTCTACCATCCTCATGCCATGTCATAGAAGAAGCTATTTTTGATGATAGAAAGAGTCTTTGTAGTCTAGTTTTATGAGGAAACCAACGAAAAACCTTTGCAGGGATTTATTTTTCTACCTTCATTATCATTAGAGTTTAGTTTCCACGGTGACATACCACATTTTGAGCAAATTTGAGCATTAGAAAAATCTCTCAAGACCAACAGGATTGCCTCTTGGAAAATTTAATGGAGTTTTTGAAGAGAATACAGGATTGCCTCCTGAACGAGATATAACTCATGCAATTGAAGTGAAGAAAGATGCAGGTCCTGTGACTGTTAGGCCATATCGTTATCCTCACCACCATAAGGAAGAGACCGAAAAACAAGTTCAGAGCATGCTGACCCAAGGTATAACAAACTCATGAAGGGCACTATGAGTTTCTAGTGATGTCGTTTGGATTGACGAACGCACCAACCACTTTCCAATACCATTGTTTTGTCGTTAATGAAAAAACAAATGTAATTTTGCTAGTAGAAAAGTGGAATATTTGGGTAATGTAATATCGAAACAGGGTGTGGCTGTGGACCCAGCTAAGACTAATAGCATTTTGGAGTGGCCAATCCCTCATAATGTCAAAGGTGTGAGGGGATTTTTGGGGATGACCGGTTATTACCGGAAATTCATTGTTGGCTATGGAAAGATAGCTAAACCATTGACAGAACTAACAAAGAAGGAAGGATTTCATTGGGGATCAGAAGAGTTGAAGGCCTTTGAGAATCTTAAAAGGGTTATGGTTCAAGCCCCAGTTTTAACACTACCAGATTTTTCACAACCTTTTCAGATTGATTGCGATGCATCCGGACGAGGAATAAGTGCAGTTTTAATGCAGAAAAAGAAGCCTATAGCCTATTTCAGCAAAGCTTTGTCCAAGAATAATTTAAGCAAGTCCGCGTATGAGAAAGAATTGATGGCATTGGTGTTGGCCGTTCAGCATTGGCGTTTGTATTTGTTGCGAAGAAGATTTGTGGTGTACTCTGACCAAAAAAGCTTACGACACTTGCTTGAACAACGCATCACTACGGCTAATCAGTAGAATTGGATAGCAAAATTATTGGGCTATCACTTCGAAGTAGTGTACAAGCTAGGTTCAGAAAATAAAGTTGTTGATGCTCTTTCAAGAATGCATGAGGAAGCAGAGTTGAAAGGGATAACATCTTTTCCCATATGTATGCAAGAGCAACAAATTCAGCAGGAAGTTATGAATGATTCCCAGGTGTAGAAAGTGATAAAAGAGCTACAACTAGACCCTGCATCCCGACCAGATTTGCAATTAATCAAAGGGAGACTTTTCTACCATAGCAGACTAGTGTTATCTTCAAATTCAGGTTGTATACCTTTATTGTTGAAAGAATTTCACTCATCTCCAACCAGTGGCTACTCAGGTTTTCTGCGCACGTATCGAAGGATGGCAGGAAATCGTTATTGGGTAGAAATGAGAAAGTCAGTTATGGAATTTGTGCAGAGTTGCGACGTGTCAACATCAAAAATACACTGCATCCTCTCCTATGGGTTTGTTACAACCCCTCACATTTCCAGAGAAAATTTGGGATGATATTTTGATGGATTTTATCACTCGTCTCCCAAAATCGAAGGGGTTTAAAGCTATTTTGGTAGTGGTGGATAGATTATCCAAGTATGGACATTTTATTCCCTTAAAACATCCATATACTACGAGGAAGGTGGCTGAAATATTTATTAAAGAGGTGGTGCGCCTTTATGGGGTGCCACAATCCATTGTTAGTGATCGTGATCCATTATTTGTGAGTCTATATTGGAAATAGTTGTTTCCCTTACAAGGAACAGTGCTGAGTATGAGTTCGTCATATCATCCAGAGACGGATGGGCAAAAAGAGGTGGTAAATCGGTGCTTAGAAGCATATCTTCGTTGTTTTGCGTCGGAGCAACCGAAGGAGTGGTCACAATGGATTCGTTGGCTAAATTGTGGTATAACATCACATTCCTTGTGTGTACAGGAACTACACCGTTTGAGGCAATGTATGGAAGAAAACCACCCACTGTGGTTAGATATTTACAGGGAGAAAAGAAAGTAGAAGCGGTAGCAGCTGAATTGGTTGATCGTGATGAGGCTTTACATCAACTTAAGTATCATTTGAACAGGGCCGAAGAACAGATGAAGAGATATGCGGGCAAGAAAAGAAAAGCATATTCATTTGAAGTGGGTGAGTGGGTATTTTTGAAGTTCCGGCCCCAAAGACAGCAGACGGTGACTAGAAGGATTAATCAGAAACTGGCTCCACGGTACTTTGGACCATTTCCTATCCTAAAGAAAATAGGGGCATTATCCTATAAGTTGAAGTTGTCTGAAGTAAGTGGAGTGCATGCAGTTTTTCACATCTCACAACTTAAGAAAGCTATTGGAAACTATTCTGCTGAACCTCGACTACCAGACGGGTTAGAAATGGAAGTAGAAGAATGGGAAGAATCTGAAAAATTGATGGCTGCAAGATCAGTGATGAAAGAAGGACAACTGGTGCGACAATGGCTGGTGTGTTGGAAAGGAAGAGTTGTGAAAGACACAACTTGGGAGGATGAATTAGTACTAAAAAGTAAATTTCCATCTCTCAACCTTGAGGACAAGGCTGCATTTCTTGATGGCGTTAATGACATAATTATTGGGCCTAAGACTAGTGAAAGGCCCAAACCTGCTTTGTGGAGAACGTATGTCTGCAAGGGTAAAAAAGAGAAGAATCGCTCTATTAATGATAGGGCAGAGAAACTCCCTGAATTCTAAGGATTTCAATTACACATAGGGGAATAAATTGAGGAGGGTAGTGGAGCATTGCTCATGGATAATTATTATCATCATTGAATTAGGAGAATACTATTTTTCCTAGAGGAGCTATGCTCTGGGGGATACACTGTATCAGAATTTTCTCTTCTTCCATAAATCAATAAATTCTCATTTCATCTATCATTTTACTGTTTATAGATTCCTATTTTTCTGTGACTTTATCGCACTCAAGTCCATATATCCCCAGGTGAAGAAACTTGATCAATGAGTAATAAAGTTGTTCATCCAAAAGGGTCCTAAATCATTTAAAAGTTCTATATAAGTTTCATCTCATAAGAAAGAGTAGTACAAATGTATCATCTTATCAAGAATACCCCTCATTCTCAACACCTAACAGTCAGAACTATTTATGGATTCTGCAATCACTTAAAACACCAACTTATCCTTTCATCCCCATCTTTCTTTTATAGAGAAAGAAAAATTACACAAAAATTTAAAATTAAGAACCAAAATGAACATCAATTAACTGCCTAAGTTGGCATGACATCATAAATATCAGGACTCAGCATAAGCCACATCATTGTTAGTTAGCATGCTACTAGGGGTAAGATAGAAGAACACTATCAGCCAGTAACCAGTTTTTTCATAGAATATATTATAGAATATTGAACACAAAGCACAAATTCAGCAAGTAAATTAAACCTGTCCCAGTTACACCAGATGGTAAACAAGTTGAATCTTCACCACCATCTCGCTAGAACTCAAAATTCAGCAACTTACTGAGGTAGCTACTCATTCTGCATTATTGTATACTTGATTCATAGTATAGTGAAAATTAGAGGAACTAATTGATTCACAAGTAAAATTGTAGCACCAATGATTCAGATTTAAAGTGTGTCCAATGTCCATCCTTCAACTGTGTATGTCTCTATATAACACTTATCTGTTTTCTTTTTAAACAAAGTTAACACAATTGAAATGAAAGTTACTTGAATTTGCAGCAGCATAATTACATCATTTGATAAAATTACATGCATTTTTTATTAGAGATTGAAAGCCCTTATCTGAACATCATGTAGACCATGATTTTTATCATTAGATGAGAAATTCTGCCTTTGTGTGATTTTTTATTTTTCAAAACTTAGTACAGACATTCTGTTCTGTGGTAGTTTCATTAATTACTGATTGCGGGATTATGAATCCGAATGAGCACCGATTTTATTGGTTACTGACATTCAGGAGAGGAAAGAGCTTATCAAAGGTTCATATAGGGATAAACACTTCAATGCAGGTTCCATCTACTTCTATGATTTGGTGTGTTTGAGGCTGTTGGTGGAGGAGTGAACCCATGGCTTAGGACAGGAAAGCTATTTCCTGGTCCACATCTATTTGCTGGAGCAGGTAAAGACTAAGTTTGCATTTGATGTATTGGAAAATACAGAGGGTAAAGAGAGAAATATTTTCAACCTGTCTCATTCTTGTCAACTGTGAAATGTGGAAAATAGCAATTTGTTCATATCAAGTAAATCATATTGAACACATAACAAGTAAATCATATTGCAGCTAAGGCTGGACAAAAAATAATTACAATGTCTATAATCAACCACTACAATTTCAGTAACCATAATTAGCAAAGGAAACCATTCGATAGCCTCACACAAATCACATATCATACACATTTGTCTCTTACAATTCAACTTGAAAAGAGATTACTATATTGGTCAACAAATTAGATTGCCATTTTAACACAGTAGACTTATACTTAAAAATACTAATAACAATTCAGAGGTTCATATCAAGCAGAAGTTCAATAAATTAAAACTCATGATCCTAGAAGAAGTTCAACCACAATACCAAGCAGAAGTTCAATAAATGAAACCAGAATAAAGGAAAAACAATTTTCACTTACTCGAGAATTCCTGAACCGCAGAATCAGAATCGTAAATAGCTGAATCGTAAGAGAAATCCTATTACAGGAAAACGATTGAAGATGAATACGTATTGAATCCATTAAAGAGGAAATTGAAGGAATCGATTAAGAGGGAATCGAAAAAATCAATGAAGAAATCGGAAAAAAGCTTTGATAATTTCTGAGACGAAATAGGAAAAAAAAATTGAGAAGAGCTTTAATAATTCCTCGACTTTTTGAGCAAATTTGAGAAGAAATTTCAGAGATCGAAAGCAATTTCAGTGACTATTAAGGAAAAGCAATTTCAGTGACCATTAGTGAAAAAACAATTTCAGTGATATCTCATTCACATTAAGAATACGTTTTTATGTGAATTGATGTTTTGGGGGGAACAAATGAATATTTGAATGATTATTTGAGTTTCTTTTTTTAAAATTTATGATGTATTGATATTAAAGGAGAATATGTGATACTCTATATAGTGATAAATAAGAAGATATCACTAAAAAATAACTATGGTGGTTTGAGCATACTTCATGTAATTATTATGGAAAAATCATGTGGGCAATAATTCTCTAAAACATAATTATAACTTAATAAGAGTAATATTTGGAACACATTTTTGTCTATCAATTCTAAATTAAATTTAGTGAAACAAGTGACTATTTCATAAGAAATTAACTCTAATTTTTTATGGTAGAAAATAAACTCCAAACGATTTCTATGAAAAAAGTTACCGAATAAATATCATAGGTACTTGTATGTTTCAATCACTAAGTCACAATGCAATTTCTAGTCAACATAATTATCAATCTAGAATCTAATATTGGTTCTAACATTTATTTCTAACAAGTTTTTCCAATTTTATGCCCATAACAAAACTCAATTTGCATGTACTGTTCAGTTCTTTGTTGATTTGCTACTTGAAGAAGGGAGAGTGAATATGGTGTATTTCTTAAAGTATTGATTCTCTTAAAAATTCATAGTTTCTTATTCTTCCAACACTTCTAACCGTCTAGTCATAACATCAATTGAGAGAATGAAAGGCAAGGGATGCATGCAGATTTGTGTTGAGAGTTGAGAAAATTGATATTTTGTTATTTCTCTCTATTTTAATCATATGAATGAGGAAACGGAAAATTAAAAAATCAGACTTTAGTTATTGACTTGGTATATATATTGGCGAGTTTTAGTGGTAAATTGTCTAGTTTGCTTTTTAGTAATAATTCTCTTCCCAACCTATCCTTACTACTATTACCAATAATTTGCAATTAAAACACTTTTATATATATATATATATATATATATATATATAAACAGCGGCAGAGCTTCTTTTAGGACATAGAATGGGTAAGGCCACCCAAAATTTTTAATAATTTTAAAAAAATCTTGTTTCTTAGGACATAAAATGGGTAATGCCACCCAAATTTTTCAATAATTTAAAAAAAAATAATGTTATTTTTACTTTATTTATATGAGACATTTTATTGGTCACAATAATCTATAAAAAAAAATTACTACTTTTATTTTATTTATAGAGACATTTGAGTTATAATTTTGTCGAGAACAATTGATTTATTTGATATATTTTATGGACTAAATCAAGGCCACACTTTAATCTTGTGCAAACCAAGATGATTCAAAATTTTCCGAGCCAATTGTGATCTCACGTATAATTTGTAGGAAACTTTTGCAAATGAATTTGATTTAATGTATGGAAGTAGTTAAATTTTATATAAAAAAATTGAAAAATTAGTCATTATTAATTGTGACCAAATTATATAAGTCATAAGTGTGATTTAGTATATGCTAATCGGTGATGAATTTTCACTAGACATGACATATGCTAATTAATTGAGATATTGTGGTGTATGTTGTTGTAATTTTGGGATCTATAATCGGTATATTTTATGAGTATAATTATTTTTATGAGTTGAATTGTGGTTGTTGAGTTATCGTTGTCGAGATGTATATTTGAGTCTAATTTGTTAAAATGACATGCTATATGTGCATCTTTTCTTGTTACACGAATTAACCTAATCAAATGACATGCATCATGGAGATTGTATTGTTATGTGTAGATGGACTAAAGTTTATTTTACCAATTTTTTTAAATGTTAAAATTGTTTTTTTTTTTTATTAGGCTCAATTTTTAAGATTAGAACACGGTCTCCAAAATCTTTAAGATGAATCAAATACACAAATTTTTGTAGACCAAATTATAATCCAGATGTCTATTTTACAAAAATCGGAGGGAATAATTTATCAAAAAAATTACAAAAATAACTACTATAATTATAAAATAAATTAATTTTTCCAACCTAAATTCCAAGAAAACTTTAATTATTTAAAATGTAAACCAAAATTTGATCTACTACCTCTCTCGAATATATTATTATAAATTTTAAAATTGTTATATGCAATACAATATAATTATAAAATTGGAATTTTAAAATTGTTATATGCAATACAATATATTTATAAATTTTAAAATTGTTATTATAGTTTTGATTTTTTTAATAAATAAAATATTTTAAATGAAGGGTCAAATTAGAAGAAAAATGCTAGCCAAAAAGTTGGTATTCATTTTACATATAATTATAGAAGCAAATTCATTTATTAGTTTGACAAAGTATCATAATTTTATAAATTATAAAGTTTAAATTGAGGATACAAATCAAAGAAAAAAATACATTAAAAGGTAGTATTTATTTTATGTAAAGTTTAAGAAGATATAAACTTGTCACTATTGGTTGTTTTGGTATTTGATGATCAAATATGTAATAAATTGATTGTATAAAAACTGAAGTAAAAGATTATAAACTTTAAAAAATATAAACTGATTTGGTCAAACAAAAAACTAACATTTCTATGGCAATTAAATTATTACAAACTGAATTGGTAATAAATATTTTTAATTATGGTCACTGGAATTGGTAATAAATAAAGCAAGGTGAGTTGCAAAAAAGTGAGTTGGATAGGTATTCAGATGATAGTGTTGAAGATGACTCCCCTACATTTGACATTCTTAAATGGTGGAAAGGAAAAACAAATAAGTATCATGTTCTTTCTTGCATAGCTAGAGATATTTTTGCTATTCCAGTGTCTACTGTATAATCTGAGTCGGCGTTTATTAAATGCCACTACTGTTGAAGGTTTGATTTGTACCCAAAATTGGATCAAATCTCCTAAGAAAATTGATTTAGCAACTGAGTTGGTTGAAGTACAAAAGATTGAGTCGTGTACGTATGTTTTATTTTAACTTTCAAATTGATTTTCCTTTATTTTTGTTTATTCTTTTAATCATTTGGTGTGCTAACGAGATTGTGTATTGTATTTAAAATTTTAGAGTTGTCTGAATTAGTTTCAATTGATATTGGGGTGACTGCTGATAAGCTTAACACAATCACTACTACATCTTAAGGTACTTGTTATTGTTTTGTTTAATGCATATTTTACTTATTTATTATTTCTCCTTTTTTTTCTCCTCACTTTTATTATTAGAATTTGTTTTTGCAGATTCCCAATTGTTTCCTTCCATACTTTGAGAAACTTGTTAAGTGCTTGTACTTGAAGTTGACATTGCTTAGAATTGATGAATTTTCATATTTTATTGATTTACTTTTGTTGAATTTATTTATGTATTTGAAGATTGTGGGATTTATTTTTTTGTGTGCGAGGTTGATGACTTTATAGTTTTGAAGAATTGTATAATTTGATTGAAATTTTATAGTTTTGAGACATTCAAGTATTAAATATATTTTCATTCAATATACTTTCCTGTAAAATAAAAAATAGGTTATTATTTATGTATGACCCGCCAACCCAACCCAACCCGTTCTTGATCGGGTCGGTTCAGTTCGGGTTAACAAAAAAAAATACGGGTTTAGAACTTAACCCAACCCAAAGATAATCGATCGGGTCGGTTCGGTTTGGGTTAACAAAAAAAATACGGGTTTAGAACTTAACCCAACCCAAAGATAATCGATCGGGTCGGGTATTGGGTTTTGTCAAAACCGGCCCAACCCAACTCACGTACACCCCTAGCCATTATTTAAACACCGCTTTCCTAGTCGTTTTAAATATCCTATTACATATTGTTTCTTGTCATCCTTTTAAAACAAAATGGCAACACACATCCATCCTCTTCTTTTTACTTTTTTAATTATGTGTCTTGCTTCAGTCACGGTATTAGGTAACAAACTAGTTCCATACCTCAATAATGTTACATTTTCAAGAAAATATATTGATTGCAAAAAATTAGAGTAGTGTTTCATATGCACTTTTTTAATTTATGTTTTTGGATATATTTTTTATATATAAATGTGTTTATTATGATAATGTAAGATTATATTTTTAATGGAGCTTCATTGGTTGCAGCAGAAGCTGAAAATGTGAAAATTCCACCAGGCTACTTTCAGTATACTCAGTGTCAAGATACAGATATATTTCGTGACCATTTATGTCGTATAACATTGGACAATCCTAATGGTGGTTATTGCATACGAGACTTGGGCGTATGTTGTTGCAAGCACTAGAGGTGATAGAGATTTTTGTGTTATGATTGTACTTTTTTTTTATATATTTGATAAAATATATCACAGAAAAGAGTCTTTAAGATTTTAATAAAATAATTATAAAATTCATGTTTTGTAAAAGTTATTATATATTCTGTAAAAATAAAAATATTGTAAAAAATAATATTATAATGTTGACTGATAATTAATTTCTCGTGGTAAATATATCTATTTATATATCTATTTATTTATGGTCTAACTATATAAACACCAAAGTTCTTTTAAAAAAACAAGATGATTATAGTTAACATTTGAGTTGTCCATCAGGTGGTGTTGGGGGTTAGTGATAACAACTTCATTTTCTAACCTCGGGAAATAGAGTTAAAATCCAACCATAGACAATTGTAAAACGGTCATTAGTAAAGCAAAAGGGAATTCAGAATCAATAAATATATTAACACAAATGATTATAGCACATATATAACAACAAACTCATGAAAATATAACACATATATAACAACAAACTCATGAAAATTGAATAAATCGTGAGACAAAATCTCTGACTGTTGTTCAGTAATGTAACATCATTCGACATTAAATATATGTGGAGCAAGAAGGTGATACTGTCCAATTCTTAAATGCTAAAACCTTTAAACATTGCCCAGAAAATATATTGAGTTATAAATTCAATATCATGAAACAGATAAATTAATTTTTTGGTGATTTCATCATACTTTATGTACATAGTATGGAAAAATCATTTGGACAATAATTCTTTAAAACTTAACTATAACTTAATAAGAGTAATACTTGAGACACATTTTTGTCTATGAATTATAAATTAAATTTAGTGAAACCAGTGACTATTTCATAGGAAATTAAGCGTAGTTTCTAATGGTAGAAAAACAAACTCCAAACGATTTCTATGGAAAATATTACAGAATAAATATCATAGGTACTACATACAAGATTTTGGGGATGGCAACTACATTTTTATCAAATACCAAATATGCAAGTCATCGAACTATGAATTGATGCTCAAGGTACTTGCATGTTTCAACCACTAAGTCACAATGCAATTTCTAGTCAATATAATATTGGGTGGGCTCACTGCCCAAGTGGAACCCACCAAATTTTATTAGTATTATTATTATTATAATTATTATTATTATTAATATTAATATTGTTATTATTATTATTATTGAAATAAAAGAGAAAAAAAGAGTTTTAATTGGCTTGGCCCATGTGAGAAAGAAAAAGGACTTAAATCCCTAATAAGAAAAAGAAGTAAAATAGTACGGTGAAAAAGAAGAAAAGAAGGCAGCTGTAACAAGACAGTAAAAACAGAAGAGAAAGAAAATGTTTGGTTGCGGTGATGGTAACAGGTGTGTAGCAAATTTGCTCTGTTTGATCTACAAATTTAGTATGTTATTCCTACCACTGAGTTTGTTATTTTAATATACAGTCTGAGTAGTTTTACCTTCTCTAAGAGTTACTTTGGCATACCCACTTTAGTGGAAGGTTGTTATAAGGTTGTTGTTGTTGATTGATGTTCCCTATTGTTATTAGGAAGACTCTCGTGTACCCATTAATTAATATATGGACTAGGTCCCATGGTTTTTATTCTCTCAATTTGAGGGAAGTTTTCCACGTTAAAAATTGTGTTTGTCTCATATTAAATTTTTTGCCAATTATTATTGCTCTCTGGAATTGTATTTTCTGTTTGGCCATTTATCTGTACAAGTGAGGGAAACCTTTTCCGCATTATTGAGATAGTTATCCCTGCTTTTTTTCCCAACAAAGTGGTACTAGAGCTCAGTTGATTTGATTAGTGCATTTAAATGGTGGAGGAAATAAAGGTCCGAATATGATTAAACTCAATTATTCTAATTACACACTTTGGAAGACTCTCATGAAAGACATGATATAGTAAAGATTTGTATGATCCTATTGAGGATGACACTGCTAAATCCACTGATAAATCAGACGTTGACTGGAAGAATATGAATAGAAAGGCAGTGACGTCAGGTGCAAAATTAAAAGAGATGTATGAACGAAAAAAATGTGCAAAATAAAGCATTCTTGATTTGGAAGCTGGTGAATATGAAATTAAAGATGGGGATTCAATGATAGAGCATTTGAGTATATTTCAGAATACAGTGAATCAGTTGACAACTGCAAAAATTAAATTAGATCATGAGTTGCAAGCTTTGTTATTGTTGAGTTGCTTGCCTGATAATTGGGAAGTCCTTGTTGTGACGTTAACCAATTCAGCTTCAGGTGGAAAGTTGAAAATGTCAACAGTTAAAGAGAGCATGTTGAATGAAGAAGCTCGAAGAAAGTAACATGGTTTGATTGGTTCTTCCTCAAAGTTAGAAGCACTAGTTACAGAGTTACGGGGAAGAAGTCAATCTAGAAACTTCCATATACGCGACAACTCTGAAAGTCGTAGCAAGTCAAGAAGCAACTCGAGGACTAGAAAAGAAGTGATATGCTATCATTGTGGCAAAGTGGGTCACATAAAAAGAAATTGCAGGTTCCTTAAGAGATATCAATCAATGGGAAAGAGATGAAGACAAAGAGAAGAAAAATGATAAAGATACAACAACAGTTGCATCTGTTAATAATGTCTACATTGTTTGTGATGATAATTCCAAAAACCTTGCATGTTAGGATTCAACTTGGATTATTGATTGGAGTGCCTCATATCATGTTACTCCTAGCATGATTTCTTCTCATCTTACAATGTTGGTGATTTTGGTATGGTAAAAATGGGAGATGAAGGAGTATGTTAAATTATCGGTATGGGAGATGTTTGGTTGCAAGCTTCAATTGAAGAATGTTAGACATGTTCCTGATATTCGTCTCAATTTGATTTCAGTGAAAGCCTTGGATATTGAGGGTTAGCACACTTACTTTGGTGGTGGTGGTATATGTAAAATCACCAAAGGGTACCTAGTGGTTGCAAAGGAGCAAAGTTCCAATTCTCTCTATAGGATGCCTATGAAGCTATGCAAGGAATAAGTGAATGCAATTGAAGATGAATCTTCTGATTTATGGCATATGCGCCTTGGTCACTTAAGCGAGAAAGGACTCAATATACTTGCGAAGAAAAATTTTCTTCCTGTGAAAGGTACATCTCTAAAAACTTGCACTCATTGTTTTGCTGGAAAACAACATAGAGTTTCTTTTCATAATAATGGTCCTCATGGGAAGCAAAATATTCTTGATTTAGTTCATACTGATGTTTATATGATGGATAGTAAATCTCTTGGTAGTGCATCATATTTTGTTACTTTTATTGACGACCACTCTAGAAAAGTGAGGGCATTTCCTTTGAAATCTAAAGACCAGGTACTTGGAGTCTTCAAGCATTTTCATGCAAGTGTTGAAAGAGAAAAGGGAAGGAAATTGAAATGTGTTCGATCAGATAACGGTGGTGAATATAGAGGCCCGTTTGAAGAGTATTGTAGAGAACATGAAATCAGGCTTGAGAAAATAGTTCCAAAGACACCTCAGCATAATGGTGTTGCAGAGATAATGAATCGTAAAATTAATGATAGAATCAGATGTATGCTCTCTCATGCAAAATTATCGAAATCCTTTTGGGGTGAAGCAATGAAAACTGCAGTGGATTTGATCAATTTTTCTCCTTCTATTCCACTTGATGGTGATGTTCCAAAGAGAGTGTGGACAGGGAAAGATGTCTCTTACTGTCATTTGAGAGTTTTTGGCTGTAGATGTTTTTCTTCACGTTCCAAACGATGAGAGATCCAAGCTTGATAGTAAATCCTAACAAAGTATATTCGTCGGTTATAGATTGTGGGATCCGATTGACAAGAAAATTATCAGAAGCCGAGATGCGATATTTCTTGTAAACCAGACTATAGAAGATTTTGATAAAGCTGAGAAACAGAAACTAAATTCCAGAAGTTACATTGATATTGCGCATAAGCCCCCTGCAGAAACCTTTGTTGATGGGGGAGATATACAGGTAGATAATGAGAATGGAACTGATTATCATGTACCTCACCATGATGAGCAGGTTCCAGTTGAGCCACCAGTCGAGTTTGAGTTAAGAAGATCTACTAGAGAACGTCAATCTTCTCAAAGATATCCTCCACACGAGTATGTGATGATCACTTATAGTGGAGAGCTAGAGTACTATCAAGAAGCTATTAAAAATGTTGATAAAGAAAAGTGGTTGAAGACCATGCAAGAAGAGATGAATTCCTTGCATTAGAATCACACATTTGATTTGGTAAAGTTGCCTAAGGGTAGAAAAACCCTCAAGAACAAATGGGTATACAAGATAAAGGCAGAGGAGAATAGTTCTCAACCACGATACAAAGCAAGATTGGTTGTGAAAGATTTTAATCAGAGAAAATGTATTGACTTTGATGAGATTTTTTCACCTGTGGTGAAGATGTCTTCTATCCGAGTTGTACTCAGGTTAGCAGTTAGTTTGAACCTAGAAGTTGAACAACTTGATGTGAAAACTGCATTCCTTCATGGCGATTTGGAGGAAGAGATCTATATGGAGTAACTAGAGGGTTTTGAAGTCAAAGGTAAAGTGCAGCTTGTGTGTAAATTGAAGAAAAGCTTGTATGGGCTCAAGCAATCACCTCGACAATGGTACAAGGAATTTGATTCTATCATGTAGAAACAAGGGTACCGTAAAACAACTTCTGACCATTGTGTGTTTGTCAAGAAACTCTCTGATGGTGATTATATTATTCTCTTGTTATATGTGGATGACATGTTGATTGTTGGGCATGACACTAAGAAGATTCAATCTCTAAAGAAAGATTTGAACATTTGAACAAGTCTTTTGCAATGAAAGTGTTAGAGAGATTCAATATGAGCAATTGCAAACCTGTTAGTACTCCACTTGCTACTCATTTTAAATTGAATTCTGATCAATGTCCTACAAGGGAGAAAGACAAAGAAGAGATAAAGAAGGTTCCTTATGCATCCGCAATTGGTAGTTTGATGTATGCTATGGTATGCATAAGGCCAGATATTGCTCATGCAGTTGGAGTGGTTAGTCGGTTTCTCTCTAATCCTGGTAAAGATCATTGGCAAGCTGTGAAGTGGATTCTCATATACCTCAAAGGCACTTCCAAAGTGTGCTTATGCTATGGAGGTGTTGAACCTGTGTTGGATGGCTACACAGATGCAAATATGGCAGGTGATCTTGATTCTAGAAAATCTACTTCTGGTTATATGATGACGTTTGTAAGAGGAGTTGTGTCTGGGCAATCAAGATTACAAAAGTGTGTTGCTTTATCTACACATTGAAGCTGTGTACATTGCAACAACTGAAGCTTCCAAAGAAGTTTTGTAGATGAAGAAATTCCTACACGAGTTAGGCCTCAAGCAAGACAAGTTTGTGTTATTCTGTGACAGTCAGAGTGCGATCCATCTCAGCAAGAATCCGACTTTTCATGCAAAGTCGAAACATATTGAGGTGTGGTATCATTGGATAAGAGATGCATTGGAAATGAAGTTATTTACAATTGAAAAGATTCATACCGATGAGAATGATTCAGATATGATGACGAATGTCTTGCCTGTGTCGAAGATGATATGCTGTAGAAAGAAGCACGACATGGTTGAGCAGTACCTTCCCACTTGTGTTGTAAGGGGGAGATTTGTTGGGTGGGCTCACTCCCCAAGTGGAACCCACCAAATTTTATTAGTATTATTATTATTATTATTATTATTATTATTATTATTATTAGTGTTAATATTGTTATTATCATTATTATTGAAATAAAAGAAAGAAAAAAATGGTTTTAATGGGCTTGGCCCACGCGAGAAAGAAAAGGGACTTAAATCCCTAATAAGAAAAAGAAGCAAAATAGTACCATGAAAAAGAAGAAAAGAAGGCAGCCGTAACAAGCTAGTAAAGAGAGAACAGAAAGAAAAAGTTTGGTTCCTGTGGTGGTAATAGGTGTGTAGCAAACTTGCTCTGTTTGATCTACAAATTTGGTATGTTATTCCTACCACTGAGTTTGTTATTTTAATATACGATATGAGTAGTTTTACCTTATCTGAGAGTTACTTTGTCATACCCACTTTAGTGGAAGGTTGTTGATTGATGCTCCCTATTGTTATTAGGAAGACTCTCATGTAACCGTTAATTAATATAGTGGAAGTTTTTACTGGACTAGGTCCCGTTGTTTTTATTATCTCAATTCGAGGGAAGTTTTCTACGTTAAAAATTGTGTTTGTCTCATATGTAATTTTCTGCCAATTATTATTGCTCTCTGGAATTGTATTTTCTGTTTGGCCATTTATCTGCACAGTTGAGGGCAAAATATTCCGCATTATTGAGATAGTTATCTCTGTTTTTTTTCCCAACACATAATTATCATTTTAGAATCAAATATTGGTTCTAACCTTTATTTCTAACAAGTTATTGACTTAGTATATATAAATTGGTGAGTTCAGCATATACTTTATGTCCTAAGTATGGAAAAATCATCTGGAATGAAATTATTTAAAACTTAACTATAACTGAATAACACAAATATTGGCTTACTTAAATTAATAATTTGATCAATATACTTTATTATATATAAATACACAAGCAAATATTTAAGTTTGTGTACTCGGTTGCTCTAGCGTGAGACATGTGAGAGACACTAGAAAACTAGTAAGGTGGGTTAGATGTCAATTGACTGCACTCAAAATATGTAAGTTTGTGTAGTCGGTTGCTCTTGCTTGCTTCACCTTCATAGTCCTTCTTTACTGAAGAACATTTCCTTTTTTCTTTAAGGCATTAAATATACTGTCAAAAACAAATACCCTCATTTGCTGAAGGATTTCATTAACATGATTACATAGTTCATTAAAATAATTTTTTTGTCTAAGAAGTTATGGTAAATACAACCATAATTAACTCACATAACTTCAAAGTTTCAGGACATACGTCCTGTAACACCCCAAATTTTATAATAAACTATTTTATTAATTAAATAGGATTTTAGATAATTAATTTGGTGTTAAAATTATTTTAGAACATATGTTGATGAGTTTTATGATTAATTTTCTTTATAGGTGTGCTTTCTATAATGTGCTAATCTTGTATATATTTGACTAAATAAGTGATACAAATAATAAATATTATATTTTATTATTTTGAATATTTCTCCAAAAATAATAGTATTTTAGTGTGACTGTTTTAGAAAATAAGATTTCAGGTGATTTTACGTGTATATGTGCATTTATAATTGTTAAAATACTTCCTTGTGCATTTGACTAAATGATGAACGTGCATACAATTATATTTTAATTACTTATAACTTTTTCTTATTTTAATTAATTATTTTATAAATAGTTATTTTGAATATATTGTGAATATTTTAGAGTATCTATTTTTACTATAGAAGTGTTTAAACTTGCTCTTGCTGTTAAAATGCATATATTAGTAAGTATAGTAATAGTTTTGAATATGAGAGTTTTTTTATTATTGATATAAAATAATTACTTTAATTGATCTATTTTGTGAATTATTGGTTTAGAAATTTTATTAATATTGCGCTTAAGTTTCTTTTTATGTGTGCTCGTTATGATGCTCTTATTTATATATATTTGATTGATTTAGTGGCTAATATAAAATATTGATGTTACATTTATCTATTTTGTGATTTTAAGTATTCTCAAAATATGATAATATTTTAAGTTGATATTTTGAAAGATATTATTTTAGTGGCAAATAAATAAGTTAAAATAAGTGTATAATTAGTTGGGTCTTATAAATAAAATAAAATACGATAAGAAAATAAAATGGAGTTGAATGAATTAGGTTAATAATAACCTAATATAGAAAGAAAAAAAAAAGTAAATGAAGTCAAATATAACCTAGAAAGAAGCATAATAAAAGAAAAGTAGGAAACAGGGCAGCCGCTGGAGGAAACATAGTACAACTAAAATAGAATAGAAAACTATATCGGTGTCCCACGACTGTCCAGAAAACTTTTTCCGTTTTTGTCCAAATCTTAGTATCTTGTTTCATTCATTTATCTAGTCAATTAAACACGCTTTCTTAGATTTTTAACCATCCCAATGTCTCTCTAAATTACCCGACTTCTCCATTTGTGGAATTGGTTATTTTACACCGTTCTTCTTCACCGTAAGTCCGATTTGAGTGATCCAACGCCAAAACGATCGTTTGAAAAGTGGCTATATTATCCAATAATTGGTTTTTTGATTTATGGTAAGTTTCCTTGCCCGAATTTCGAAATCTAGTTTTTAGAGTGTCTTCTCATAATTTATTTTTTACGTATACCCATAAATTGTCGAGTTAGATCGATTGAAGGACAAAGAGTCAAAGAACAAAGGTCGTGGAATCGTAATCGTGTGTGAAAGCGTCAAAATAAGGTAAGAGGTGAGAGAGCGTTTGATTTCATGGACATAATATATTGTGAGATGAACAGGAAAGCTGTATTTCCCAACGATTCATTCGGGGCACACTACGTACGACAGTAGCCCTTTGAGAGATAAATTAATTAATGTGAAAATATGGAAATTGTGAGAATAAAATGTGGAATAGAAATATTTATAAGGTGTTGATTGATTTAATTTCGTTAAATGTGTGCTATTTGATATTGTTGTGATATTGAGTGTCGAATGAATTTTATGTATATGTTTGATTAGATGGGTTTATTTGATGTGATAATAAAAGGTGAATTCATTTTGATGAGTTTATGTGATTATGATGATGTATAATTAATAATAGTGATGTTATAAGTTTGTGATAAGTCAATGTGATGACGTATGATTGGTGATAGTGATGCTATAAAATTGTGATGAGTTTATGTGATGAGATATGATTAATGATAGTCATGTTGTGGATCTGTGATGAGAATGTTGAAGTAACCCCATAGTTCATGAAATAATGGTTATTTCAATTTGTGTTTGAGATGACGGTCTTAATGGAGTATCATAGGCCAACGAGGGGAGAAAATAAATATTGAGAATTTGTGAAGTGGAGATTATTTTGTCATCATATAGGTAGGGCCTGACAAACCTAGTGATTCCGGGGAAGTACAACTGAATGAGCCTGATCGTGGCGGTCTGCTATTGAGCCTTAAGGCAAGATTGTTAGACCTTGGAGGTATTTGGGTGGGGAATTCGTAGGTGACTTGGAGGTAGCATTCCAAATGTCGGGAGCTACTATGCAACACACGTTTACCTCGACTGTTGAGGGGATCTATGAGTTGAGGGGATCTATGAGGACATGGCCAATTTGAATTGTCCGCCCACTGGGATTGTGCCATAGTATCAAGCCTTCTAACCAAGTACTTCAGAGTTAGAATGGTACCACATTGTGAAGTAGAGTCTAACCTCATGCATAGCATTACATTTTCTTGTGATTGTTTGTTGTCACTAATATGTATTGTGTGTGATGATAACTTCTTGGATGATTTGATGTTATGGTGAAATGTATTGATTTTCCTTGATTTTGACTATATAATGTGATGTTTTTCCTTGAAGAGTATTTGTGTAATGATACAGTTTATTTATGATTAACTGCGTGTTCTTCTTACTTATATTACACTATCAACATGATTTCAAAATGCACCTCGTTCGTTGTTTGTGTTTGACTAGCTTGGCCCTACGTTTGCGAAATCGCAGTTATTTCAGGTTAATGAGTCTTGAAGTTCAAATTTGGGATAAACCCCGCTCTGATAGGTGATACTGGGAATTAAGAGTTGTAATGTGTATTTTACTTATGTAATTACAAATGACTTTTTATATGAAAACCTTAGTACTAGTAAGTCTTGGGAGTTAAATCAAGAAATTCTAGTTAAATTAGGTTCATTGAGATTGCACTGTTTTGATTGAAGAACAAAGTTGAATTGTTACGTGTGTATTTAGAGAAACGTGATATCCTAAATTAGTTAATGGGTCAATCTGGAACATATTTTCTTTATCGCTGCGAGTTTTCTTTATTATACATTAGTGGTATCATAGTAGTTCTGTCCAATCAGGCCGAGTGGGTCAATCTGTCCAATCAGGTCGAGTGGGTTGAATGTCAGTCGTGTCAATTGTGTTTTCTTGTGTATTAACCATTTTCAATATCATGTTTTTTTTCTTTCGGTATATTGTTTTGTTATACGCAATATGATTTTGTATAATTATATATATTTTTGAAGTTATTAATTAAGTATTTATTGTTTGCTTACTTTGATTGCATTGTGTATTCTTAATTGCTACCACTAAATAAACCATGAAATTATTTGTTAAAATTTGAGTTAATTTGAATTGTTGACATGATTAACTTAACTAACTTTTGATTGAACTTTTGGCTTGTGTTTGATTATTTGCTCTATTGTTATAGTGGATAGGTAGAAATAATTTTTTTTTATTGACTAGCTATATGTTTGAAATTATTAATTTAATCGAGTTAATACTAATTATCAATTGATAGACCTTGTCTTTTGGGGTTGTAACATGATTATTAAAGTTTTGATATTGCTAATGAAATCAATTTATAACGTTTGTAGTAGTTTTGAAACATTTTGAAATTCATATTATTAGTAACAATAAATCTTGAATATTAGAGTTGATTTAAAGTTAGAATTTTTTAAAAAAAAAACGGAGGTTTTGAAGGAGTTAGAGTTGATTTATTTTGAAAAATGAAAATAACTTTCGTTTGAATTACTCTTGATTATTTTAAATAAATTAAATTGAGTTGAACTTTTGTTAATTTAAAAAAATCACAATAATTCTATACTATTAATTTTATTTACTGTTTAAAATAGCTGAAAATTTACACCATATTTTACTATGTGTTATATTTAAGAAAATCAAAAAGAGTTGTTGTTACGTTGGTTTAGAGGGGCTGATGTGAATATTGAATCGTGAGGGTGTTGGGATATTTGTTTGAAATGATTGATTTACTTATTATGATATTATGAACTCATTAGAGTTTAACTTGACGTTAGAGTTTTAGATTTTAAGAACTCATTATTGATTTAGAGTGGTATTAATAAAAACAAGGTCAAATGATAAAATGTCTACTAATGAGAAAAAGAAGGAAGCAGAAAAGAAAAAAATAAAGTTTTTAAAAGAATTATCTCAATGGTGAAATTTATTTTGAAAAGTTATCTAAATTTTGTATTCTATAATCGATTTATTTTATGAGTTGAATATGTTTTGAGTAGAATTGTCGTTGTTGTGTTGTCGAAATGTATATTTGAGTTTAATATAAGAAGATGACATGCTGTTTGTAAAATTGATGGTATGTTATGTTTTAGACCAATTTGGTGCCATGATAGAAGTTGATGATGTACCTATAAGCCTATTGAGTAATTGGTGTTAGAGGAATGTTGTTATATGTAGATTTGTTAATTAGTGTAATTCATTATCATAACCAAGCGTGTCTTATGCTTTGTGTAATGTGCACTACTTTAATATATATAAATATACAATTTTGTTTTTTTTGTAAATTTTGAGAAAATAAGAAAATAAATTGAAACTATTTTGGAAGTGTTAATTTATTGGAAAACTTTTTATCTATCTATATATGTAGTTTAAATCTTCATTCAAAATATAAGTTGAAAATAATAATTTTTATAGTGATTAATTATATAGAAATTTGTTTTTGATGATTAAAGTACAAGTGAAATTTATAGAAATCTTATAGATTTTAAGAATACATGTGATTTATTTTATTTTTAATTGTATTTGGAAATGTGATATATTTCAATTGTTTTTATTTAGACATGATTTATTGAAAAGCAATTTAAGGTAAAGTTTTGAATTCTCAATGATTTTTTTTGTGCTAAATGATTAGTGCTACTTTTTATAATAATTTATGTCTAGAAATTAATTTTTAGAATGATGTGTAACCTTGAAAGTGGTTCATGCACTACCTGATTCAATTTGGTTTGGTAACGTGTTATATCTTCTAGTAGATGATTATGTATTTTATCTACTACTTGTAAAATATCTGTTTTAGTTTATTGTAACCTTTAAGTGATGAGGATTAATTCAAAAGAAAATATAATCGTGATCAATTTGGAGCAGTTAGAGTTCTATGAGGATAGGTTACATCGTTTGAGTTATGAGATAAACATAAAATCTTGATGCTAATTTTTGGATTAATTATGTGAATGTGTATGATTATGTAAATATTAAATTGTTTGTGTTTCAAGTGTTCTAATTGTTGGGAATTAGTGTATAGAGTTAGAGTAATCGAGAGCGTCTAGAAGTGAAATAGTTATATATTTTTTTCAATTGGATTATTGATTATATATTGATGTAAGTGTCGTTGTAACTAGTTGCGTATTACAAATAAATTATTTGGAATGTGTAATTAAGTAAATTTTTAACTTGAAGTAAGGAGTAGGAGTTGTGGCGCTGCCTTCGCACTCCTGAACCGCGTTAAAGATACTTTTAATTACCCATGTTTGAATATAAATAACTACAGTTATGATTACCTTAAGTAGTTGACTCCATGAGTAGGAGGGACTAGCTACCCCAATGACTCATCGTCGATAAAAGAGGCAATAATAACTCATCGTTATCATCGTTAGAAATACTTATTAATTTTATTTTTGAAATAGTTCAAAATCATGTTCATCTCTTGCACCATTTTGAGTGATTATAAGTCATATGTGATATCAATGTCAAATGCTAAAAACTGTTTTATGTGGCGTGAATTGGTATGAAGGTGTGTACATAAATTAAATATTCAATTAAATATGTTTGATCTTCTACGTAACTTGTTGGAAATAAATAAGTACATGTTATTTTCTTTAGGACCTAAAACTATTGTAGGAATTCTATAAATGAATTTTGTCTATAGGACTTGAAATTAATATAGACTTTGAGTATGTTTGAAACTACATGTGAAAATATTGATGTTAAAAAGTAAGTGATTGCATGTCATTGAGTTGTTATATGCATTTTTGTTTGTAATTCTTTGAGTTGCGGAATATTTTAAATGTTTCCCTCTATGTCAAACTTTTGTGAAATTTGTAGAGTAATCGTTGTTATGATTTAAACATTATTTTAAGAGTGAAGCTAGTAGAGTATTGTTTGAGAAGTTAGTTGAACTTGAAAGCGTATCTGATATATGTGTTATTTGATTCAACTAAACATAGTATGTTGTTGTTGACTAAATTCACATGTTTAGTTTTATCTATAAAAGGATAATTAATAATCATGATATTTTCTTCATATTTAAGTTGTTGAATGTGATGTGTGGTAATTCATTTGTTGTGTCATGTTAGCTTATCATGCTAGGATTCTTGACATATTATGCTTAAGTGAATTGTTAATGCCTTAAATATGTTTATTATATTCTTGGAGACTAAATTTGAATCTTGAGGGTAGTTAGTTATATATTAGTTCACTAGCCACAAATTTCAAGGACGAAATTTCATTAACGATGACGAAATTTCATTAATGAGGGGAGAATTGTAACACCCCAAATTTTATAATAAACTATTTTATTAATTAAATAGGATTTTAGATAATTAATTTATTGTTAAAATTATTTTAGAATATATGTTGATGAGTTTTATGATTAATTTTCTTTATAGGTGTGCTTTCTATAATGTGCTAATCTTGTATATATTTGACTAAATAAGTGATATAAATAACAAATATTATATTTTATTATTTTATATATTTCTCCAAAAATAATAGTATTTTAGTGTGAGTGTTTTAGAAAATAATATTTTAGGTGATTTTACGTGTATATGTGCATTTATAATTGTTAAAATACTTCCTTGTGCATTTGACTAAATGATGAACGTGCATACAATTATATTTTAATTACTTATAACTTTTTTCTTATTTTAATTAATTATTTTATAAATAGTTATTCTGAATATATTGTGAATATTTTAGAGTATCTATTTTTACTATAGAAGTGTTTAAACTTGCTCTTGCGGTTAAAATGCATATATTAGTAAGTATAGTAATAGTTTTGAATATGAGAGTTTTTTTTATTATTGATATAAAATAATTACTTTAATTGATCTATTTTGCGAAGTATTGGCTTGAAGCGCGTCCTGTGCGCCTAAAGCGCATTTCATGTTTGAAGGTTCAGCCGATTCGCGCTTGAAGCACGTCCTGTGCGTCTGAAGCGCATTTCAGACAATACAATCTGTCTGTTTTGCGCTTGAAGCGCATTCCAACCCGTGAGCACTGCTGCGTATTGCGCCTGAAGCACTGGGCACGCGCCTGAAGCATTGGGCACGTGCTTGAAGCGCTGTGCTGGGTTATAAAACCCTTGCTCGTCCAATTTTCCCCAAAAAAAATTTCTCAAAATAGTCAACTGGTACATAGGTCTCTAACACTTCTCTAAGTACATTGTTCAACTCAACAAAGGTAAGTCTTCCTCCCCCATCAAGCTATCTTCCATTATCAAGTAAGTTTTCTAGAAGTGTTACTTTCAACTCTTTCTTTTCTTTCTTGCTGAATGTGGATTGTCTGAATTAGAAGTTGTGTTAGTGGTAAAGATTGTTCACTTATGAATGTGTTGTTATGAATCCCAAATCTATAATGCACTCCAACTGTTTGCAAAAATGACACAACCACTTTTGAATTTTAATTACCCCAAAATCTATAATGCACTCCAACTGTTTGAGAAAATGACACAATCATTTTTGAATCTTAACTTATCAAGTGTCAATCTATGTGCATTGTTATCTTTTAGAATTTTGTTGGATAAATTCAGGGCAACTACTGTGGTTGTTTTATCAAGAGGATGAATGCTCAAACTAATTTTCTCTAATCTTGAATATTTTGAATCCTGGATGTGCATAATTGTTTTGCAGGACCTAATGGCAACCCAACAAAAAGAAAAACGAACTAAGATCACAAATACATCTTCCTCCCAACCACACGATACGTTCTTATTCAAGACCATGGCAATGCAAGAGTTTCATGGCAAATTCCCCACATTCAAGAAGTTTGTGAGTGAAAAAAATTTTAAGTTGGAAGCAAATGAATTTGTTGACATCGAGGCGATGATTGTTGCTAGAGGATTGGAGAAGCTGACCACATTTGTCACCATAGCAAGCAAATTATTAGCAGTGGAATTCTTCTCCAATGCCTCTGATCTGAAGTCTGACAAACCATTTCCACATGATCAATTTGTGAGTTATGTGACGGGAAAAAGGGTGACCTTCATGCCTCAAGTCATCAATGAAATCTTTGGTCTGCCGAAATATAAGGATTGTCACTTTTAAGCAATGGAGGACAACATTATAAAAATAAACACTCAGGAGATCTTACACATTTTATGCAGACCAAGCACAGATTGGGTACGAAATAGAGATGGCACACCTAGGAAACTGCGCTCGTTGGATCTCACCCCAATTGCAAAATCTTGAAGTACTTTTGTTCATCATATGTTGCTTCCATGTTCAAATGTGTCAGATATAGCATTTCAGAGAACATGTCTACTAGCTACTATGATAAAGGGTGACATAATTAATGTGGGCATGTTACTAGCTCATGATCTTTGGGGAACAACAATTCTTGATCCTCCAGCGGGTTACTTCAATCATGCTTCCTTGATAAGCAAACTCTGTGAGCAGGTGAGAGTGTCACCAAAAAGGGGTGAAGAAATGGTGAAACCTGCTACCCCAATCACTGCTAAGTGGATAGAAAAACACTCTATGATTTCGGCCGAATATCCGGGTGTTCCACAAGCAGCAATGCAGACGGAGGAAAACACTAATCCTCTAGAGCCACATGACCATCCTCAACATCCACCACATCTCTCTATTGAGGAAAGATTTGGAAGGCTGTAAACTATGATGGAACAATTGATGATTGATTAGCGAGATGGATAAGCCAGAATAGAACTGGGGATGACAAATCTCTATCGAGCCTTCGCTTCATCTCAACAAACACCAGGAGGCATGTTTTATTCAGATTTATTATCACCTCACCAGTATACTTGCGACTATAGTGGTATAGGAGCGGAGGACCTAAGCAATGCCCCTTGAATTACCCAACTGATAGAAGTTTCCTTTTTTGTTTTTCTTTGTTTATTTTTCTTTCTTTTATTTTCGTAGTCGAATTTTATGCTTTTGTCCTTTCACAAAACACGTACTATGATGAAGAAGTTGTAATAACTTGCATTTGGTCTTAAGTTTTCTGTTTGGGACTTTGAAATCTAAATTCTATTTCTTAGCTCATGTTATTGCTCAATTCTACAAGTCCTACTCGTGCATACAACTTTGATTACTAAGTGGTTGTAGAAGGCTAATATGCCATCAATTTTTCAAACAAAAAAAAATGTTTAGTTTTTAGTGACATGCTTGGCATATTTTTGACAGTTCATGCTCTCTCTTATTATCCTAACTATGAGTTTTTGGGCCTAAACACTTTAATTCTTTGTTGTGTGATTATCTAGACATGTGTTATCCCTTCAGAACTTGCACTAATTCTAACTTGTATCACTTGTAATTTATGCATACATTGAGGCAATTTGTTTGGTTGTTTGAGCCTTTCTAACTAACCTATTCAAATTTTATCCTTTGCTATCCCCTTTGAGCCTTGCCCATTTCTTGCGGTTACTAGCCACATTACAAGCCAAAGACCTGACTTTAATTAAATCACCTTACTTGGAGTTAGGTAGAAAATAATTTATCGTCTTGGTAAAGTTCTAAGTTTGGGGTTGCTCATGGGATAGCAACCTTTTAAGTTTGGGGTGGTGGTTCTCAAAAATAAAAATAAAAAATAAAAAAGAAGAAAAAAAATATCAGTTTGTGTACTTTGATAAATAACATCTTGGTTCTTTTGTCAATGTTTGAGAATCTCCACAATGAAAAAGTGAAAAAAAAAGTGGTAGAATCATTTGAAATGTGTACCTAATTCCAAGTAGTAAAACCTACTATCCCAAAATGTCATACGCTTACCTAAGCCTCATTACAACCCGAAAGTCCTCCAAAAGTGTATGTGTTTGTTGCATTGTGATTGCTAACTAGAATTTTTTCAAGCCTATGGTAGCGTGATGCATGTTCTAGGATTTGAGTGGTAAATAAACAACCCTTACTAAACACTTGAGAGAAATTTAGTTGAGATTGTGTGAAGAGAGAGTTGAACTTGATGTATGAATGCTAAAGTGTAAAAATTGTGTTGTTTTTTTTAAGCAACCATGGAGCATGATGAATGTTTTGTAGTGGCTAGAACTTTGAGAATTGAGTTTGATTTAATTTGAGAAATTTAGTTTAAGTTTGCTTTTAACTGTACCAAATATGAAATCAGTTATTTCTTGAGGACAAACAATAGATTAAGTTTCGGGTTGTGATGACTCTTCATCATATGCATATTTTTCATTGTTTTTAGTCTTATCTATATGTGATTATTAGTTAATTTGAAGAGTTAATTGCTATATCTTGTTGATTCTAGTTCTTGTTGATTCTATATCTTGTTAATAAAATGTTTATGTTCTTATTCCCTTTGATTAAGTAGGGATTTTTTCGTAGTTTTATGTTGCTTTTTTGTTTTAGTGTAGTGCTGAATTTTGGTGAGAAATCAACATGACCTATGTGGAGTATTTCAGATTTATATGTAGTTGTAGATGTCCAATTGGATTCAGACCAAGTGAAAACGAAAGCTAAGATTCATAGCTACAACTTTCATGAAGACACCGGAAACCAATTCAGACCCAAAAGAGGATAAAACTGCAGAAAACATTAAACAGAAGAAGTTATTTTTGGCACGCGGCATAATACATTAAAACGCATTTTTCAGTTTCGAGGGATCTTTTTGGCTATTGGGAAGTTTGGAGACTTGTGCCCTAGTAGAGAAACTCAAAGACGGATGTTGCTAATACCATTGGAGCAGTTTTATCAAGAATCACTCATGAATCTTTCTTGTAATTATTCTCTAATCTCTATCTTATCTATCACTTTCATGAGTGACTAAACCCTATTTGTTAGGGATGAGTGTAACAAGATGAAACCCTTATTTTTATGATTTGATTTCTAGTTATATGAATGACTATATTGAATTATTTTTCTCATCTCTGTGCTTAATGCTTTTTTTGCTTGATCAACTTTAAAATATTCTACGATTCCTATTTTGAAACGGAAGTCGACTTTACAAATGCTTGAGATGAGAAATTCATGATATTGTAGTGTAAGGATATATGCAGGTCATGAAACCAATTGAATTATTTGCAGAGACAATAGTTTAATAAGAGAATTCCTGTACCGTAAAGCTTAATTCTAATCTTAAATCCACTAAGGAATTAGAAGTTACTTTGGAATTAAAGGTTCTATCTCCAAGACATTAGGGCAAGAATAATAAAGAGAATTCGGTAATAATTCAATAAAGGAATTTAGTAACTAGGATCAAATTAGGAACCAAGGTTGGATTCGAGGTGAAACTCATCCCTGACAATACTAAGAGGCAGAGACAGAAGAATTCTTGTCACGTTTATCAGAGGTAGTGGCAGAAGAATTCTTGTCATGCTTATCAAAGGCAGAGGCAGACTAACAGAATTCTAGTTTGAGTTCATCAGAGGCAAAAGAGCTACAACAATGCTTTGCGCTATCAGAGGAACTGCAACACAATGTTGATTCGCGTATTAGACTTAGGGAAGATTGGGAAATACATGATGTATCTTTGTCTTCGTCTATTTATCAGCGGATACGCTGAGAGTCCATTAACTGACCATATGAATTCGAACATGCGTACTTAAATTCAACGTTGAAGCATCAAATTCTTTCCACAAACAATTTTGTTATCATTAAAACAAGTGAGGGGCTTATTTCTTCAAATCAACTTGGTTCCAACAATCTCCCCCTTTTTGATGATGACAAACATCTACTTTTGTGAACAATTTTTTGAGATAAAGAAAACACAGATAATAATCACATGTTACAACAAAGCTCCCCCTTAGAATATGAATGTTCATTTCATAAGATGAGATATATTATAACAGAGTATCAGTATGCAATAAAGAAGCAAAAGTTCATAAAGAAATGTATATTACTTAAGATTTCTCAAAAAATGAATTATTACATATTTTCCCCCCTTTTGTCATCAGAAAAAAAAAAAAAGGAAAACACTAAGGGGTTGGGTGGGTGAGCCTAGCGAGAATTAAGCTCAAGGTGTTTTGGGACTGATTTCTTGTTGCAATTTGGAGCTGTACAAGTAGATGATTTCAATTGTTTTCTGAAAGCCGCACAATACTGCGAAGCCATGTGCAGACCATGATCCATGTTGTACTAATCCAGTTTGTAACAAAATATAGGACTTTATTCCATTGGTTTGAAACATCATTAGAATTCATACTATGAGTATTTTGGGTTTGGGTGTGAGAGATTTTGGCAGAAAGGGAGGTAAAGAATGTATGAAGATCAGGGAAGCTAGGTGCAGGGGTTTGGGTTGAGGGGACGATTGCCAGAGGGATAGAGGAGGCAGCAGAGTTAGAGGGGAAAGTGGGGAGGGAAAAGTTATAGGAGTCTTCTGATGATGAGTCGGAGACTAGGTCGACAATGGTTGGTGCAACAGGCACGCTGTCGAGCGGAGAAGGAGTGGACGAAGTAAGGAGAGGTGCAATAGGGAGGGAGTAAAAAGATGATAGTAAGGAAGTGGAGGGGATAGATGTTTGAGTAGTTGGGAGAGGCTTGTGAAGGTAGGGATGGGTTGCATATCCTAATTTAACAAAGTGCGTCAAAGATATCATCTGACGTATCAAAAACAGAAGATAGAGGGGTAAAGCAGGCATGATAAGAGGGACGAGGGACAAAGTTGGTTGGCTGGGGATAGAGAACGAGAGAAGTTGGTTTAGGTTCAGGGATGGGGAGAGGGGTATAGTGCTCAGAGTATAAACTTACCTTCTGTTTCTTTTTCTAAAGAGGATTTGTAGTATTTTCATCGGCACTAGGTGTGACATCCGCATCCTCTTCAATGCTCGGAGATGAAGCCACTCTTTTCCATTTCTTCGCAAAAACTTGTTCAACACGGGACAGAGGCAAACACGGGGGTCTCAGCTTGGCCATATTGACACATACGCAGATATTCCAAAATGACTTCTTTGTTGACTTCTGCGAATATGGGAGCGAATGAGTCATCAAACTCTTAAGGTGCAACCAAAAACCACTTCCAGTACCCAGGGTTCTTTTTAAGTTACCACTGGGTTGAATGAAATGCGTGGGGGACACCAACCTCATCTTGATCAAGGTGGAGATATTGAAAGTAGGAGTTGAGGATGAAACCAAAGTATGAGTGATCTTGATCGGAAGACCCAAGACGGTGCTAGAGGCCTCGTCGTCAACTTTTGTATCAGTGAACCTCCAAAACTCTTTTACTAGGATGTCAAAAGCAACATATTGTCCTAGGTTGAAGTATTCAAACTAGCCTACTGCAAGTAGGTCACCAATGAAGTTGAAATCGTTCTTTGCTAGGTTTGCGAGATTGAATTTCAGTTCATGGAGAATCTCAAGTTGATCAAGGTTGCATTGAATCGTTGGAATGTAGGTTGCATTGGAAGACAGGGGGATAGAGGATGATCCTACAAAGTTTGGGAATTGTGAGAGTCGTGATTGAACGTGAGTATAAAAGGTTTAAGAGCCAAAACGGTTGAGTTTTTTTAAATAAAACGAGGGTGCACGTGTGAGACACTTGTCATAATATCACATCTATTAAAATGCTACATATTCAAGAGTAAATGAATCAGAGTCACAAGTAAATTCAATTTCATCAAAGCCAGAACATTAAATTTTTTAACTAGTCACTCTGTTTTACTAGAGGCAAGGCATACATAGGATTTAAATACCATGCTTTAATAGACAAACTTTAGAGATGTTTCTTTATAAATTTGAATATGTCCTCAACAAGGGGTTTTGTGAAAATATCAGCCCACTGATGATCAATATCAACAATTTAATGTCTAAAATACCCTTCTCGATATAATCCCTAACAAAGTGGTGTTTAATCTCCATATGTTTTGCCCTAGAATGTAAAATAGAGTTTTTGGTTAAACAAATGGCTGAAGTATTTTCGCAGAAGATAGGAATGTTACTTTCATAAATTTTGAAAGTCTTCGAGTTGATGCTTCATCCATAACAATTGAGTGCTGCAATTAGTTGTTAAGATATATTTTGCTTCTGTTGTAGACAGAGCAATAGTGCTTTGTCTTTTGCTTAACATGGAGATTAGATTTTCACCTAGGAATGTGCAGATTCCACTGGTGCTCTTTTTTTCTAGCCTATCTCCAACATAGTCAGCATCACAAAAACCTATTAACCTGTACTTAGAGGATTGCTTATAACACAGACCAAGATTAGTACTGCCTTTCAAATATCTAAAGATCCTCTTAACAACTTTTAAGTGGGATTTTTTAGGGCCAGATTTAAATATGGCACACACACACACTAAAATATATACTAGGTCTAGAGGTAGTTAAATAAAGGAGGGAACCTATCATGCCTTTGTATACCTTTTGATATACTTTTTTACCTGACTCATCCTTGTCAAGAGACCAAGTTGGATGCATAGGTGTGGACATTGGTTTACAGTCATCAATTTTGAACTTTTTAAGCAGTTCTCGGGTGTATTTGGTCTTGCTAATTAGTATATCCTCTGGGTTTTTATGAATTTCAATTCCCAGAAAGAATTTTAATTCTCCCCTCAAACTAATCTCAAATTCATTCTGCATTAATGGTACCAAAAATAATATCATCATAATATAGTTGGACAATGAGAAGGTCATTCTTAGATGATTTCCTAAATAAAGTAGTGTCAACTAGTTCCTCTAATCTCATCCTCTAGTCACTTCCTCTAGTCGCTTCTTATGGTACATTCCTCTGATTTTCTTGTTCTAATTGTTGCACACATAATGAAGCCGTTAGTCCAAACAAATTATTCTCATAAAATACATTTGTTAACATCAAAATAACAAGAGGAAAACCAATTTGGTTCCAAAAATCTCCCCATTTTTTATGTTGACAAAACTGTAATTTTTTGTAACAATTTATTGGCTTTTATTACTTGACTCCCCCTGACTTAAGGCTCCCCCTAAGTCTAAGTATTTTTACAGTTCTTTTCTCCCCATATGGATACACTTTCTCTCCCCACATAAACAAATCAAATAAGAAGTTGTTCTCAAATATATTTCTCCCCCTTTTGTCATCAGACAAAAACACTTGAAAGTTTTTTTTTAAAAGAATAGACAAAGCATAAAATACATACTAATATGAATCTAAACTAATCTAGGCGTAGCACAACATTAATCAAATATAAAGGTATAGTTCAGATTTATCTTAATGAATTCAAATATATCTTCAGCTATGGGTTTGGTGAATATGTCAGCCCATTGGTGTTCACTGTCTATAAACTGGATATATAGTACTCCTTTTTGAACAATGTCCCTAATAAAGTGATGTTTAATTTCCATGTGTTTTAGCTCTAGAATGCAGGACTGGGTTCTTTGTTAAGCAAATAGAAGAAGTATTATCACAGAATATGGGAATATTACTCTCAAGGATTTTGTAATCTTCTAGTTGGTGTTTCATCCATAGCAGTTGAGAGTTGCAGTCAACTAATGAAATGTACTCAGTCTATGATGTTGACATTGCAATTGTGCTTTGTCTCTTACTTGACCAAGAAATGTGCTTTGTCTCTTACTCCTCCATAATTTGAGTTTCCCTATTGAGCACTCTATAATCTTTGGATCTTTCAGAGTATCCAAGGAAGGTACACTTTTGTGAACGGGGGTCAAACTTTTGTGGCACCGTTTTTGCACTCTTGAACCACGTTAAAGATACTTTTAATTACCCATGTTTGAATTTGAATGACTACAATTATGGTTACCTTAAGTAGTTGACTACATGAGTAAGAGGGACTAGCTACCCCGATGAGTCATTGTCAATAAAAGAGGCAACAATAACCTGTTGTTATTATTGTTAGAAATACTTGTTAAATCTATTTTTGAAGTAGTTAAAAAACCATGTTCATCCCTTATACAAATTTGAGTGATTATGAGTCTTATGTGGCATCAGTGTTGTATGCCGATAATGGTTTGTGTGGCGTGAATATTAGATTGGAGTGAGTTTTGAAACTATGTGAAAATAGTTTTCTTTTTTAACTATGGTTATGAACTCTAGTTCTTGATTTCTAAGAGATTGCTTTGAAGTAGCAATGTCAATTTACAAGAAAGGGGGGTTTGAATGGTAAATGTTCCTATTTAAAATTTCCTATAAAAACTTAAGATTTTAACACAAGATTGATCTTGGTAGTGAAAGCAGAAAACAGAGAACGTTCTTGGTTTTAACAAGAAAACGGAGAATGTTCTTAGTTTTAACCAGAAAACGAAGAACGTTCTTGGTTAGTTAAAATCAACAATTTAGTTTATGTATTTAACTTGATAATCAATCAGACTTAAAGTAAATAGAGATAAGGGAAGAAATACCACACAACGATATATCCTGGTTCACCCAACTCGGGCTACCTCCAGTCCTCACAACTGTGAGATTTTCCACTAAGTGTTCAACCGGAGAACAATCTTGGTTTTACACAGATTTGTTCAGATCAACCTTGACCTATAACAACAATTCTTTTCCACCCAGAAAGGATTCAATCAAGTCACCTATCAACCTTGAGAGGATTTTACAATTTTAACCATAAAAGGATTTTTACAAAACTACTCAAACTATAAACAACCCTTATAGTTTTGAGTTTACACAATAACTATTTAAAGAGACTTGTAGAATCTGAGTATGCTCAACTCGTGTTTGAGAATAGATTCTTGATAAAAGAAATCAGTAATATGATCTGGATATATGAAGATGAAAACATAACTGATTCTTTTGTATTTGAGAAGTTTTCAAGTATGTAAGTCTATGTGATTGATGGATTTTCTTAGTGCTTAAAGTTCTACGTTTTCCTTGAGCATTGGCCTTCCTTTTATAGGCTTTTAGGACATTTAATAATGGTCAAAAAGAGCTGTTGGTAGTGCTCTGTCTGTTTTGACCAAAGACCAATTTTTATGATTAAAAATATTTCAGCCTTTGAACATTTTTGAATTCTGGTTTGACTGGACTGATTTCTTCGTTCTTGATCAGATTTCTCTTGTGTTTAATGATCCTTTGTACTTCAGATATATTTTTTAATGCCATTGATTCGATCTGGAGTTTTGATTCTGTCAAAACAACTTGGAGAATGATGATGAACTGCTCTAGAATGTTATTGAAAATTCTGGAGATTGATGATCAATTTGGAGACTTAGTCTTGAACATCCTGGAGATTGATAATCAATCTGGAGGTTTAGTTTTTGATCATTCTGGATGTTTTCGTGATCAATCTGGACGTTTTGTATAACTCAAGATCGTTCAACATTATTTGGCAGTCAAGCTGAAAAAGCTTCAGACTTGTTTGAACTTGCTTGATTCATGACCTTTTCTTTTTGTGATTCGAATGGTTTCTTTGATTAGAATGGATCCTACTTGTTTCTTGTCAAGTACTGATAATATAAGTGTAAATTCTAGAGGCATAATCTTCTTTTAATCAGTGGAAATTGATTGATCTTGAGGCTGAGATGATCAGTGTTGGGCCCGGAGAATATTCTCCGTTTTCCAGATTTTGTTAAGAATGTTCTCCTTTCTTGTCTATTCAGTTTCTTGCCTTTTATGCTGACTTTTTGCTTTGTTTAAATCCTATCTTTAATTTAATATACTAAAAAGCACAATTTAAATTAACATAACATTTAGAATCATAATTAACGTTCTTAATTAACCTTTGTTTCTTTACATCAAAACATTAAATTGAGATTTTGTCTCAACATGCTTATGATACGAATTCTTATGTGTGTCTCTATTTGGAATTCTTAAGGGTACGAGATAATTGAAATATTGCTATACCTTTCTTACTTAAGCGAAACTTGTTGAGAAATTGATAATATTATTTAAATTTTTTTAAGAGAATAAAACTAGAAAATCATTGTATGAGAAGTTAGTTGGAGTTAACAATCTATTTGGCATATTTTCGCTTCACTCAACTTAAGGTAATAAGTTTGTGATTACTAAATCTATAAGTCTTGTTTCCTTCGTAATTTATAGGGAGTAATTGTGGTAGTACGTTCATGATGGAAATATTATATGCAATTGTTTAAATGATTCATTATGTCATGTTAGCTTATCATGCTAAGCTAATTCATTTTTGACATGTTGTGCTTAAATGAGTAGTGAATGCCTTAAATATATTTATACACTAAGTTTCAATTTTGAGGGTAGTTGGTTAGATATATGTCCGTTGTTCACTACAAATTTCGAGAGGCAGAATCTTCTTTTAATCAGTGGAGATTGATTGATCTTAAGGCTGAGATGATCAGTGTTGGACCTGGAGAACATTCTTCGTTTTTCAGATTTTGTTAAGAATGTTCTACTTTCTTGTCTGTTCAGTTTCTTGCCTTTTATGCTGATTTACTGCTTTGTTTAAATCCTATCTTTAATTTAATATACTAAAAAGCCCAATTTAAATTAACATAACATTTAGAATCATAATTAACGTTCTTAATTAACCTTTGTTTCTTTACATCAAAACATTAAATTGAGATTTTGTCTCAACATGCTTATGATACGAATTCTTCTCTATTTGGAATTCTTAAGGGTATGAGATGATTGAAATATTGCTATACCTTTCTTACTCAAGCGAAACTTGTTGAGAAATTGATAATATTATTTAAATTTTTTTAAGATAGTAAAACTAGAAAATCATTGTATGAGAAGTTAGTTGGAGTTAACAATCTATTTGGCATATTTTTGCTTCACTTAACTTAAGGTAATAAGTTTGTAATTACTAAATCTATATGTCTTGTTTCCTTCGTAATTTATAGGGAGTAATTGTGGTAGTACGTTCATGATTGAAATATTATATGCAATTGTTTAAATGATTCACTGTGTCATGTTATCCTATCATGCTAAGCTAATTGATTTTTTACATATTGTGCTTAAATGAGTAGTGAATGCCTTAAATATATTTATAAACTAAGTTTGAATCTTGAGGGTAGTTGGTTAGATATATGTCCGATAATTTTTCACTACAAATTTCGAGGACGAAATTTCTTTAACGAGGGGAGAATTGTAACACCCCAAGTTTTATAATAAATTATTTTATTAATAAAATAGAATTTTAAATAATTAATTTTGTGTTAAAGTTATTTTAGAATATACATTGATTAATTTTATTATTAATTTTTTTTATATGTGTTTTCTATGATGTGCTAATTTTGTACACATTTGACTAAATAAGTAATATAAATAATAAATATTATATTTTATTATCTTATATATTTCTCTGAAAGTAATAGTTTTTTAGTGTACATATTTTAAAGAATAAGATTTTAGACTATTCTACGTGTATATGTACGTTCGTAGTTAATGTGTTATTTTCTTGTATGTTTAACCAATGTTAAGTGTGTATATAATTATATTTAATTATTTCTAAATATATTTTATTTTAATTATTTATTTTACCAATAATTATTTTGAGATATTAGTAATATTGATATTAATTTTCTATATTTTTATATAGTTGTTATGGTATGTAGATTTTATACATATTTATTGTGATTTAGTAATTAATATAAATTGCTGATGTTATATTTATTTATTTTATCATTTTGACTATTCTATAAAGATCATGTATTTTTATGTGATTATTTTGAAAAATATTATAGTAATAATTATAATTATTATTTTGAAAAACATTATAGTAATAATTATAATTATTATTTTGAATATGAGAGTTTTGGTTAAAATTATATTTATCTATGTTTAGGAAAAATAATATTATGTTAAAATGAGTATTTTGGAGAAAAAGTTTCTAACGTAGATGACTAAAATAAATTATTTGTTTACTTTTAGAAATACTGGAAAATAGACTTTGGACCAGACAACTATTTACACCCCTATTTTCCACTCCTTCATATTAATTTTGGCTATTATTGTTACTGAAGTTGACTTTTCCTTCCTACACCTGCGAGTTGCTCTTTACACCTCTATTTCTGCCTCATGCTGGAATCCATTGTGTTGGGCCTTATAGTCTATTTTACTCCTGCACCTGTACATCTGCTATCTACACCCCTAAATTCGCAATTAAAAAAAAAAAAAGAAAAAAACAGAACACAACAGCCGCACCATAAAGAACGCATCAACACCCTCTTCCTCTCAAATTCATCCCATCAATTACTTGCCATTTGAATCGATCCCAATTGTATCCCACACAAAATCGGCCACTGAATCCATTTTTGGCATCAATTTTATTGATCGTGGCTCCGTTTCATCAAAAACTGCAGTGTTACTTTCGGGAATTCACTGTCTCTTCGGACTCGTTCGCTTTACGTTGTCAATCTGCAGTTGCTATTGAAAACACCCATTGATTCTTGGTTTGAGAAAGCGTCGAAATAAGGTAAGGGGTGAGAGACCATTTGAGTTAATGAGTATAATATACTCTGAGATGAACGGGAAAACTGTATTAGCATCAAGCCTCTTAACCAAGTACTTCAGAGTTAGAATGGTACCAAATTGTGAAATAGAGTCTAAGTTCATGCATAATATTGCATTTGTTTTTGTGATTATTTTGTTGTGAATAATGTGTTTCAAAAGTGATAATAACGTTCGTTGGATGATGTGACGATATGACGATATATTGATTTTACTTGAGTGATTTTGACATTATAATATGATATTATTTTCCTTGAGTATTTTGATATATCATGATGTGTTATGATACGACCTATTATGATTGTTTGCATGTTCTTCTTACTTATATTACACTCACTATCAACATGATTTCAAAACTCACCTTCTTCGTTGTTTGTGTTTGACTAGCTTGGCCATGCGTTTACGAAATCACAGTTATTACAGGTTAATGAGTCTTGAAGTTCAAGTTTGGAAAAAGCCCCGCTCTGATAGGTGATACCGGGAATGAGAGTTATAAATTGTATTTTACTTATTTAATTAGAAACAACTTTCGTATGAAAACCTTATAAGCACTATTAACTTTTTGGAATTAAATTAAGAAATTATAGTTAAATCGAGTTTATGGAGATTGCAATGTTTTATAAGAGGAAAAAAAAATTTAAAGTATTCCATTTGTATTTTGAGAAATGTGATATCTTAAATAACTCTTAAAAGTTTCTTTTTATTTGAAAGAGATTTTTTTTAATCCTCTGCAAATTTTATAGATATGTGATATAAATTATATATCATTTTGGGGTTTAGGGTGTCACATGTCCATATTGATGGATCTTGTACCCGTCATATAGATGAGTTTTCAACTCCACATGAGATGAGTTTTAAACTCCACGCGGATGAGTCTTGTACCCCACATATAGATGAGTTTTAAACTGCACATGAGATGAGTTTTAAACTCCACACAGACGAGTCTTGTACCCCACACTAGATGAGCTGATACTCCACATGATGAGATAATACTCACCTCGTGGAAGTAGTATATCTCCATATAACGATGAGACGTCATTGAATTGATTAATTTATTTTCTGTAGAATAAATGTGTGTATTGGATTTGTTTGATTATTATAGATGTGAATTATTGTTAATTTAATTGATTAGTTTTTATTAATTATTGGAAGTAATTGGTTATCATAGAAAAATCTTAGTTATATCATGTATATTTCTAATGAATATTTTTTGAAGAACGCGGGTGCCATGATCGATTTTTCCGGTGACCGTGCCGGCTGAGAACAATACTTGTTTTAAAATTGTGTGTACTATTAACTGGGATTTAGTATCTCATTAAAGTGTTGTTTTCAGAGACTGAGATCGTCAAGGACGTCGAGAGTTGAGAAGTCCTACCTCATTTGATAAGAGTAATTTCCTTAGCTTAGGTTAGTAGATCAAGAATAAGTAGACATAGTGTCTACATTGTATGTTATTTCGGGATTAGTTACTAAATACCCAATTTTGAATATTTTGATTATTAAGGAATTTTCAGCTGTAAGGTTTTATTTTAAGAATTTTACATTATTATTTCTTTTGGAAATTTCATTATTTATTGTAGCACCTTTTCTCTTATATAAATATGAAAACTTTTTCGTTATTAACTCAATTGTTATACCCACGTAACTAGGCGTTACAAATATCACACATTTATGATATGATTTTGTTTCGAAGGCTACTTGGTTTTCGGATGGGGTTGTTAGACAAGATGGAAATGGATCAATGACATCTTTCTGGTATGATGAATGGGTACGGGACTATCCTCTTTGTGAGAAATTTCCTAGATTGTACTTGATTGCAAATGGAAGAGACTCGAAATTCACCAGCACAGAGCGATGGGACCATGGATCCTGATATTACTTGGAGGAGAGCATTGTTCATTTGGGAACAACAGTTGTTGGTAGACTTATTTGACCTTCTTACAGGCGTGTCGATATCTATGGCTGACGATCAATGGTTCTAGATTCATGATACTAATGGCCATTACACTACTAAATTAGCTTATGAGGCTCTTTCAGTAGAGCTGTCGTTGGTGGTTGAGCTTTCAACGAATGACCTTAAAACCCTTAAAACGGTGTGGAGAAGCATTGCGCCAACTAAGGTGGTTGCCTTCTCTTGGCAGTTGCTTTTAGATAAGGTCTCAACTCAAAAGAACTTGTTTCATCGTCAAGTCATTTGTGATGTATGGGCATCTATGTGTGTTCTATGGGATGGCCCAAAAGTTGGCCAATCATATTTTTTGACATGTTATTTGTCAATGCAGGTGTGGTACCAAGTCTTCAAGTGGTTTGGATGGATTATTGCAATGCCGCCAGATTTATTCGACTTGTTTTCGATATTTTTTTCTTTTGAAAATACCGATAAGAGTCAATAAAGACTAGCTTCAGTGTGGCACTTGATAGTATGGCTCATTTGGAAATCAACAAACGATGCTATCTTGTCGACTAAGCCTTAGTTTAATTTAATTCTTGGAAGTGGTTTTTGGCCAAATTATTGGGATCATCGTCTACTTTCTATGAACGGGTATCACATTAGTCCTTATGTTTGACCCGTTACGCTTTAGTGCCATTTGTATTCGTTGTTACTCTTGATGCTCGAACCTTCCTTCGACCCTTTAGGTTTGATTGGTTGCCTTTAAAAAAAATTAATATTATTCATAGAAACACAAACAAACATTTTTACCAATTTCCCACAAGTAATGGGTAATTTTTTTGTATGTACATAATTGTGGAAATAAAACAAAATCATATAGATCTAAACAAGTTAGGTTTGCAACAAAAGATTCCTTGAGACACAAGGGGCAAATAAAACAGAAGCTTTACAAACCCTTTTGATATATTTAATTACATAACTGAACATGCATTTGGGTTATCATCATTAAAAAGCACCATCATCTTCATCTCTGGAGATTTAGGATCACCAATAGCTTGTGGGACATTCCTAACGAAACTAGTTGCTGCTTTCATGTCGTAGGCACCACGTGCATAAGGATAAGTCACTAATTTGTATGGAACAAAGGGCCAAATGTCAGCTGTTTTTCCTGTGTTCTTCACTTCTTCTAAGACTTCCTTTGCATCTATAAAGCCAGTCACAGTTAATCTTTGTAGCTTTTGGTTTACATCAAATGATTCCACCCCTGAAACAAAACATTTTCATAATCAACAGAAGATAATTGATTATGAGCAATAAGGTGGTTTAGTGTTAGTTTGGGAGAACATTAGGCTACAAAAGATAAGTTAATATGTATTTTTTTTGCCTTAAGTCTTGACCATTTGATTTTTAAGGGAATGCAATTTTGATAATCCGGGGTTAGACTATGTAAAAGTTTGACTCTGATCAAATTTTGTTTCGGTTAGGATTGGAACTCGAATTCTTCTGATCAATTCTAACAAAAATTTATCAATTACTTAAACTCAATCACTTGCTTAAATTTATTTAAGTTAAAATCTCCCTAATATTGTTGCATCATTTGTTGTTTTATAAACTAATTGGTCACGACGTGTTCCATGTGTCACAACTGAGCAAGTACATCGCTAATCCTTCCCATATTATCGTGCCAGATGATATACAGTTAGAGGAGAACTTTTCGTTTGCAGTTCCGCCGCTGAGCATTGCAGATAGGTCTACTAAGCACTTACGAGGCAAAGATATCGCCTTGGTCAAGGTGATTTGGGACCAAACGACTGGAGATGCAACCTGGGAATTAGAGGAAAAGATGAGAGAGCTCCACCCTAATCTTTTCATGTCTAACTAGTTTCGAGGACGAAACTAAATTTAAGGGGGTGAGTATTGTAACATCCTCTAAAATTATTAATTAAAATAATTTAGATCTATAAATATATTTTCCAATATTAAATTAGGTGTGGTAATTATTCGCCTTGTTTGCCTTATTGTAGTAAAGTTTTTAGTAAGAATTATTTAGTAGATGTATTTTTATTTCTAAGGCAAGAAGAATTTGGGCTAAGGGTTGTGGCTTGGTATCACACGGCCCATTTGAATGAGTAGGAAGTTGGGCTGGGAGTTTATGCCTTGTTTTTGATGAAGGTTAATTAATAATTGATGAAGGTTAACTAATAATAATAATAATAATAATAATAATAAGAATTATAATAATATTTTCTCCTTCTATTCCTTATTCAGGCCCAACACTATCTACCCAATAATATTCACTTTAAATAGAAAAGAATACTGAAACCCTAGCCACAATCACAAACCCTTTACAAACAAGATTCTGTAAAGAATACCAAGATCCTAGCCACCATCACCATCACCTCTTTTTCTTCGTGCATCAAAAGCTTGGAACTTCTTTTCCTTGTGAACAACTTCGTGGGGCTTAGAGATTTGTACTAGAAAGAAAAGCGGCCAAGGTAAGGGCTTTTCCCCACACAAATTATAGTTAGACCGTTGGTTGGATGGCATGAAATTAATAATTGTGATTGCTTGCTTTTTGAAAGGAATAATATGTAGACTAATGAATTAAAATAATGAAACCCCAATCCTTTGTGTTAAGTTTATTATATAATATATGATTTTTGGAAGTAAAGTATGAATTTTGATGTTATATGTGATGAAGTTTTGATTTTTATGGCGAATATGAAGTAAAGTATGAATTTTATGTTATATGTAATAAAGTTTTAATTTTTATAATGAATATGAAAGAAGGGTTGAATTTGTATATTATATGTGACAAAGTTTTATGATGATGTATGAGTTGGAGTTGAATCTTGTTGTTATATATGTTAACGTGTTAATCTTTATGATGTGTATGATACCAAGTCTTGATTTTTGTGTGTATGTGGTGAAAGTTATGATTTTCATGATTATTTGTTATGGATAAAAATGGGTTTTCAATATAATTTTGTAATGATAGGATTGTCGCGATACTTCTAAGTTTGTTTTTAATCAACTTTTAAAATGCACTAGGATTCTAGAAATGCGGAAGTGAGTTCCCTTCCGTTAGGAATTATTGTTTTTCTTGTTATAGCCTTGAATAAACATTTTCTTAATAAAATTAAATAAACGTGGTTGTTACTAATTATTTGCATGAATAAATGTTAGGTAGTTTGATAAAAAAAAAAAATTGTTTCAAATCAATATATTTTTAAGTAACGCTTTGGATTAAAAATCCGGGGTGTTACAATAAGCGTGACAAGAATTTTTCTATCTCTGCCTCAAACAATCACATCAAACGTCTAATCGTTAGACTTTGAACTTCCATCCTCTATAAAAGTCAACGCTCTGAAAAAGTCAACACTATTAAGACAAAGCAATTTGCTCACCCTCTAATACACATCCTAAATCAGCTACTTGTCTAAAGATCTCTTGATACTCTCTGATCATTGTTCCCTTTAGTTTCCAACTATTTCAAATAGACACACCAAAACAGTACAAGATCAGTCTTTTCTAGAAAGTCTCTCAATCAAATTATTCCACAAAGATATGATGCAAAACTTCATGGATTATCATGATTTTTTGCAATCACTACAATGACCAGAAACCCTATTTGAACTCTATAAAGGAAGTGGCTCCCTCAACGAAGAAAGACATAACAACAAACAATACACTGCATACAAGTAACCAACGGTAATCACATGTACTATTGTTATCATCCTGTTAGTGCTAAGCTAGAAGGTTGATAAGATTGAACACAGTTAGTGTAACTAGTAGGTGTTCAAGTGTAAGTCTGATTCACTGATAATTTAGTGGATTAAATCCTTCAAGCTGAAGCAATTGGACGTAGCTATCATATTGGTGGTGAATTAGGATTAGTTGTTGTGTCTCTTTGCTCTGTTTTCTAAACTCATGCATTATCTTCTTTGCTTTGAGTATAGCCGTGCAAAAGTTAAAAAAAAAAAATAAATAATCCAACCTCTTGGATGATACATTTTATGTCTTGTGTTTAATTAAGATATTTTGATGAAAAGATAATTATTACACAATAAATTATGATTATGGTAAAGTTAATATTGTATCATAATTTTTTTTTAACACGTGAGATAATTTTACTTATATTTCTCAACCTCAATTGTGCTTATAAAAAAAATTCCCTTAAGCTAATTGACTAAGGTACACATATTTCTCTCTTTCTGGATCACTAATGAACCTAAATTTCTCACCCTTTTAATCTTGATCACTAATGAACTTAAATTTCTAATCCCATCAAAATCCTCAAAATCAACACACAAACAAACAAATCTTAATCAAATGTAAACAACAATGCAAGAGAAAATAAAGTGTTACATTAATTATTTAAGAGGAACAATTTATGAATTTTATATGAAAAGTATTAAGAACATTCTTTTTCCAACTCTTTAGTTTTGAAAAAACACCTACTTCTCCTATACTCACTAACTTGTTTTTGGATAACATTTGTTTTCATTCATTCTTTGAACTTTATCTGTCATTTATCTAAAAGACACTAGAATACATACTCCGGTTGTACTACTAAAAACATAATTATACCTTTCAAAATTGTAAATACCAGATGTATAATCGTACTTTTACAAATTAAAACGAAAATTCTAATTGTGTCATATAATAAATAACATGAATATATGTAAGTGTGACAAAAAAATGTTTGATATAATGTTTTTAGTAGATATTATGGAAGTGAATACTTTTTAAAAACTAAAAGAGATGTTAGTGTCATTTAAGGTGACCTAAATGCAATTTCTCTAATATTTTATATTTAAATTCTTGACTCTTAAAAACCATTTGCTAACATTTGCATTTATCGATTTCTTACGGTAAAGAATAAAAAGAACATGAGAGTTCAATTTTATTTTGGTCTTAAGGACATGACGGTAAAAAAAGAAATCCAACTTAACAATTATAGACACGAAGGTTCAAATTTTGAAGAGTTTTGTACCGTGCACCCCCCCTCCTGTACCTCCCACCCCCTCATTCCAATGGAAAGTTATAAAATGTCCCTTGGTCTAAAATGTCCGAATCAAATATTTACCAATCTTCGAAAATTTCAAAGGAAGGCCAAATTTTCGAAATACAAAAGTAAGAAAAAAATAAAACCCTCGAATATTTACATGAACTTCAAAATTTCGAAATGAAAACCTTTGAAGATTTCATTGAATCCCAATTTTTCGAAGCATAAATTTCAAACCTTTCGAGTAAGGCCAAAATTTCGAAATGCAACATTCGAAACTTTCATTCAATCTGAAAGTTTCGAAATGAAAATTCTGAAACTTTTCCATTAAATGAAATTTTCGAAACTTTTCCATTTCGAAACTTTTCATTAAATGAAATTTTTAAAACTATCCATTTCGAAACTTTCCCATTTCGAAACTTTCCATTAAATGAAATTTTTAAAACTTTCCATTTCGAAACTTTCCCATTAAATGAAATTTTCGAGTCGAATTAACGAAACTTTCAAAAAAATATGCATTTCGAATATTTCAAGTTCAACCAAAGTTTCGAATGTGTTGAAGAAATCTGGAAAAATACATTTCGAATGTTTAGAATTCATCTGAAGTTTCGAAATTTTGTATGATTTCTGGAAAACTTGATTCGAATATTTCAAATTAATTCAAATTTTCGAAACACAACATGATTTCTTGGAATATTTCATTTCGAATATTTCAAGTTTAACCAAAGTTTCGAAATTTACTGGAAAATACAATTTCGAAAGTTTCATTTTAACCAAATGATCGAAAAAAATAAAAAATCTTACTTTTTTATTTTGAATTTATTAAATATTCGTATATTATAAAATATTTGTTAATTTTTGATTGGGGGGTGTAGAGTGGTAAATTTAGTTGTTGTTTTATACATGATAAAAAGGGCATTATGGACTTTTCTATTGGAATGAAGGGGTGGGAGGTACAGGAGGAGGGTGCACGGTACAAAACTCAATTTTGAATATTAAATCTATGGTTGTAATCGATTAGACCAATTTAATTCTGGTCCATGTTACAGGAACCTCTCTTCCATGTAAGGGAGAAGGCACAAAACTTCTGAGACTGAACACAAGTCGCCCTTGCTGATTGATTAAAACCATTTCCAACACCACACTGATACACTTATCCTCATCCATACTCTCTACTTGCTTCCTATTTCTTCCAACATCATCAATCAACCACCATTATTTTAACATTTTTACACATCCTTTATTCTAATTTCTATTTAATAATCCATTAGGTCGCTTTTTCTTCAACGTTACTACTACAGCACTACTATTGCATCAATCTACCGTATTTTTCATTCTCACAGCTCCAATACTAATTAATTTTCCACATAAAAAAACAAACAAACTCCGTGCACTCAACTCAACTCTCTTCTTTTCTCTCCCCACCATGGCGTCACTAACAAGTGTTTACCAAATCCAATCATCATCCTTTCTTTATTATAAAAACAAGAATCCCCAATTCTCAATTTCACAACCAATTTCCATTTTCTTCTCACCAAAGATATCATCGGAGTTTCGCAGGATGCCTAGGAAAGAAGGTGTGATTGTGTCAGCGACGACGGAGGCGGCAGAGAAGTCGAAGAAGAGGCATCCGGGTGAGTCGAAGGGGTTTGTGGAGGAGATGAGGTTTGTGGCTATGAGGTTGCATACGAGGGACCAGGCTAAGGAAGGTGAAAAAGAGGTTAAACAACCTGAGGAGAGAGCTGTTACCAAGTGGGAACCTACTGTTGATGGTTACTTGAGGTTCCTTATTGATAGCAAGGTTGTTTATGATACGCTCGAGAAGATCGTTCAACAGGCTTCTTATCCTTATTGTAAGTTTGTTTATCTTTAATCACTCTCTATCTATTATTTATTATTGTAGCAATTTTTTCATATATGTGTTTTTGGGTTATCAATCTAAGGTTTTAATTGCTGGTTTTGGAAATGGAGTAATAAGGAAGTTGCGTGATTCAATTTCAACTCTCACCAAAATACTAATTACTAATATTGAAAGTTGTAAAAAAATATAATCCAATGTCTAAATTGCGAAAAGTTGTTGGGTGTAATTATTAATATCGCTTAGAATGGCAATCCAAAATGGAAGCTGTGTCTTAATTAATCTATGAAGCACAGACTCTCACACAAACACGACATAGACACTGCTATAAAGGCTTGTTTCTGAAAAGTGCCTCACATACTGACTGGCACAACACTTAGAAAAGGTGTCCGTGTTTCATAGGTTGTAATTTCTTAATTTTACTGAAAACCACGATCCTGTGGCTGGTGCTATCATAATTGTGGTCAGAGAAAGACATAAAAAACCATGATGTCATAGAACAGATTGCGGTCTTTGAGAATGTTCCTTCTTTGTCCTTGTGTGTGCCTAATACTGCCATCTGAAACTTAAACCATTAAATATTATTCTTTTTAAACATGTATTGTTAAGCTTCTTGACTTCTAGGGCTTGTTGTTTGCTGTGATATGTATGACTTACTTCTTAGCATATCTTGAGAGTGCTATTGAGTTTGTGTTACCGGGTGTACTAAGGGTTTGTTTGGATTTTCTTATTTATGGGTTTGTTTGTTTGAAAGAACTTATGAAAACAACTTATGATATGTCCATAAATTGTTTTCTACTTATATCCGTAAGCTTTCCATGATATCTATGAAAACAACTTATAACCTATAAATAAAATCAATTTGATTTTAATTTAGCTATTATTATAGAAATAGCTTATACATATTACTTATATGATAAACGGTTATGCTGTTAGCGCTTAATTTAGTTGTTTATCCAAACAAGCCTGAAGCTCTCAACTAAATTGATTATCTAATTGGCTGGTGGTTTTGTCTTTTCTTGTGTAGATGCTGAATTCAAAAATACTGGACTGGAAAGGTCTGCAAGTTTGGCCAAAGATTTGGAGTGGTTCAAGGAGCAAGGTTATACTATTCCCGAACCTTCATCTCCTGGTCTTGCTTATGCACATTATCTTACAGATTTATCTCAGAATGACCCCCAAGCCTTCATTTGCCACTTTTACAACATCTACTTTGCACATTCAGCTGGTGGTCGAATGATTGGGAAAAAGGTAACAATTTGTGTGTATCCTAAAAGAGATTATATCATGTTGAGTATCACAGTTTATTTTTTGACAAATGTTAGTGGTTAGTTTATCCAGGAAAGGGAATAGCAGTGGCGGAGCTTAACCAATTATTATGAGGGGGCCAATATAATTAACACATAATTAAATTAGTTCATATGTGTAAATATATTATGTTAAAAGTAAAGTACAATTGAAATAAAGGAATACAAGATCAAAAACAAAATTACATGTAAAAAACTCCTAAAGGAATCTAAATTACACGAGTAAAAGATTGGGAAATTCACTAAAATAAAATATTAGTGAAAAAGAGATAAATGTCAGTTTCTAAAATTATGAATTCTAAACTAATATTTAATGCAAATAATTTACAAATAAAAATTGAAACTTTTTGAGAAATTATTTTATCCATTTTATAGAGAATTCTTTTTTTTTTTTAAAAAGGTTGGTACAAAGAATTCTTCAAATTCCATTAAAAAAGAATTCTAGAAAATGAGCCAAAAGTACACTTGCATTGTAGGAGTATATGTTTCAACAAGTTTCAAAATGTGGCATAGTGGTAGGCCTTTTGGTGCATATACTATATTGGTTTTGTTGGTTTCTTTCTTTGACCAATAGTTTACAAGCATATTACTATTATTATAAAAAAATCGTAGGAAAACATAGCAGGGACCGTAGCCACCCCCCGCCATTGCACAATAGCTATATGCTCTGTATATAAGTATTTGCAGAGTTGTGTTGCATGTCTACTATATGTTTCATATCTCAGCAGATTCTTTGTTTGGTGGTACTATTGGCATGCTGATTTGTAATTAAACAATATTCTGGTTGAACGTATGTATGATTGAATTAGCGGCATATTCTGCACTTGAAGATAACTTTTCAGCCCTAAGAAATTTCTGAAGCAATTTGATTATAAGCTGTTTAGAAATTTCAACAAGCCAAACAACTGAATCATGAAAAGCAACTGCGTCTCAGTTTAATCAAAAAGCATTACAGAGAAAGAATTGTTACAAGCTTTTTGCATATGCTTTCCTGCTACTTTTGGGTAGATATTTGAAATTTCCCGGATTAAATCATTCTTACAATACTGTATATTGGTATGAAGTAAGATTCACTATGTTTTGGTCATTTTCATCCTATGCGGGACAAACTAATAATGATTGTTTCTTATTCCTTTTTATATTCAAGATATTCTTCATCCTTACTTTTACTCTTACAGATTGCTGATCAGTTACTTAACAACAAGGCTTTGGAGTTCTATAAATGGGATGGTGACCTTTCCCAGTTGTTGCAGAACGTGAGGGACAAACTGAATAAAGTTGCTCAAGTATGTTTCCTGAAAACTCTTGATCATTTTGGGGCAAAGTTGATTTCTATTGCTTCTTTATCTGCAGTTATCATTATAAATATACCTATAGTAAATCCTTTGTTGTTTCTTCAGGAATGGACTCGTGAAGAGAAGAATCATTGTCTGGAAGAAACAGAAAAGTCATTCAAATTATCAGGAGAGATTCTGCGTCTAATTCTATCATGATAATAAGGGCTCAGCAATCTGTGTAATTAATTATGTGTGTTGAAGTGCATGGCAGGAGCCAATGCCAATAACATTGTGTCATCATATGTATATATAAAAGTATGTATATGTTTAATTAATTTTCAATTCGCAAAGGAATAATAGAACTCACGTTGAAATGAAGCAGCATTTTGTTGATTATTGATATTTTTCTCAAGTGGTTCTTATAGATTTTAGATGCTCAGAGACCATTTTTATAGATACAATTAAGCCAAAAACTGCTACTAATTTCAACATCCACATTTGAAAGCCAAAAACTGCTACTATAACATCAACATCCACATTTGAAAGTGTGCCTGAAAGTGCAAACAACCAAGTAGGGTCGATTAATTAAAAAAACGACTCTATAATATTCTGCTGCATTAGCCTACATAGCATATCTCTATTCAACTCATTAATCTTCTTCTAGTACATTTTTGAGTTCCTTAGTTTTAGGGTAATTTTGTATTCTGATGAAGAAATATAAACTCTTCGTTTTAGGTGGGTGACTATTCTTCTTTTTCCAAAATTCTCTCCTACTTTCCCTTCTGAACTTTCCAAATTGAGCCTTAGGTAATTGTAGCTCTTAATAATCACCGACCCCTTTGCATTTTTTACTCTGCAGAGCAGCTGCAAACCTATGTAATAATATATTTAGAAATGCAACTTTAAAAACTTTTAACGAAAAAATATTTAAATATATCTTTAATCAAAATATCTACAAGTTTGAAAATCAATTGGAAATCTTTCTAACACAATGGGAAGTTTCTCCCCCTTATGATTATTTAAGCTGTCCCTACTTTCTTTGGTGATTAAATATTCGAAATTCAAAATACTTTTGATCGGTGGTACCTTGGTCACTTCTAGAGTGAAAACACCACCTTGGCCAATAAGGAATTACAAATTAATCATTTTATTCCTTACGTAGTCTTTATCGGTATTTGAAGTTTTAACATTCTCATGGACTAAATTAAACCCTGCAAAATTGGTGGTAAAGTTATATTCTATCTCACGACGAGGTCTGATAATTCACAATCACATCATTGCTTAATCCACTCAAAATACAAATCTATTAGAAAATAAAAATTAGTTAGTAGTTTGTAGTTAATTATTCATAAGTTTTATAAATAGAATATAATGTATTTATTTTGTATCTTTTATCATTTTATTTATATAGAAGTTATTTTATACTTTTTATAAGAAAAAAAAATTATTTTTAATTTACATATTTTTCTTTTCTATGCCTTCTATCAAGATTATAACATGATATTAAAGAACATTTATTAATTCATCATTAAAACTTTCAAAAGATGGTTCAACCATCGCGTAGAAAAAAGACAAAAAAAGAGAAACAAGAAGAATATAGAAAAATACAAGAGCTACATCTTCAAAAAGGTGTTTGAAGATTTTTTGAAGTTTCAACGTTCTAATCAACACACAAAAATACCACAAAAAAAATTCCAAGATAACAAAAAAAAAAAAAAGGAAAAGAGAAGGAGATGCGTAGTCAACAACTCTAGCGCGGCAGAGATGATTTCAAACATGGTGGTCGACTATGAATTTGCTCTATTCGAAAGTTTTCTTCAAGGGTTTGTTGAGGACAATGAGGAGATTTTTTTTTCAGCTTAGTTTCGTCAAAGGAGAAGGTGGTCGGAAAATGACTGTGAAGTGGCGGTGAAAAAGTATTAACTTAATAGATTTGACAAACAAAAAGGTGAGTTTTGCAGAGGAGAAAAAGAGGAATTCGAAAATGGTATTTGTTTCCAATTTGACATAATCAAATAAGTTAGATTGTTAAAATAGTGAATTAATAGGTACTTAGTGAAAAAGAAGTGATTCCAATCCCAAATCGTTTTTCTTATAATCTCTATCTAGTTAATTTTATTTCGTTTGTATTTAAATAACCTTTTACCAAACTTTTTACTCGGCTAAATGTTTACAACTTTGTTGCGCAATTAAATTAACAACAATCCTTATGGAGACGATTTTACTTATCATTATTATTACTTGAACAATTTGATACACTTGTTAAAAAGTTATTAGTGTGTAATAAAAGTTACTGACAAACTTATGATCCAATTCTGCATATGGCTGCAATACAAAAAAAATAAAAAATCCCATATAATGATCGTGTAACACCCCGATTTATAAAAGCGCGGGTGTATTTTTTTTTCCAAAATAAATTGATAAAAATACCAAGTTAAATCCATGAATGAAATACTCTTGAATAAAATATTTAAGTCGTAACATCACGACAAAGGTCAACATTAATTACAAACAGCGAAAATGATTTTCACAAAAATCCAAAGTATTCAAGTAAAATATACACTGACTAAAATAGTTTGTTTCGAATACATAAGTTCCTTTTTTACAACAGCAACCTTGAAATGAGAAAGGGAAAATAAATAAAATTCTTAATTAAAACCTTAAGTTGATCATTAATCTAACTGAGGGTGACTAGGTACTAAATATCCACGAGCGGCATCAAGCCCCATTGCTTTCGGTTACAAAACCAACCCATTGCTATGTCACGCCTTAGAACGATCCTGGTTCTCATCTGAGGGCAAAGCCCAGATTTCCACAAAAATTGTAAAGGGTCACCAACCGAAATTAACAAATACCACATATTATTTAAATTTTAAATGCACAAAAACACCTATCAACTTAACATACATCTAGAAAGGGTTTGCATATGCTAAACATGCATAAACAAGGTTGAAAAATGAAGTTTCGGACAAAACTACACTGTTGTATTCGAATAGAGACCTGCTGTATTCGAATACAGATGTGAAAAACATCAAAAACAACACAACAGCACTACTGTTATCGAATACAACCTCCTTGTATTCGAATACAAATGCGAAAAACAACACAAATAGCACAAACATCACTACTGTATTCGAATACAGCCTCCTTGTATTCGAATACAGATGCAAAGACAGTGAAAAATCCTACACTTTTTGTATTCAAATTTAACCACCTTGTATTCGAATACAATTGCGAAATAAGTGGCAAAAATTTGATATCTGTATTCGACTACGACCCTGATGTATTCGAATACAACTGTAAAAATGGCAGATTTTCAGTTATGAAACAATACAAAATCATTCTAACACTTTCAACACCAAGTCAATCAATCATAAACTTCAAATACGGCATAATCACAAACAACAATCAAGTATGTATATACAACCATCACAGCATATCAACCATGACTCGCGTGCCAAGCACCCTAATGCAATGCGTATAAGCCAATGCACATGGCATCATCCCGTGGCCCATCCGGTCACCACTATCACCATGGCCCATCCGGTCACCATTATCATCATGGCCCATCCGGTCACCATGTACTATGAAATGCATGAGCATACTCTGACTCTTAACACCAAAATCATTAAGTAAATGCAGCTATTAAAAGATTCCCCATTTTTAATGCTCATTTAACACTAATGATTTTTAATTTTAACACAGAGCATACTCAACACATATAATCCTCAAATCGCATGAAATTTAATTCACAATTCATATTGAATCTAAATCACCATATACACCAATCTCATCAATTCATTTCACACAAAAATCACACATAAATTGCATTTATTCAAAACCCCACATTTTAAAACATCAAGCACATCTCAACATTCATAACATTACCCATGACCACATTAATCACACCAAGCAAAAATCACCACCCACACCTCAATCACAACAAATTCCAATTCACAATCCACTCCAAATTTAACCATAAATCACTCATTTTAAAAACGCCTCATATGTCAACCACAATACACCCATTAATTTCAATAATTGCAAACATAAATTTACACCAAATTAATTTCCACAAATCATCCCTCAAACTCCTCAAATTAATTTCCTCAACTCCTTATAAAACACCTTAAATTCATTTTCTACAAATCCACACATCAAACACACCTTATTCACACCCCACAAATTCACATATAACGCCCTAAATGCACACTAAAAGTTTGGAAGGAGCCCTAACCTCAACGGTAGCTTTAACAACCGATTACGGCACCGCCATTAATTCCGGTAAAAACTTCGTTCACGTCGTCGCTTCGAAAACTAGCTCACTAGCACCGTAACGTGACAAGGAGCAACTTTCCCTTCTGTCACTTCGCGGGAGGAAGCTTAGATCTAGGTGAGAAGTGAGATTTTACGTTTGGTGGTTTTGAAAACCACCCACACGTTTTCTTTTCTTTGAAGCAGAAGAAAGAAGAAAAAGATGGAGAGTCGCGCGCGTAGGGGAAAGGATTTTCTGCTTCTTCCTTTCTAATTCCTTCCTTCACTGGTACATATACATATACATATATATATATATATATATATATATTTATATATACCTTAATTTTCCAAAACAATATATATATACATACCAACTTACTAACTATATATATATATATATAAATATATATATATATATATATATATATATATATATATATATATATAATCTCAAACCAACAAATATCTAAAACTCTCACCCACATCTTAACTATTTTGATAAAAATATCTATTCCCGTTGCAACTCAATTGACAAATAAAATTTTCAGCAACCAGAGATATTTTTAACAAAACTGTCCGGTAATAAATTCTTCGCAACATAAATAAATTATTTCTCGCCAAATAATTTTCACGGTGTCTCAAAATATATATATAAAAATTTATATATATTAACCATATTACAAACTCTAACAAAATATGCTTTTGGTACTTAATTTACAAAATGAATTAAAATTGGGCTAAATGCCTCAGCAATTTAACACCAAATATACTAAAATTGCATAATTTAGAGTTTAAAATTAAGGGTCTTACATTAATACCCTCCAAAAAGAAGTTTCGTACTCGAAACTTAAAGTGAGAGTAATACCTACACTAGGTTTGCACTCCAACTCAACATACATGCTACAACTTGTTTCTCACGCATATGCGAAGAATGTGTCGTCTATCCCTTCTCATAGGGTGCTTAGTACCGTTACGCACTATCATAGCCGGTGAGACTCGCCAGTTCCATTCAACATGATTTTGTCTACTATTTACAAGAGATTGGGGATGATCAGTTCCTCAATTTGTCAATAGATAGCCAACGACCATGATGATGGCTTAGACCATCTTAACCTAACTGTAATAATGCTCCCTTCGACTTGGACTTAAAGCTATCACGAGGCATAAGTGGTCTAACAATCTCCTCAAGGTCTACTGAGTTTCCCTTACTTTCCTAACGACGAAGTACAATCGCCCAGAACTATGCCACCTAGCCTCATATACGTCCACTTGGTACGAAACATCCATTAGGTTCCAAACTGAAACTCTAAGTATGACACTAACACCCTGAGCATAAAACAATCATTATCGCCGAGAACTCCCTAATTTCTCCATTGCCCACAAATCCTCGATTTTCTTTAGTCGCACAACTACATCAAACCACAGTGTTCTTATCAGAATGTTAGTCTGATTATAACTTTAATAATCCCATCTCAACATCGGAGTGGTGATCAAAGTTTCCTCAAATATTTTCGACGACATGCCCGAACTATACCACCTACAACATGCAAACTTCCTTCAGGTTTAATGCTTCATTTCCAACTTGAATTTCATTCACTGGTTAAGGCCTACATTTGTTTAATCCCTAACACCTCAAATTCACGTTTCACTAGTCAATTTCCTAAATACTTTGCAATTCTGGACAATCCGAAAATAATTTTCCTCCATCTGCTGCCAACATTCATTCTGATACTTCTCAATTTCGCCGCGTCCTTTATTTGCAGCTTAATGATTATCTTTTCATTATAATCGGTCAAACACATTGTATTCACTCCATTACTTTTCCAATTATACAAACCTTAAATTTCTACCTCGAACCTTGATAGCTCATCTGCCATCATACTTCGTCTCTCTTCATCATAGTGATTTCAATAAATCAAGCCTTACTAGATCCCACCAACTCCTTCATTCCATGCTCAACTCCTCCCTACCAAACAAACATTTCACCGTTGTGATTGACGAACATAATAATGTACCCCTATGACATGCATTCAAGTAGTGCCTTTGAATTCATTGGCATACCCTTATAATAACAATGTCTGATTTACAAGTGAGCTATTTTCATGGCACGTTTTCCAAAAATTTGGTTCACTCGCTGGATTTTCTTATTCATTCTCAATTTTCTCCGAGGTACAAACTGAAAGAGTCCCAACAATCGAACGTCCTAAAGAACTATTCCTCAAACATTCCCAATAAGCATCTCCTAAGGAATAATTATCTTTAACCTCATCCTCATAACTTTGCAGTAAAATATCTCCAAGATCCACATACCTTTCATCGTCCATCTAATCACTGAAACAATCATTTCAAATCTTAACGCTTGACTTCCCAAGACCAACAACTAAACCATAAATCATTTGTTACATTTCTTCCTATTCACTCTATGCCATTGAATAAAATTAGAAAATCTAATCCTTGAAATCTTCATATACTCATTACACCTTAAGATACAATACAAGGTCTTATTCATCATTGGCTCTAACCGCCTTAGTAATCTCACTAATGAAAACTCTTATAATCATACCACAACATTATTAGTAAATCTTCAAACACTTCCATCCATTAACATGAATCATTTATCACTTTCCTACCTCAACTCCCTCGATCATACAAGTTTAAGGTGTCACTTGGTCCTCCATCCCACGTTGTGGATTTGAAATCATCGGCTTAAAGATCAACCATCTTAGGGTCCAAATCAAATCTTGATTAATTCCTCTAACTTATCAAAATATTCACACTCTCCTAGTGTTTACCATCCTTTAATAGACACTCCAAGCTTACATTCCAACAATCTCTAAGTATTCTTGTACTTTGTACCTCCAATTCCACTTAATAGCAACATGTGGTTCAATTCATCAAGGTTTAACTCCTTCTGTTTACCCGAACATCACTCAAAATTCACACTTACGTGTCAATAGTTTCATCTACAATCACTATTCATACTTATTATCTCCTAAACCACACAGAGATTTGTCACTTACCAACAAAATATATAGTCTAACTCCTATAATCGTCACGAGATTCATACTTAACAATCTAAGCCACGAATCTAGTTTAACTCGAGTGCTCGACCTTACCTCTCAAGGTATCGACTATTCCTCAAAGTGTCCTTTATCTAACCAAGGTAGTATTCACCCCTGATGTGTAGCGCACCTTAACTTCAATACAAGCCTCCTTAAGCACCAAATGCTATTCCAAATGGAAGCCTCGTCTTCTCAACAATTCCATGGTGTTCACATCTCTTTGACAGTTATCAAACTTCATCCAGTCTCGTCCTGAAATCTACTAGAAAAACATCTAATACTTTTCTTAAAAAAAAAACTCCACTTAGATGCTTACTTGAAATCCCATAACAATCTAACGTTAATCCATCCATACCCATCATCTTGGAGTTAACACCAATAACATAGCCTCTATACCCTTGGAACTACTCCATAAATTCCATGCCATCATGATTCGCTTCAACCCTGTCTTTCCAAGACCGATACATTTGAGGAATTTAGAGACACTCGTCGACCAACGTCGACTAAGGTTCTATGGTTTAACTACTCTCCTAACTAAAGTGCCACCAGACACGCTGTTTCGTATAAGAAATAATAAACTACTTAAGCATATCATGCTTGATCCAAGACAACAAAACACAAAGTACACGTGGACTCCAGTTACTTGAAACCTCTAACCTCGACTTGTGATAAGCTTAGGACACCCAAATCACAGCCCCAAAGAAATTTAAGCCAAAGCTCTGATACCACAATGTAACACCCCGATTTTTAAAAGCGCTAGTGTATTTTGTTTTCCAAAATAAATTGATAAAAATACCAAGTTAAATCTATGAATGAAGAAAATACTCTTGAATAAAATATTTAAGTCGTAACACCACGACAAAGATCAACATTAATTACAAATAGTGGAAATGGTTTTGACAAAAATCTGAAGTATTCAAGTAAAATATACACTGACTAAAATAGTTTGTTTCGAATACATAAGTTCCCTTTTTACAACAACAACCTTGAAATGAGAAAGGGAAAATAAATAAAATTCTTAATTAAAACCCTAAGCTGATCATTAGTCTAACTGAGGGTGACAGGGTACTGAGAATCCACGAGCGGCATCAAGCCCCACTGCTTTCGGTTACAAAACCAACCATCGCTATACCACGCCTTAGAACGACCCTGGTTCTCATCTGAGGGCAAAGCCTAGATTTCCACAAAAATCGTAAAGGGTCACCAACCGAAATTAACAAATACCACATAACATTTAAATTTTAAATGCATAAAAACACCTATCAACTTAAAATACATCTAGAGAGGGTTTGCATATGCTAAACATGCATAAACAAGGTTGAAAAATGAAGTTTCGGACAAAACTATATTGTCGTATTCGAATACAGACCTGCTGTATTCGAATACAGAAGCGAAAACAGCAAAGACAACACAAACAACACTACTATATTCGAATATAGCCTCCTTGTATTCGAATACAGATGTGAAAAACAGCAAAAACAGCATTACTGTATTCGAATACAGCCTCCTTGTATTCGAATAAAACCACCTTGTATTTGAATACAATTGCGAAATTAGTGGCAAAAATTTGATATCTGTATTCGACTATGACCCTTTTGTATTCGAATACAACTGTAAAAATGACAGATTTTCAGTTTTGAAACATTACAAAATCATTCTAACACTTTCAATACCAAGTCAATCAATCACAAACTTCAAATACGGCATAATCACAAACAACAATCAAGTATGTATATACAACCATCACAGTATATCAACCATGACTCTCGTGCCAACCACTCTAATGCAATGCGTATATGCCAATGCACATGGCATCATCCCGTGGCCCATCCAGTCACCATTATCACCATGGCCCATCCGGTCACCATGTACTATGAAATTCATGAGCATACTCTGACTCTTAACACCACAACCATTAAGTAAATGCAGCAATTAAAAGATTCCCCATTTTTAATGCTCATTTAAGACTAATGATTTTCAATTTTAACACAGAGCATACTCAACACATATAATCCTCAAATCGCATGAAATTTAATTCACAATTCACATTGAATTCAAATCACCATATACACCAATCTCATCAATTCATTTCACACAAAAACCACACATAAATTGCATTTATTCAAAACCCCACATTTTAAAACATCAAACACATCTCAACATTCATAATATTACCCATGAACACATCAATCACACCAAGCAAAAATCACCACCACCCACACCTCAATCACAACAAATTCCAATTCACAATCCACTCCAAATTTAACCATAAATCACTCATTTTCAAAACTACTCGTATGTCAACCACAATACAACCATTAATTTCCATAATTGCAAACATAAATTTACACCAAATTAATTTCCAAAAGTCATCCCTCAAACTTCTCATAAAACACCTTAAATTCATTTTCTACAAATCCACAAATCAAACACACCAAATTCACACCCCACAAATTCACATATAAGGCCCTGAATGCACACTAAAAGTTTGAAAGGAGCCCTTACCTCAACGGTAGCTTTAACAACTAATTACGGCACCGCGATTAATTCCGGTAAAAACTTTGTTCGCGTCGTCGCTTCAAAAACTAGCTCACTAGCACTGCAACGTGGCAAGAATCAACTTTCCTTTCTATCACTTCGCGGGAGGAAGCTTAGATATAGGTGAGAAGTGAGATTTTACGTTTGGTGGTTTTGAAAACCACCCACATGTTGTCTTTTCTTTGAAGCAGAAGAAAGAAGAAAAAGAGGGAGAGTCGCGCGTGCAGGGGAAAAGATTTTCTGCTTCTTCCTTTCTAATTCCTGCCTTCCCTGGTACATACATATATATATATATATATATATATTACTAACTCACTATATAATAATCCCAAACAAACAAATATCTAAAATTGTCACACACATCTCAACTATTTTGATAAAAATATCTATTCCCGTTGCAACTCAATTGGCAAATAAATTTTTCAGCAACCAGAGATATTTTTAACAAAACTGTCCGGTAATAAATTCTTCGCAACATAAATAAATTATTTCTCGCCAAATAATTTTCACCGGGTCTCAAAATATATATATAAAAATATATATATAATAACCATACTACAAATTCTAACAAAATATGCTTTTGGTACTTAATTCACAAAATGAATTAAAATTGAGCTAAATGCCTCAGCAATTTAACACCAAATATTCTAAAATTGCATAATTTAGAGTTTAAAATTGAGGGTCTTATAGATCGCATGTATATGTTATTTTTTCATTTTACTACTAAGAACAATTGAATGATTCATTCAGATGCGAAAAGGTACTCTTGTCATTTGTGGATAAGTACAACTTCATGCACAATTTAGACATACCATAATGTACATATCACTCAAAATATCTTTAATATGGAATATCTAGCTTACTATTTCATAACATTGAAACATGTTTTTTTTAAAATATTAATTTCATTATGTCTTAAACTTAATAGTGTTTAGAAATAAACCAAATACTACAAAGTTTTATAATACACAATTATATTCCTAATAAAGGTTTAAAATATTACCTGTTTTAGCGTGATAGAATTCTGATTGACGATCGGGAACGTTGCGCTATTGGCAGCATCTCTACGTAGTCTACACGAACATACCTCTAATGGAGTAGCCTTAACTCAGTGCTAGCTAATGAACGAGATTGATGAGGGCAGTTACGGTTTTGGACGGTTAGGTTTTTAATGTTTTCATATTGCACACTTGCAATTCTGTATAAGGGTTCTATTTATAGACCCTTATACTGAACTAACACAGAGCTAGACATACACTATTATCACTATGAGAATAACTTATGACACTTCATAACATACTATGCAATATTCTCATGGTGGGTCAATTCACTATACATTCATCCTAATGTATACCTATATTGTGACTTGGTATCTCATATCCATAACCAATGAGATAGAGTTATTAGTCGAAACACATAATAGTCTCATTGGTATAATTATCGTCCTCTGTAATAATATTCAACTACGAATGTTTGAGAGTGAAGTTCTATAGCATCTAACAATCGATTCATCCACTCGATGTCTTATAGAACAAATTTCACTCAAAGACTTTATTATATGAAACAAACATAGTAATTGAAATGTTTTATAAATAAACAGCACAATACAAATTTTAAATTCAAAAGTAAAACATTGGCATTGGCATGTAGGGCTTACACCAACACTATTTGATAATCCATATGGACCATGGATCATACGTGTCTTGACTAAGTTATACAATTATGGGTCTCCTATTGGCAATGCATATTTGCAAGAAGGGTGTAAAAAAACGAGAATGTAGACATGTGGCAAGCCTCTCCATTGAAATTCAATAGTTTACATATATGTATCGTTAAAACACGTAAAATAAAGAAATTAGTTGATAATTAAATAAAAACAAAGATTGTAAATTATACTTTTCAAATAGATAGAAACTTTAAATTTCTCAAAAAATAGTGTTCTTACATACAACAATTTTTCCAAGCACATGTTTTATGGTAAGATCTACCAACAATTCATCAACTTTCATTTTGAAAACCCTTGTTATGAAGTTTGGTCTGTCATGTGGCTTCAAATTAAATTTGGATAGAAACCTATGTATTTCGTGCCAATTTGAGTTGCATGTAAATGCAATAAACAAATCTAAAAATCCAACAACACTACATAAAGTCATTCCATCAAAGTATAGTTGATCCATGTATCTGCGGCTTCCTACATTCAATCACAAGGTCTCCAATATATGAATATGATGAATATGACATAAATCAAAATTTTAACTATAGAATTAGCTATAGAATAAGTTAACAAAAATTGAGTAAGTTAACTATAGAAGTAAATTCGATATTGAATATCAAAAACATCAAATAGAGCTTTGAGTAAATAATGACATTTAGTTTACAAAAATTACCAGTGTCAAAGTGAGGTAGCTCGTTATTGTTAGGAGGAGAGTGAGAACTTTCATTAGAATTGTGATCATCATAAAGATTATCATCCAAGTCACCACGTGCATTATCATCAGACAATAATTCTTCGTATTCTTTAACATCATTTTTCGAAGATGGGGTGCCAATTGACATATATGTGGTGTTAGATAGTGATGAATTAGATGGACCAACAACATTTGAAAACTAATTGTCAAGAAGGTTAGCACCGACATCATAAATGTCTGAATATCTTTTGCTTTGAACCTCGACACAATTAAGTTTTAATTGATTAACATATATAGTGTTTTGTTGAGTGTTAGGAGTATGGTGCTGAAGTTACTGGTTCATACTTGTATAGAGTTATTAACATTATCAGTTATATTAGAAAGAGGTAATCTATTTGGAGTTTCGTGTGCATTCCTTATTTGATGATTTACATAGATCAAAACTTGTCCATCACATGTTTGTTGTTTCTTTGGAAATTTTTTCTGTAAGACCTCTCTTCTCCTGAGTCTTGCAGATGATGGGTCATTTTTGTTGTGGTTACTATCTCGTTCCATGAATTGTCTGAACCTTTCAATAAAATGATACACTTAGTAGGTATGCTTCAACACCTACACCATATAGAAAGATCAATTGAGAAAGTTTGTCCATAAACATGTGAGTAAATAATGATCATATTCAATAACTTGTAATAAGAATAATACTGTGCATAAAAAAAAGTTAGAATACTTGCTTACATCTATATCAAATATATGCAGACATAAGTAAAAATGAATTAGTCTTCTCCAATGGTAATGTAGAAATGTGTGTGAAGATTGACAATGATTCAAGCTGCAATAAGAGTTGTTAACCTCAATGTATATTTTTTTTTTTTTGTAAAAACTTTTGGAGTGAAAGTTTTATGAAAGAATAACATGTTTGAAATTTGAATGTTATTAAATTATGAAATATTAAATGATATTCATTTGTCTTTGGCATTTCATTATTTGTCCCTAGCATTTAAAAAAAAATATAAAAAATATTGTGCCTTCGTAATTAGCTATAGATGTCATTATTGGACATATGCATCAATTTCACACGGTGCTAAAAAATTGTAGCTTAGTTGGATGGCAATAAGTTCGATTTCTAGCTTATTGGTTGCATGTAATATAAGTAGCTTATTTCATGCAAATGTAGTTGTAATTTGTGAATCACATATATATTAACATGTAGACAGTTAGCTTGTTAAAGTCAACAAAAATGTATTTGTGTCTCTCACTAGAATTTTGTCTCTTATTAATTGTGTATATTAACTTTGTGTAACATCCTGACCCTTACAGCTATCGGCCTTCCGTGGGATTCGAGCCCGATACCTAGGGAATAAGTACCGCTTCATCACATTCCCACTACCAATTGAGCTCAATTGGTAGTGGGAATGTGATGAGGCGGTACTTATCCCCTAGGTACCGGGCTCAAATCCCACGGAAGGCAAAAACTCGCTATATTTCCAAGTGGGAAAGGGGGGAGCGAGAAGGTCGTGACTAATACTTATCCCCTAGGTACCGGGCTCGAATCCCACGGGAGGCAAAAATTCGCTATATTTCCAAGTGGGAAAGGGGGAGCGAGAAGGTCGTTACTAACATCGCCGATAGCTGATACAAATCACAAAATAATTGATGTTGTGTCCAACTGAAAATGGGCACAACATCTTGTAATAATTTCTAGGATCACTCTATTTTAATAGTTTTTATGATTTTGTTTGAAAATACTCATTTACTTTAAAATAAAATAATAATTTATTTAATTATATTTTCTTAAAATAATAAATAAGACTAGTCGTAATTACAAAGAATAAATTTAATGCGTAAAATAAAAGAAAATCCTAAATCCAAGACTCTTGGTCTTTTACTACCCAAAATTAAATTGGTCGTAACTCTGGCCATTTGTGGAGAACTCTCTCAACAAGACCAACACTAGTACAAAAGTATATCAGAACCTCTAACTACACGCTACTATGCTTCTTCCACACACACACACATTTCATTTAACACTTACTATCACATAGCACCAAAGCACAATTCAAACAATGCACAAGTTCTATTTGTTTGTCTATATCCATGTACACATTTTTTAATTGCTGACACACAAAATATAAATAAACTATATACTTCATTTAACACTTATCATCATATAGCACCAAAGCACAATTCAAACAATGCACAAGTTCTATTTGTTTTTCTATATGCAAATGCATATGATTCTAGAATATCACCACCCCGTAGGAAAAAAAGTTCCATCATTGGACAAATATTCCATAGATTTCATGTTCAAAACCCTATCATTGAGTATTTTTCTGAATCACATTACCTTTTTGAGAAACTGTCGTCATGTACTCACGATTAGGTTCAGGCTACCAATGCATGCATGAATGCCATCACTTTAGTTAGTAACAAAATACATCACTCAATCAAAGCGTCCAAAACTATTCAACCTTGTCCTAAACCAAACTAGTTTAGATACAAAGTAATCACCTTGAGTAACCATCCATTACCAATCAAAATACAAAAAAAATTAATCTCAGAATATCACTCGCAAATATGTAATTCATATAACACATATTTTGGAGAATAACACACTATCAAAATCAACACATAACATCACAGTGCATTTATATCACATATAATTCAAGATAAGTCCACTTTAACAAAATAAGTCCACTTTAACTCCTTCAAAATGTCATTTCTTTTTTTTTTTTTTTTTAATTCTGAGTTATACCCACCTCGAATATTCAAGAATTATTATTATTATTATTATCAATAATATGAGTTTCCTAATGTTTCAAAACTAATACTTATAAATTGATTTCATTAGCAAGATCAAAACTTTAATAATCATGTTACGACCCCAAAAGGCAAGATCTATCCGTCGATAATTAGTATTACCTCAATTAAATTAATAATTTCAAACATATAGCTAATCAATAAAAAAAATTATTTCAAACTATCTAGTATAACAAAAGAGAAAATAATCAAAGTTAGAAACACACGTCACAAGTCCAATCCAAAGGTAATTAACTTAATCATGTCAACAATTCACATTAACTCAAATTTTAACAAATAATTTCATGGTTTATTTAGTCATTTAGGTAGAAATTAAGAATGCACAACAATGCAATCAGAAACAAACAATAAATAGTTAATAAGTAACTTCAAAAATATGTATAATTATACAAAGGCATATTGTGCATAACACAATAATACACCGAGAAAAAAAATGATGATGAAAATAATTAATACACAAGAAAACACAATTGACACGATTGACATTCGACTAACACTGAATCGACACTCGACCCACTCGGCCTGATTGGACATACCTGCTTTGATACCACTAATGTGACACCCTAAACCCCAAAATAATATATATAATAATTTATATCATATTTCTATAAAATTTGCATCGGATAAATAAAAATTCTTCCAAAGGAAAAAGAAACTTATGTGGGTTATTTAGAATATCACATTTCTCAAAATACAATCGCAACACTTAAAATTTTTTTTTTAATCCTATAAAATAGTGCAATCTCAATAAGCTTGATTTAAGTATAATTACTTAATTTAATTCTAAAAACTTACTAGTACTTATAAGATTTTCATACAAAAAGTCGTTTCAAATTAAATAAGTAAAATACAAATTACAACCCTTATTCCCAGTATCACCTATTAGAGCGAGGTTTCTCTCAAACTTGAACTTCAAGACTCATTAACTTGTAACAACTGCGAAAGAGGTGAGTTTTGAAATCATGTTAATAGTATAATATAAGTAAGAAGAACACACAAATAATCATAATAGAACCGTATCATTACACAAACATTTCTCAAGAAAAATATCACACTAAAAAGTCAAAATCAGTCAAGGAAAATCAATACATTTCACTATCACAACAAAACAATCACAAAAAAATGCAATGCTATGCATGAGCTTAAACTCTACTTCACAATGTGGTACCATTCTAACTCTGAAGTACTTAGTTAGGAGGCTTGATACTATGCCACCATCTCGGTGGACGAACAATTCAAATTGGCTCTGCCCTCATAGATCCCATCAACTCAACCCGAGACACATATACGCGACAGTCGAGGTAAACGTGTGTTGCATGGTAGCTCCCGACATTTGGAGTTCTAACTCCAAGTCACCTAGGAATTCCCCACCCGAATACCTCTAAGGTCTAACAATCTTGCCTTAAGGCTCAACAACAGACCGCCACGATTAGACTCATTTAGTTGTACTTCCCCGAAATCACTAGGCTTGTCAAACCCTACCTATATGATGACAAAATGATCTCCACTTCACAAATTCTCAATAATTATTTTCTCCTCTCTTTGGCCTATGATACTCCATTAAGACCGTCGTCTCAAACACAAATTGAAATCACCATTATATCATTAACTATGGGGTTACTTCAATATTCTCATCACAAATTTATAATATCACTATCATTAATCACACATCATCATCATCACATAAACTCATCACAAATTTATAGCATCACTATCATCAATCATACATCATCACATAAACTTATCACAAATTTATAACATCACAATTATTAATCATACATCATCATCATCACATAAAATTATCACAACACATCCATCTTTTATTGTCACATCACATAAACTCATCTAATCAAACATATACATAAAATTAATTCGACACCCAATATCACAATATATTATACTCATGAATTCAAACGCTCTCTCACCCCTGACCTTATTTCGACGCTTTCACATACGAATACGATTCAACGAGCAAACAACTTTTGTTCTTTGACTCTTTGTTATTCAATCAATCTAACTCGACAGTTTATGGGTAAACGTCAAAAATAAACTATGAGAAGACACTCTAAAAACTAATTTCGAAATTCGGTCAAGGAAACTTACAATAAATTAGAAAATCAATAAGTGGATATTATAGCCACTTTTCACACGATCGTTTTGGCGTTGGTTTCATTCAAATCGGACTTACGGTGAAGAAGAACAATGCAAAATAACGAATTCCATAAACAGAGAAGTTACGAATCTTAGAGAGAAATTGGGATTGTTAAATATTTGGGAAATTGTGTTTGATTGACTAAATAAATGAGTGAAACTACATACTAAAATTTGGACAAAAAGGGAGAAAATTTTTTAGGACAGTTATTGATCACCGATATCAATTTTCTTCTCGTTTTCTTTTTTTCCTCTAGTGAGGCTGGTCTGCTCCCGCTCCCCTCTATTTCTCCTACCTTTCCTTCTTCTTGTTTTCAATCATTTTTTTTAATTAGGTTTTAGCCTTCTATATGGGCCTAACCCATAAAACACATTATACTTCATTTTTTTTTTTTTTTTTTATTAAAACAAACAATTACCAAAACTATTGTTTTTTAACACTTTTTTTTTAAAAAACAATTTAATTACTAAAATATTACTAATATTTCAAGACTAATCTTTTATAAAATAAAGTGATTAATCTTTAAAATACATTAATAGCCAAAATTCTCATATTCCAAATAATCACTATAATAATATTTATTTTTCCAAATACTCAAATTAAAATATTACCATCATTAGAGAGTAGTCGAAATTATAAAATATATAATTATAACATATATTAATTACTAAATCATAAAAAATATATGTAAGAAATCAAACACAATATCACTACTATTCGAAATTATTATTTATAAAATAAATAACTAAAATAGAAAATAGTTATAAATAATTAAAATATAACTATGTAGTCAAACGCACATAAAAGTATTACATTAATAGGGGAAACATATATACACTAAAATACGTTTAAAATATTCTTTAAAATATTACACTAAAATACTATTATTTTTAGAAAAATATATAAAATATTCTTTATTTATATCACTCATTTAATATAATATGTATCAAACTAGCACATCATAGGAAGCAACCATATAACGAAAATTAGTTACAAAATTTATCAACATATATTCTATAATAATTTTAACACCAAATTAATTATCGAAAATCCTATTTAATTAATAAAATAGTTTATTATAAAATTTGGAGTGTTGCAATGACAAATCCAATAAAAGAAGGGGAAATGTCATTTTTCAAATATTTCTTTTGGACCAATCTCTAATATAACAAACATCAAGGATCCCTAAGACTTTTTTAATTCACTTCTAAAAATTTAACAATAAAATTTAAGCACACTTCAACACAAAATCCATTTTATTTACAACATCAACACAATTTTTTTCTTCATAAAAATCATAACTTTAACCATCTAAATAATAATGTCAACACTTTAAAGTGATTTAAAATTAAAACATGCACTTCAAATTATTTTATCGTAAATATTATTTGTAAAAATTAATACTTTTAATTCATTTTATCACCAAGAAAATATTATTAACTGTTTAAAGTGTAAGAGTGGCATTTTTTTTTATTAAAAGAGTAAGAGTAACATTTTAATTAATAAAATTAGTTTGAAATTGTTTTGTTTTTTAACAGAACAGTATCTATTTCATAAAATAAATATCCGTGATTTTCTTTAAAAACAATAATCACAACAACAACATGCTCTTTGTTTTTTTTTAATATAAAAAATCTTTAACTTAAAGGTAAATGTTTTTCTTTCAAAAATCAAAACATAGGAAAGATGAGTAATTTCCACTAAAAATTTAACCTTTAACTCAAAAAGTAGTTTCTACTGAACAATAATCAAGAAATTGGACAACTTATGTGATTCTTCCAAAAATCAAAACTTTAGAAATAAAGCACATAGTTTTTTATCATAAAATTCAACTTCCTACGACAAATCTACAATCTCAACTAAATATCAACACTTTAACCGGTTTAATTTATTTTACTTTGAAATTTGATATAAAGGTATGTTTTCTTCTATCACGGGCAAACACTTTAAATCAAGAATATACTAAATTTGTTCAAATAGAGAATATAACTGCTAAAAAAGTATATTAATAAATCAAGTTAAGCGGTAAAAATAACATATTAAAATTTGAATTCATTCGGATCAAATTTTATGTGCTATCATCGGAATTAAATTTCCTTCTTTCTCTCATTGCAGCTACGCTAGTGTTTTATTCCCCTCTCTTGCACACAATTCAGAATTCAATTCCTTTTTTTTTTCTTTCCATAAAGTAGCTATTACCTAAGGACTTTTTTTTTATATATATATATATATATATATATATATATATATATATATATATATATATATATATTAATTAGGATTTATATCTATTGTCTTACTAAGATAGAGCCACACCAATTTGACCAACCTAATTCCTTTTTTTTAATTTATGTATTTTATCTTTTTTAAAAATAAACCATGTCATATACATATATATACATTTCAAAAATAACAATTAGATGAAAAATAAAATAATAACAAGCCCATATAAAAAAAAATGCTAAATAGCACCTGCGGTTGCTTAACTTAATTTCAGTTAATTTTTTAGTCCTTTATCTTTTTTTTTATCCCGATTTGGTCTTTTATTTTAATTTTAAGTGACAATTTGATCTTTTATGTTTTAAAATGTCAACAATATTATCTTTTATTTTTTACAAAAATTCATGAAAATTTTCTCAAACAAAACCCATAAAACAAAACAAGCCAATGGATTTCCGAGCATTCTATCTATAGATGATGACTCATATGCCCCGCTATTTGAGGAAGACTATAAAAAAGTGGTTCCGGAATACTTGAGGATGTGCCAATCCAACAAAGAAATGGATCTTATATGTCTTCCTCTTCCCAAGGCTACCCAAGTGTTCGAGAAGAAGAGGAAAACAGTTGTCTAGATGCTGAGCGTTGAAGAGGATGAGGAAGAAGCAACCAACACAAATGAAGATGCAACACCCCTTTTTCAGAGACAGAAATGGAAGATAACACCAAACTCTGAGCAAACTATCCCTACCCTCCATCTTGAACCTGAACAAGAACCACTCATACCCTCTCCCCAACACATGAAGGTAGTAGGCCCGTCCTCCAATCTTGCACCTACTATCCTTGCTAACTCGAACACTAACACCCCGGATGAGATGTTTGAGGCTACCCTAGTTGAACATTTTGCATCCCTTCAATACAAAACCCATCATCTCCCTCTCAAGCTTAACACTCCAACTCAAACACCTACCTCCTCTACCATTCCTCAAACACATACCTTTTCCACTCTTGTATCTAACCCCCACTTCACCAAGCTTTGTGAATCAGTCTCCCCAAGAAGTTGATACAACAACTCAAGTCCTCGTTGACTTAGTCTTTGATACATCATCAAACGACTCCTCTACACCTATCTCCACACCTTTTCATTCGGAACTTGCTACCTCCACCATCCCTCTAGACCTCATTCCCTTCACACACTTCATTCCCTCTAGCTTCCCATACCTCGACACATTAATTACCTCCCTTATTGCAAAAATCACCTTAACACACAATAGGAATGCTCAAAGTTTGGACCCTAATGACATTTCAACCCAATGGAACAAGGTCCTCCCTTTTGTCACCAATAGGATCAGTCTAGAAAGCTCCTAACAATCACATCAACAGGCTTATCAAAGGACGACCTATCTCCTTCTAGTGGTGTTCATCTGGAAATCCCTGTGGTTTCTTCATTAGAACCATTGTAGTTCCATGTGCTCATCCCACAGATTGAGATACTCTCTCTCGATGCTCCTACTATTTCTGCAGACTCTGCCTTTGGAAGTCACTCTAGCATTGTGCTTGATCCCTCCCAGATTGTCAAAAAAGAAGATTTTGATCGTTTAGAAGCTAAGAGTGATGCGTTTATGGAACAAACAACTAAAAATCAAGAGAACATTTAGACTACCCTTAGTTTAATGTTGGTTAGGCTGAACAATCCTAATCTTTAGTTCCCTATATTTGTTGTATTTTTTTTTTGTGTAATCTTTTTTTTTTTTGTCTTTTTGTCTCATGACAAAAATGGGAGAATGTATTTTTGAGAACTGTTTTCAATGAAACTCTCTTTTCTTTTGAATTTCATTTACTAACACTCATCAACTATTCTATTAGAATATCTTTCATCAGACGGATTAAACATGCATATTTTAAGGGGGAGCCTTGCTATAATACTTTATGATTTTTTACATTATTAAAATTAAAAATTGTTCACGAAAATAGATGTTTGTCATCATCAAAAAGGGGTAGACTGTTAGAACCAAGTTGGTTTAAAGAACTATGACCCTTACATGTTTTGATGATATCAAAATCATTTTGTGGGAACAATTTAAAGCACTAACGTTCTGATTAAGTGTGCAGTTCCCAAATCAAGTGGACTTTGTATGATCTTACGTTGCATCATCTGATGATTGGATTAAGATAAAATTCCTTATTTTAAGTCTGGTAAACACGCTTTGAAATGCGCCTCTGGTAACTTTGGCAAATACAAACAATGCTCTAATTCGTTTGTCTCTGATTAGTACATCAAGAATCTAATCGTCTACATCTGATAACCATGACAAGCTAGTGATTTTGTGTCTCTGATAAATTATGCTAAGCATCTGATCGTCTGACTCTAGTTAATAATATATGCTATAATAATAGTTAATGCTCCAGAGAAGACAAAGTTTTTGCGCATCCTATGATAAACACCCTAAATTCGTTATTTCTCTAAAGGTCTATGAGACATGCTCTGATCATTGTATCCTCTTCCCCTTCTGTATTCATCCCAAGATACGTATAATCAATTACAAGGATTTGTTTTGACAATTTTTTAATGCCGAATCAATCTCAGAAGATTTGTTACGAAACTTCAGGATACATGCTGATTTATTGCAATCAGGACAACAACCCCTTCAAGATTTCTATAAAAGGACGTGCAATCCTTACTTGGAAAACACAAGAAATAACAACTAAAATAAGCATAATACAATCGTCTCTACACTCATGCTCTTTACCTTTTATCTTGTCTCAGTGCTGAGAAATAGTTTTTTCTAAGAAAACAACATTGTAAACACTCTTTTATGAGAGTTATTCAGAAACCCTTAAACCATCATTTGTAACCTATCCCAGTAGTGGTTGCATCCCTCAACAACTTGACTCAAACGCAGTTAGTTTGACTAGTAAATGTTCAGTGAAATTGTGATTCGGTGGTAAATTTATGGATTAAAGTGATTGGGCGTAGCTACCCTGTTGGTGGTGAACAAAGATAAACTAGCTGGGTAATTCTAGTTTTTTGTTTGTCTGCCCTATTTTTATGACCTTAGTTTAGTCTTTTTATAAACAATTTTAAAATAAAACACAATTCAACCCCCCCCCCCCTTTTTCTTGTGTTTCTTGTTCTACATGAAAAAGGCAATGTGTTAAAAAGAAATTTTGAAAAAGAGAAGAACGCATCAAAACAATAGTATGAATGAAAAATCCTATCAATAGAGTTATTATAATTGATGTAAATTAGTCAAAGTGTTTTCATACACTTGAACTGATATAAGACTTGATATATAAAATCCTCTCAATGAGAGTTAGAATCCTAGAAATATACTTTGTGTTAATTTAGATACAAACTAGAACTAATCTAAATCATCTCGATAGTGGCAACAACTCTCTCACCCCTAAGACATACCTTAAGAGGTACAACAATTCTCATAAACCTCAATAGCAGGCTGCCAGAATGTTAAAGAAGGGTTCTAATGATGACATCTTGGATAAGCTAGAGGAAATACTCATAGCTTGAAGAGGTAGAGTAAACAATACTTGTATGCTATTAATTGAAATAGTGGATTAAGTCCTCGACTGTACTGAGGAAAAATTTCTCTGTAAAGGGAGGACTAGATGTAGCAAAATTTATGTTATAAACTAGTATAAAAATATATGTGTTCCCTTTCTTTCTATTTCTCTTATCTATGTTCTCAATGATTCAAATTATTTGTCTCTAAACCAGTTTTTAATCGTAAGTTGAATGATTTGATAAAGAACATATTTTTGGTTAAGCAATTATAGTATCTTTCTGAAATGTGGAAATACAATTCAAACTCTCCCCTCTCCAAATCCTTTTCACTTCGAAATGAAGGTAATGAATACTTTAAATCTTCTTGGTTTTCTGATCTTGGTCTATTAACACAAGACATTATCAATAAAATGATAAAACTTGACACCCAACTCATAGCCTCTCAACTCACCCAAAATTTTCCATAACATGCGTCTTCACACACTACTACCAAGACTTGGCTCTTTTGACACAATCACTATTATTGACCTCTATGGCATGTATCATCTTAAACAAATAATCAAACTCAATCTGCCTTACATGATCCTTCAACATATGATTGAATCTATTCTCAACCCCTAAAAATCTTCTGCAACACCCTATGAGATGGTCTTGACAAAAGTTTTCAAACACTTCAAAATCTCACTAGAAAATAAGGATTTACTAGGAACACACCATTAAATGAAAATGTTTACCATTGATTTACACACTCCACAATCATCCTAACCATCATTTTCCCTTCCTAAAACAAAGAAAAAGAAGGCTTCTCCACCGCTTATATTAAAAGAAAAATACTAGAAGATATTCCTGCAACCCAAAACACACCTGACATCCCTTTTTTCTACCACACCTATCCACGAAACTACACCTTAGGAAGTTCACTCCCCTGGAGTGCATCCTAAGAATGTTACCTCCTATAAAGTGCCAACCTAGCTCCCTCAATATGAAGAATTTAATGTTTGAGGTTCTTGTGGAAAATGTCTTAAAAAAATCCACAACACTAGAGATGTCTCTAATGAAACTGAACAAGTTCCAATTTACAAGTTGTAATCACTATGTTTTGTTCCATCAACAATAATGCATCTTTCAATATACAATTCCTTTCCCTAGAAATATCATATGCAAGCACTCCTTCATTCAACAAAAATTTGAGCTCATCTATCAATGGTTGCAAATACACATCTATCTTGCTGTTTGGATTATGTGGTCGGGAATAATCAAAGTGAGAAACTTGTAGGGAGTTGTCATGCATAGTTTTGGAGGAAGATTGTAAGGAGTGACAATTACCGGCCAACATGAATAAGGTGAGGTTGTATGATAAATGGTGTAAAATCATCGATACACAATCCCAACCTTACATTCCTCAGTTCAACAATAAAGTCAGGATAAATATTTTTAAAACGCTTACCAACAAACTGGATTTCATTTGATACCTCATTTCAGATAATGCATTCATCTTTGTTGAAAGCTATTTTGTAACCCTTATCACAAAGCTGGCTAATGCTAATAAGATTGTGCTTTAATCCTTCAAGATATAGAACATCTTCAATTGATGGAGATGGGGATGCACCAACCTTTCCAATGCCCAAAATTTTACCCTTGTTGCTATCTCCATAGATCACATAGCCTTTTGATTAAGAGTAAGTGCTGAAAATTTTGTTTTGTCACCGGTCATGTGTTTTGAACATCCGCTATCCAAGTACCACATATTAGAGGTACTTTGTATGTATTCCTACAAAACAAGATCATAATTTATTAGGTACCCAAAGTGCTTTGGGTCCTTGAGTATTAGTACCTTTCTTGACCCACACATAATTCCCATTTGGAACACCAAAATTCCTAAAATGACAAGCATTAGGTGTGTGGCCATTTAGACTACAATAAAAGCATGTAGGCCATTAGATTTCTTTTGAACATAATTATTCTTAGAATAATGATGATCGTTTTGCACAACTATAACTTTCTCTTTGTTGGATTGATCACTTGCCTTAATAAAGATGGTTTTATTAATACTTGGTTTATCAAATTTTGAATAACCAAGGCAACTCTTGTCATTGGAATATCTTTGCATATTAAGAATATTTTCCACTACAACTTGTCCCTTTTCATATCTTTCAATGACTCTATTTAGTTGGACAATTTTAAAAGAAAGAGAATCACACTTATAACATATAAAATTCTGTTTTATTTTTCAAACTCTTTTTCCATAGTGTCAATTTTCTCTTTAAGAGATGAAATTTGTTTCTTTTGAGTTGACACTGTTTTGCACAGAATTTTACATTCGATAAGTAATTCTTTTATTGCATCTTGAGCATCATTACACACAATAAGTAATTCATTATTAGCATCATTATTATGACAAGACTCTTTGTTACTAACCTCTTCTTCTTCGTCGGATTGGTGTGATGCCATCAAAGCAACATTTGCACATTCGTCACTTTCCGAATCTGAGGATGAACTCACTTCATTGTCCTCCCATGCTATATAGGCCTTTTTGATTTCTTCTTGAGAGCACTTTTCTTCGAGTATCCCAGATTTCTTTGGCAGTTTTGCAATGAGACACGCGGAAAAACTCGTCCATTCCAAGTGCCGATTGTAACATGTTTTTGGCCTTTTTGTAAAACAACACTTTCCTTTTGTCATCATATGTCCATGAGGCTTTTATCTTTATTTGCTCTTCATTGTTGATGACTGTCTTTGGAACATAGGGACCACTTTCTATTGCATCCAAAATATCATCTCCTTATGCCTCAAGATATGCCTGCATGTGTATTTTCCAGAAATCATAATGTTCTCCAACAAAGCAAGGTGGTTTATTGCAACTACCACCATCTCTAAAAATTGGTTGTATGAAAGCCATGAATAAGGATCGAGGAGCAAATTTCCCGAACCTGCTCTAATGCCAATTGTTAGTACATAGGCGCACCTAAGAACGGGGGGTGAATTAGGTGTTTAGAAATTTTCTGGTTTTTAGAGACTTAGTGGATTATTTTTCTAACTATGATTAGAGTATAGTAAAATGTAAATGGAAGAAAAATAAAGAACACAACGATTTATCCCAGTTCCCCTTTCAAACCAAGGGTACATCCAGTCCTCTTGCACACCATAAGTGATTTTCCACTATTGTTAGAATAAATACAAGTCTAACTCTAATACTTCTGTTACAAACTTCTAACAATCTGCCTAAGATAACACACCACTATCCTAGTTTACAATACTTGAAGAAAGTACACCACTTTCCTCAACTTATATAATAACTTGAATGATTTTACAACAATGATTTTGACTGAAATCATGAGGGTATAACAGTTTATACTTTCTTGTACAATGATAAGAGTATAATATAATTTCAAGTAAAACAGAGAATATTTCTCAATGATATGACAATGTAAAAACATGTACTTGAAATATGAAAGTATGACTTTGAATAATTCACAAAATATTTCAGAAAGTTGTTCAAAGTTGTTCTAAGATTCTTTTTGAAAGTCTTAAGTTAAATATGAAACTAGGAAGTATTTATACTCCTTAGACATCACTTCAAATCAGTGGCAATCGTTCCTAGAAGTTTGATGTGCAATGATCTAGATTGGATCAGAACTGAAAAATTGCATTCATTCGCAGTTGTATTCGGCTACAGCCTAAGTGTAGTCGAATACACTTTTGTAACATTCAAATTTTTCAAACAATTTGTGCTTGTATTCGAATACAGATCCATGTAGTCGAATACAGATGACTGAAATTTGCCACTGACTTGGTTTTGTATTCGGCTACATCATGCTATAGTCGAATACAAATGTTTAGTTTTTGCTAATGACTTGGGTTTGTATTCGGCTACAACATGCTGTAGTCGAATACAGATGTGCAGTTTTTGCTACTGACTTCATCTGTATTCTGCTACGCATATATGTAGTCGAATACAATCTTGACTTTTGTCAAAAACTTGATTTTCAAACATTGTTTATGCAGTTTGACACTTTGAAAATTCTTTTGATGCATATGTTAAAGTAGAAGGTTCTTGTGCATTTGAAATATAACAATATTAGATTGCATCATGTACCTTAAACTATAAGTCTTCTAGCATATTGACAATAGTTGACTTGATTGTTGACTTCATTTTGAACTTGCAACTTGATCACTTTACTTGGTCTTTGTCTTCATCAAAAACATAAGTATTCTTGCATATTTACATAAGACACCAAAAATTTAAATTAAATATATGATAAATAACTTATAGTTTTAGGTTATAGGTTGTGTATGGTATTTACGGTATACAAGAGATATAAAACTGTCACATTCAGTAGAAAACTAAAGGACCTTACCTTCTACCATTATTTGTTTGTGTTTTTCTATCACAGTACAATTTCTCAGTTATAAATGAGAGCACTCCCAAATATCTACAATGTCAATAGAAAAAATAATTGAATTATTAAATCAGGTACAACTTTATATTCGAAATAATAAATTATATCACTGAAACAAGCCACTTTCACTCACAAGAGTGAACTAATAAAAGGTGTCTGTGGTACGTAGTGTTAATTTTATGACAAATTCTTATTTGTATTCACGTGACACCAATTACATTTATACACCACATAATTAAGTAGCATAATATTATACATCGGTTACAACAAACACCTTAGAAAATAAAAGTATTTATGGTATGATAATACAAATAGTTGATATATGATAACTAGCTATCTACCATTGTGCCACAACTTGATGGGTGTGACGTCCAAGAATTTGCACATCTAAAACTTATTTTAAACATTAAACTTTAAAATATGAGGCAACAATCATGAAGAGCTTCTTGGAAAACAATGATGCAAGAGAGCAAGAGAAAACATACAAAAGAGACATTTAACAACCTTTTAACGACTTTATTCTTCTTTTTATATTTTTTTTATAATTAAAGCTTAAAAATCAAAATTGCACTTTTAACATGCTATTATCAACAGTTTATAATTTCAAATAATCAATAAATCAAATGTCCAATTTCTCCTTTAATATTTTTGCACAACACCACCTCATGAACTCAAATACAAAACAACACATAACTTTAACAATATCCTGCAGAGCCCACAACAGAAACCATCATGCAACACCTCATGAACTCAATGCTAAACAATGCAATAACTTTAGCATATTCAGTAACAGAAATTATAATGAACTGCATAGTTGAAACACCTAGTTACACATAAGAAGACTCCTTAAGTGAAATACAAAAACAATTAAATAGAAAACCATTGACTCCCTAACCGCTAGTAATCCATTATAATAGATCTTTGTCGTAGTTGGAGCAACAGAAGGATGCACCTTGGAAACAATGGTTTACACCATTTCATTCTTCTAATGGAAAAAGAGGTTAATAATGATAAGGAGACTAATGAAATATGAAACATAGTAATTAAAGCTTTTTTATAACTTTGATTATGTGATGTTTTCGAAATTGTAATAGATGGATTCCTAGATAGACATTTTGTTTTGTTTATTTTTTATCAATCCCTTAAAATTTGCCTCAACTTCAATGATATTTATATATGATTACGAAAAAGATTAAAAAAATGATGTTGATTGAATTAATAACATGCTACTTGACTTCATATTAGTAAAGCAATATGCATGCACTGTAACACATTAATAACATTATAGTTGTAAAGGTATAAACTTTTCTTATATTTCATATTTATTTCCTTTGCATATTCTTACCTTCTAACTTCAATCAAGAACGTGAAAAAGAGGAGTAAGAAAGGAGTTAAAGAGCTCTTAGCTTAAAATCTTCAAATACACCAATAATTTATTATTTCTAACTAAAACTTCTAATACGCCAAGAAATTCTAAAACTAAAAAAAAAACTATATTTATCAAACATATTTATGCATTATGTGCATAATGAAAGGTAGATTAAGAAACAACACATTTATAACTTATTTCTTCCTAATATGCTTGAAATTTATTTGTCCTAAAAGTTGCATAGTCTTTGTGCGATTCACCCTTAAGTCTCCTTTTTATCATGTGACTTCTATACAAATTATCTTACAAATTGCAAACTACAAATACGACTAACACAATAACTCAATCAAACTACACCAATGAGGTAAAAGAATCACATATGGAAGATTAAATTGCTAAAAAAAAATACAAAGAGAAACAATGATGCAAGTAAGACAAAGATTGAAAAAAGGAAACATCTAAAATACCTTATTTGAGTTTGAAAATACTCTAGGATTAGATGCTCCAAATTTTGAAGTTATGGTCGACGGTTTACGCTACCAACACAAAAATCATTCCTTGTTGGTTCCTATGATAATACAAATTAACCCTTTAAGAAGAATTACAAAACAAGTTCCTTAAAAAATCATGTCCACAAACCAATTGAATAACAAAAATTTAGTAATCCAATTTATCAATTTATTGAAAAGCTTTTCGAAAGAAGGACACTTTTGACTTGGAGCAAATGTTGCAATTATTTGAGCTAGCGAACATGAGTTTTAGAGGCAGGGTTGAACAGTAGCTACGAATTTCAGAGTCATGCAGAAAGTAGACTTCATCAGAGACATGCAAAAATATTGTTCATCAAAGGCATGCAAAAATACTATTCATCAAAGATTGCCACACATAATTATAAGAGGCAAATCTTTAGGAGTAGATGTGCGAACATAGCAGCACGTGCGTTGACTGGGTTTGACTTTGCTTCCTCTGGTCGTTTTCCTCGGATCATTTCCTCTAGTCATTTCCTTTGGTCGTTTCCTCCGGTCATTTCCTCTGATCACTTGCTTCTGGTATCTACTTCTTATGTTGTTTCTTTTTATTTCCTGTTCTAATTCTTGGCTCCAATAATCTCCCATTTGCTTCTGATATCTACTTATGATTTCTTCTTCTGATGTTGTTTCTTTTAATTTCTTTTTCAAATTCCTACAAACTTAATGAAGCCATTAGTCCAAACAAATTATTCTCATAAAATATATTTGTTAACATCAAAATCTCATGAGGAAAACTAACTTGGTTCCAATGTTCTCCCCCTTTATGTTGATGACAAAACTATAATTTTTTATAACAATTTATTGACTTTTATTACTTGACTCCCCGGACTTAAGGCTCTCCTTAAACTAAGTAGTTTTACAGTTATTTTCTCCCATATGCATACGGTTTCTCTCCCCAAATAAACAGATAAAAAAAAGTTGTTCTCAAATATCTTTGTCCCCTTTTTGTCATCAGAAAAAAAGACTTGAATTTTTTTTTTTTGTCATTCCCCTTTTTTTTTAAAGAGAATAGAAAAAACATAAAATATATACTAATATGAATCTAAACAGATCTAGGAATAGCACAACATTAATCAAATATAAAGGTAAGGTTCAATTTTGTCTTAATGAATTCAAATATGTCTTCAGCTAGTGGTTTGGTAAAAATTTCAGCCCATATGAATATGAATTCAAATATGTCTTCAGCTAGAAACATAAAATATGGGAATGTTACTCCTAAGGATTTTGTAATCTTCTAATTGGTGTTTCATCCATAGCAATTGAGAGTTGCAGCAAGCAGTTCAAATGTACTCAGCCTATGTTATTGACATTACAATTGTGTTTTGTCTCTTACTTGACCAAGAGATTAAGTTTTTACCAAGGAATGTGTTCCACTGGTGCTTTTTCTTTCAACTTTGTCTCCAACATAGTCAACATCACAATATCTACTTAATATGTACTTAGTAGACTTCTTATAGAACAAACTAATGTTAGAAGTACCTTTCAGGTATCTAAAGATCCTCTTAACAGTAGTTAAGTGGGATTCCCTTGGATCAGCTTGAAACATGGCACACACACATACATACTAAATAGAATATCAGGTCAGGAAGTAGTAAGATATAAGAGTGGCCCAATCATTCCTCTGTATGTTTTTTGGTTAACCTTTTGGCCTAATTCATCTTTATCCAGTGAGCAAGTAGGGTGCATTGTTGTAACTATACGTTTGCAATCATTCGTTTTAAATTTCTTGAGAAGCTCTTTTGTATACTTGGTTTGATGAATGTTTACACCATTCTGACTTTGTTGAATTTGTATTCCTAAGAAAAACTTCAGTTCACCCATCATGCTCATTTGAAATTCATGCTACATTAACTTAGCAAATTCTTGACAAAGAGTTTGATTAGTAGATCCAAAAATAATATCATCAACATAAATCTGAATAATAAGAATGTCATTTTCAATAGTTTTTCTAAACAAGGTAATGTCAACTTTCAAGTCATTTTTCAGGAGAAAATTGATAAGTTTGTCATACCACGCTTTAGAGGCTTGTTTCAGACCGTATAAAGACTTTTTAAGCTTAACGACATGATCTAGAAACTCAACATTTTCAAGGTTGTTTTACATACACTTCCTCATTTATGTAACCATTCAAAAAATGCACTTTTACTTCCATTTGTAATAAAGTAATATTATTATAGGAAGCAAAGGAGAGTAGGATACGTATGGCTTCTAACCTGGCCACTGAAGCAAATGTCTCAGTGTAATCAATACCTTCTTGTTGATTGTAACCTTGTGCAACCAATCTGGCCTTGTTTCTGGAAGCCCACTTGGTTCCAATAATGTTTTTTTTTTGTTTGGGTACTAGATCCCAAACATCATTCCTTTTAAGTTCATTCAACTCTTCTTGCATTGCAAGGATCCATCCATCATTTGCCAGTGCTTCATCAACAGAGGTAGGTTCAATTGATGATAGTAGACCAAACAAGGTTGTGTCATTCGGTGATGATCTAGTCATCATAAGATCATTGTAATTTCCAATAATCAGAGTTTGAGGATGGGATGACTTGTATTTCCATCCAATTCTAACCTCTGAGTTATTTTGACTGCTTCTGACTTGGTCAAATTCATCTTCTGATATTTTTTCATCTTCCTCTGATTTTCTTGCATCCTCTGATTATTTGGGTTTTTTTAGTTTGTCTGCATCTGCTTCCGCCCATAAATGTTTTGCAACATCCATCTCATTTAATATGGTTTTAGCCATTTCTTGAAGAGGTCTATTCTTTCTTTCTACAACTTCATTTTGTTGTGGTGTTCTAGGAGATGAGAAGTTGTGTGAGATTCCACTCTCATCACAAAAACTTTCAAAGAACTTGTTTTCAAATTCTCCTCCATGATCACTTCTAATTGTTATAATCCTAAGACATTTTTCATTCATTACTTTATTGCAAAATGCAATAAACACTTTGTGGAATTCATCTTTATTTCTTAAGAATTTTATCCAAGTCCACCTAGTGTAATAATCTATTATTAATAAGCAATATTTCTTTCCATTTATTGAGGTTGTTTTTACTGGCCCAAAGAGATCTATATGCCAGAGCTCAAGAGGTTTGGAGGTAGAGACTAAGTTCTTATGGGTAAAAGAGTTCTTAGATTATTTTCCCTTTTGACAAGCTTCACACATAATTTCTGTTTTGTAGTTAAGCTTAGGTAGACCTCTAACTAGTTGAAGTTTATTCAATTTTGAAATTAATCTTAGGTTTGCATGACCTAACCTTTTGGGCCAAATTACTTTTTCTTCATTTACTAACATGAGACAGTTAACATCTTGTTTATCTAAGCTAAAAAAATTTATCTTATATAAGTTATTTTGCCTCTAGCATGTAAAGAGTACATATCCATCTCTTTGACAAATTGCTTTACATGATTTTGGATTAAATATAATATCATAGTTATTATCACTTAATTAACTAATACTTAATAAATTATGTTTAAGACCTTTAAGAAACATAACATCTTTAATGGAAGGAGATGTGTCATTACCAACTAAGTCGTGTCCAATGATCTGGCATTTCTGCTTTTCTCCAAAAGTTATTGTGCCTCCTTTGATCATAGTTAGGTCTTGGAATATAGATTTTTCTCCTGTCATATGCATGAGCATCCACTGTCTAGATACCATGACTGGTGTTTCAACTTCGCTATTGAGAACATCTGCAACATAGATAATTTTGTTCTTTGGTTGGGTCCTAGTTTGTTAGTCTTCAAAGGTTTCTTATCTTTCCTTATGTTTAACATGGGACAAGATATTTTAGAGTGACCTTTCTTGGAGAAAATAGTACATAAAACATTAGGTTTGATAAGTTTAGACTTAGTAACTGTTTCTTGGTATCCTAGACCTCTTTTACCATTTCTATTAACTCCATAAATCATAGAAGCATAATTACTTCTTTCTATATTATTTTCTAGAAAGTCTTGGAATGCTACTTCATATTTATCAGAATAACATATGACATTTTCTGAAGGTTTTGAGACATGATTATCTTTCAGAGTTGTATTTTCTGTTTTACACTCAACACTTTCATTTTATAAAATATTAATTTCTTCAGTCAAGTTTGCATTTACTTTCCTAAGTGCTTTCAGCTTTAGAGACAAATTGTGGTTTTTGTTTAAGAAATCATTTATGAGTTTAATTAATTCAGATCGGGTTAAGTCAGAAAATACCTCAATTTATTCATCTGTTGATTCACTTCTAGAGTCAGAATTATTATCTTTGTTTGATTTAGAGTCAGAGTTAGTATAAGCCATCAGAGCCAAATCTGCTTGATCTTCATCATCAGAGGATGCATCATAATCATCCCATGAAGCCATCATAACCTTATTCTTGGTTTGGAGTCTTTCTTATGATGTTTCCCTTTTTCCAAATTTGGACATTCATACTTGACATGCCCAGGTTCGTTGCATCCATAGCAGATGATATTTTTCTTGTCAGACTTGTCATCCTTTCCTCTGCTTTACTGCTTGTAATTACTTTGAGGGAATGACATCTTTCTGTTATGCGACATCCTCTAGATTTTTATGGATACGAAAGTCAGTTCCTCATCCTCTAAGTCCATATTCTGGTCATCTGAATCATTATCCCCTTATTTTTTTGTTACCTTTAAAGCCTTCTTCTACTTGGATTTCAAAGCCAAAGTGTTCTAATTCTACTTGGGCTCATCCTTGAAGGTGCTAACACGAGAAATGGGGTTGAATTGTGTTTGATAAAGTTGATAACTTTTTTGCTAATTTAATGAAGGTTGATAGGTTTGTATGAGTTACTTAAATAAGAAGCAATCGGGTTCAAAGGTAACAAACAAAGAAAGCATAAATAATTGAACACATAGATTTGTCCTGGTTCACCACTAACTTGGCTACATACAGTCCCCTCATTCAGAAGGCTCTAATCCACTAATTCAAATCCCTTGAATTACAAAGCACCTGATCCTCCAAGCCAGTCTTCCCATACAGTCTGACAACCCCAAACTTTTGAGGAACTAACCACCTTGACCCTACAAGCCAAGTCTTCTCCTAACAACCCCAGATTGAAGAAGGAACTCAACCACTATCGGCTTGGATACAAAAGATTGGAATTTTAAGTGTTTGCTTCTAACTAAGCTGATTTCAAAATAACTTTAACACTCTAAGAAAAAACACTCAAAAAATAATTCTCATTCAAATATGTGTTTCTCTCTTTCAACTCTAAGATGGATTTGGAATTTGAGCTTGAGTTCTTCTACTCTTTTATGATTTTTTGATGATCTTCTTCTTTAACCTTCTACTCTTTTATTCCTCATTTAATTTTGAATTATATCTTCATTCCTACCTTGGTCAACAATAATCTTATTCAAAAATAATTCTGAACTAGATATTTTTTGATACTATGTTCTTTAGCCAATTCTTTATTTCTGAATCCAATATGAGTGGTTCTTCTAGATTGATTTTGTTCGTATTTTGTTTAGATTGAGTTTGTAAATTCTTCAGGTTGACTATGTTCGTATTTTATTCAGATTGAGTTTGTAAATTCTTTAGATTGATTTTGTTCGTATTTTATTCAGATTGAGTTTGTAAATTCTTCAGATTGATATTGTTCATATTTTATTGTAGATAAATCTTGATCAAATGTGGACCATATCTTCTTTTCAACTTGGTCAAAGGTTTTCTTCAATTATAAATATGAATCAAATATTATTTTAGATTTTTTTCAATTATAAATTTGAATCAAATCTTATTTTAGATTTTCTTCAATTATAAATTTGAATCAATTTTTATTTTAGATTTTCTTCAATTATAAATCTGAATCAAATCTTATTTTACATTTTCTTTAATTATAAATCTAAATCAAATCTTATTTTAGATTTTCTTCAAAAATACAAATCTTCTTTCATACTATGTGAAGCCAAATACATTGTTCTCATAAAATACTTTTGTTATCATCAAAACCCTGAGTATAAAACCAACTTGGTTCCAACAATGCTCTGCACACTCAATTTCATGTTATCTCAAGGAGCTAATTAGTTCTTCTAGTTTAAGAGCATTCAGATTCTTAGCTTCGTTAATGGTTGTAATCTTAGGTATGCACTTGCATGGCAAACTCCTAATAATTTTCTTCACATGATTAGCACTAGTATAACTCTTTTTAAGAACCTTTAATCTTAAGACCAGAGTCTGGAAATCTGGAAAACATTGTTTCAATGTCTTCATCTTCTTCCATCTAAAATAGTTCATATTTTTTGTCTAGGAGGTTGGAATTTGCTTCTTGAACTTGCTTGCTTCCTTAATTGGTCATAATCAAATTGTCATAGATGTTTTTCGTTGTCTCCTAGTTAGTGCATTTGTCAAACTACTTTAAAGTGATTGCGTTTAACATGAAGGTTCTTGACTTGTGATGCATCTTGTTCATTTTCTTCTGTTTGGCATCCATCTATTTCCTAGGAATCTCAATACCATCAGTTTTTTTTGGAGCAGTGTAGCAATCTTCCACCAAGTCCCTAGAGTTCAGGATCTTGTAACATAAAGAAACTCATCACCCTATCCTTCCAGTACTCGAATCCTTCTCCATCAAATAGAGGTGGTTTATTGATGTTTCTTCTCGAGGCTTCTTCACCAAATCCAAACATGTTGAACCCTTGGATCTTTCCTCAAGCACTGTAATTTGCTCAGCCTTGAGATCGAGCTCTGATGCCAATGGAAGGTGCGCAAACACGAGAAGGGGGTTGAATTGTGTTTGTTTAAATAAAACACTTTTATTAATTCTAACTCTGATTTGGTGACTTAAATAGTTTTACTATTTAAAGGCAGCAATAAAATAGATAATGCAAATGTAAAGACAACACACGAGATTTTATCCTAGTTCACCACCAACTTGGTAGCTACGTTCGTTCCCCTCACATTGAAAGATTTATCCACTAATTCAAAAGTCTTGAATTACATAGCACATGACCTTACAGGTCATTCTTCTCAAAACAGGTTGAACCTACATACTTATTAAGGCAAGCCACACATTGACCCTACAAGTCAAGTCTTCTCTACACTACTCGAAACATACATATTGTTAGAGGCAAACTACCCCTCTTGACCCTACAAGTCAAGTGTTCTCAACACAACCTGAAATCCACATATTGCTTAAGGAACACTAACGCAACTATTAGGCTGGGTTACAAGGAGTTGAAAACTGGTTTGGTTTTGCTTCTACTAAGCAGGTTTGATACAATTATTTTCCAACACTACAACACTTAGAATATTTTACTTTGAACGAGTGTTTTGCTAGAACATAAAACCTTACACTCTAAATACTTAGAAAAATTTGAGCTCTTGAGGTTTTTCTGAATAACTTTGGTTTTTTAGGATTTCTAAGTTTATTAGTTCGTTGAATTCTTCTTCAGCCTCTAGTATCTATTTATAGTTAAAATTAGGGCTTCAGTTTAGTCCCTTGTGAATTTTGAATCGTATCTTCTTTCTAGCTTGGTCAACAAATATTCTTCCAAATATAATTCTAAAAGATCTCTTTTAAAAATATGGTTGCTAGCCAATTCCTTAGTTCCTAATCTGATCAGAGCAACTCTTCCAAAAAGATATGATGCGTGTTTTCTCTAGAATGCATTTGGAAATTATTCAGCTGAGTCTTCCTTCATACTCTTGATTGGATTTCGGGGCGCGAACAAAACTGGGCCAGTTCTTGGACCCTCATAATTTATGATATGGCTAAGTCCTTTCTATCAATGTCGTTGACTTTTCTCCATCAAAATCATTGACTTGATTGTTAGAGTCAGATGTTGTGTTGCTTGAATAATTTTGTCAGAGCCCAAACTCCGTGACTTCGAATTAGTGGCATGGGCAACTTCACCTTTGTTGCATTATCAGAATTAGTGCAACTTCAGAGGCAACATCCTGGAACACTTTGCAATTATTAGAGCTAGCGGAACATGAGCTTTAGAGGAACACTTGAATAGTAACTTCCAATTTCAGAGTCATGCAGAGAGTAAACTTCATCAAAGGCATGCAAAAAATTTGTTCATCAGAGGCATGAAAAATTATTGTTCATCAGAGGCATGTAGAAATATTGTTTATCATAGGCATGCAGAAATACTATTCATCAAAGGAATGGAGAAATAATGTTCTGAAAATTCGCAATGTCTTCAAGTAGTCCACTTGAAATTTTAATCATTTCGAATTTCAAAAGTTCCTGGTGCAAACTCTACATTCAAGTGTAGGTCTTTAAATGCTTTCCACAACTCTTGTTGTCTAGCCATCACTGTTGAAGACACTGATACACTCCGTCTACTCAACGCATCAGCCACTACATTGGCCTTCCCAGGGTGGTACTGTAGTGTGAAATCAAAATCCTTGAGTCTCCATCCATCTCCTCTAACGCATGTTCAATTCCTTCTGATCAAACAAATATTTCAAGCTTTTATGGTCACCGAACACAGTGAACGTGCATCCATATAAGTTGTTCCTCCAGATCTTTAATGCAAAAACTACAACAGTAAGCTCTAAATCATGAGTAGGATAGTTTCTTTCATGAATCTTCAATTGCCTTGAGGCGTAAGCTACAGCTTTCTTGTGTTGCATCAGAGCACATCCCAAACCTTGGTGAGACGCATCACAGTAAACTTCATACGGTTCTCCGGGTTGCGGTAAGATCAAAACTGGTGAGGTTGTCTACTTTTCTAGTAAGTTGCGTCAATAGAGCTACAATCTTCGCAAATCCTTCAATAAACCTCCTGTAGTAACCTGCCAGCCCTACAAAACTTCATATGTCAGTGAAGGTCTGAGGCTGTTTCCAAGTAAGAACTGACTCAATCTTTGCCGGATCCACAATGATTCCTTCCTTAGTTATCACATGACCTAAGAAATTCACTTCTTCCAGCCAAAACTCACCCTTCGACAAATTAGCATACAATTGATTCTCGCGTAAGATTTCAAGAACTTGGCGCAAATGCTCTTCATGTTCTTCCTCAGTCCTTGAATAAATCAATATATCATCAATAAACACCACAACAAATTTATCTAGGAATGGACTAAAGATTTTGTTCATGTAATCCATAAAAATTGTTGGTGCATTGGTAACTCGAAATGGCATAACCAAATATTCATAATGTCCATAACGAGTCCTGAAAGCAGTTTTCTAAATATCTCATTCTCTTACTCGAATCTGATGGTAACCCGACTTCAAGTCAATCTTTGAAAATACCGCAGCTCCTCTCAAATGATCCATCAAATCATCAATGCGCGGTAAAGGATAACGATTCTTAATAGTCGCCTTATTAAGCTGCCGATAATCCACACATAAGCGTGAGCTTCCGTCCTTCTTCTTAACTAGCAATACCGGAGCTCCCCATGGTGATACACTTGGTCTAATAAATTTCTTCCCCAACAAATCTTCAATTTGGCCTTTGAGCTCATTTAATTCCAATGGCGACATTCGATACGGTGCAATCAATGAAAAACTCCACTTCTCTTACTAGTGGTAATCTTGGAATTTCTATAGGAAATACGTCCGGGTACTCCTGGACAAGCACCACGTCTTCTATTTTCACATTTATCCTTGCCTCCACGTTAGCCAAAGATAAAAACTCATGAGTTCCTTCTCTTATTGACACTCCGAGTTTGTTAGCAGCTAGATATTTAACGACTCCTGGTTCAGGAAAAAGAACAAGTTTGCGAGCACAATCCAAACTCACATAATGGTACGACATCCAATCCATACCGAGAATAACCTCGAGTGGTTGTAGGGGTAAACAAATCAAATTAATCAAGAAATCCCTAATCTGGATAGTTACTTGACAATGTAAACATGCAGTATTTATAGTCAATGTCTTAGCAGGAGTAGAAACAACCAAAATGAAAGGTAGAGGCGACACAGATAACTTCAAACGATTCACACAATCCATAGCAATGAAGGAATGGGTTGCCCCCGAATCAAAAAGTGCATTTAGAGTGTTACCTGCAATCTCACAGTCACGATGAATCATATTGCTAGGTGGATTTCTAGCTTCAGCACTCACGCAATAAACGCGTCCTCTAGCAGTAGGACGAGTAGCCCTAGTTGCATTCACAACTGGTTCCTCCTTCGGAGCCTTGCAATCCCTTGAAATGTGCCCTGGTTTCTGGCAATTGTAGCAAATGAGACTCTTAGAGTTACAAGCATTAGCATAATGCCCCTTTTCCCCACATTGGAAACATCGATTCACTTGCCCCACTTGTCTTCCCAAGTTCTGGTTCCCCGGGTGATTCTGATCCTTGTTGTTGTTCTGTGCTCGGTTATAAGGCTTAGCAACTTGTTTCCCTTTGCTGTTATGATAATTCACCCGACTAGGCTCTCTTGAATTAAAATTCCCTCCTCGGCTAGCCCTCTTATTCTTCATATCCTCAACTTCTCTACATTTTTCCACAAGAACTTGGAAACGTTGAATTCCCAAGGGTAAGACAGAGTCTTGAATCTCATACTTCAATCCGACTTGGAAACAATGACACATGAATGGTTCATCAACCTCTTCACGGAAAAACCTGAAATGCCTCGACAACGATTCAAACTTAGCGGCATATTCGCCCACGGTCATATTCCCCTAATGATGTTTTAGAAAATCATCACCCAGCTTAGTCTGGTGCTCACGGGAAGTATTTGTCTAAAAACTTCCTTTTGAATTATTCCTAGTTCACCTCCTCGTGAGCTGGTCCAATCAACAGTCTTGTACTCCTCCACCAATACTTAGCATCCCCTAGCAGCAGATAAGTGGCATAGTTGACCTTCACTCATGCCTGGCAGTTAATTATCTCAAAGATCTTTTCCACTTCTTGGATCCCCTAATCCGCTTTCTCTGAATTCTCATCACCCTTAAACTTGGGAGGACTGTAACGACGAAAGTCCTCTAATCCCCTTGACTCAGCGGCACATATCTCTCTTCCGCCATTTGGTCATCTCTATTGACATTGACTCTTGGAGCGTCATTCCTTCTTGGTGGCATGGTTTCCTACAAAACCAGCATCAAGAAGATATCTCAACACCACTTCGAAAAGTTCCAAAATAACTACCGACTATACCAACTCAAACTACACCGAACCCGACAACTCGGACAAATCACCCCGACGCATGATCAGATAACAATCCCCAACCTACAGGTTGACCTACAATCTATAACCAAAAGCTCTGATACCAAAATTGTAACAGCCCGATTTTTTTTTAAGAAAAATTCAAATTCATAATAAAGAAATACTTTTGAATAAAATATTTAAGTCGTAACACAACGACAAGTCAGCAATAATTACAAACAATGGAAATGGCTTTGAAATGAAAATCCAAAGTATTTAAACAGAAAAATACACCGGGGCTATGAGACCTATCAAACATAGCTCATACCCCTAGGAATTCACCTGTACAAAACCACTGCCCCAAGAATTTTAATTCCTCCACGTCCCTTCAAAAATGGTACAAGGACCCATCAAAATAAAATTCAAGCTGACAATATAAGGTATAGGTACAGTCTTCCAAACGAAATAAATACAACCACAAAAGAAAGACATCTAGCCCCTATACAGCCATCTAATCTGATCATTTGAGGGCAAAGCCCAGATTTCCACAATAATTGTAAAGGTCACCAACCAAAATTAACAAATATCACATCGCATTTAAATTTTAAATGCACAAAATAACCTTTCAACTTAGCATACATCTAGAAAGGGTTTTCATAAGCCAACCATGCATAATCAAAGTTGAAAAATGAAGTTTTTAACAATATTGCATTGTCGTATTCGAAGATAGCATCCTTGTATTCGAATACAGTGCTATTTCACAAGTCAGAAGCAAAAACAGCACAATTGTATTCGAATACAACAGTATTCGACTACAACATCCTCGTAGCCGAATACAAGTGCTAAGTCAGTGGCAAAAATTGGATATCTATATTCGACTACAACCTCCTCATAGCCGAATACAAGTGCGAAATCATAAGTCAGTAGCAAATACAGCATAACTGTATTCGACTACAGCTGGTTCAATTGGTAGTGGTACTGTGTGGAGGCGATACTCATCCCCCAGGTACCGGGCTCGAATCCCACGGAAGGAAAAAACTCTTTATTTCCACTAGGTGGTTAGGGGGGACGAGAAGATCGTGATTAACATCGCCGATAACGGTAAGGGTTGGGATGTTACAAAAAATGTAACACCCCGGCCATTACCGTTATTGGCGATGCTACCTCACGACCTTCTCGTCCCCCGTATCCACTAGTGGAAATAACGATTTTTTGCCTTCCATGGGATTTGAGCCCGGTACCTGGGAGATAAGTACCGCCTCCACACTATGAATTGATTACTTGATCTCCTTTAATGCTAATTAATTTTTTTTTCTTTCTCAAAACAGGAATTTTATTTCAATTAATTACAATTATGATATGCCTTGAATTCTTGATCCTAGATTTGGAATGGTTTTAATTTGATTCAATGCAATAACTAATTATGATGGTATGAATTATGAATTTTTGTATTATGATTTGAACTGATCTAGATTTAATTTGATTCAATGCAATAATTGCTTTTGACGTTATGACGCCATGAATTTACTACTCATGATTTGGATTTGAAATTTTTACTAATTTACTACTCGTGTTTTAATGATGTTATTAATTATGGCAATTGAATTTATAATGAATATGAATATTCCTTAATTACTTAATTTTTGTTTATGATCTAAATTTTTGTAATCAAGACAATGTTTTAAACCTCTAACCTATTTAAAATTTTAGGATCCCCAAAATTGAAGAGAAAGGTAATACCGTAAAAGTTGTATTAGTGGGATTCTGGCTAAGGAAAGACTTGGTTATTAAGTGGTTCGTTTACCCACCTCTCTTTCCTGGAAACCATTCTAGTACACGACTTACTGTGTGACCTGAACATACTGTATAACTGTGGTATCCATTTAGTGGTTACCTTACCCTCTGCTGAACCAGTAAAATGTAATTTGGTGTGCTTGCAATGCCCACTGACTGTGTTTAAAATGAACTTTAAGACCGATTTAATTTGTACTCCTCTAAAACATCTGGGAATAATTCTGGGAATTGATTGGTTGTCTAACAACTACGTCCTATTAGACTGTGCTCGAGGGAATTTGATATTTTCGGATCCCGATATTTCGAAGTTCCTCTCAACCAACATACTGAAGTTTTCTCTGAAGGGAAGAGTCCAAAAATATGTGTTTCTCAACTCAATCAGTATGAATCCATAGGTTGTTGTCGATGACATCCCAGTGGTGAGGGATTTCTCTGAAGTCTTTCCACCAGACGTACAAGGACTACCCCCAGTTTGCGATATCGAATTTTCTATTGATGTTATTCCGGGTATGGGACCCAATTCTATGGCTCCTCACAGAGTGGCCCCTTTAGAGCTATCAGAACTAAAGAACCAACTAGAAGACCTTTTGTCTAAACAATTCATTCGGCCTAGTGTGTCACCATGGGGATCCCCTGTATTATTGGTCAAGAAGAAGGATGGAAAGTCGAGACTGTGTGTTAATTACCGACAGCTTAACAAAGTCACAATAAAAAATAGATACCCCTTACCCCGCATTGATGACTTAATGGACCAACTCAGAGGGGCAGAGGTGTTTTCTAAGATCGATCTAAAATCGGGATACCATCATAATCGAGTGAAAGAAGATGATATATCCAAGACAGCCTTTAGAACGCGATATGGGCACTATGAGTACTTGGTGATGCCCTTTGGAGTGACCAATGCGCCAGCTATCTTCATGGATTATATGAACAGTATCTTCCGTCCATTCTTAGACAAGTTTGTGGTGATTTTTATTGATGACATCTTGATCTATTCCAAGAGTCGGGAGGAACATGAGGAACATCTGCGTCAAGTTCTACAAACACTGAAGGAGCAACAACTATATGCCAATCTAGGAAAATGTGAATTTTGGTTGGAAGAAGTGAAGTTCTTGGGACATGTAATTTCTAAGGAAGGGATTGGTGTCGACCCATCCAAGGTAGAAGTCGTGATGGCATGGTAACAACCGCAAACAGTCACAGAGATTAGAAGTTTTCTGGGTTTGGTCGGGTACTATAGGAGATTTATTGAGTGATTTGCCAAGATTGCTACTCCATTGACACACCTTGCGAGGAAGAACTAGATTTATGCTTGGACTGAGGTGTGTCAGAAAAGTTTCCAACTGATGAAAGAGAAGCTAACTACGTCCCCAGTGTTAGTGTTGCCACAACCAGAAGAGCCTTACGAGGTTTATTGTGATGCTTCCTATCAGGGTTTGGGTTGTGTTCTGATGCAGAACAAACAAGTAGTGGCCTATGCCTCAAGGAAATTGAAGGTGCATGAAAAGAATTATCCCACTCATGACTTGGAGTTAGTTGCAATTGTTTTCGCATTGAAAATTTGGAGACATTATTTATATCGGTGTAGTTTTGATGTATTCAGTGACCATAAGAGTTTGAAATACTTATTTGATCAAAAGGAACTTAACATTAGGCAGAGGAGATGGATGGATTTCATTAAAGATTATGAGTTCACGTTGCATTACTATCTAGGGAAAGCAAATGTGGTGGCTGATGCTCTAAGCAGGAAGCGAGTTCATCTCTCGTTTGTAGCAATGAAGGGGTTGGAGTTATTAGAGAAGTTCCGTGAGTTGGATCTTTATTTGGATTCTGCATTGGAGAAACTACATTGTGGAATGATCGTTATAGATAGTGAATTGATGAATGAGATTAATGTTCTCCAAGTTACAGACGTGTCGACTCAAGAGAAAAAGAAGTTGATTGAGGTCGGCAAGGCACCTGAATTCAAGGTGGGCCCCGACGATAATTTGAGATGTAATGGACGTTTTTGTATACCCGACAATGCAGAATTGAGGAGGACTATCTTGGATGAGGCCCACAAAAGCAAGCTGAGTATTCACCCTAGTACCACCAAAATGTATAAAGACCTTAAGTTGAAGTTTTGGTGGCCGGGAATAAAGAAACAAGTAGCAGAATATGTGACTTCGTGTTTGACTTGTCAAAAAGCTAAGGTAAAGCATCAAAAGCCAGGGGGACTACTAATGCCATTAGATATACCAGTATGGAAATGGGTTAGTATATCCATGGATTTTGTGGTAGCATTGCCTAAGACCCAACGAAAGTTTAACTCAATTTGGGTAATTGTCGACAGGCTGACCAAATCTGCCCATTTCATACCCGTGAGGACTACTTATGATGTGACTAAGCTTGTAGAGATCTACATTGCCGAGATTGTCAGACTACATGGGGTACCGTCCAGCATTGTGTCGGATAAAGATCCGAAGTTCACTTCTCGTTTGTGGGGAGCATTACATGAGGCGTCGGGTACTAAGTTGAGATTGAGTTCGGCCTATCACCCTCAAACCGATGGATAAACAGAAAAAAACTATTCAGACCTTGGAGGATTTACTGAGAGCATGTGTGTTGGATGAGCGAGGAAGTTGGGATAACATGTTGCCTCTCGTTGAGTTCACCTATAACAACAGCTACCATGCGAGCATTGGGATGGCACCGTACGAAGCTTTGTATGGGCGTAAGTGCCAAACCCCCTTGTGTTGGTATCAGGATGGTGAGAACCTAATTGTAGGGCCAGATTGGTACAACAGACCACAAATAAGGTCCGTCTAATCCAAGAAAGGATTAAGATAGTGCAAAGTAGACAAAAGAGTTATGCCGACAAACGAAGGAAACCCCTGGAGTTTCAAGAAGGTGAACATGTATTTTTGAGAGTGACGCCTACTACTGGGGTTGGTAGGGCACTGAAGTCTAAGAAGCTAACTCCTAAATTCATTGGCCCATACCAGATCCTCCGACGTGTGGGTCTCATAGCTTATCAGATTGCTTTGCCTCCAAATCTAGCCAAACTGCACGACGTGTTCCATGTGTCACAATTGAGGAAGTACATTGCTGATCCTTCCCATATTATCATGCCAGATGATATACAGTTGAAGGAGAACTTTTCGTTTGCAGTTCCGCCGCTGAGCATTGCGGATAGGACTACTAAGCACTTACGAGGCAAAGAGGTCGCCTTGGTCAAGGTGATTTGGGACCAAACGAATGGAGATGCAACTTCGGAATTAGAAGAAAAGATGAGAGAACTCCACCCTAACCTTTTCATGTTTGACTAGTTTCGAGGACGAAACTAATTTTAAAGGGGTGAGTATTGTAACATCCTCTAAAATTATTAGTTAAAATAATTTGGATCTATAAATATATATTTTCCAATATTAAACTAGGTGTGGTAATTATTCGTCTTGTTCAACTTATTGTAATAAAGTTGTTAGTAAGAATTATTTAGTAGATGTATTTTTATCTCTAAAGCAAGAAGAATTTGGGCTAAGGGTTGTGGCTTGGTGCCACACAACCCATCTGAGTAGAAAGTTGGGTTGGGAGTTTGTGCCTTGTTGTTTTGATGATGAAGGTTAACAAATAATAATAATAATAATAATAATAATAATATTTTCTCCCTTCTATTCCTTATTCAGGCCCAACACTATCTATCCAATAATGTTCACTTTAAATTCTTCTTAAGGTCCACAATATTTCTACACTCACTAATAATAAATAGAAAGGAATACTGAAACCCTAGCCACCATCACAAACCCTATTTCACAAACCCTTTACAAACAAGATTATGTAAAGAATACCAAAATCCTAGCTACCATCACCTCCTCTTCTTCGTGCATCAGAAGCTTGTAACTTCTTTTTCCTTGTGAACAACTTCGTGGGGCTTAGAGATTGTTACTAGGAAGAAAAGCGGCCAAGGTAAGGCTTTTCCCCACACAAATTATAGTTAAACCGTTGGTTGGATGGCATGAAATTAATAATTGTGATTGCTTCCTTTTTTTAAAGGAATAAATGTAGACTAATGAATTAAAATAATGAAACTCTAATCCTTTGTTTTGAGTTCAATATATAATATATGATTTTTAAGAAGTAAAGTATGAATTTGATGTTATATGTGATAAAGTTTTAATTTTTATGATAAATATAAAGTAACGTTTGGATTTTTATGTTATATATGATAAAGTTTTAATTTTTATGATGAATATGAAAAAATGGTTGAATTTGTATGTTATATGTGACAAAGTTTTATGATGATGTATATGAGTTGGAGTTGAATTTTGTTGTTATATATGTTAACGTGTTAATCTTTATGGTGTGTATGATACCAAGTCTCGATTTTTGTGTGTATGTGGTGAAAGTTATGATTTTCATGATTATTTGTTTATGGATATGTGATACTCATGATAAGGATGTGTGGCATGTGATCTTCATGATGATTTTAAAAAGTGATTTGAATGCATATGACATGATTCTTAGTGGGTTCTGTGGGAATATATCTTTTTGATCATATATCATCATGTCATGGCATATGCATCTTCGTGGAAGTTGCCTTAGTGGCAGGTTTTCTCCATTGGTATGGGTGATCTTTCTGTGTGGAAGTTGCCTTAGTGGCAGGTTTATATCCGGATTATATAGTTTTAAGAGCATGCATATCATGTATATATTTTTGTTATGCAATTTATTGGTTTGTGTATTTTTTTATTTTAAATTGGAAGTTTTTACTTTTATATATTTTGTGTTATTCTTCTATATGTTTAACTTTGGTTTGATGAGGACGATGGATAAAACTGACCCTTACTTTTAAAATGCACTAGAATTCTAGAAATACAGAAGTGGGTGTTACATTAAATACGGAAGTGGGTGTTACATTTGAGGTAACATCCCGACCCTTAACGTTATCGGCGATGTTAATCACGATCTTCTCGTCCCCCCTAACCACCAAGTGGAAATAACGAGTTTTTGCCTTCCGTGGGATTCAAGCCCGGTACCTGGGGGATATGTACCGCCTCCACACAGCCCCACTACCACTTGAGCCACTAGCTCAATTTGTAGTGGGACTATGTGGAGGCCGTACTTATCCACCAGGTACCAGACATGAATCCCACGGAAGGAAAAAACTCGTTATTTCCACTGGGTGGATAGGGGGGACGAGAAGGTCGTGAGGTAGCATCGCCAATAACGGTAATGGCCGGGGTGTTAAATAGTCCCACTGCCAATTGAGCCGAATGATTTTCAGTTTTGAAAACGTTTCGAACTCATTCAACACAGACTAGCATGTGGAGTCTCTCACAGACTAGCACGTTTTACTAAAGTGACGCATATCACAGGCCTAACACTGTTTTCTATAGTGCAATCGCTCACATATCATCCCGTGGCCCATCCGGTCACCACTATCACCATGACCCATCCGGTCACCTTGTACTATGAAAATGCATGAGCATACTCTGACTCTTTTCACCACAACCCTTAAGTAAATGCAGCTATTAAAAGATTCCCCATTTTTAATACTCATTTAATACTAATGATTTTTCAAATTCAACATAGAGCATACTCAAACATATTTAACTCATAATCCCACCATTCACGCCAAAACATATCAATTCATTTTTCCACAAAATCCACACATCAAACACATATCATAAATTCATAATATTAATTATGAACCCATCAATCACACCAAACATGAATCACCACAAACCACACCTCAAACTCATTAAATTCAACTTCCACAATGTCACCCATAAACACATTAAATTCATTTTCCACAAATCTACACCTCAAACACATCAAATTTATTTCTCCAAAATTTTCAACCATAAATCACCAAATTAAAAACTCCACATTGTCAAACATAAACCACCAAATTCCATCTCCACAACTTCACATATAAGGTCCTAAATGCAAACTAAAAGTTTGGAAGGAACCCTTACCTCAACGGTAGCTCTAACCACCGATTACGGCACCGCGATTAATTCCGCTAATAACTTTGCTCGCGACGTCATTTCCAAAGTTGGCTCACTAACACCGTATTGTTGAGATGAGCAACTTTCCCTTCTGTCACTTCTCGAAATAAAGCATAGAAGTCGAAGAAAAGTGGAGGTTTGTGTTTGGTGGTTTTGAAAACCACAAACACTATGGTTTCGAAAACAGAGGAAGTAAAGAAGGGAGAAGTCACGAGGCAGGGTGGGAAAATGTTTTGCTTCTCTGTTTCATTTCCATCCTTCACTTACATATATATATATATATATATATATATATATATATATATATATATATATATATATATATATATATATATATATATATAACTTACTAAAACAATATATACATATATAAAAGTTCCTAACTCACCAAACAAAATAAATATATATATATATATATATATATATATATATATATTTAAACCAAACCAACAAATATCAACATACACATACACACATCACTTCACTCACATCTAAAACTATTTTGAGAAAAATATCGGTCCTCGTTGCAACTCAATTGACAGATAAAACTTTCAGCAACTAGAGATAGTCTTAACAAAATTGCCCGATAATAAATCCTTCGTAACGTAAATAAATTATTTTTCAACAAATAATTTTAAACGGGTCTCAAAAAGATATTTTTGGCATTTAACACACAAAATACCAATAAAATTGGCTAAAAAGCCTCATAATTCAACATAAAAATACACTAAAATACAAAAATTACAAATTAAAACTACGGGTCTTACAAAAAGTTCATCAACACTCAAATTAAATCCAGATCAATAAATCTAGAGTTCAAGAGTGTTGTTACTGGTTCATCTACTGTCAAGTTCAGAAATATTGACAGCAAAAAATCATTCGCACAATAAACTTTCTTAAGTTCTCTATTAGTTTGTAAAAGATGAAGGAAAATCGCTAGTAAAAACAGATAATTGCAACGAATAAAATAAATGTTTCCTCCACAGATAATTGCAACGAATAAAATAAAATAAATCGCTAGTAAAAACGAATAATTGCAAACATTTTCAACTCTTTTCTTTCAAAAATCAAAAACCCTAAGTAAGGGATTGTTATTAGTGTTTAGGAAGTTAAAGCAAACATTTTCAACTCTTTTCTTTCAAAAATCAACAACCCTAATAAAATGAAAGTTTGTTTTTTTGCTTTGGTGCTTTGTTAATATTGAGATTAGAGGTGTTAGTAACTTGAATAACAAAAAAATGAAATGAAATTCCCAAAAAATTTACTAAGACCAAATGTGATGTGTAATGTGACGTAATGAGTTGTTTTAAATTATGAGTTTGAAATGACGATTGAATTGATAATGTAAGAAAATTTCTGTGAGTAGGATTGAAAGAATTATTTAGGACTACGAATGTGAATTGATAATGCTGAATTTTTAAGACCCAAAGATTATGGAATATGAAAGTTTTGGTGTTAATAAGTGAGTGATTTCAACCGAAAGAATTTTGATTTATGTCTTTGAATTGTGAAATCAAAAATTTGAATTCAAACATGTAACTTTGAAGAAAAAATATAGACTTAAAGTCTATGTTTAGCTAATTATCTCCATGAGTTTCAAAAAGAAATCGAGATTGTTGACACTGAATTAGCAGTGGAGAAATCTCTGAAATATTTGTATTGTTATATTAAATTTTTTTAAAAAATTATTAACGAACAAAGAGGCCATGACCTTTTCATAAAAGATTTTGGTAACAAAGTATCCTATATTAGAGGCTTGATTAGTTTCATTTTCAAAGGAATTTATATTGAAGGAAATTTTGTTTTGAAATTAAAAAGTTCTCTTGTGATTTTTAACGGTGATATACATTAAGCTTGGTGTCATCCAAAGTTTGAAACCATATGAGTTGTTATCTTTGATTATATAAGGTGTTTAACTAGATTTGGAAATGGAACATTTTTAGAAAGACTGTGTTGAGAAAAATAGAAAGAGAGTTCAAAATTTTGTTTAAATATTGGTTTTAAATTATTTTTGTCATCAAGGTGTTATAGGTTCAATCCTTGGGGTTTTGGTGAAAACAAGGTTTCCATATTTATAGTCAGAACTAAAAGGTTTGTCTTTAATATTAAATTTCCAATTTTTATGAAGAGATTTAACTTTGATAAACAAAGTTTCAATTTTTTTAACCTTGAAAATAGTTTCATATTTAAAACTTAAGGGTTCGAGCATTGTATATCAAAAAGGTTTGAAGGAGAAATATTCACTTTAGGAATAAAATTTTAATCTTAAGTTTTTGAGTTGAAAGTTTTGATTTTTATAGTAAAGTTGTCAACATTATGCTAAATTTTGAGGTTGAAGAAGTATTTGGTGTTTTGAACAACAATGATTGATTAGAATTTTGGATTTTGATATGTGGTTTTATTAGGAATTAAGTTTTTTAGTTGGAGATTAAAAAGAAAATTGTGAAGTTGGGAAATATTTTGTGTTGATGAGAAATTGTGGTTTTTATGTGAAAGTTTATATACAAAGCATATTTGATATAGATTAAGGCTTCAAAAATGTTCAATTGGAAGTTTCAGAAAAATACGAAAAGAACCTTGGAAGAATCATGATTTTGAGTAGTTAGAATATTGGAACTTTTAGTATTTGAGTTTTTATTATTGAGATTTCTTGATACTAGCTTCCTAGTAGTTTTTCAAATATTAAAGTGTTGAAATTTGTGAAGTTGATTGATGATTTAATTGAAATTTTAAACCGTGTAAGTATGTTTGTCTTCGATTGATTTTGATAAGATTATCTTGATGAACAAAAATAAACTCAGTGGGGATTAAGAGAATGGGTCGAGTTAGTAAGGTAGTTAAAGTCTTAAATACTTTTTTGACTAAGTTAAGCTTGATTAAATTGAAGGTTTTAGTTCAAACAAGTTTTGGTTGTGATTTGGCTAAGCTGTTGTGGTGATATTAACTGAGAGGTAAGGGCTTCTTCCAAATTTTTATTTCACATATAGGGGGATATTTGTGTGATTGGTGTTTGATCTATGATAAAGGTTGTCGATGGGATTATGTATTCATAATTGATAGCATATATATTTATTATATGTTATGAAATTATTAATAATAAATTTTCATGAGTATACTTAGTGTTTAATGAGTATTAAAAGTATAGTCTTTTAATAATTGCATATACATAATAATTGATGTAAAAAGTTAGAGCATTCTCATGCATTTCATAGTTAGTGGTGATCGTGATGGACCACGAGCTGGTATCACGTGGTTGGATGGTTCGCCTTATCCTTACGAGGATTACTGAGTCATGGTGGTCTGTGATAGATTGTACTGTGCTTGTTTGTGATAGACTGCACCACAGTGAATCGTGCTAGTCTGTGATACTCTACACCTTAGTAAATAGTACTAGTATGTGAGCGACTGTACATTTATCATTTACACCCCTAGAAGAGGGTTTAAAATTCTGGAATCATGTGCACTGGTATATAATCATTGCATTAGGATGTTTTGTCACACGAGTCATGTTTATTATATGAACATATATGCATGTTTTAGTTATCGCCTAATAACATGTCATACTTTTTAAATGTTATCTATTAACTTTAGTTGGTGGCCTTTACATTTTGTGGATTGGACTAAACGCCTTAGATTATCAGAGTCTGTTTATGCAGAGTTGAGGATGACGAGAAGACGTAGCAGAGTCATGGCTTCAATCGTCCGTCCATTGTGGACAACTTGATGTAGCTAGTGGGTCAGTAGTACCTAGTTGCCTTCGTTTAAGATTGTATGATAAGCTTAGTGGTAGTCAGGTTATGAATGTCGGTAACCATTGTAGTTTGTTTTATTATTTACGTTAATGTAATTTACATTCGAAATAAAAATGTTTTATTTTGCAAGTTTTTCCTTACCTTAGAAACACATTGTTAATTAATTCTCTTTAAAATATTTTTGAGAAATGTATGATTTCAAAAAGGAAAAAAACTTACAAGTATTTTAAGAGAAAGGCATTTTATCGTAATTGATTTGAGAAAATCTTTCGAAACGAAAAAAATATACCATCGTTATTAAAAATCAAGGTGTTACATTTCCATAACGCTGGTAATAATATTCAATCATCTATTTAATATTATAAACAACGAGTGTATCTAGCAACACATCATTACTATCCAAGTTATGAGAATGTTCTGTGATTTGACATAACCTTTCATGATAATGATATTGTGTATAATCTCCCTATCTCCCTATTGCACTTATATTTTGGACTGTGTATACTTCAGCAACTAATTTATACAACATTTAATCGGTGTAACTTGTGAAATTCAACCGTTAATGTATCGTCCCACTGACCTCCACTTAACTATGACCAAACCTGTTCCATTTTTTGTGACCATGTTAGAGACAAACTAATGTTAAGCAATATACATCTTTTACATGTACCTTCTTCAGCTCAATTAGCATATCAACAAACCAAAACTCTTTATCCTACTTATTTTCATCCCATTCTTTCCAAACTTCACACAATTATCATCTATGGTCCAGCTTGAGGGGAGCTGTTGGGCTTTACTATGTGTTCAACATTCTGTTTTTATGTTTACTGTAGGGGTTGTTTAGTAGGTAAATATTGTTGGTTAATTAGCTTTTGTTGTTAACCTTAGTCTTGTATAAATAAATACATTGCGTTTCCTCTTTTTATCTTTAATGAGTAATATTCTATTCATTCATAATACCATTCAAAAATTATGTCTAAGTTTTTCGAGAGACTGGGGGGTTCTGACAATTTGTCAATATATGATAACTATTGACTTTACGATATAGGTTAATAATACAGCATTTAAACAAGATTTTTCACCAATACACTACAAAATCTGATTTGCATACGCACTGCAAGCCTTAACTTAATATTTTAGTGATGGAACTCAATTCTTCGAGACTATTTGATACAATTTACTATGTACAGAAAGTTAATCCAAGTAATTGAATTTGTAGTGATACTTTATATACTAAATCATCTTCTGGATTGCAATCTCTTTGGCAGAAGTTGCTAATCTGCAAAATACTTTGAGATTATGCCCTAATTTTTCCTGAGAAAACAAACAAACATAGTGTAAGATCATGAATAATAGATTCCTTTTAAATGAGATTTCAGGAGTATGAAAATACATTCCTAAATCCCACAAGCATAGAACCTGCCTTCTGATGATGTAAGTCGTTAATAAAAAACACATAATCGTAAACTTATTTTTTATGAATCTGATCAAATAATATCACTATTATGGCATTTATGTAAAGTCAAAAAGAATGAGGTCTAGCATTAAGTTACAGCTTAATAAAGGTGGGAAAATGAGCATCATCTAATCTCCAATGTAAATTATTGAAGCATACCACACAATGCTAATTATTTTTCATTTAAGGAAAACGTTTCTACTTTACATACATGGAAATCTTGCAGACGAATGTTACTAAAAACAGTCTTGCAGATAAGTCCATATTAATTACCACCATTTCAAGATCAAAAATAAAACTACTGGAATGTTAACAATCCTTGCTCAATATTTACTATGAGATCCATACCTCACTCAGCAACTCGAGTCGTTCAAGGGTTGGAACTAACTGTCCACATAACAAAGCAAAGTCTTGTTGTGGATCATACTTTGCACCATACATAATTGTTTTGGCGGTCATGGTAGATTCAAATGCATCAGAGCTGCCAAAAGATACAAAAATTAGCCTAAAAGATGATGCGAAAAAGGGATACTTTCTATGACAACATCTAACTTTTTACATTACAATTAAGGGCTAGGTATCTATGTTTTATTCATTTAGATTGGCCATAAAATAACATAGATTGTAAATATCAATGAAACTTAATGCCTTACCTATCCTGAAGGTGGATGAGGATGATATTTAGCACATGTTCGGAGAGTGGGAGCAATAAAATGATTAACTGATCCCTACAAGCAACAACTCGACACATCTCTAACATTGCAATGTATCTCCTGTAAAACATATTTTTAAAATCAGAGTGAATGATATGGAAAGAGAACATGTGAGGAATTCACGGAACACCGTAACACAAGTTATAACCGATAAACAAAACAGATGGTCAATGTGCTCTAAAATTGAAGCCTTTGAACAAATGAAATGAACATTAAGTTATAATCAGCTATGATCTTTGAGATACTACTAGAAGCGAATCATAACATCCAATTCATAGAAAAATTCAGCAATTAATTCTGCATGCAATGGGAACCGAGAACCTCACAGAATAGCAAAAGAATGTAAATTGCTGCAGGTTTTTCTTGAGAATGCACATTACTCAGACTATAAAGTAGCTAAACACCATTATTTGAATCAGAATGCATGTTATTTGTCATGAGACCTTAGGGCATAAAGCCTAGTTAATGTTCTTGAATCTTGTCAGTAAGAATCAAAATTCTAACCACTTGGGCATCAATACTAGTATGTCGAGAATCAATTCTCCCACCTCAAATGGTTTTATATCAAACAATTTAGATGTAACAGCCAGGTAAACCAATCAACTCCACACAATAATCATGCACAGAAATTTAAAGTAAGTAAAAACTCAATTGTTATGAAACCAAGATAGCTATATATAGATTAACATTTACACTAAAAGAACTTATTATTCTCACAAGGTCCAAGACCTTGAGAACTCTAGTGCAGACTAAAAAGTAATCTCTACAAAGCAATGTAATTGTTTTCGGAAAAAGAACCTCACAATAATCAACTGTTGAAATACAAATCAAAGTAGTTGAAGTACTACAGCAGTTTGTAATTTTATTAAGATCCTAATAATGTTTCCTTAGTTACAAATTCATGTAAAGGAAAACACAAATTTCACCAAATTCATTTCGCACATTTAAATTTTAGAATGCTAATATTGCTGGGAATTATGATCACCAATACACTAAATTAACTCTTATATTAATGTTTGATAGTTACCATATATGATTATTTTTGGATTACTAGAAAGAAAAGTTTTATGATCAACCTTCTTTGTATGTTATCAGAAGATGAAACAGATTCTTGCTGGACACACATGCTGATGATCTCATCCACCTCCTGCCTAGACAATTCATTTATGTCTCGAATCTGCAAAAACACATGTATGGTGTTTACTTATACATCAATATCAAATATTTTACAAATCACCATGAAGATACAGAGATTAGTTTGTTTTCGATTTTCACCTTGTTCAGTAATAAGGATTTTTCATCAGCTGCCCTTTCAAGTGCATTTGTAACAGAAGTGAGAAGAGAATTAAGCAAGCTCAATGTAGGTTGTTGAAGTTCCATGGAAGTAGGGTAATTAGAGGAGTCGGAGGACTGAGACGAGAGAAAAATTTGTTTAAAAAACGAAAAGGGAAAAAAATTGTTTAAAAAGCGAAAAAGAAAAAAATATAGATAGACAAGAAGTAGATGAAAAAGAGGTCAACATCATTAATAAACCACCTTTATAAGCACAATATACCTGTAATCTCAAGGATTTCTTTGTGACTAGAAAATATAAGTAAGAGCTCAGGCTGAAACACAACTTAAATATTTGTAGTTCTGAACTCCTCTGATTCTGAACACCAGAAGATTTGGATTGTTATTGTTTATATATAATGCTAGAAATCTCATTAAGATAAATTTGAATTTAGAAAACTGCAGACTCACCTCAGGTAACACTCTTGATCGAGTAAAACCTAGAAGCTTCGAGTTTGAGTCACGAGAGAAAAGAGCACGCATCAAACCAAAAAGCCCTTGAACAAAACCATACTCGTCACTCTCTTCATATGGCCAAACCTATAACAAATAAAAATCAAAATGTAAGGCAACCAAAAAAGACCTAAGTTTACTTAGTAGTAAAGATCAGACAAAACCATGGTGCTAAGATTGAAAAATCATGTTGAACCTGACCCACAAAATGTAAATGCTCAAAGCATTTTTTGTAGGAAATCTCAAAATGTAAATTCAACATAAGCTTAGGTCTTATGAACCTACTATGTCTATGAGACTAATCTCTTTTCAGGTGCTTAGGTCGCAGCTAAAGGATCTTTGTTTGCTAGAATATAGAGTACATAAGAGTTGTTATAGTTAGTTAGTTAGTTAATAAGGTAGTTAGAACTATTATGTGCATATAGGGAGTCTGTATTTAGAATATTGTAAAGTTGTTAATAAAGTAGAAACTCTATTGTGAAGGGCAAACCCTTGCAGGAGAGATTTCGCTCATATTATTTCCTATTGCTTAATAAAAAGTGTTATTTCTTTGGAATCCAATTCTTGCATGCCTAACATCTTCCCTGCCAAAGGGGGCAGTGATATGATAGGAACTCGGATGCTCAGTGGAGTATTTAAGCGGCTTCATGATTCCCCCATAATAGCTAGCATTTAAGGGAGGGATCCCCAAGAGCTTGAATATTAATCAAAGGTATTTGAAAGCCAGAGAAATGGCGGACTAAACAATACCTTGCTTAGAATACCAACAACGAGATTGATCTGCTCCATTCTTAACTCATCTGCTTCAGCAATTTCTAAACGGAGAACTTGATCAAATAGTGATTGATGCCCTTTGACAAAATCAATCACTTCACGAACAATTTTGTTTTTCACCTGTATTTTTTTTAAAACAACAGAAACACTTCACAATATTAATCAATGCAACAACATTCTCACAATAGCATGAGGTCAATTCATGATTGAAACAAGCTGTTGGACACCAACAACCCAAACAAAGTAGACTACAATTATTAGCTTGAAGTATTTATATCCAGAAATATGGTCCTTCACTTATAATTTTAATGGCCACTAGGAAACATGTGAATGCAGTATAGCCACACTAACCTGCGCGACAGAGTTTACAATTACACTAAAACACATGCCTTGTGAATAGAATTACATCAAAATTGAAAAACTCATGAAACCAATACGGTGTCTACTCTAAATGATTCTAGCAGGGGAGGAAGAAAATTTTGTAGAAGAAACTGTAATTAAAAAATTGTAAAAGGTACACAAGCCAACCTCCATATAATCTGATGTATCAACCAAGGAAGTCAATGAAAACACTAATCTTAAGACTGGAGTTATAATCATCTGTTGTCGATCAACATCCACAGCCATATCTCTTCTAAGTCTTGTCTCAACCCACCTTAATCCTCCCTGTAAATCCTTTAGCTTCAGTGAAGGCTAGGTGAAATGAAAATCAAATGTGACAGTATCAAGGAAAATACTGAGTCACCTGCGAATTGGTTGCCCTGCCTGATGAAAGATGCTCCAATGTGCCCATGGTAAATAATACCTGTGCTCCGGATTTCCCATACTTATGACTGATTCTTAGTAATACAGCAAGCTCAGCCTCAAAAGTGCATGCCCTCTGCAAAGAGTCTAGTGAAAGACCACCATCCTTTAACCAAACAAATAAATTAAATCAGCGTCATCATATACATGAGAACCCTCAATTCCAATGCATCTAAAGTGAAAAGATCTTACATAAATCTAGGCAGGAAATAATTCTGAGGGGTAGCAATAGTAAGTATTATCTATCTTGAAGTCTCTTGGAGTCAAATTATTTAAAGTCAAACCTAGTGTATTAGGATCTTTTCTTTGAGTAAGAAATAACTACCATAACAGAACAGTGTTTAGTAATCAAAGAATGAACAATCAAGATTGCAAAAGAGAGACTAGAATTATTTATTTTACAGCAAAAGGGAAATAAAAATACACAAAATCCTCAAAGGAGCACTTTCTTTTCACACTGGATTACAACATTCAAGAGAGATAAATATTTAAATGGAAACACGAGCAAGTAATACCATCAGAATGGAAAGAAACATAAAAGATTAAATGGTTAAATAAGTTTTTGATCCCTATAAATATACTATATTTCGTTTTTAGTCCATCTAAAAATTTTCTTCAAACAATGGTCCTTCAAATATTTTTGGTCATTAATTTTGGTCCCTGCTTTTAAAACAATTCATATGTATCGTCTGAATTTTTAAATGATTTTTTGCAAGCATATTTAGAACATTGTAAGAATGTCTACCACAAAAATTTTGAACTTTTAGCACTTTAAAATTCTTATTTAATTCATTTTTTATTAAAAAATTTTAAAAAAATTTAAGGGGGATTCTTTTAATGTTCTAAACATTCTTGCAAAAACTCATTCAAAAATTTGATTAATACACATGAGTTGAATTAAAAGAAAGGAGCAAAATTGTTGATAGAAAAAAATTTGAAGGACTAAAAACGTAATATTATATATTCATAGGGACCAAAAACTTATTTAACCTAAGATTAAATGATATGCAAGATCTTTTGTATAACATTATAAACTATCCACAACAGTAAAACGAAAAAAGACCAGGTAATGTTGCGTATGGCGGTAAGGCAAGACCACAACAGTAAAACTATCAACAACAGTAAAACGAAAAAATGAAAGGTACTGTTTGTGTTGGACAGAACAAACACCTGATTGGAAATGTTGCTTATGACGGTAAGGCAAGACCTTAAAAATCCCCTGCTTTGAAGTTGGCTCAAGAAATATCGGTCATGATCTATACAAATCAACGCATCAAGAACATAAAGTGATATTGTTTTTCCAGGTTCACTGCCATGAGTTGCATCTTTTATGACCTACAATTTCAAATTATTTAACAATGTTATGAACAGACTTAGAAATATTTACAAAAATATACAAATGAATGCATTACAATATCTGAAAATTAATGAAAAAATAAATCAAACAATGAAAAGGATAGTTTTTGAAAGACCAAGACCAGAATTTCTTGCGGATAAGGAAGATCAAATGAAGAAATAAACTTTTACTAGCCTAACATGAGGATAGAATATTAACAATTTACCAAGACCAGTGCACGGCAAACAGAAACATCCCACTTATATTCTATGTAAATTAAATCAGAATGATACAGCAGAACAAATGTATGTGAATGCTATTCTGACCAGTACAACAACAACAGTAAATAATTTTACAACCTACCCCTTCCAAACTAAATAGTTGAAAGCTTTCAAAAGGCAGAAATCTATTAGAAAACAAACCCATTATATCCCGTATTAAAAATAACATAATATTAGACATAAGCACATAAAATACTGTATGCTGATTAGTAATGCATGTAAAAAGAACAGTAAGAGTAGCAAATAACCAAATCCAATATGCTCTGAGCCTCTTTCCTCAAAGTAGAAAAATTTGCATGAGCCAGTTCTGCCTGTTCTTTGTCAATCTGGGGCATACAGAGAAATATGCAATTATGAAGAGTTAGTCTGTTGCCAGATTAAAATAATGAACTTTATTTGCAAATGTTTAAGAAACTATACCTTTTGGAGATCAATATATTCATTATCTTGTTCACTGAGCAGCAAGAATTGAAGAACTGAGGTTGGAACATCAGGATCAACCACATTCAAACAATACTGGAAATAGCTAAGAAGCAAGGCATATTGGCTGTACAAAGACATGCAAAAGTAAGTTTGCCAGCCAAAACAATACACAGCCACACAATCAGAACCAATTACAGAACAAGTAACACACCGTCTCCTAAGAGCTTCTGAAGATTCGTTTCTAAGAATAGCCATGATAAGCTTAAACAATATGGTCAAACAAGCACCATTTGATAATTGTTTCACAACAATGAGATCAAGGCATGTTATATTGTCAGAACTTAGACTTCCCGGGAACATAAACCTTTCATCTCGCAGTTTAGCCATGCATGTCAATGCTACCTGAGGGACACCATGTAGTTAAAAATAAATCATAACTGGAAATATAGCATATAGATGATTACAACAGTTTCAAGGAATAATTCTGATCTATCTATTCATCATAAATTATTACAATATCTACATATATACATTAGAATTTGGGTTGGTCCTAACTCAATTCCTACAAAACCGCCGAGTAAGATGAGTGATGTCACTCTTTATAAACTCTTATAGAGCTCTATTTATTTTCAAGGTGGGATTTGAAAGTTTTCCCAATAATATACACCAGAAAGGCTAGCTGCAAAGCAGGGAAATGGGAATTTAAAAGGAGTGAACACCTAGGGCTTGTTTGATTGTGTTTTACTTTTTAGTTTTTGAAAACTATTTTATAAATAAATTTTAGAAAACTGTTTTTAAAAAGAAAATTTTAAAAAAATCTGTTTGGCAACTCCAATTTTTAAAACAGTTTTTGATTAGAGATTTAAAAAAACTGAAAAATGAAAAGTAAAACACCATTTATCTGTTTTGCTTTTTTAGTTTTAAAAAGTATCATATTAAAAATAGTTTTACAAAACAGTTTTTAAAAACAAGTAATCCAAACAAGTTTTTTAGTTTTTAAATTTTAAAAATACTAAAATAGAGTTTTTAGGATGTGAATCAAACAAGCCCCTAATCTTTGGCTAACAGATCACCACCCATAGTAAAGGAAACAGACATTCTCCAAAGAACTACAAACTTATAACTAATAACCCCATACTTTGGGAATTTAGTCAATACCCTGATCCATGAGTTCCACAATGGAATTGAATAATTTGGATAGTAGAAGACTTCATCAACATTTTCACATGGTAACGATATATTTAAATATTTACCTGTGATAATATGAATGCCATCTTCAGTGAACAATCTGGAGAAGCAGATGCACTAAGAGATGCGTCAAGGATCCTGAACATGCAATGAATTATGTAACAGTTATAAAGAACCCAAAATAATGAGAAGCGACACAAGACAAGATGCAACTCATTTTGTTTTCACTAATGAAGTATAGTAACTCACTGAAAGAGAATTTCAGATCGATCTTCAAGCATTGTTAATCTTCTAGATGCAGACACCTGTCAAATCATAAAACATAAATATGTCAAAAAAAAAGTCATAAAACATAATTAGATGGAAAGAAAGAAGTCAAAGAACTGCACCTCAACAATCTGAGACCAGGCAGTCAACATATGTAGTTGTGAAGCTTGCTCCTCAAGATTTTTATTGTATTTCCATCCCCACCTCAGCAACTGTTGAATTGTCTCTCGTACATCATTTAGCTCAACTTCATTACCAAGATTACTAATCTGAAGATATGCAGAATTATATTTCTGAAACAAAAATGATTAAGAAAATTGTAAGTAAATCAACTTAGAAGTAAGTTGATATTGAATAACTGTAATTGCAATAGTAGAGAATACTGAAAGATCAATACTTAGTAATTGAACCAACCTGCCAAAGTTTGTCGTTGAAGGAAGCAAGGTCTATTAGTCGGTCACCTCTCTCAGAATAATAGTAGACACCACCCTTTCCAGAATTTCCTAGTATGTCTTCTGCCTAAAAGATATCCAACCAAAAGCAGGTAAAAAACAATGATGAAAATAGTCGAGGACTACAATAGTATCCCAAACATGTAGCATAACAAATAATAGACGATGTAAAACCAAAATGTTAAAGGGACAGAGAGAAAGAAGAAATAAATATATATATATATATATATATATATATATATATATATATATATATATATATATATATATATATATAGTGTAGTGTAGTGTAGTGTTTCAAGGTTAGTATCTCACCAGCAAGTCATACTTCATACCAGCCACAGTATTCAACAGCTTATTAGTGGAATCTGGACATCTAAACTGGATGATGTCAAGCAATTCTAATACCTGAATTTTAAAGGAAACAGACTTTATTAAGCAGATACAATCATCACTTGTAAACTAGAATTGTGCACCTCCTACAAAACTCACATTCAATGCAGTCTTTTTACTTAAATAAAAATAGATGCTTCCAAAGCCTATCTGCACTTTCTAGTTTCTCCTTATGTCTTTTCTCAGACTTCAACTACAATTATATCATCTAAAAAAGTATGCGACGTGGCTCCAACTCTGGATGTGCTTGATAAGTCCACATAAAGTTGGCTCTGGCAAGATATTTCAATGTCACTTTGTCCCCCCCTCCCCCTCCACACACTTATTCATCATCTTACTCTCATAATTTCTCTCGCAACTTAAGTTGCAATTAATTTAACCAGCAAGTTTCTATTAGTTAACAAGCATATATAAGCTAGTAATTTTATCAACTTCATTCTTAATTATTTAACATATAATAAACAATATAAAATCAAAGATATGCATGTAAGAAGTAAGTCCATAATAGCAAATGAACCATGAAGCAATTAATATCTATCAGTACCTTACTCTTACTAAAAGTTCTAAAATCAGCATTTCCGGAAGTATCTTGATGGGAAAATGGATATATGGCCTGCCCTCCATCAATTCCAGTGGTACCTTGTCCAAAAAGATTAGAAAGGATTGTCTGACAAGCGTCTCTATGATGGGGGCTACTAACATCACCCGCATGTAGCTCAACGGCTAAAAGTTTTAAGAGCCATGCTCTCTGTGAAAGGCAAGCAAAGAAATAAAACACCCATGTCAAACTCAACCATAAATAAACAGTGTTAAAAATTGTTTGAAATACAACATAAAATCATTCATGTTTAGAAAATACAACAAAATAATTCAAGTGTCCTTGTCTATTAGCTTAAGCTTTTAGGCTAGTTGGCTCATGATATGCATTAAAGCCTTGACAGCCAATTGATCTACATTTCAATCTTGTCAGTTTGCACTCATTATGATATGATACCAATTCGGCCTATTAGTGCTGGAGGAGTGGAGGCTCTAGACTAGCTTTGTAGAGAGTCTCATCTCTCATTTTTCGATATTAGTAAAATTAATTCTCCCTTTAAGTTTTATTTCTAATCAATCTACTCAATCAAATTATTCTAATAAAAGATGAATTCCAACACTTCAAGGGTTGGAATTAATTGTGGGCTTATGTAATATCTGCACTTCAAAAAGCCCAAAGGGCTGTTGTTTGAAGGTACGTGTTCAAAATATAAGGGAGATCTTGCCAATTTTGTATCAGGATACTCCACCTATATCTCAACTATTGTCGAGATCTTTTGTCTCAAAGTATTATCAGAGATGTTGCCTGAGTGATTCCATGGTGATCACTACATATAATGATAATGTTGTTGAAGTACACAACCAAGTAAATGAACCCTATACTTGGGAAATGAGATGAAAAAATTAACCAAGTAAATGAACTACCCTTAAGCAAAAAATAAATGTTTCTACACAAAAAACTCATCTATTAGATCACCATGAAGGAAAGCATTTTAGATATCAAGTCAGTATAGAAGCCAACGTAAAATGTAGAATATGATTTCTAGAAATTATGTGATTCCTTTTCCCACAAAACAAGCCTTTTAAGCGGTTAATCTATTTGGGGTCCTAGTCGTGTTGTTTCATGTATGGGTTATCAATATGTTGTTACTTTTATTGATGACTTGACTTTTTTCCAATGCACATGGATATTTTTAATGAAAAATCACTCGGATGTTTTCTTAATCTTTCAAACTTTAGCTCATAAATGAACACACAATTTGGTACTCAGATTAAAATATTCCCAAGTCATAACGCTTGGGAATATTTGTCATTGTCTTTACAATTTTTTTTACTTCACAGGATATCCTTTACCCGACTTCATGTGCTCACCCTCCTTAACTTAAAGGTGTTGAGAGAAAGAACCGACACTTATATGAAATGGCTTGTATCATGCTCCTTCACAAAAATGTACCTCATTGTTTTTGGGGAGATGCAATTCTCACAGCTTGCTACTTAATTAATCGTATGCCCTACTCTGTACTTGAAAACAAGGTACCACATTCTAGTTTTGTTTTCCCAACATCATCTTTATACTCGTCCACTCCACATCTTCAAGGGCACATGTTTTGTTCATGACCTTAATACAGAGAAGATAATCTTGCAGCAAAATCTCTCCAGTGTCGTTTCCTCGGCTACTCTTGTCTGCAGAAAGTTTATTGGTGCTATTCCCCAGATCTTTGATAGTACATTGCATCTGCCAATGTTAGTTTCCTTGAGACTCGCCCCTTCTTTTCTTTTACGGCAAAAGATTCAAAATATTTTGGTCAAGCACAGTCATTCTCTCCAAAGGTCCTTAATCTTCACATTGTGTCCAACCCCCAGCTCTGCCCTTCGCACCTATCAACACTGGCCACATCCACCACTCACTCGTCAAGATTCAACCTCTGCTCTAACTGATTCTCACACTCTACATCCTACATTGAAGCTACCCATTGGATTATCATTGATTATATACATCCTATTATGCTTTTGTTGTTACCTTCGATTAAGTGTCTACTCCCAAAACTACATGTGAAGCTATGTATGATCGTGGATGGCGACGGGAAATGGTAGATGAAATGAATACTTAGCAATCCAATGGTACTTGGATTTTGGTCCTCTTATCTGACGCCAAAACAACAGTGGGTTGTCGATGCGCTCAACTTATGTTAAAAGGATACATAGAAATTACATAAATCATATTTTACAGAGAACAATAGCCATAGATAAGAATAATTGGACGTAGGCCATTTTAGCCATTTTAGAGAAACCATCACCATACTCCAATTCAAAGACCAATGTAAAATCATTAGGCAACTAGATAAACCTTGAGCCTTTTATGTTTACTGTCAAGTTTTTGTTAGACCACGTGTCATCAATAGTATCATAGGAGAACTAGGCAGGTTAATTAAAACCAAGTAGTTATGCAGTTATATGTGGCAATTATGTTTGGATTAAGAATAGGAAGAGAGACTGGTGGGTTATTTGGATTAAGAATAGGAAGAGAGAACCCAAGCTCTCGAATGTTGGAAGGAAACGTCCTTGTAACATTTCTATCTTGTCTATCTAGACTTGCCTTCATGTATTGGTGTGAGATAGCATTGGTAAATCTATATCAGGGCAATTTTGTCTTTTCGCAAAGAGGAAAGATTGCAGAAGTCAAAAATGATAATATAAACAAGGGCATTTCTGGCTTTTTGCGATAAATAATGAGGGAATTTATGTTTTTTGATATAAAACGAGGGCCCTTAGGGCTTTTCTGCTTTCTTCTCTGTTGTGATCACCTTCTCTGCAATTTTTTCCAACATTCCTCTGTGATTTCTTCGAGCACGCACAACGCTATAGCCGCAATAGAGATTTGCTCCACCATGGCGTTTTGCACAACGTTAGACCTCAATTACATCACACATTGTCGCAATTATCGTCACACAGTGCCATCAGAGATCTGAAGTTCCACATACCACTGGAATTAATAAAGATTTTCCATGGTTGCAAAAAAGATCAATATGTCAGCATAGCATAGTGGACTTAAAGAGAGATGGTGGAGCAGTCTGTCAAACATTGCCTAACCGAAGGTGACCATGGAATGCATAACACCAATCAATCAATAGTGTGCTTGACTTTGTAGCAATGGTCGCATTTAGATGACATTTGCCGTGCTTGGGAGAACAACCATGATTCCAGTCTTAGAGACCTCGTAAAGGAATCAACAATGGCAAGAAGCACGTCCATGTCAAAAGACGATTTAATCGATACACGTAGCAAGGTAGTTCAAGTAAAATTCAAAGTGGGATAGGGGTAGAACACATAATCTAATAATAAATAGATTAATACACCACAAGTAACCCATACAAAGACAACTTTGAGGTATGCCGCTGCTCTAGTTCATTAGCAAGGGCACTAGGAGGTAAGAGTTCATTGAAATCGTGTAGGACACCACAAACTCTGCCTAAATAGCCAACCGTGGAGTAATCAATATGTCTAGGGACAATAATACTATTGAGATTTTTCCAAACCCCACAAGGGCATTAAGCATCATATGAATAAATAACCTTAGCATGCACAGGGATAGCCTTACAAGCCTCGCAAACACAAATGATCTACTTAGAGATTGATGAAAGTAGATTTGACGATTGAGTTAGGCATTGATTTATTCATCGAGTACGAAGAACGGCCTTCATATTATTGATCAAGAGCCTTAATTTGATGTCAAAAGCCTACAAATCATCATCCAGCTTGTCAATGGAATCAAGCACTAACTAGCTAGTATAATTGCGAGTAGACTTCATAGGTTCTAAACTAGCAAGGTTGTATATGCAAGGTGCTCAGTTATCGATCCAAAACCAACAAAGCAAGGAAAAACAAGAACAAAGGGAGTCCAATGATTGTCACCATGGAAACAACTACAAGAGAGGAGCCTCCAGACACTACCACACACGGATGAGGCGCTACAGGTGGAAAGAGTGGTATTGCATGTGAGCATGATAAAACCCATGAATTCAAGAAAACAAATTATATATTATCGATTGTAAAAGGTTGAGCTTGAAGATCTACAATGGTAGAAAATACTAAAGAAAGATAATCCAGAATTCAAGAATTCCTAAACCAAAAAGAAATCCCTCCTAACTGTTCCTAACAACTTTTCTAAATGCCTTCATAACCCCCTTCCCTCCTACTTATAACAGAATTTTCCTAAAAACGGGGAATAACCACCTAATTCTTATTCTATATTGAACCTATCTATTGGGCTAAGGCCCAACATTCAGTATCCTATCAGATCACCAGGAAGCTCCAATGAACTTAATATCCCAAGCCTAATTGATCGAGGATGGAAGTTGCAGTAGAAATGGTATTGCTTGAAAACTCGCAAGAAAAGATATTCATGGCAGAAACAATAGAAGAGTACATCAGAAATATTAATCTGCAGTAGTGAACATAAACTAGAGACATGGTTTTCACAAAATATCATTAATGGACTGTGGTTCCATCGGGTTTATTCTGATTGGGGCTGCTTCTCATTAGGCTACAGATACCATGTGATGGAGATTGAGTGTCTGAACTGCACACAGTAAGATATTATCTACACTAATACAGGGATTGAGAGTAATCCTAAATATCACAATATGTAGAATCATCCCATAATTACTCTTCTCCATCATTTATAACATAATATGTTTCTTAAAATCTTTGACACAAATGTTGGCTACATCTTTCAAGCTTTGAAAGAGTACTTCGTAACTTTAAAGAGGGTATGGGTATCAAAGAAGCAGGTGAAAAATACCTGATGAAGGGAACTGATACGGAGCGGCTGGTTGCTATTACGTTTAGGAAGTGGAGTAATGCCAATTGTGTCAAGGTGCTGCGTTATATAGAAAGGGAAAAGTTAGAGACATATCTCAAGGATAATTAACATCAGTAATAAACTAGGATAGCAGCATAAAGATGCTCAAATATGTAAAAACATGTTTACCTTGACAAAAAATTGGTACTTTTTATTTGACAACAGATCCATTGTAGGAACAGATGTAAGTGGATCTGTGCATAACTCATAAAGAAGCTGCATCAAACAAAAAGTCAATATTCCTTTTAGTAATAGTTATAATACGTACAAATGCAAGGAATAAATGCAAAACTCTAACTCTATTCACTATTTTAGATATGTTATCCAACAGATCAACTACAGCTGACCTGAAAACCAAATTCATGAAGCAATGCATTTACATCTGGCTTCAAAAGCTTCTCCAGAATATCAAGAATAACCTTCATGCAACTGCAGATAACATTTTAATAGCACAGTTATATTTGATAGAATCATGATATTAAAATACCAACAGAAAATAGACAATACCTGTAATAAAATTTAGGCTGTAAAACTGTTCGCTCAACAGGCGTATCTAGATCAAACTTAAGTAGTAAATGAGTGATATTTGGAGCTGGCCTGCTGATGTTGTCAATTAGAAGCTGAAAATAAGTAGAAGGTACATTAGAAACGGCATTTTAAGATGAAATACAAGGAAAAAGGTCATGAAACAAATAAATGGCAGGGACGAAGACGAACTTGCATAATAAGAATGCCAGGATCATCATTATTATTTTCAACAATCTGAAACTCTTCTGACCGTGCCTCAAGGCAGGCTGCATAATCTTCTATCAAGCTGTTTGAGGCATTAAATTTAAGCAATAGTTGAACAAGGCCAACCATACGAGAGCTGCACCCACAAAATACAATATATACATATATACATATATATATATATATATATATCAATTGCAGAGTCAGAATGATATTCTGTTATCAACACTCATCAATTAGAAATTGAGAATAAGAAAATGGAAAGGTGTTGAATGCCTTAAAATACTCATGATTTTGATAGATGATTGCTGAACTTTTGGCTGAAAATCATATCTGACATACTCCAACAGAGCCACTATTTGATTATGATCATGTGAGAGTATATTATCCAATGGCTGCAACAGATCATTCAATAAAGGACAGTACCACAATTAAGTAAGTCAACGCTAATGAATACAATATAATTAGACAGTGACGCTGTTACTCACATACCCCCTGCACTAAAACTATGCTAAAATCATTTAAAGGCAACAGATAGCGCACAAACCCATCAATAAGAAGAAAAGTTTGTCAGAAACTCAATAAAACAAGAGGATGAAATAAGCAAGTTCAAATATATAATATATAATTTGAATAAAATGTGTTGACTAGTTTTTCAGTAAACTAAAACCGTTTACCTGATACAATGGACGCCAATAATCAGAAAGAAGTAAATCCTTTTCAAGAACAAGTATTATAATTTCCAATGAAAGCTGCACTGCATTCTCTAAATACTGTCCATGTATTTGACTACTGCGTTCAGCAACGATGGAATTTACCCCTGGCTGAAGAATACTCATGATGTTCCGGAAGGCAGTCTTTCCACTCATGAAATCCTGACACAGGTAAACATTAACATTCAGAACAATAATACAATTCACAAAAATTATTGATCTAGCAATACTAGGCAACATGATATTGAAAGCAATAAAAGATATCTATAACATAATTGCATAAGTACAGATCCATTAGTCTTACAATGCCATAAGATATATTAGAACATGCAGCTTTGAAATTAAAAATCAAGTAAAGTATGAACTATAAAAACATATTTATATAACAAACAACACATGCTAACATCCTTCGTAATCCTGAACAAGAATATCACAAAAACATACCTTCAGCAACTCTAAAACAGGAAGCTGTGTCTGAAGTAAGGTAGATTCTTTCGTTGTCGAAAGTCGAGACTGGTCAACTACACCCTCATAGTCTTCATCCTTGATGTCATACATGCTTAGTATCCTGCACATATGTGAAATAACCTTCTCTATAAATAATCAACAGCTCATACTGAACTTGTTCATTTATATGAACCTGAATCTAATTAAAAAAAAAAAACACAGCAAGCACTTAAGAATTGCAGGAAAAAATGGTGTATTATATTTGAAATTGGGAAATTACAGTAGAATGATACTACTACAGTCACAGAGCTAAACTCCTATAAAGAACTATTGCTCTCCATCCCATTGAATTCTCAAGATTAACCCTCTCAATTTCATGTCCCAATATAAAAGAAATCCGTCACATAAATGATCCATACCTCTCTCTCTCTATCTCCCCATCAACACTCTATCTCCCCATTTGGGCTACATTCTCATTTGGGGTCCTAACACTCATAGTTTGAATTGCTGATATCAGCTTCAATCAATCAATTTATTAAATAGAACAACATGTTAGCCCTCTCATTGCAAAAATCTAACAACTCACTACAACCATCATCAGCAGAGGTGTAAAGTCACTTATTTCTAAAATCATAGAAATATAACCACTCACATGTGAAAATGTTTAAGGCAAGCACCAACTAACTGCCATTTTTCGCACGGATCTGCATATGCTCGTTGAGGAAATGGCCCAAAAACATGATCATAGATGAACCTAAAGATGCCAATAAACCTGGAAAATAATAAACAATTATTTTAGATGTTAGGCTGCATGCAACAAAAAATAAAGGCTTAAATAGTTGTAGTCCCTAAATTTAAATGAGTTTTAGTTTAGTTCCTGTCAACTTTTTCATAGTATTGGTCTCAACATTTTAAAGTGAGTACATTTAATCCTAGACTTAACTAAACCCTATTAAGTGATGATGTAACTAACGGTAAGCCACATGATATCTCTATCATGTGGGATAACTTCATTCCGCATGGATTAGGATAAGAAACAGTGCATTTAACGTGTTTGGGATTATACCAATTTCCATTATTCCCATTTCACTACAGGGAAGCAAATTGCAGGACTAGGTTGTGCAGCTAAAATAGTTGTTGGTAAGACATCAACCACTGCACAAAATATTGGTATCCTTTCTTGCACAAACCAACTCTTTGAAGAGAACCTCACTTTTTTTTATCACTTTCTGGTATGAACACTTCCCATATAACAATTAGAGCCCGCCTATTGTACCTTAGACAAATCTACAGATGCAAAACTGTTAAATACGTTTCCATTCACATTTACATGTTGATATCATACTCTCATAATCATTGCAAATAGAATATACATGGCCCGTTTGGTTGCCAGGATAAGAGACAGAATAGGATAAAGGTATCATACATATCCTATCACAATCCAGTGTTTAATGAAACAACAGGATATGATATGTTAATCCTAAGTCTTATTATATCATGTCTCTCTAGTTAAAATTTTTATCCTAAATATAAGTTGGGTTAGAAACCAATAGGATAGAATAAAAAATTAATTTACTGATTTAAAAAGTTGAAATCTTAATAAAATATATATTAAAAAATAAATTGATGTTAAATTAAAAATATCAATACCAATTTTTAATTTTTGAAAATATGAATGCTTCTATCACAAGGGTAGTTTTTTAATTTATATAATCAAAAAATTTATTGATATAAGAATATTTAAAAAAAAAATTTATTAAAACATATAAAAATATTAATTTAAATATTTTTGATAAATTAAATATAATTTTCTTGCAAGAGTAGTTTTGTCATTTGCATATCATAATATTATTCTACAAGTTATCATGTATGCATCAAACACTTGGTAGGATAAGTGTTTATCCAGCTATATATCTTATCCTGACTCTTCCAAGCAGCTTTAGAATTCATTGTATCAAAAAATTCATTGCATATTACCATTGTTGTCAAACTTGCATTATAACTCAGAAACAAGGGAAAACTGATGGACTAGCTTGTAAAGTGAATTTGTGCTGAACACGGATGAACTTGTGAGTCCAGCTGCGACGTGTTGAGTTTGAATTTTTTTCATAATCTTGCCCAAAACAGCAGGCCCAATGCTTTTCAATTGTGTTTTTGCTCTTCAACTTTGTCAGTCTGCATACACAACAGCAACAACTGTGAACCCCAAGGCTCCCACTGATGCGCGAACAGATTCCTCTAGCACCCCGAGGCGAATGGTCTCCCTAGTTTCAGCAATGTGAATGGCCTTTGTTCCATCTGGGTAACCACAAAGGACCTCCCTACCCTAGAACACCTTTGAAAACAGTCATTGAAGCTTGCTCCTGCCTCGCATTAACGGCCATTGATGCATGAGCAAGATCCCTACTGTTATTCACACTTCACAAACTCTATGTACACCCTAAATAGCTTTTATTCTTTAGTGTTTCTATGAATTAAATCTTTATGAGACACAGGTTAAGTGTTTGCTTCAATTTGAATTTTGCAAACGATGTTTGTTTTTGCTGAGTGATTAACATAATGTTATCGGTCGGTAGGTGTGGGTCAAAAGTCTTTAAGCAACAGATTTGCAGCCTCTGCTCCTACTGGATGCAAAGGCACGAAGAGTAAAAATGCTCCTTGAAGTAAGTTTGTTATTGGGTAGAAACATGAGGCAAACTAGGGCAAATTCAAGTGCCAGACGTAGAGCTCGTGTTGGCTTAGTCATCATAGAGGAACCCCCATTGTCACCCATAGAAAAGAGCGTTTAGTTGAATTTGGAGAAGGAGTTGATCATTGATATCCCGTAAGATCTTGAAGTTGGGGTTGAGCGTCCAAGAGGAAGAAGGATAGTTGTAGAGCATTTGCAAGATAACATCATACGAGGAAGTGGGCACGGGTTTAAGGTGTTTTGCTGTTTTCTTTCTCTGAATTCTGTTTAAATTCTGATTCTAAGATATGACCAGGGAGGTTTTCATGGTTTTGATGTGTTGCTTACTTGAACTTTTTAATGTCAATGTGCATGTTTTTCCTCTATCTTTCTGTTTTCATCTCCTCCAATGGCACGGAGTAGAAAATGGCATGCTTCACGTGAAACTCACACAACATGCCATTTATACAAAATGACTATATTCTGACACCGTCCAGGTTATATCAAATAGCAGACATGGAGTGGTTCACCGTTAGTCATGTTGTCACTAAACAAAGCTCAATTAACATGGAGCACTAAAAGCTTCCTTTTTGAAACAATGAGGGACAAAAATAATGAGAAAAAATCGATAGGGATTAAAACCAAAAACTCACCTAACTGTGGAGACTAAACATATTTAAGCCAAAAATATATAAATAAAATTTTGACAAAGACAGGAAAAATACAGAACCTTCGCCCTCTATCAGTCAAATCTCTTTCTTCCGCAATAAGAGCATTTATCAAATTAAGGAAAGATATAGTTGAAGGGTATTGTTCTCTTCTTGCCTCAATTTCATTTAATTCAAATTGCATATCATAAACCTGTCAGAAGTATAAGTTCACTTAGTAATTAAAGAAAGGAAATATACATGATTGTGAAGACAAAGAAAGCAAAGCAGAAAGCAAAAAAAGTTGGACGAAGCATGTGAATAAAATGATAGAGTTTACAGGAACAAATTATTACTAGCGTTTGTCATTAAAGATTGAAGAACAAATTATATTCAACATCGTGTACCTTTAGCTTGTAGTAATATTTTACTACAATACAACAACAACCAAACCTTATTCCACTAAATAAGGTCAGCTACATGGATCAAACAACACCATAATATTTTGTCATATAACGCATCTCTATCCAACACATCTAGGTCTTATTAGTTTCTCTTCTAGATCTTCCTCTACTTTTAGCGATTTGACTACTCTCCTTACTACAGAAACTAGAGGTCTCCCCTGCACATGCCCAAAACACTTAAGTCAAGTTCGCACCATCTTTACTACAATAGGTGCTACCCCAACTCTCTCTCTAATGTTATTCCTAATTCAATATTATCTAGTATTTCCACACATCCAATGCAACATTCTCTTTTCATTATGCTTATTTTATCCTTGTGTTGTTTTTTTACCACCTAACACTCTGCCTCGTACAACATCGTCGGTGTTACAGCTGTGCGGAAAAAAAATTCCTCTCCAATTTGAGTGGTAATTTTTATCACATTAAAAACCTAAGGCCCTTCATCCATTTCAACGACCCTGCATGAATTATATGGTTTACATCGTCTATTATTTATTCATTGTTTAGTAGTAGAATTGTACTAATCAAATCAAAATATATATTAAAAAAAAAAGAGTAAAAAGTAGGATGAACGTAGTCCTTGTTACTAGCTTTTCAATGTGCACAAACCTCTGGTCTCACTTGCCCATTATGGTAAACAGATAGAAAACTATAGTCTATCTATTCAACACTTGATTAATAAAATTCAAAATTTTGATCGGTTACCAATTGTCAAAATCCTATTTCTGTTTAATATCCCTCAAGTATAGGGATTCAGTTGAATAGGAGTAATAGTAGGGATTTAGAGTTATATATGAGTACTAATAGGGATTTAGTTATATATGAGTACTAATAGGATTTGGTTGTTTAGTAATCTAGTATAAATATATATCTGATGTATTGCCAAATTATTCAATTCCAATAAATATTATTTTATTCTAATTCTTGAGATGGTATATTTCAATAAATATATTTTTATTCTAATTTTCAACATGGTATCAGAGCTCTCGATCTTTGAGAGCCTTGCTTCCGCATAAACCCTAGCCGCCTTTATGGCGGTAAACTTAGCCACCTTCATTGTGGCCCTTTGCTTCCGCATAAACATGCCGCCTTCATTGCGGTTTCTATTTTCCTGAAGCCACCTTCATTGTGGTCCTTTTGCCACCTTCATTGCGGTTTCTATTTTCTTGAAGCCACCTTCTTTGTGGTCCTTTTGCCGCCTTCATTGCGGTGCCGCCTTCATTGCGGTTTCTATTTTCCTGAAGCCACCTTCATTGTGGTCCTTTTTGCTGCCTTCATTGCGGTGCCGCCTTCATTGCGGTTTCTATTTTCGTGAAATCTTAGCCACCTTCATTGTGGTCCTTTTTGCCGCCTTCATTGCGGTTTCGCCTTCATTGCAGTTTCTATTAAATCCTTAGCCACCTTCATTGTGGCCCTTTTTTGCTGCTTTCATTGCAGCAACTTGAGATTTCTTTTTGGCCTAATTTGCACTCCATATAACTCCTTCCATGACAACCTTGCAGATCTTCTAACTAAAGGGTTAAGCAGTGGCAACTTTGAAAGAATTGTATTCAAGCTGGGAATGGAGAACACCTATTCACCAGCTTGAGGGGGAGTGTCAAAATCCTGTTTCTGTTTAATATCCCTCAAGTATAGGGATTCAGTTGAATAGGAGTAATAGTATGGATTTAGAGTTATATATGAGTACTAATAGGGATTTAGTTATATATGAGTACTAATAGGATTTGGTTGTTTAGTAATCTAGTATAAATATATATCTGATGTATTGCCAAATTATTCAATTCCAATAAATATAATTTTATTCTAATTCTTGAGATGGTATATTTCAATAAATATATTTTTATTCTAATTTTCAACACGAATAAATTTTCAACACGAATATTAATATTTGAGCTCTGTTTGTAAAATTAAGCTATAAGCTAATTAATAGCCGAAAAGCTAGCTGATAACTAATGACTTATAGCTAAAAAGCTAGTCAATTAAAATTTAATTGTTTGGTAAATTTAGCTTTTATAAATACAAAATGACATAAAAATACATTTATAATTAATTTTTTACATTTAATAAATAAACAATTCGTGCTTTTTAAAAAAGAAAGTTTATAAAATAAAAATGCAAGAAAGCAAACTCATATAATGAAGAACAAAAAAAAAAAGTAAATTGCAGGATATTGCAGCAAGAAAAATGCAAGAAAGCAAACTCATATAATTATTTAAGAAATTGCAGCAAGAAAAAAAAAAGTAAACGAAGAACGAATGGTAAGGAATAGAACCTAATTTTCATAAAAAAAATAATACTGTTTTGCTCTAAATTAGGATCATTGGTGTTGCTATCTCTAAATTATAGGGTATTGCTTTAATGGTCACCATTTGTACTATCTAGGTATTGTCAATTGTATGGATGGTAAAAGAGAAGATGAAAACAGTTGGAAAAAATAAAAGGTGACGAGAACTTGGGTGAGTGGTGGCACAGTTATTTGTTTTAAAAAAGGATAAAACGAAAATAACATTAAAATAATAAGGTTATAAATGGAAAAAAGAGTCAAAAGGTATAAACTCAAACGCTAGTTAAAATAGCATCTCAAAAAAAGCTAGAAGCCCATGTATAAAGCTTGTTAACCAAACACATCTAATTTGATCAAACAAGCTTATAAACACTTGGTATTATGTTAAGATGAAGTTATGAAACATTAACTACTAATGTAAAAATGTTTCTTAGGTTTTCAAAATTAAAGATAAAACAAGTACTATGTTGTGCAAAAGCATGAAAAAGATAACAATAGAAGAAATATAGCAAAAAGCTTATTATAAAAATAAATAAACATACATTTTATACAAATTAGCATATCCAAACAAACTCTAACTCATCTATTTGTTTGAACCAACAACCTAAAATTTAAGGAGTTCATTCTTGACATGGAAGTGCACAAGAGGAGTTCAATCCCATCCCATCATAAAACTATGATTCAACAAAATTTATGCTCTGTATGTACTTAGTCCAAATTCTTTCATATGAGGGGTTGATATAGAGAACAAAAAGGATAAATCATTCTTGCAGAGTTAGCTCTCTATAGTTTTGATTCAAATAATTCATAAGGATTTCTTTTTCAAAAAAATCTAAGGATGTGAAAAAACATGAGTTATTTATAAGACAGATATACCAACCTGAGCACCGATGGATGGACTGCTCTGGACATCAGGCCCAACAACTACTGGCAGATCATATTGCTCAAGATAGGTCCAAATGCTATCCTTCAACACTGGAGAGACATGAATAAATGTGGCTATTGCATTCCTTAGAGCACCCTACATTAACACCACATATCTTGTTTAAAAAAGAACATTGCAAACATTTTAATTGGAATTCCAGCTCTCAACAAAATCAAGAATCGCAATATACATCTAACTCCCAACACAAACATTGTGATACAGCCATCATACCTTAAGATAAGGGGGTACATTTTCATAACTGAGGAGTTTAAACAGAGGCTCAATATCAGGAAACCAGTTTTTCCTTTCTATAGGCTTACCATTTTCCACAACCTGTATAAGAAAGCAACACAGTAAAAAGTGTTGTTCCTTTCAATCAAATCAAGAAAAAGCCAAGTCTCATACAACAATGAAACATTAGACTCTGACATAAAATAAGTTAAACTAAGAATTTCTAGCCAGTAACATACTGCAATACGCAAACATATTTATTTAACAGAAACTTTCGCATAATTTAACACATCTTAATCAAACTAAGATGTGGCAAACGGGGTAACATGAAACAAGATTGAATAATTTAAGGATTGAATCATGATACAACTTAAATCAAGAACGAAATTGTAAGTGAGGTAGACCAAAATGCTTTATTTAACACCTTTACACAGTACTTGATGAATCACAATTTATTTTAGTTTAGAAATGACCAGGTTAAACATAGGTGTGATATGCAAGCAATCCAATATAAGCTGATGAAAGACAATATGTCAAGTTAAACCTTCTTCAAAACATTTAAATATGCCACAAGTGCTTTTGCATCCCCCTCCTGAATTTCAGGCAACATTGCTCCAGCAGTTTGAAGGGACTGTTTGAATTTCTCATCGTAAATTGTTAAGCATTCAAACAAAGTGCTCCAGCCAATCGAGCGGAATGCTTTACCTTGCAGCAACTCATGAACCTTTGAAGCACCTTCTTGACTAGAAGCCTGAAAGGGAAATGTCCCAAGAACCCAAGATATAAAATGATTGCAGAGCAATATTTAGATATCAAATATTCAAATTTAAGATGAGTGAAAACTTTCTTACCAAGGTACTCAACATATTCAAGAAAGCCACAAGCGTTTGGAAATTTGTATGGTCCTCTCCAGCAAAATTTACAAATGTCCACAGCACATCATTTCCCAACAAAAGCTCTGGTTCTTTCTGATAACTTAAGACAAAATTAAAGGTCATGATTGCAAGCTAAAGTATTGAAAGCCAAGCAAATTATTTCAATGCAATTTAAATTATTCAAGATTGTTAAAATTCAGTGAATGATTTTATTAGTCTTTGATTGTACCGCTTCCTAGGTTAATTGTTAGTATTCCTAGTCAATAAAACTTCTTAAATTTTGAATGTAATTATTGTAGCATCATTATAAATAGAAGGTGTATGATCTTGTTTTAGACACAGAAATCATATTCTTACAAAAATATATGGCACATAGAAGCTGATCAACCATATAGCTTTTAACATTTTTTTCCCAAAACAGCAAACACATAAAGTAGAGTTAATATTTGACATAAGAATCGTTTAAAAGCAGCAAAAACATCATTACTGGAAGCAACCATTTGAATGTTAAGATATATTTAAAACCTTTATCGATTGCTTATACAAGACTACAAAATATTGCATGTATTGTGTTTCCATTTTGATAACTGACCAGATAAATTTCGCTCACAAAGTCCAAGATTGAATTAAATGGTAAAGAGCTTGTTTCAGTGCCTTGTTGAGAAATTGAGCTACTGTTCTGTGCAAAATCATGTGATCCAACAACTCGGTATGGACTAAGCACACTCATAACCTTCTCCTTGGACTCTTTTATCTGCAAAAAGTACGTGCATAAACAGAGGATGAGAACATAACATTTTGAAGTCTTATTGTTAGGAACACAAATTGGATTCCAAAATAATTAGAGGCAGAACAATTTTATTTAGAAAAGAATAAGAAATAATAAAAGAGAATTTCTCCAAGAACAAGATATACAAGAGCGAATACGCTCCTCAAGGGCGAATGCACCCTTCAACCGGAATACCAGTTAAGAAAATTCAAATTTTCATTTTGCAAAAGCTACTTTCATAAGGGATTGAACCTTTACTTATAGGTTCCATGTACACTTGGGAAAAGAGCGGCAAAGCTCTATAGTCAATAGCGGTCGTCTCAGCCACAATCAGGGCGGTGTGTCACAGCCCGGCGGCTCTGCGCTACGCAAAACGGTGCTGCCGTGCGGTTTAGTTTAGGGTTGCGGTGTTCTCCGCGGTGCAATTGCAAAGAAGATGAGGAAGAAACGCGAAGAAGGAGGCCGCAACAGGTATTTAAGAGCGCAAAGTCCAAAATACCCTTAATCTTTGTCTTTTTAACTCTAGGTGAATTTTTTACTGGAAATTTTACGAACTTTCTTTTCCAAACATTACAAGTGCAGTGCTCTGTTTTTGGAAACCTACGAAATTTCTTCTTATCGACCGTTCCCCCCTGTTCCTTTCTTTGCCGCATCTCATCGACCATTATTCTGCTCTGTTTTTCAGTTTCTGTGCTAACAGCACTATGGCATCATCTTGGTTCCTTTCTTCTCCCCTGCTTTTTTGTTTCTGCTTTGGTGATTAATTATAAATATGTGTTTAGTTTTGTGCATTAATCTACTTGTTTAGCCATCATATGTGTATGGTTGAAAGTGCTAGTAATGTTTTTCTAGACTTCGACATAGCGTTCATACTGCTATAGTGTTCCGCTACGCTACGCTATTGACTACATAGAGGCAAAGGATCCCTAACTACCTACTAACAACTTTCCAGTCTAACTAACAACTAATTATCCCTATAACAATCTCAACCAATTCACTACTTCTACTAACTAACTCTCCTATCTAAGTCCTAACAACACCTATGATATTCTCTGTTAGAAATAATTATACTTAGCAATAGTTTTAGTGCCAAAATGCTTTTGCAAAACATACTTGTAATTTCACTACTTTTAAATAGATCAAACATGATTAAAAAACTGAATTTTACAATACCAATAGAAACGAATGTTTTACAATGATTTGCATGGAAGACATCATGTGCCGTAAGAGAAAAAACAATGCATTTCATTCTTAAAATTAGAACCAGAGTATAACAAAATAAAGAGCCAAAAGTTGCATTTCATGTCCAGCAATCATATAATTTCAAAGCAAAGTTATGAAAATAGCCCTAATCAGCTTACCCTAAAATCCTAACTATAAACAAAATAATATAAAAGTATAAAATTGCAACCATTGCTTTCTAAACCTAAAAAGAATTGAAAAAGTGACCTATTGGCCATTCCATTACTGAGCAAAACAAAAACGCAACTGAATTTCAGCCAACATATAAGGATCACGGAGAACCAAGCAACAAAAATATGGAATTTAGAAATAGGACAAAAACCTCCCATCATAAGATCTCATAAATAACTTGAAGATTCGACAGCTACATAATAGAAGAGATATGAGGCTAAGTGCAGTAATTAATAATAAGTAATAGTTTGGCACCTAAACCAAATACTAGCAAGAGGCGAGAATTTAATCAGCCAAATCAACTTCTATATGTAGGTGATCAAAAAAATTAACTGACCTTGTCTCTAGCTAGAGGGTTAGACAAGAAGCACGTAATCAGCTTGTGCAAATAAGCATTGTACATATAGATCATATCTTCATCTTCAGTCTGTAAGGCAACAAGCAGCTATGAAGTATAATCATGAAAAGCTACACTACATAAATAACTGAAATATTACAATAGATCTACTAGAACTGATACTGCATATGCAAATCTAGATGACATAAATAAAAAATTAATTCTAAAATCTCACTTAAGAATATCAATTGTTTATCGAGTAGAAGTGAAAGCAATGAAAACTTTTTTAAAAAATAATCCCATCCAAGACAACTTTGCAAAGTGTAATTGGAATATACATTCTCAAAGACCCAAACATGAGATCTAATTTTGATTAAGTAACTGATTAGTAGGTTAATTTAAGTAACCCTCATAACTACAACAAAAAATTCCACAAGAGGTTTGATTCAGTAACCCTTGTAAGAGGTTTTCTTTATATAGGCCATTAAGCTAAACTATAGGTGTAATCCTAACTAAATTAACTGTAGGAAAGTTGCCTTATTTGTAAAAAAACTTTGGAGTGCTTTCAACGCAGCCTCCACCACCTCAATTATTTTGGTTGCAAGCAGGGTGTTTAGTCTCACATCATCTAGAGATATGACCTAAATAGTGCTTACAAGAATGGGGCAATTCTCACTTTCACAAGTTGTTTGGCGGGGTCGACTTAGGCTCTAAGCCCAAATTCTAAGATGGTATGAGAGCCTACCCAAAATTCATTGTTCGGCCACCTGCATCGTCCATACTCCATGTGCATAGCTCTGTACATGTGAGAGTGTGTGGGAATGTTGCCTTACCTGTGGTCCGCCCCTAGCTCCTTTAATGCAGCAAATTTGGGTTGCCTTAATTGCAGCCTCCAACACATTCTTGTGTTTGGAGTGAGGGGGTATGTTTAGTCTTAGATCTTCTAGATATATGGCCTAATTATTGTTTATAATGCTCAGATGATCCTTATGTGGTGTTATGCCCTAATCTCAAAATTTTATTTTATTTTGTATGGAAGTCTATCCTTTTCCATTTTTGGACCACCCGCACCATCCATGCTAAAGTTGCATTAATTGCAAATTTGCAATCTGCCCCTAACCACCTTAATTGCAGCACCTTTGGGATGCCTCCATTGCATCGTTCAGCACCTTCATTGTGATGCTGTAAGGTGGCATGTTTTGTCCACAATGCATAGAAATATGGCATTAAGTAGTGCTTAAAAGACTTGGGCATTCCACATCTTAAGGGGTTGAGTTAGGCCTAAGCCCAAATTCTAAGAATATCAATTTCAAAATTTTACAGAAATTTATGTTATAAAGATTTAATATTACATATAATCAGAGTGTGAAGGAGCACCCAATTTCCAGAGCATAAATTGACTAGTAAAGCATGAATGCAGTACAAGGATGATCTAAAAAAAATTATTGGTCCGACTTTAGGGCTAAAACGAATACTCCATAAACAAAATTACAAGCAAAAAAGAAACAAATGATTACAATAATATAATTGAAATTGATTTATTAATAGAACATATAAATCGCTAACTTGAGTAAACGAGACAAACAGATTAACGATTTTTTCCTAAATTATACATAACCCATCTAATACACCCTTACTCGAAAAAAAGCCTTTTGTGTCCTATTTTCTATTTATCAATAAAATTGCAAGTCTTCCAGAAGGTAAAGCACATTGACTTTCGCACAGGTTTCTTACTCAATATACATATACGCAAGGGGGATATACACAGCTGCATTTACTGTTTCATTTTCCCTTTTTAAAGTAGGCACATATCCTCCAAAGGCTTTGTAATTTTCATTTCAAATGAACCAGCAAAATACCCATGTTGTGTGAATCGTACGTCATCATATTAAGGTAGATATTATAGTATAAAAAAAATATTTAATACTATAATTTCTTCTGTTGTCAAAAATAAAAACAAAGAAGAATGTAACTTGATAAATGAACCTGGTAGGCAGCAGTTCGAAGAACTTTCTCCAGTAAAAACTGAAAGACATTATTTGAGAAAATGACTTCCAAACATTGACTAAGATAACTCATTTCATTTGATGAAGTACTTGAACCAGTGTCCCTTGCAGCAACACCATCATGTATTAACATCAAATGTACCACCCAAGCAAGTCTTATGCCACCAGTGAATCCCTCAACAATTGGATCATTTCCAGTAGCCATTACCTGAAGCATGAAAGGAAGTCAACAACATTCAAAATTTATACCATATATTTGATAAACTAACAGTATACAGAAAACAGTAACTATCTTTCATCTTACAAGTTCATGAAATTCATGTCTGAAGGATGAATTGGAAGAGAGGACAGATGCTTTGTCAGGCACTGTACTCAAACCATCTGAAACAAATGCGATCACAAGGGCAAACAGAAGGCTAAAGCTAATCTGCAAAAGTATGTGAGCATGAAAATTGTGAGCAAGCAACACAAATTTTAAGAGCAGAAGACACTACTCGAAAAATCAAGTTCAGATTGAATGGATTCCGAGATTGGAGATGACAACAGTCACATAATGGGTTTACATTTAAGACTTAACTGCAAAAGTATATCTCTACTTGCACCTTGTTAGAATATAGAATAATATCTTGATATTATCTTAGAATATATTGGTTTATCTTTTAGAATTAGTTTTCAATCGTATCATATCTTATCTTATAAATAATAGAATATTTGTAATTATCTTATTGCTCTTATGCCTATATAAAGAGTCCCTGTTGTGTAGTTTAAACACATGGGGTTTCACCATATACCTTTCTGTGTTTTAGGGTGCAGCTAGGTTAAAACAGGAGGGAAGGAAAATTTCTTATTATTATTATTGAAACAGAAACAGTACAAATATATATATATACAATGCTGCCAGCTATCTAATGAATGCAGAATAAAGTAAAAATAAATTAGGAAATAAATCAAATCAGAGTGATTTGATTATTTCCCAAAATATAAATAAACTTAAATAGAAAATCAACTAATAAACACAATCATATCAGATCTGATTGCTAATTGTCAACACCCCCCCTCAAGTTGGTGCATATATGTCTAGCATGCCCAACTTGCTTACAAGAAATTCAAAACTGGGTCTGAACAGTCCTTTGGTAAGGATATCAGCAACTTGTTGTGAAGTAGGGACAAAAGGCATGCAAATCAGACCTGCATCTACTTTCTCTTTTATAAAATGTCTATCAATTTCAACATGTTTGGTTCGGTCATGTTGAACAGGATTTTGAGAAATACTAATTGCTGCCTTGTTGTCGCAATACAGCTTCATTGGAAGATTTATAGGAAGTTTAAGCTCTTCTAAGATTCTTTGAAGCTATAGGATTTCACAAACACCTTGGGCCATTGCCCTATACTCTGCCTCAGCACTGCTTCTAGCTACTACATTTTGTTTCTTGCTCCTCCAAGTAACTAAGTTTCCCCAAACAAATGTGCAGTAACCAGATGTTGACTTTCTATCCGTGATGGACACTGCCCAATCTGCGTCAGTAAATACCTCAATGCCTTGTTGATCAGTTTTTTGAAAAAACAGTCCCCTTCCGGGGGAACTTTTGAGATACCTTAGAATACGGTAAACAGCCTCTAAATGTTCTTCATGAGGTGAATGCATAAACTGACTCACTAAGCTAACAGCAAAGGCTATATCTGGACGAGTATGAGATAGATAAATTAGTCTTCCTACTAATCTTTGATACCGAGATGTATCCACCGGATCACCACTGCCATCACTACCAATTTTCTGATTAGGATCTATTGGAGTATCAGCTAGCCTACAACCCATCATCCCGGTTTCTTTTAGAAGGTCTAAAATATATTTCTGTTGTGATACAACAATCCCTTTCTTTGATCTTGCAACTTCCATTCCCAAAAAATATTTTAAAGACCCAAGATCTTTAATTTCAAACTCAGCAGCAAGAGATGCCTTCAAATTTTTTATTTCATTAGAATCATCCCCAGTGATAACAATATCATCTACATAAACGATCAATATAGCCATTTTACCTTCAGAAGAATGTTTCACAAATATGGTGTGATCGCTTTGACATTGAGAATATCCCTGCTTCTTAACAAATTGGGTGAATCTTTCAAACCACGCTCGAGGTGACTGTTTCAAGCCATAAAGAGACTTCTGAAGCTTGCAGACCTTTTGGTTGAATTTAAATTCAAACCCCGGGGGTGAATCCATATAGACTTCCTCCTCTAAATCTCCATTTAAAAACGCATTTTTTACGTCTAGCTGCTGTAATGGCCAATCCAAGTTAACCGCTAAAGATAAAAGAACTCTAATGGTGTTAAGTTTTGCAACAGGAGCAAAAGTTTCTGAGTAATCAATACCATAAGTTTGTGTAAAGCCTTTGGCAACTAGCCTAGCCTTATACCTCTCTACTGATCCATCAGCCTTGTGTTTTATGGTAAACACCCATTTGCACCCCACAGTTCTCTTTCCCCTAGGTAGATCCACCTCTTTCCAAGTTTGATTTTTTATAAGAGCACTCATCTCCTCCAAGACAGCTTCTTTCCACTTAGGAACCCTTAGAGCTTGTTGTATATCTCTTGGGATCTCTGTTTTTGTCAGTTCACAAGTAAAAGCTCTAAATGTGGGGGACAATTTGTCATAAGATATAAAGTTACTGATAGCATGTTTTGTACATGCTCTTATCCCTTTTCTAACAGCAATGGGTAGACTAGAATCATCAAAGGTAGGTTCTAAAGGAACAAATCATTGGGAACAGGTTCAGCAAAGACAAGATTATTATGATCAAAATTTTCAGAATTTTGAAAGGGTACAACAGAATTAGAAAGACTCGTACCTGTTGGATCCTTGGATGTTTGGCAGTGTTGAGGTTCTCTTCTCTGAGGCACTTTTTTTCTTAAGTATACGTGGTCAAATGGTTGGATACCTTCGTTACCAATCTCAACTGTCTCATTCTCAACTTCTGGTTCTGTCAAAACATTTTCTTGAATATTATGTTCATGGCTTTCTTGACTAGATTCACCCAAAGATTTTGTTTTGTTATTTTCCTCAATTTCTAGTATTTTCAAATAGGATTCTGTTATGTTACTTTTCTCACAATCTATTTTTTCCAAATTGTTTAGAAAATCCAAATTTGCAATTTTTAAATATTGAACATCATCTTCTTTAATTATCCCCCCTTGAAGATGATTACCAAAAAAATGAGTTTTTTCAAAGAAAGTGGCATCCATAGTCACAAAAATCTTTTTGGAAATAGGTTCAAAACATTTGTATCCTTTTTGATTGGATGCATAGCCAATAAAATCACATTTTCTTGCTCTAGGCTCAAGTTTTCCTTGATTCAGATCATGAATATGAACAAAAACAGTACATCCAAATATCTTTAGGGGTAAAGTGTATGAAAGTTTATTATTAGGAAATAGACATGTGAAAACATCAAAAGGAGTTTTGTAATTTAAAATTTTGGTAGGCATCCTATTTATTAAATATGTTCCAGTGAGAATTGCTTCTCCCCAAAGATACTTTGGAACCTTATTTTGAAACAACAATGCCCTAGCAACTTCAAGGAGATGTTTATTTTTTCGTTCAGCCACTCCATTTTGTTGTGGAGTATCCACACATGAACTTTGATGAATGATACCTTGTTGTAGGAAAAACTCATTTAAGTGTTTATTAAAATATTCCCTTCCATTATCACTACGGAGAATTTTGATTTTTACTTGAAATTGGGTCAAAATCATTTGAAAAAAACTTTTGAAGATACTTTCAACTTCAGATTTTGTTGTCATTAAGTAAACCCAAGTTAATCGAGTGTGATCATCTATGAAGGTAATAAACCATCTTCTTCCATTAGGAGTAGGGTCCCTACAAGGTCCCCAAACATCACTATGAATTAATGTGAATGGACTAGATGGTTTATGCACCTGAGGAGAATAGGAAGAACGATGATGCTTTGCAAATTGGCAAACTTCACAAAAAAACTGATCTGGATTTTTATTCTTAAAATACTCGGGAAATAAGTGCTTCAAATACAAAAAATTTGGGTGTTCTAGCCTATAATGCCATAACATTATTTCCTCATTATTATGAACCAAAACTGAGTTGAGACAATTACTATGAAATTCCTCTTTAAGATCAGCCTCATCATCGAAGAGATAGAGACCATTGACCTCTTTAGCACTGCCAATCATCCTCCCCGATTTCAACTCCTGAAATTGACAATTAACTGGGTTAAAAATAGCCAAACAGTTAAGATCTTGTGTTAATTTGCTTATGGACAGCAAGTTACATGACAAATTTGGAACATGAAGGACATTGTGAAGAGTTAGAGTTTTAGAAATAGGAATAGAACCAACTCCAGCTATGGTGGAAAAAGTACCATCAGCTATCTTTACCTTTTTATGACCTGCACAAGTACTATAAGTGGAAAACAATTTTGAGCAATCTGTCATATGATCAGTGGCTCCAGAATCGATGATCCATGGAGTTTTTGAATTTGGTTTGGAACTCAAAAGAGCAGAAGAGAAAGAGATACCTTTTTGAGCAAGAGAGGATGAAGAAGTAACTGACATAGAGGTAAAGAGCTTATACAGGTGCTCTAGTTGTTCCTTAGAGAAAGGAGATGTCTCAGAGTTAACTTTATTCTCCACATTTTCTCCATTTGCAGCTTGGAAGGCCTTACCCTCTCCATTTGGCTTCTTCTTCCAGTTGGGTGGTTTTCCATTAAGTTTCCAACAAGTTTCCTTAGTGTGCCATGGTCGTCTACAATGACCACACCAAGGTCGTTTTTTTCTTTCTCCATCTGCTTCGTATCCCTTTGCAGCCATAGCCGAACTCTCAGTGTCTTGCACCCTTGTACTATCAGAGTTTTGCAGCATAACTTTCCTTCTGGATTCCTCCCTCCTTACTTCAGAAAATACTTCCCTCAATGAAGGCAACGGTTTTCTGCCCAAAATTCGACCACGGACTTCATCAAGTTCTGGATTGAGTCCTGCTAGAAACATATAAACCCTATCATTCTCTTCTCTTTTCTTAAATCTGTTTGCATCTTTGGAATTCTCCCAATCATTCTCATAACATTGGTCAAGCTCCTGCCAAAGGACAACCATGAGATTAAAGAATGTTGTGACATCTATATCTCCTTGCTTGGACTGCCACAAACGAGTTTTAAGTTCATAAATCTGTGAGGAGTTCTCCAAGTCGGAATAGCAATCGCGTACAGCTTCCCACACCTCTTTTGCAGTGGAAATGAATAGGTAGGGCTTCCCAATGGAAGATTCCATTGAGTGAATCAGCCACCCAATGATTAGGGAGTTCTCTGACTTCCATTTTTGGTAGGCTGGATCGGTCTTCTCTGGTTGAGGAGTATCTCCAGTCAAGTAGCCTAACTTTCCCTTGCCATCAAGAGCTAACTTCACAGTCTGGGCCCATTCAACATAGTTTTTGCCATTCAGCTTTTGGATTAGAAGCTGTAAACCAGAGTTTATGGATAGTGGATCATTTGTGGTAGGGGTTGACACGATTTTAGGGTCACCAGAATTTTTTTCTGGTATTGTAGTAGTGGAGGAACAATTTTTTTCAGTTTGTAAGGACATGGTGAGCTGCCACAGGATCAGAGCCGAAGCTCTGATACCATGTGTTTTAGGGTGCAGCTAGGTTAAAACAGGAGGGAAGGAAAATTTCTTATTATTATTATTGAAACAGAAACAGTACAAATATATATATATACAATGCTGCCAGCTATCTAATGAATGCAGAATAAAGTAAAAATAAATTAGGAAATAAATCAAATCAGAGTGATTTGATTATTTCCCAAAATATAAATAAACTTAAATAGAAAATCAACTAATAAACACAATCATATCAGATCTGATTGCTATATGTCAACACTTTCTATTTTCTTCTCATTCGATCCTATGTGACCTGTATTGTCACTATTCCGCTGTCAAGTTCCTAAAAGTTTGGGAATGTAATAATAGTTGTATTCTTTTCCGACGTGTCTTTACCATTTCCGACGAAACCACCACCAGCACGTCCAGAAACTCCCGTCTACAAAAATCATCGTCTTCCTCCAGGTTCCAAACCACCCACACACACCACTCCAGTCCGTCGCAATTTTCTGGCGGCAGAGTCAGAATTGTGTCCTGAGCCCCAGGTATATAGCTTGCAGTTTAAACAGCCCTTGTTACTTGGTTTTGGATGCATTTTCTCTCTCCATTGACCAATCATGGCTTGTTCGTGTTATAGTCAAGCAGCTTCTTCTTTGGTGGTTGTCTTGAAATTCTTTTCTTACTAATAGATCATACCAATGGCTTCTAATACCACCGAAGATCATTCTAGTGGTGACTTTCCCACAGATTAATCATATTAGTGATGACGACATGACGTCTTTTCCCTATTACTTTTATTGTTTATGACTTACACCAACCTATCTATCTGTCCCGGATGCACCAGCCCCGTCTCAATCTCATATTGTTAGGACCTAGATTAGTAGAATTAATTATTAAAAGTTAGTTGGTTGGTTATGAGGTAGTTAGGACTATTGTGTATAAATACGAAACTATGTAGCTGGGATATCTTTAAATACTGTAATCAATTGTTGAATAGAGTTAGACTCTATTGTGAAGGGGAAATCCTTGGAGGAGAGTATTCTCTCCTATTATTTCTTATTTATTTTTTCTAAATAATTGTGTTCTTCCTCTAATTTTTTGGAATCCAATTCTTGCGCTTCTAACACAGATGCAATGGCCTCAACATTCGACTCAGATGCACTGGCCCCATCTTCGTCCCAGATGCACTGGTTTCGTATAGGTCTCAGCACACTTTCAATAGTTTTGGTAGTCCCTTTGCCCAACCATCGTCAAGGTTAAGTCGTTGGTGCCAGTCACAGATGACATGTCCCACTTAAGTTGATTTTTTCAAGTGAAGGACATCATCTAGTCCAATACTGTTGCAGTTTCATTTCGATGCAGTTTATGAAAGGTTGTGGTGGTTCTGATACTAGTTTGTTTGGTTTGATCTTCTCTTTAATAAGATATATTTGTAACAAGCTTAAAGCTATGCAAGCTTAAGTTTGAGGGGGAGTGTTAGAATCTAAAATAATATATTGATATTATCTTAGAATATCTTCATATGGTCTTAGAATATCTTAAATTATCTTTTAGAATTAGTTTTCAATTGTATCATATCATATCTTATAACTAAGGATTATTGTAATTACCTTATTGCTATTAAGCCTACATAAAAGTTTCCGTTGTGTAGTTTAAACACAAGGTTTCATCATATACCTCTCTATTTTCCTCTCATTCAACACCTTTCGCCTAAGCTAATGCTTTTTTGTAATGACATGTTACCACTAGAAACCAATGCTATTAAATCCATCATGTCAAAGAGTTCATTTCACCGTAGGGCACACACCAAAAAAGAGGAAGATGAATAAAATTTATTACTTGTGTAATGTCTTGCACACAAAACGTGTTCGATTGTTTTAATGCTTATGAAGTTACGGTTTAAAAACCATAACTATAATGCTTCACTGCAAACAAAACAAAAACTACAAAATCCAGAAAAGCAAAGAGTAAGCAAAAGAACCTGATGTTTTATGGCGGTATTGCTCTGACTGACTTCAGAAACACTATCTTTCAAAACAGAGAATAAGTCTTTAACATCCTTAGGACCTGAAAACAATATAACTCACTTTTGAGATCAATCAAAATATTCAGAAAGCATAATCAGTCATAGAATACAACAGTAGAAAAAGAAATACATCAGTAGCCAAATTAACTTTCAGAAAACATCATAAAAGGCTACTGTGCGTACTTGTTCGAACAATCAGAACAGAAAGGACAAGGCAGTGTCCCAAAATAAGTCTTTCTCTAGAGACAACTGCCTGCCTCTCCACAAGAGAACCTCTTGAATCAATAACATAGCGCTCACACTGAGGACCACCCACACCAGAAGGCTCTTCTCTATTGAGTTCCTACATCCAAAAAGAAACTCATCAGAAAAATAGAAGTTAGTGTCAAGGTGCAATATAGATAAGTCCTTCCACCAAAATAATTAACCATCTAAAGGAAGGAAGAGGAAATCTAACCCAAATGCAACGCCTACACTTACAACATGTCAACATCATAGTTCATACTGAAAGGCTCTAAGATTATAGTTAATTAATCATTTTATTCAGAGATATGTTCATACTGTATATTGTATAAGGGCAAAGCAGCCAAAGAATGTGAGTCAGCCAGGTGCATTATTTGTATAAGCAGCCTAATGCAACAATGAAAGCACCAATATACTGATAGTACAGGCAGGATAGTTGAGATTGACTCAATTTGTTATAAAAAACAAACGACATATTTGCATTACTTGCACACCAATATTGAGCCTGATAGAAAACTTAGATACAGTACAAGTATGACAGTAGAGAATTGAACGGAAAATGGATTATTTTATATATGAAGTCTGGCTAACAACACAATAGAATTCTCAATACCCTCTCTCTCCTTACACTCAGGCTAACAATAACTGCCTAACTGCCCCACTACATCATGGGGACATGTAGCCCACGGTAACTGCTTCCCACTCTCTCCCCCGGGCCCATTTTCTTTCTCCTTGAATATACTCTCCATAAAGCAGGCCTTTTAGTGTCGTGGCCCACATTCACAATCTGCCCAACATCATTAGGAATAGGTGCTCTATCAGAGTCTGTCAATATAAATTGCAGTTAAGAAGACCCAGAATTCCAAAAATGAAGTTCTACCAAACAGCTTGACCAATGTAAGCCACAATACAGGACAAATTATGTTACAAACACTATCACTAAGACAAGCTGTATGTTACTTGATAACTCCATTTTTAAGACTTTATCCTAAATTGGAATTTAATCGGGAAGGTAAAAACCAATATAAAAACTTATCTATATCACAATGCAGACCTTGATAAGAGAAATCAACTGCTGTCTAAGTCCAGAATTGATAATATCTTCTAGATATTTTTGAATGTCAACCAATATATCATCTTCAAGCCCCTGATCAAGCACCACAGCCTGTATGGGAAACAACATAAAGCTATTAAGCAAAACCTAGAGAGCCAAATTAATTGCTAAATGAACTTGAATAACATCTGCAATAGCAAAAATATACCCTCAACAGAAGATGAAGGGATGTTATGATATATCTTCTTTCTGTATACCAGAGTCCTGCTGCAAGCCGTAGAATTTCCAGTGGTTCCCTACCCATTAAACCCCACTACAAAAAAAGCAACAATGAATAACTCATAAAATAAATATTCTTTACAAATTACATGTTAAAATTAAAAATAAAAACTTAGTATGAAAATGAAATATCATATAATCAAGTATCAACATAAAATGTAGAACACTAGAAGTTAATATTTACAACCACACCATGAGGGCTCAATTGCAAGTACTAGCAAATATGTGTGCGCACGTGTGTGTTTGTGTGTATATATACCGCAGAAATGTACCTCTTGATTAGCCGATACAAGCAAGCGAACGCAATCTACCTCATTGAGATGGAGATCATCGCTCAATTTGAGTGCCTATACTTCATAAAAGCAGATATTATTAAACGGAAGCTGGAATGAAACTGAAACAGCGCATCACAGTCCACGCCACAATGAACATACATATGTCTAATATAAACAATAAACAATATCCTTAGTTATAAGAATAATATGCATAAAATTGCAAGTCTTCGTCAATGAATCCTAAAGACAATATGACATGTTTAGATAAACAGTTTACTTTGGCGCTTATATATATGTACTTATGTATAAGTTATTTTGTAACAAAAATAAAATAAAGTCAAAACTATTTTCATATAAACTTTCTTCATAAGCTACCATGGAAAGTTTATAAAAATAATTCAACTTATGGACATGTGATAAGTTGTCCCTAACAGTTACACAAGTTATTATGTCCATAGATAAGCTCAACTTAAGTGAAAAAATGTCTCTCATGCAATAAACCAAAGCATATAATAAGCCAATGCAAAATTTCTTTAAATGAGTCACAACAGAAGTAACCAAACACTGAATCAGATCAGGCTTATACTAGTATACAAAAAATATCGCGTTAAATGGAAAAGAAAAGTGCGACTGAAAAACTCACAATTTGGACATCCTGGTCATCAAGTGTAATAAGGGTTGAATCTTGAAGCCTAATTGATTTTGACTGAACTTGACTTCGATCAGAGGGCTTTGGGGGCTGAATGAACAACAATATATAAACGTGGTTGCGAATTGAGATTCGACTAGATTAGATTAGAGGAAACTGTAAAGAAAAAGTGAAAGTGAATGGAATACCGGATAGGATAGAAGGGATTGGAAGGAGTGAAGAGAAGCGCGAATGGCGTGTAAGAGTTGGACCCGTTGAGACGGTGTTGGGGGAGAGGAACCGAGAAGCGCTGATTCCAAAGTGGCTAGAAGCTGCTTCGGAGAGACCATTTGTGCCGCCGGTGTGATGATGAAATGAAACCCTACGAGTCACAACACAACTGAGAGAGAGAACACAGGTACTAGGGCGGGAAGGAGGAAGTGAGTGAATTTTGAGTCCACAAAACAAATTTGCAGCTCAAAGTAGTAGCGCTCTGCTGGTGACGTCTTAAACCCTATCAAACAAAAAGTACGAAACCCCTCCACTGGTTTTCTTTTAATTTATTAAATTAATTAATAACTCATTATTATTTTTTGGTCAAGAATTAATTAATTAGTTAGATGATAAGAAATAAAAAGGGTTTGTTTGATATTGAATAGAATAACTATTTGCCAAAACATTGCAGGACATAAAATATTGTGAAATTTATACTAATAACTTTTATTATATTATATATATATATATATATATATATATCTAGGTAAATATTCTTTATTTTTAATAATACTTCGTCGATCAAGAACAATACAAATAAGTTAAGGTTAAGAGGAACATCTTCCCTCCAAACCAAATTAGGAAACAATTGGGTCTGCTTAACAATAGCATGGCCCACAACTTATTACAAATTCCACTAACATGGGCAAAAGAGTATATAGAGTTGTTTATCCTCTTATTGTTGTATAGAGGCCCTCAAACTTTCAAATTTACATTTTACTGGATCTCACATTTCAAATCGGTAAACTCCTAAATGTGTGAATCCAATAACTTAGATTATTTGATTATAGCATTTGGTAGGCACCAATACATAAGTCATGACAGTCTTTTCACCGTACACTTTTTCCTCAACACTCAACCTCAAATCTTTCACCTATTTTTCACATTTTTGGAGTTCAAAATTCATTCTTACATCCATTGGCATCATCGACTCTATTTTTCTTCATTGCAAATGTAATATAGCTTTAAAACCCTCCTCATTGTCATTTTTTGTTAAAGTTTTTGAAGAATTGTATTGCGTAGTACTAGATGGTGGGATCTGGTAGGCATATTTCAACTACTAGATTCACACATCTGATAGTATGCTTTTCAAAAACTTAACATTATCGGATTCACGCATCCAGTAATAGTTATTGCAGTCAAGAATGATTTATTTTCTGCATAATTGAGTTTTAACTTGTATTAAATATTTGTAGTTAGTTATGGTGCCTGAAGTTGAATCCAAACATTCATCGGCACCTGATTTGAAACCTGAGCTTGCTGCTGAACCAAACCTAAGCTTGTGCCTAACTTGAAACCTAAGGAAACAGTTTATCTAAAACTGGATATTACAGAGCCAGTTGTGAATGACATTGATGTTATGATAAACTTTACTACTACTAATAAATATAGCTCCCGAGATGATTTGATTGATTGGGTTCGTCGTCTGACAACTAAGTTAGGATTTTTAGTGATATTTACAAAATATGATCAGGGTTATGATCGAAGAAAACAACTTTTGTATTCGGTTGCGAAAGGGGCGGTGTGTATAAAGGAATCAATAAGAAGTTGAAACACAAATATGAATGTCCATTCAGGTTGTGTGGTTATTTCCTAATAACCAAATAATAGAATTTTAGTGGTGTTAGGAACACACTGTTAAGACAAACTCTCAAATTAAGTTTTGATGAAAATAAACAAAGGTTAATTAAGAGTGTTAATTATGATTCTAAATGTTATGTTAATTTAATCTATGCTCTTGAGTGTTTTTATTCAAAGATAGGAATCAAGCAAAGCAAAGAAATCAGATGAAAAACTAAACAGAAAATTCTTGACCATAAGCAATACAAAACGGAGAATGTTCTACAGAATCAAGATTGATTGTTACAGCCACTTGACCAATTATTCTCCACAATTTTAACAGAGCTTTTGCCTCAATTATTTATACTAAGTTCATCAGTACATGGCAAGGAACAAGTAGGAATCATTCATGTTTAAAGAGGCTTTCGAATCACTAAGATAAATCATCATCAATCAAAGCAAGTCAAAACGGATTGTAACTTTCTCTAGTCTGAAACTGTCAAGAAAGTTGAAACAAGACTGAAACTCAAGATTGATCATCAATCCCCAGATTATTCAGAACACTAACAGACCAGATTGATCATCAATCTCTATTTCAAATCATCAATCTTCGTTTCTGAAAATATCAATCTTCGTTTCTGTAGAATTAGTTTTCTCAAATCTGCAGAAGTTGTTTATTCCTTTCCAAACAGTTTTGGATAAAATCAAGTCTCCGGATCAAAGCCCAATTATCAGCAAATATTTTCGAAGCTTAAGGGATCATTAAACGCACAGGAAATTTGATCAAACTTGAACAAATCAGCTCAGTCAAACAAAACCCAAAACTGTTCAAATGGCTGGATTATTTTTATTCACTTATATTGGTTTTGGTCAAAACTGACATAGCACTACCAACAGCTCATTCTGACCATAATTAACTGCTCAAAACATCTATAAAAGGAAGGCAAATACTCAGCAATATTCAGAACTTCAAGTGCCAAGAATACTCATCAAATCACATACACTTGCATTCTTGAAAGCTTCTCAATTACGAAAAGAATCAGTCTGAAACTACCATACACTTCCAGTTTGTTTTTACTGAGTTCTTTTATCCTGAATCTATTCTCAAACAAGAGTTGAGCATAATCAGATTCAACCAATCTCTCTAAATCATTATTGTGTAAACTCATAACTATAAGGATTGTTTATAGTTTGAGTGTGATTAAAGAGTAAATTGTAAAATCCTATCAGAACTGTTAGGTGACTTGATTGACTCCTTTCTGGGTGGAAAGGAATTGTAGTTACAGATCAAGGTTGATCTTTAACTGTGTAACCAAAAGATTGTTCTCCGTTTTTGAACACTTAGTGAAAATCTCACAGTTGTGAGGACTGGACGTAGCCCGAGTTGGGTGAACCAGGATATATCATTGTGTGGTATCTCTTCCTTATCTCTATTTACATTTAGTCATTCTTATTATCAAATTAAATAGGGAAACTAAAAACTGTGATTTTAACTAACCAAGAACGTTCTCCGTTTCTGTTTCCAAAACCAAGAACGTTCTCCGTTTTCTATCTTCATAACCAAGATCATTCTTGAGTTGTTTTTCTTAAGTTTTTAACAGGAAATTTTAATTAGGCAAGATTACAATTCAAACCCCCTTCCTTGTAACTTGACATTGCTACTTCAATTGGCATCAGAGCAAGGTCTCTAAAGAAACATTTTAACCACGTGCTAGAGAAAAAGATCTAGAAGGAAAAATGTCAAAAGCAAAATACATTGTTGAAGGAGGATCTTTAAACAGGCCACCATATTTTGATGGAACTGATTACTACTTCTGGAAAAATAAGATGCAGCTGTTCCTAAAATCTCAAGACATAGGAATGTGGCGCATCATTACAGATGGAGATTTCATACCAAGAGTTGATCAAAATGATTCAAACTCTGCTGAGAAGAAAGAAACAGACTAGACACCTGAAAATAAAACTAAGGTTCTCCTAAACTCTAAAGCTCAATTATTCTTATCGTGCGCTTTGAGCAGGGAAGAAAGCGAAAAAGTTGATGAATGCACAACTGCTAAAGAAATCTGGGATACACTGCAAATTCATCATGAAGGAACAAACCATGTCAAAGAAATAGGAATAGACATCGGGCGTAAGAAAATTTGAGTTGTTCGAAATGAATGAAGGAGAAATCGTTGATGAAATGTATTCAAGGTTCACAACTATAGTAAATGAAATGCGTTCCTTGGGAAAGGCTTACTCAGTGCAGACAGAGTGAGGAAAATCACGAGATGTCTTCCAGTCATATGGAGACCAATGGTGACAACTATAAGCCAAGCCAAAAATCTTGAAGTGCTTGCATTAGAAGAATTAATTGGAACCTTAAGAGCACATGAGATACTACTACAAGAAGATAAACCTATAAAGAAGGGAAAAGCAATAGCCCTAAAAGCATCCCAAGAAAGCATATCAGTACAAATAGAAGAAGAAACAGAAGAAGCTGAACAAGAAGATGCTGATCAAGAAATTGCTCTTCTCACTAGAAGAATTCAGAGAATGATGAGAAGGAGAGACCAAATCAAGAAAGGATTTCCAAACAAAAGAGAAAATCCAAAAACAAAAATAGACAAGAGTCAAATCACATGTTTTGGATGCAATAAATTGGGACATTACAAATCCGAGTGTCCCTTGAACAAAAAAACACCAAATAGATTTCCTTTCAAAAAGAAATCAATGATGGCTACATGGGATAACTCAGATGAGTTTGATGATGAAGAAGATGAAGAAGCCAACATATGCTTAATGGCAAACACTGAAGAAAATGAGGTAACAAATTCTGAACCTTGCCTTTTGTGTGAACAAATGGAGAAAGAATTTGACAACTTACTAAATGATTTAAACTTTCTCATTCAAAAGTGTAGTTCGTTAAAAGAAAAAATTTATAAAGAAAAAGAAGAAAAAGAGAAAACTCAAGCTCTGAATAATAAGCTAAAGAGATCATTCATAATCTGAAAGAATCTCAGTCCAAAGAATTTTACACTAAAAAACAAGAAAGTCAAGAACATTCTTGCACTTCAAAAGGAGAACATTCTCCTTAAAGCTGAAGCTGAACTTTTTAAAAATGATTTGTCAAACTTCATTAAAGCTACTGAAACTTTTCAAAACATCATGGGATCTCAAGTAGGAATATTTGATAAAGCTAGTCTTGGTTTTAATCAAACTCAGAAAACCAAAATGTATGAAAACTTTTTCATTCCGGAAAGAAAAGAAAGTAAATGCAAAATCAAATGTTCATATTGCAGCAAGATTAGACATCTTGAATTTGCATGTTATTTTAAGAAAAAAGATGAGAAAATCAAGAACAAACAGAAGGGAGAACAGTCTGGAACAAAAACAAAATTTTTTCAAAAAAAAGGGAGAACGTTCTCCAGCTAGTACAACAAAAGGAGAATGTTCTGGAAATTCATCAAAACTAGTTAAAACTCAGTCTTCGAAATTGTTTCAAAAGCAAATGATCAAATGTTCCTCCTGTTCTAAGGTTGGACACTCTGAATCAACATGCCATATTGAGATAAAATCAAAATATAAAACTAATTCTCAAGGACCCAAGACAAAATGGGTACCTAAAGTTAATGAAACAAAAAATGCAGGTTGGATTTCAAAGTGTCAAGAAAAAGCCATGGTTCTTGGACAGTGGTTGTTCAAGACATATGACAGGTGATAAAAATTGTTTCATGTCCTTCGTCAAGAAAGATGGAGGATCAGTCACCTTTGGAAATGACAATCAAGCTCGAATTAAAGGTAAAGGAACAATTGGTAAGAAAAACTCTGCTCAAATAACCGATGTTCAATATGTTGAAGGTTTGAAACATAATCTCTTAAGCATAAGTCAACTATGTGACAATGGCTTTGAAGTTATTATCAAACCCAACCTATGTGAAATCATAAAAACAAAATCTGGAGAAGTATTGTTTTCTAGAATCAGGAAGAAGAATCTGTATGTTTTATATCTTGAAGAATTGCCTGATGAATCTTGCTTCATATCAATCGATAAAGATAAATGGATTTGGCATAAAAGGGAAGGGCATGTCAACATGAAAACCATTTCAAAAATTTCAAAATTAGAATTGTTAGAGGTTTACCAAAACTGAATTTTGAAAAAGATAAAATATGTGAAGCATGTGTTAAGGGAAAACAAGTCAAAAGCAGTTTTCACTCAAAAGAATTCATTTCTACAAACTGAATTCTTGAATTGCTTCACATAGATTTGTTTGGTCCTGTTAAAACAACAAGTTTAGGAGGAATGAAGTACGGTTTTGTTATTGTTGATGATTTCTCACGATACACTTGGGTACTATTTTTAAAACAAAAAGATGATGCTTTTAAAATATTTTGTAAAAAGGTACAAAATGAAAAGGAGTCCAACATCATTTCTATAAGAAGTGATCATGGAGGAGAATTCATAAATGCCCCTTTTAAAACCTTTCTTGAAGAACTTGGCATTTCTCACAATTTATCTTGTGCAAGGACTCCTCAACAAAATGGAGTTGTTGAAAGAAAAAAATAGAACCTTACAAGAAATGTGAAGAACAATCTTGGAAGAATCTAACGTTGAAAAATATTTTTGGGCTGAAGCTGTCAATACATCATGTGATATTTTAAACCGTGTATCCATAAGAAAAATCATAAACAAAACTCCATATGAAATCTGGAAAAACAGAAAGCCAAACATTTCATATTTTCACATTTTTGGCTGTTACTGTTATATTCTAAATAACAAAGATGTTCTTGGAAAATTTGATGCAAAATCAGACAAAGCTATTTTCTTGGGTTATTCAACCGACTCTAAAGGTTATAGAGTGTTTAATCTAAGAACTAAAGTTGTAGAAATGAGCATGCATATTCTATTTGATGAGTTTGATGATTTAGCATTGGAAAAAACAAATGAGGAAGAAGAACAGCCAGACATACAGCAGAAAACTGATATGCAGGAAACAGAGATTGATAAATAATCTCCGTATCATTCTCCACCTAAAAGCTGGAGAACGATAGGGGATCATCCTCAAACCCAAATCATTGGGGATACAGCTGATGGAATTAGAACCAAAAAGATCATTCAAGAATGATGAAAACAACATGGAAATGATTTCTCAAATTGAACCAAAATCAATTAAAGAAGCCATAATTGATCAATCTTGGATTGAAGCCATGAAGGAAGAACTGCTGCAGTTCGATAAAAATGAAGTCTGGACCTTGGTACCAAATCCTCAAGATCAAACAATCATTGGTACACGCTAGATTTTCAAAAACAAATTGGATGAAGAAGGTAAGGTAGTAAGGAACAAAGCAAGATTGGTTGCTCAAGGATATAACTAACAAGAAGGTATTGACTACGATGAAACTTTTGCACCAGTTGCAAGGTTAGAAGCTATTCGTATACTTCTTGCATATGCATCTCATAAACTTGTTAAGTTATTTCAAATGGATGTTAAAAGTGCATTTTTAAACGGTTTTTTAAATGAACAAGTTTATGTAAAGCAACCTCCTGGTTTTGAAGATCAATCAAAACCAAATCATGTTTTCAAACTTACCAAAGCTCTATATGGTTTAAAACAGGCACCAAGAGCTTGGTATAAAAGGTTGAGTTCTTTCTTAATCAAAAATGGATTTTCCAGAGGAAAGATCGACACTACACTATTTAAGAAAATTGATAAAAATGATTTACTCATTGTACAAGTGTATGTCGATGATATTATCTTTGGATCAACTAATGAAAAAATGTGCGATGGTTTCTCAAAACTCATGCAAAGTGAATTTGAAATGAGCATGATGGGAGAATTAAGGTATTTTCTTGGGTTACAAATTAAACAACATGAAAATGGTATTTTTATTTGTCAAGAAAAATACATTAAAGATTTGTTAACCAAGTACAAAATGAATGAAGCAAAAATCATGTCTACTCGTATGCATCCTTCCTCTTCATTGGACAAAGATGAACATGGAAAACCAGTTTCTGAAAAAGAATATAGAAGAATGATTGGTTCCTTACTAAATTTAACTGCTAGTAGGCCAGATATTGTATTCGCAGTAGGATTATGTGCTATATTTCAATATGCGCCAAAAGAATCTCATTTAACAACTGTGAAACGAATTTTTAGATATCTTGTTGGAACTATTGATCTTGGCCTTTGGTATAGAAAAGGTTCTCATTTTGATCTTGTAGCATATTGCGACGCTGATTATGCTGGAGATAAAATTGAAAGAAAGAGCACCAATGAAGCATGTTAGTTTCTGGGTGATGCTTTGATAAGCTGGTCTTGCAGGAAACAAAATACTATAGCCTTATCAACCACCGAAGCTTAATATGTCTTAGCCGCAAACTGTTGCTCACAAGTTCTTTGGATTAAAAATCAACTTGAAGACTTCTCTGTAAGTTACTCAAGCATTCCAATTTATTGTGATAATACTAGTGCAATCAATTTATCAAAAAATCCCATTCAGCATTCTCGTTCAAAACATATTGAAATAAAACATCATTTTATTTGTGATCATGTTAACAAGAAGTATATTGAATTGATCTTTGTTGATACTCATAATAAGCTTGCTGACATTTTTACAAAACCTCTTGTTGAGGAAAGTTTCAATTCAATCAAAGAAAAACTGAAAATCATGAAAAATCCTGAAAATTCGCGTTAAAACTGTTTCTGCAAAAAACGTAGAACGTTTATCAATCTCCATTTTTCCAGGCATCTTTCTCCGTTGTACAACTAACATTCTTCGGGAGAATTTCTTTCCAGTCGTCACTTTCCTCATGCGTAGAAAAGGCATGTCTTGCATTTAATGCATGTGTCTTTAGGCTTTCAAAGGTCACTCTGACAAGCTGTCACTTCGTTTCCCGCCCCCAAACATCTTTCACTTCCTTAGGTTCAAATCATCATTGCTCTTTTTCTTAAAAAACAGCAAAAACGTGGTTCAGTTATCAAGCCTTTCAGTTTCAGAAAATCTTCATCTTCCTCAAACAACATCTTCCAAAAACAATGGCTCGAACCAAACAATCCACGCGCAAAAATGCATGCGCAGTTACACCATCACCATTATCTTCATCGTCAACATCCTTCAGTCGTTCACCAACTCCTCCAAAACATTCGTTTGATACCTCTTTCTCAGACTATCTCTCATACTCTCTTGAGACTAACCCTAACTCCTCTATTCCTGAACCCTTGTCCATAATTCTTCCCCCTCTTTACTCTTGCCCTCCTACTAACAATGCTCAAGCCCCCCCACACTTGCGCAAACCTTTCATAAATCCACCTGCACCAAACAAATTCGTCAATCCCCTAGCACCAAAAAGACGCTCAATGAGAGTCTTGGCAGGAATTGGGACTTCAAGAACCCCAATCACCAAACCTGCTTACTTCATCATTTTCAGACTCTGAGTCAGATGAATCATTTGATACCCCTCCTCATTTTTCTCCATCAAAACCCACAAAACCTATCACTCCATCAAAATCTCCATTCTCATCTGAACCTTCTCAACCAACACCTCCAAATCAAAAACGGAGATTGATTAATGAACTTTTCTCCTCTCCCAAACCCAGCCATCCCACAACTCGTCCCCTTAAAACAAAAACCACCATTACAATCTCTCAATTTCTGGTAAGAAAAAATTTAAAAATTCCCCAGAGATTCAAAACCACTACTCCAAAGCAGAAATTCTGTAAGACCCTTAATTTTAATTTGTAAATTATGAATTTTAGTGCATTTTTATGTGGAATTCTAAGGCTTTTTTTGCCAATTTTAATGGTATTTTGTGTGTTAAATGCCTTAAAAATCTTTTTGGAGCCCCGATTAAAATTATTTGTTGAGGAATAATTTTGTTTAATTTCGGTAAAACTTTTAGTGAAATAAAAATTTTCTGAGATGCAGCGCTTTTTCGAAAAAATTCATCTGCCGATTGAATTGCGGCGAGAGTAGATATTTTTCTGAAAAAGTAGTTTGAGAAGTGATTTGATGTGACGGGGTAGTGATGATTTTTTTAAAAAAAATATTTATTTTTATATATTTGTTATATATATATATATATATATATATATATATATGAAAGAAAGGAAAAGGAAGAAACAGAAAGTATTTCTCCATGTAGCTTCACACCTCCACTTCTTCTTCTTGCTTTGTTTGAAAAAAAAAAGACAAGTTTTAGAAAGAAAAACACATGAGTTGGTGAAAAAGAGAGATGGAAAAAGCATTTTCCATGTTTTCACGTCTGCCCTCCATCTTCCCCTTTTTTCTTTCTCTGTTTCAAAGAAAAGAAAAACCAAATTGTTGGTGTTTTTTTCAAAAACCCACAAACACAAATCCTTATTTATTTACTAGATCTAAGCTCCATCTCGAGAAGTGACAGAAGGGAAAGTTGCTCACCTCCACGCTACGGTGCTAGTGAACCAACTTTGGAAGCGACGTCGCGAACAGAGTTTTTACCGGAATTAATCGCGGTGCCGTAATCGGCTGTTAAAGCTATCATTGAGGTAAGGGCTCCTTCGAAATTTTTAGCTTACATATAATATTTTATATGTGTATTTATGGAGCTGGAATTTGGTGAAATTGATGTGTGATTTTTGTAGAAATTGAATTCAATTGATTTATGTGTGTTTTGAGGAAATTAAATTTAAGGTGTTTGAGGTGAGGTTTGTGGGAAATAAATTTGGCGAGATTTATGTTTGAAAATGTGGAAATTAATGGGTGATTTATTATTGAACTTGGTGTGGATTTTGTGGAATTCGAATTAATTGAATTCAATGTGGTTTGTGGATTAAATTTGGTGTGTTTGATGTGTGGATTTGTAGAAAATGAATTTAAGGTGTTTTATGTGGAGTTGAGGAAATTAATTTGATGAGTTTGAGGGATGATTTGTGGAAATTAATTTGGTGTAAATTTATGTTTGCAATTATTGAAATTAATGGGTGTATTGTGGTTGAAAATTTTGGAGATTGAATTTGGTGATTTATGGTTGAAAATTTTGGAGATTTAATATTTGGAGATTTAATATAGGTGGTTTATGTTTGGAAATTTGAAGTTTTGAATTTGGTGATTTATGGTTGAAAATTTTGGAGATTTAATATAGATGGTTTATGTTTGGAAATTTGGAGTTTTGAATTTGGTGATTTATGGTTGAAAATTTTGGAGATTTAATATTTGGAGATTTAATATAGGTGGTTTATGTTTGGAAATTTGAAGTTTTGAATTTGGTGATTTATGGTTGAAAATTTTGGAGATTTAATATTTGGAGATTTAATATAGGTGGTTTATGTTTGAAAATTTGGAGTTTTGAATTTGGTGATTTATGGTTGAAAATTTTGGAGATTTAATATAGGTGGTTTATGTTTGGAAATTTGGAGTTTTGAATTTAGTGATTTACGGTTGAAAATTTTGGAGATTTAATATTTGGAGATTTAATATAGGTGGTTTATGTTTGGAAATGTGGAGTTTGAAATTAATGTGATTTATGTGTGGTTTTGTGGAAAATGAATGGATGAAATTTGGTATGTATGGTGAATTAAATTTAATGTGGATTGTTGATTAAATTTGGTGTGGGGTTGAGGAAAATCTGTTTTGAGTGTACTTTGTGAAATATTTGAAAAACCATTATTGTTAAATGAGTATTAAAAAAGGGGAATCTATTAATAGCTGCATTTACGGAATGGTCGTGGTGTTTCATGTTTGGTGTGTTTGATGTGTTCATAATTAATATTATGAATTTGGAGATGTGCTTTATTGTGTGGATTTTGTGGAAAAATGAATTGATATGATTTGGTGTGAATTGTGGAACTATGAGTTTAATATGTTTGAGTATGCTCTGCGTTGAATTTGAAAATCATTAGTGTTCAATGAGCATTAAAAATGGGGAATCTTTTAATAGCTACATTTACTTAATGGTTGTGGTGAAAAGAGTCAGAGTATGCTGATGCATTTCATAGTACATGGTGACCGCGATGGTGCCATGGTGATAGTGGTGACCGTGATGGGCCACGAGATGATTCCATGTGAATTGTTGGTTCATCTTATCCTTGCGGGGATTTTCGCGTCGTGCTGATCTGTGAGAGATTGCACTCTTGTAAGTCGTGCTGATCTGTGAGCGATTGCACGCATAGAAAATCATGCTGATTTGTGAGCGATTGCACGCATAGAAAATTGTGCTAGTTTGTGAGAGGCTGTACGATAGTAAATCGTGCTGATCCGTGAGAGATTGCACCTTGATAATTAGTACTGGTCTGTGAGAGGCTGTACAATTATGATTTACGCTCATTCGAGGAGGGTTTTGGTTTGGAATTCCGGAATCATGCGCATTAGCATATACGCATTGCATTAGGGTGCTTGGCACACGAGTCATGTTTGATATACCATGATGATTGTATATACATACTCAGTTGTTGTGATTGTGCCGTAATTGATGAGTGTGATTGTTTGATTTTGTGTGTAAGTGTTGAATGATTTCGAAACGTTTGCGAAACTGAAATCTGCAATTTTTAGCAGTTGTATTCGAATACGTGGTGCTTGTATTCAAAAACATTTAAGTGGATTTTGCTATTGACTTGTGTTTTAGCTCTGTATTCGAATACAGTAATGCTGTATTCAAATACGACAGTGCAATTTTGTTTAAAACTTCATTTTTCAACTTGTTTATGCATTGTTGGCATATGAAAACCCTTTCAAGGTGTATGTTAAGTTGAAAGGTTATTTTGTGCATTTAAAACTTAAATGCTATGTGTTGTTTGTTAATTTCGGATTGGTGACCCTTTACAATTATTGTGGAAATCTGGGCTTTGCCCTCAGATGAGGATCAGGACCGTTCTTCCGGTTAGTACCCCGGAGATGGGAAGGTAGTGGTTATACCTGACTGAGGCTGTGTCAGAAGGTTTAGTTGGGCGCGTGGAGTTTACTCGAGTTGTATAGATTTTTGTGGTATGATCAGATTAGGTGGCTGTATAGGGGGAGGGTGTCTTCCTCTTGTGGTTGTATTTATTTTATTTTGGAAGACTATATCCCTATATTTTAACTGTCTGTTGACTTTTATTCTGGTGGGTCCATGTGTCACTTTTTGATGTGACGTGGAGGAAGTAGACATTCTTGGGGCAGTGCATTTGTGCAGGTGACTGCCGAGAATACCCCAAGGGTATGATCTATGTTTGATAGGTCTCAGAGCCCAGGTATTTTTCTGTTGAAAATACTTTGGACTTTTAATTCCGAAAACTATTTCCACTGCTTGCAATTATTGTTGACTTTTGTCGTTGTGATACGACTTAAATGTTTTATCCAAAAGTATTTTCTTGATTTTATGAACGTGAATTTATTAAAAAAAAAATGGACTGCTACAAATTCAGACAAGCTCCATCTTCCTCTCCAGAACGTTCTCCTAGACAAGAACGTTCCCCACCCAGTGAACCTTCACCCACCCAAAACCAAGAACGTTCTCCTATCAAAGAACGTTCTCCTATCCCTCCCACATCTCCTGTTCCTCAAAATACCCCTTCACCTACTCAAGAACGTTCTCCTATCCAAGAACGTTCTCCTGTCCCTCAGAAGTCTCCCTCTCCCACTCAAGAACGTTCCCCTGTAAAAGAACGTTCTCCCTCTCATACTTCCCTTACTTCACCACCCCCAAAAAGACCTCACTCACCTGAACACTCTTCCTCTCCCACCTCTGACTCTTCATCAAACTCTGATTCATTCGCACAACCTTCTCCACCTTCCAAGAAAGCCAAATCTAAATCCACTCCTCTAATCCCTCCCACATCCACCAAACTGTTTAAAGCCAAATGGGCTCAGCGTCCCGTTGGCATTGGACGAGTCTTTGTCTTTGACAACCTCGTAGTAGATGGAAATGTTGTCCAACATTTCACTGATGCTTTAGGATGGATTGCCTTTCTGCAAACATCTGAGCACTACTTTCCAGATGTTGTCAGGGCTTTCTATAGTCAGGCCCAAACATTCCCTGATAAATCACTTCTGATTTCCACCATTAAGTGAATCGAGATAAGGCTGACTCTTGATATTCTAGAATCATTCCTGGACCTCCCTACTTAAGGTCCTGCTGTTTTTGAGAACACATGGTATGCAGCTCTAAACCTAAAACAAACCGATGTTTTCTCTGAGCTGTTTCAAGAAAACTCCACTCGGTACCTCTCCACATACCTCAGACCCCTCCCTAAAATCTTTAACAGTATGAGCCAACATACTCTTCTTCCCCACTGTGGAAGCCATGAGTATGTCTCTGATAATGATGCGTTGATCATCTACCATCTCATCAACTGTCAACGCCTCAATCGACCTCATCTCATCCTTCATCACATGATTGCTGCTGCAACTAAAGACTACAAGAAAAATACCGTTCCTTACGGTATGATCTTAACCAAAGTCTTTAAACATTTTAAAATCCCTCTGTCCAATGAAAAATCCCTCCTAAAACTATCCAAATTCTCTACCAAAAACATTGCTCATATGAAAATAACAGGCACAAAATAGCCTTCCCCCACACCATCAAGACAACCTCCCCCCACAACAACTAAACAGTTTGCCCCCATCACCTCTTCTTTCCCAACACCTCTCAAAAGAAAGCGCTCTGCAAGAAGAAGAGCTGCAGCCACAACCTTGTTGGAACCAATTTGGTTTTACATTTAGAGTTTTGATGTCAACAAAAGTATTTTATGAGAACAATATATTTGACTTCAAAGAGTATGAAAGAAGATTCATGTTTTTGAAGAAAATCTAAAATAAGATTTGATTAAAATTTATAATTGAAGAAAATCTTAAATAAGATTTGATTCAAAATTATAATTGATGAAAATCTAAAATAAGATCTGATTCAAATTTATAATTGGAGAACATCTTTGACCAAGTTGAAAAGAAAATATGGTCAAGATTTGAAGAAGATTTGAAGAATATTTGAAGAAGATTTGATTAAGATTTGAAGAATATTTGATTAAGATTTGAAGAATATTTGAAGAAGATTTGAAGAATATTTGAAGAAGATTTGAAGAGGATTTGAAGAATATTTGAAGAAGATTTGATTAAGATTTGAAGAATATTTGATCAACATTTAATGAAGATTTGAAGAATATTTGATCTACATTTAATGAAGATTTGAAGAATATTTGATCAACATTTTAATGAAGATTTGTAGAGTATTTGATCAACATTTAATGAAGATTTGAAGAATATTTGATATGAAGAATTTACAAAGTCAATCTACACAAAATTGGAACAGAATCATTCTGAAGAATTTACAAAGTCAATCTACACAAAATAGGAACATAATCAATTTGAAGAATTTACAAACTCAATCTAAACAAGATACAATTCAGAATTAAATAAGGACTAAATTGAAGCCCAAATTTTCACTATAAATAGACACTCAAGGCTGAAGGATAAAAGCATCGAAAAGCAGAAAAGAGTAACTCTAGCTCAAAGTTCTCAATTCATCTTATAGTTCAAAGAGAGAAACACTTGTTTAAGTTAGAAATATCTTTTGAGTGTTCTTTTCTTAAAGTGTGAGAGTTATTGTTATTATCAGCTTTGTTAGAAGCAACTACTCAAGTTTCAATCTCTTGTATCCAACCCGATAGTGGTTTAGTTCCTTCTTCAATCTGGGGTCGTCAGGTTGTTAGGAGAAGACTTGGCTTGTAGGGTCAAGGTGGTTAGTTCCTCAAAAGTCTGGGGTTGTCAGGCTGTTTGGGAAGACTGGCTTGGAGGGTCAGGTGCTTTGTAATTCAAGGTTTTTGAATTAGTGGATTAAAGCCTTCTGAATGGGGGGACTGGATGTAGCCAAGTTAGTGGTGAACTAGGATAATTCTACGCGTCAAATTATTTATGCTTTCATTGCTTGCTACCTCTAAATTCGATTGCTTCTACTCCAAGTAAGTCACCAAAACCAAACTAATTTTTAATTATTTATAAATTATCAAAAAGGTATCAACTTTGTGCAAACACAATTCAACCCCCTTCTCGTGTTCGCACCTTCAATTGGCATCAGAGGTCGGTCTCAAGGGTGAGCACTTTACAGTGTTTGATAAAATATCCAAAGGTTTAATATGTCTGGATTCAGTGAAGAAGCTGCTGGAGGAAATATCAACAGACCACCTCTGTTTGATGGAGAACGTTTTGAGTATTGGAAAGACAAGCTGAGAAGTTTCTATATTTCACAAGATCCTGAACTTTGGGACTTGGTGGAAGATGGTTATATTGCTCCGAAGAATACTGATGGTATTGAAATTCTAAGAAAGGAGATGAATGCTGATCAGAAGAAGATGTACAAGATGCATCATAAGTCTAGAACATTCATGATAAATGCAATCACCTTCAAGGAGTTTGACAAATGCACCAACAAAGAGACAGCAAAAAGTATTTATGATAGTTTGATTCTAACCTATGAAGGAAGCAAGCAAGTTCAAGAAGCAAAGGCCAACCTCCTAGCCAAAAAGTATGAGTTGTTCAAGATGGAAGAAGATGAAGACATTGAAACAATGTTTTCCAGATTCCAGACCCTGGTATCAGGATTAAAGGTACTTGAGAAGAGTTATACTACTGCTGATCATGTGAAGAAAATTCTTAGGAGTCTGACAAGTAAGTGGAGACCTAAGATCACCGCCATTCAGGAAGAAAATGATATGAATACTCTAAAGCTGGAAGAATTAATCAGCTCTCTCAGATCACATGAAATTGAGCTTGAAGAAGATGAGCCCAAGAAGAAGAAAAAGACTCTGGCCTTGAAATCTAAGCAGAAGAAGGTTCTAAAGGCAACAACAGAATCAGAGGATGATGATTCAGATAATCAGAATGAAGACTTAGAGGAAGAGGAACTGGCATATATATGCAGAAAAGTTCAGAAAATGTGGCACAACAGAAAGAAGAAATTTCCCCAAAGATATTCCAAGCAATCTAACAGAGGAAATGATGATAAATATGACAAGAAAAGCATCATCTGCTATGGATGCAATGAACCTGGACATATCAAGTCAGAATGTCCAAATATGGAGAAAGAGAAACACCAAAATATGGTCAAGATTTGAAGAAGATTTGAAGAATATTTGAAGAAGATTTGATTAAGATTTGAAGAATATTTGATTAAGATTTGAAGAATATTTGAAGAAGATTTGAAGAATATTTGAAGAAGATTTGAAGAGGATTTGAAGAATATTTGAAGAAGATTTGATTAAGATTTGAAGAATATTTGATCAACATTTAATGAAGATTTGAAGAATATTTGATCTACATTTAATGAAGATTTGAAGAATATTTGATCAACATTTTAATGAAGATTTGTAGAGTATTTGATCAACATTTAATGAAGATTTGAAGAATATTTGATATGAAGAATTTACAAAGTCAATCTACACAAAATTGGAACAGAATCATTCTGAAGAATTTACAAAGTCAATCTACACAAAATAGGAACATAATCAATTTGAAGAATTTACAAACTCAATCTAAACAAGATACAATTCAGAATTAAATAAGGACTAAATTGAAGCCCAAATTTTCACTATAAATAGACACTCAAGGCTGAAGGATAAAAGCATCGAAAAGCAGAAAAGAGTAACTCTAGCTCAAAGTTCTCAATTCATCTTATAGTTCAAAGAGAGAAACACTTGTTTAAGTTAGAAATATCTTTTGAGTGTTCTTTTCTTAAAGTGTGAGAGTTATTGTTATTATCAGCTTTGTTAGAAGCAACTACTCAAGTTTCAATCTCTTGTATCCAACCCGATAGTGGTTTAGTTCCTTCTTCAATCTGGGGTCGTCAGGTTGTTAGGAGAAGACTTGGCTTGTAGGGTCAAGGTGGTTAGTTCCTCAAAAGTCTGGGGTTGTCAGGCTGTTTGGGAAGACTGGCTTGGAGGGTCAGGTGCTTTGTAATTCAAGGTTTTTGAATTAGTGGATTAAAGCCTTCTGAATGGGGGGACTGGATGTAGCCAAGTTAGTGGTGAACTAGGATAATTCTACGCGTCAAATTATTTATGCTTTCATTGCTTGCTACCTCTAAATTCGATTGCTTCTACTCCAAGTAAGTCACCAAAACCAAACTAATTTTTAATTATTTATAAATTATCAAAAAGGTATCAACTTTGTGCAAACACAATTCAACCCCCTTCTCGTGTTCGCACCTTCAATTGGCATCAGAGGTCGGTCTCAAGGGTGAGCACTTTACAGTGTTTGATAAAATATCCAAAGGTTTAATATGTCTGGATTCAGTGAAGAAGCTGCTGGAGGAAATATCAACAGACCACCTCTGTTTGATGGAGAACGTTTTGAGTATTGGAAAGACAAGCTGAGAAGTTTCTATATTTCACAAGATCCTGAACTTTGGGACTTGGTGGAAGATGGTTATATTGCTCCGAAGAATACTGATGGTATTGAAATTCTAAGAAAGGAGATGAATGCTGATCAGAAGAAGATGTACAAGATGCATCATAAGTCTAGAACATTCATGATAAATGCAATCACCTTCAAGGAGTTTGACAAATGCACCAACAAAGAGACAGCAAAAAGTATTTATGATAGTTTGATTCTAACCTATGAAGGAAGCAAGCAAGTTCAAGAAGCAAAGGCCAACCTCCTAGCCAAAAAGTATGAGTTGTTCAAGATGGAAGAAGATGAAGACATTGAAACAATGTTTTCCAGATTCCAGACCCTGGTATCAGGATTAAAGGTACTTGAGAAGAGTTATACTACTGCTGATCATGTGAAGAAAATTCTTAGGAGTCTGACAAGTAAGTGGAGACCTAAGATCACCGCCATTCAGGAAGAAAATGATATGAATACTCTAAAGCTGGAAGAATTAATCAGCTCTCTCAGATCACATGAAATTGAGCTTGAAGAAGATGAGCCCAAGAAGAAGAAAAAGACTCTGGCCTTGAAATCTAAGCAGAAGAAGGTTCTAAAGGCAACAACAGAATCAGAGGATGATGATTCAGATAATCAGAATGAAGACTTAGAGGAAGAGGAACTGGCATATATATGCAGAAAAGTTCAGAAAATGTGGCACAACAGAAAGAAGAAATTTCCCCAAAGATATTCCAAGCAATCTAACAGAGGAAATGATGATAAATATGACAAGAAAAGCATCATCTGCTATGGATGCAATGAACCTGGACATATCAAGTCAGAATGTCCAAATATGGAGAAAGAGAAACACCAAAATATGGTCAAGATTTGAAGAAGATTTGAAGAATATTTGAAGAAGATTTGATTAAGATTTGAAGAATATTTGATTAAGATTTGAAGAATATTTGAAGAAGATTTGAAGAATATTTGAAGAAGATTTGAAGAGGATTTGAAGAATATTTGAAGAAGATTTGATTAAGATTTGAAGAATATTTGATCAACATTTAATGAAGATTTGAAGAATATTTGATCTACATTTAATGAAGATTTGAAGAATATTTGATCAACATTTTAATGAAGATTTGTAGAGTATTTGATCAACATTTAATGAAGATTTGAAGAATATTTGATATGAAGAATTTACAAAGTCAATCTACACAAAATTGGAACAGAATCATTCTGAAGAATTTACAAAGTCAATCTACACAAAATAGGAACATAATCAATTTGAAGAATTTACAAACTCAATCTAAACAAGATACAATTCAGAATTAAATAAGGACTAAATTGAAGCCCAAATTTTCACTATAAATAGACACTCAAGGCTGAAGGATAAAAGCATCGAAAAGCAGAAAAGAGTAACTCTAGCTCAAAGTTCTCAATTCATCTTATAGTTCAAAGAGAGAAACACTTGTTCAAGTTAGAAATATCTTTTGAGTGTTCTTTTCTTAAAGTGTGAGAGTTATTGTTATTATCAGCTTTGTTAGAAGCAACTACTCAAGTTTCAATCTCTTGTATCCAACCCGATAGTGGTTTAGTTCCTTCTTCAATCTGGGGTCGTCAGGTTGTTAGGAGAAGACTTGGCTTGTAGGGTCAAGGTGGTTAGTTCCTCAAAAGTCTGGGGTTGCCAGGCTGTTTGGGAAGACTGGCTTGGAGGGTCAGGTGCTTTGTAATTCAAGGTTTTTGAATTAGTGGATTAAAGCCTTCTGAATGGGGGGACTGGATGTAGCCAAGTTAGTGGTGAACCAGGATAATTCTAAGTGTCAAATTATTTATGCTTTCATTGCTTGCTGCCTCTAAATTCGATTGCTTTTACTCCAAGTAAGTCACCAAAACCAAACTAATTTTTAATTATTTATAAATTATCAAAAAAAGTATCAACTTTGTGCAAATACAATTCAATCTCCCTTCTCGTGTTCGCACCTTCAAGCCTCAGCCTCCCCATCTCCAAACAGAGCAGCTGAGACTGCTCAAGAACGTTCTCCTGCAAACCAAGAACATTCTCCAGACCTTCCTCCAGAATTTCCAACTTTCTCCATTTTTCCACAACCATCTACCTTATCCTCCACTGACTTTATATCTTTCTTCCAATACTTCCATTCTCCACCCGATCGTATTACCACACTACTCCCCCATCAAAATGTCTCAGCCATGTCCCCTGCTTATATTTCCCCCCAAACAACCACTTCATCCATATTTGGAATTAGTCAATTTTTGACTTCTCCAGCCACTCCCGGTCCTTCCATCAACCAAACTTCCTCCTCCCAACCTAACCCTCAGCCTCTACCTGCTTCTCTCCCTACCAGCTCTGCTCCTTTGTGCAGTGTTGCTCCTGTCCCTCCTTCGATCATAACTCCTCCAAAGGAACCAACATACTCGGAGCTTATGGCAACTCTGCAACTTCTTCTGGCTCGACAGACTCAACAAGATTTAGAGTCTATTATGCTGCGGTCTTGGATCACAGAACAACTTGCTCCCAAGCTTGGTGTGCCTCCTCCTCCTGTTCAGCCTGCTCCTGCTCTTGAACCGATTCCTGATCCTTCCAAGTCTACATCTTCAGAAGGATCTTCTCCTTCTTTAGCTAAATAGGAATCTTTTTCTCTGACCTTTTTGTATGACAAATGGGGAGAATTAATTTTAGTTTTTATATATTCTGACAATTAAGAAGTCCATTTTGTAACCAGGCACTTCTATTTTGTACTTTGCGAATGTATTATTTTGAAAATCAATGAAATATTCATTATGCTGAAAATCTGATTGCATTATCTATTTCACTGTATAAAAACATTTATTGCATCAATTGAAGGGGAGCTTCTACGCTCTTCAAAATTAAAATTAGAATCCGAATTAAAATCTAAATTAACATGTTTGTCATCATCAAAAAGAGGGAGATTGTTAAGACAAACTCTCAAATTAAGTTTTGATGAAAATAAACAAAGGTTAATTAAGAGTGTTAATTATGATTCTAAATGTTATGTTAATTTAATCTGTGCTCTTGAGTGTTTTTATTCAAAGATAGGAATCAAGCAAAGCAAAGAAATTAGATGAAAAACTAAATAGAACATTCTTGACCATAAGCAGTACAAAACGGAGAATGTTCTGCAGAATCAAGATTGATTGTCACAACCACTTGACCAATCATTCTCCACAATTTTAATAGAGCTTCTGCCTCAATTATTTATACTAAGTTCATCAGTACATGGAATGGAACAAGTAGGAATCATTCATGTTTAAAGAGGCTTTCGAATCACTAAGATAAATCATCATGAATCAAAGCAAGTCAAAACGGATTGTAACTTTCTCCAGTCTGAAACTGTCAAGAAAGTTGAAACAAGACTGAAACTCAAGATTGATCATCAATCCTCAGATTATTCAGAACACAAACAGACTAGATTGATCATCAATCTCTGTTTTAGATCATCAATCTCCGTTTCTGAAAAGATCAATCTCCGTTTCTGCAGAATCAGTTTCTCAAATCTGCAGAAGTTGTTTATTCCTTTCCAAATAGTTTTGGATAAAATCAAGTCTCCAGTTCAAAGCCCAATTATCAGCAAATATTTTCGAAGCTTAAGGGATCATTAAACGCGCAGGAAATCTGATCAAACTTGAACAAATCAGCCCAGTCAAACAAAACCCAAAACTGTTTAAATGGCTGGATTATTTTTATTCACTTATATTGGTTTTGGTCAAAACTGATAGAGCACTACCAATAGCTCTTTCTGACCATAATTAAATGCTCAAAACGTCTATACAAGGAAGACAAATACTCAGCAATATTCAGAACTTCAAGTGCCAAGAATACTCATCAAATCACATACACTTGCATTCTTGAAAGCTTCTCAATTACGAATGAATCAGTCTGAAACTACCATACACTTCCAGTTTGTTTTTACTGAGTTCTTTTATCCTGAATCTACTCTCAAACAAGAGTTGAGCATAATCAGATTTAACCAATCTCTCTAAATCATTATTGTGTAAACTCATAACTATAAAGATTGTTTATAGTTTGAGTGTGATTAAAGAGTAAATTGTAAAATCCTATTAAAACTGTTAGGTGACTTGATTGACTCCTTTCTGGGTGGAAAGGAATTGTAGTTACAAATCAATGTTGATCTTTAACTGTGTAACCAAAAGATTGTTCTCCACTTTTGAACACTTAGTTAAAATCTCACAGTTGTGGGACTGAATGTAGCACGAGTTGGGTGAACCAGGATATATCATTGTGTGGTATCTCTTCCTTATCTCTATTTACATTTAGTCATTCTTATTATCAAATTAAATAGAGAAACTAAAAACTGTGATTTTAACTAACCAAAAACGTTCTCCGTTTCTGTTTCCAGAACCAAGAACATTCTCCGTTTTCTATCTTCATAACCAAGATCATTCTTGAGTTGTTTTTCTTAAGTTTTTAACAGGAAATTTTAATTAGGCAAGATTACAATTCAAACCCCCTTCCTTGTAACTTGACATTGCTACTTCACACACAACCATGAGATGGATCAAAAGTTAGAAGGTCATCTAGATTTGGTCGTTTAAATAAGGAAGAATGAACTTGTTGGTGAGATGACAAGGAACATGGTCCCACGAAAAAATAGTCTAATGACTTTGAAAGATAGAAGAAAAAAAAGTGTGGCTACAATGAAGCAAAGTTATAATTTGCGTCAAAGATACAAAAAGATTATAAGGGGTATGAGATCATAAATGCAACATTTGTTGAAATGTTTGGATAATCACAAATATGTACACATATATAGAACGGTTGATAAGTTTGAAATTGATATTCATGATATTTTTTGGGCTCATCTTGAATCAGTCAAGTTGTTTAACACTTTTTTGACTATGTTGATGATGGATTCGACTTATAAAATAAACCAGTATCAAATGTCGTTGATAGGGGAGCTTACATTCTTTCTCGGATTGCAAATCAAACAAACCAAATGTGACACATTTACATGTCAAGCCAAGAATTGTAGAAAGTTGTTAAAGAAGTTTTACATTGAAAATTTCAAATCCATTTGCATACCAATGGGCACAAATAACTCATTGGATAAAGATGAGTTAGGGATTGATGTCGACACATCACAATATCGAGATATGATCGGTTCATTGATTTATCTTACTAGTAGTGGTTCTGATATCATGCATAGTGTTTGTATGTGTACATATTTTCAAGCAAACCCATAAAAGTCTCAACTATAAGCAGTCAAATGCATTTTTAGTTATCTTATGGGGACACCTCAGTCGGGAGTTTGGTATCCCAAATAGGGTGTAGAAGCCTTTATAAGATATATCAATTTCGACTTTGCAGGTTGCAAGTTGGATAGGGAAAGTACAAGTGGGACTTGTCATTTATTTGGAAATAGTATTATTTCATGGCATAGTAAAAAGCAAGTTTGTGTTGCTCCATCTACAGCTGAAGTTGAATATGTGATTGCAGCTACTTGTTGTGCTAAAATTTTATGGTTAAAACAACAACTACTTGACTATGGTGTGAAATCAAATCACAATCCAATTAAATGCGATAATAATAGTGCTATAAATCTTACTAAGAATTTGGCTTTTCATTCTAGAAGTAAGCATATAGATATAAGGCCATATTTCTTAAGAGATCATGTAGATAAGGGAGATTTCATTTTTAAACATGTAGACACTTCAAACCAACTCGCTGAAATTTTTACCAAGCCTTTGGCAAATGAAAGGTTTTCTAAAATTAGAAATGAGTTGGGTATTTTGAATGTGTCATGCATTGAGTAGGGCATGCATCTTGCATATTTAGAATCCAACTTAGTCAAACACAATTATGGTAGAATGTTTTAAACTTTTAGCAATTTGTGTTGCGCAAGAACTATTTGATATTGTTTATTTTATGGTTCCTCTTTTCTTTTTGATAATGTCAAAGGGGGAGAAAAAAGCATTTGCAAAATTGTCTAGGGGGTCAAGGATTTCTTAAAGTTTGTTTGCGCTTCTACACTGACGACACAAATTCAGGTTTTTGTTTCATCAACAAAGTCAATCAACAAGTTTTATAAAAGTTGTCATCTTAAAAAAGGGGGAGATTGTAATTCTAAGGTGCCTCTTAGTTAGTTTTGTTTTTGACTTAGTGTTGGTGCTTTTAGTGTGTTCTATGGTGACTCTCCTTCTCTAAACTTTTGCATAAACCACTTGATCAAGAAAGATTGCATAAAAAAGAAATTTTTATCATGCATAAGGTTATTTGCATGTGTTTTAGCATGCATTAAGTTTGAAGCATGATCATCTTGAATTGGTAACCTTTGAATCTCATTTCAAATCATTTTCTAAGTGTTTTTGACTTTGTAAATCGACTTACACACTTATGAAACAACTCATGAACGTCAATAATTTAGTTCTTGAAGTCCTAGAGTTATGAATAAACTTATAGAGAGTGTGAATAAGCTCTTCTGCAAGGCAATGAGTTATTTGAGTCGACTCTAAACTGTGTGAATTGACACACACAACTTCAAACTCCAAATCTGATTTTTTTTCAGTTAGTGTAAGTCGACTCACTTGTCTTAAGAATTAACTCACATAGCCCGCAGACTTAAAAAGTAGTTATTTTTTTTAGAACTCATTTTCCATTTGGTTACCTCTTTCGTTCATTATATAAATGTTTTTCTTATCATTTTTAAACACAAGAATAAATTCAAAAATCCTTTGTCATATTTGATTGAACTAAATAAATCCTTTTCTAAAACCACTAAAATCAATTTTTAGTTTTTCTTATATAATTCTCTATTGAATTTTGTGTTGTTTATTTCATATACCATCAGCGAATCAAATCTGAATATCCTATGCACTTAATCAAACGAGTCCATCACATTAAAAGGTTTTAATTTCTGTTGTGCGTCTCAAAAGTTTCGAACTCTATTAAACCCCTTTCTAGAGTTTGTTGTAGGTGATTTCGTGAGTAGCAATAATCATTAATACTACACATTCATTCAATATCTAGTTTTCAATAAATGAAGTGTGAGAGTTCTTGAATCGTATCACGGTATAAAGAGTTTCTAAACAAATTGTTTTTGTTCTTTCTCTTTGTTGCACACTACGATTGCTTTTAGATCTGGTGCAGCGTTGCAAACCCCAATGGTGGATCCGACGTTGAACACGACGATCATCCTACTATTTTCATCCTTGCAAGAATTTGTTGATTTCTTTGGTGACGAAGCCTTTAACCCCTAGAAAATATATCTTGGTTGTAGTTAATGTGCAAAGCCTCGATCAGCAAAAACAAATTCAAGTTCGTGGATGGTCCAATTAAAGCTCTAGATTCTTTTCACCCAACTTATGATGCTTGGGAACGATATAATAATCTTATTCATTCTTGGATTATCAATTTTGTTTCTCTTTCCATTGCTCAGAGCATCATTTACATAGACCTTGCCTTTGATGTTTGGAATTATCTCAAAGAACGATTTGCTCGTGTCAATCATAATTTTGTCGATGATTTGAAGTATGAACTTTATCAATTGAAGAAAGATTATCTTTCAGTAACTGATTTTTTTCATTGAAATGAGTGTTCTTTTGGAAGAATTGGAGAATTATCGTCCAATTCCTTCTTTTTTGTTCACGTGCTTCCTCAAAGGTTTCAATGATAGCTTTGCTATGGTAGAATCTCATATCTTTTTGCTTAATCCTTTGCCTCCAATTACCGTTGTTTTCTCTATGGTACTTGACCATGAGCGATAAAATGGTATAGAAGTTCCTCAAGAGGAACCTACTGCTTCCTCTTTGGCAAATCTTGTTGATGGTAATCGTTCTAAAGCGATTAAACTACCATAACAAACATTCTAAAGTGATTAAACTTATCTTTTTTATCAAAAGCAATATTTCAAACCAAAGATATACCAAACTAATTCAAAGAGAAAGTAAAATTATTAATAAAGTATATCAATATATTAAATGTAATGATATTAAATAATATACTAAAATATGAGCAAGATCAGAGTAAGTTTTTTGAACAATCATTTAATCAATGGAACCAATTTTCTCTCTTCTTCACTAGCTACCACCTCTACTTTTTTTTGGTTCCTTCTCTTTGTCGCACACTATTTTTCAAAAGCTTGCCTTTCTATTTTTTAAGTTTATTATTCAGCTACTGTAGCCCTAACGAGATTAGGATTTATATACCCATAAAGATTTTACCTTTTTTAAAAAGAAAAAAAAAGTCAAAAACTTTATGTTTTTTTATACGTATTTAAGAAATTTTTAAAAAAAATTTCAAAACAAAAACTTTAAATTTTCTAGAAACATTTGTGTTATAAGTTTTCCCAAACACATTTTTGTACCAGAATTTTTTTTTAAAGTTTAAAGTTTTCCGGTACTTAAATATGTTATGAAAAACTTGAAAAAGTTTTTTCGGTACACGAAGTTCAAATTTCTAAAACACATTTATCTACGAGAAAACTTAAAAAAAATTCAAGTTTTCCTATGCACAAAGTTTGATTTTCTGAAACACATTTGTGTACCGGAAAACTTGAAAAAAAAATTTGATACACAAAGTTCAAATTTTCTAAAACTCATTTGTGTACTAGAAAACTTGAAAAAAGTTTTGCAGTACACAAAATTTTAAAATTTTTTGAAACACAAGTCTTCTAAGAAACCTTTTTTTTTAAACTTTTCGAAACTCAAATTGAATTTAGTGGAGTACAAATTTTTTTTAAATAAAAATAATAAAATTTGTAGTTTGCATATAATGTGAGAATATAAGGTATAATTAATTTCCCATTTTTTTCTTAACCACATAGCAAAGCCCATATAATAAAGATAACACTAATTTATTTATTTCTCTTTCACAAATGAATTGTGTCACAATTATTTTTCTACACTGACACACAAGGACACATATTTTATAAAATAACCAGAACATAATTTGGCTAAAATATTTATTAAAATAAATTAATAATCCCATACATATATATATATATATATTTCAAAAGGATTAATTAAAATTAACATAAAGTAGTCCCAACCATATAAAATTATTGAAGGAAAAATATACTTAAGCAGATCACTGATATTAAAAAACGAGAAGGGTGGTCGAATTGTGTTTGATTAAGTTGGATTCTTTTTGCTAATTTATTTAAAACTAGTTTTGGCTTGGTGACTTACTTAGAATAAAAGTAGTAGCAATCGGGTTAAGTGATCAGAGGTAGAAGTAAAACATGAATTACAGAATTAAGTGACACAAGAATTTATTCTGGCTCACCACCAATTTGGTTGCGACGCCCAGTCCCCTCACTTAGAAGAATTTAATCCACTTATTCAAAACTTGAATTACAAAACACCTGACCCTACAAGTCAGTCTTATCAAAACAAACTAACACCTACAGACATTTTGAGAAACACAAACACCTTGACTCTACAAATTAAGTCTTCTCAACACAACATGAAAACCTACAGATTGTTTGAGGAACACGAAAGCCACTATCAGGCTGAGTTACAAGAGTTCGGAACAAATTGGTTTGCTTTTAACAAACTGATTGTAACAATGACTCTCACACTTGAAAACACTTAGAAAATATTTCTTTTGAGCAAGTGTTTCTCTAGACCTTAACCTTATAAACTCTAATGACTTAGGAATTTCATGCTTGTGACTTCTCTTATTTTCTTCTTCAGTTTGAGTATCTATTTATTTGTCCTTGAAAAATCTGAATCATATCTTTCCAAATAATAAATGTATCTTCTTTGAGTGTTTCTTCTTGTGAACAATTCTTGATCATATCTTCTGCTAAATAATTCATATTTTCATATAGATTCTGATCAACTCTTCTTGTAAATAATTCATATCTTTATGTAGATAAATCTTGATCAAATCTTCTTGTAAATAATTCATATCTTCTTGAAATAAATCTTGATAAATCTTCTTCTAAATAATTTATATCTTCTTGTAGATAAATGTTGATCAAATCTTCTTGTAAATAATTCATATCTTCTTGTAGATAAACATTGATCAAATCTTCTTGTAAATAATTCATATCTTCTTGTGATAAATCTTGATCAAATATTCTTGTAAATATTCTTGATCTAATATTCTTGATCATATCTTCTTCAAATCTTGACCATATCTTCTTTTCAACTTGGTCAGATTTTTTTTTTCAATTATAAATCTAAATCAAATCTTATTTTAGATTGTCTTCAAAAAAACAAAGTGATTTTATGTCATTGGTTGAACATTTAGGTCATTTTGTCCTCCCTAGGCTTATTCTAATCCAATTAGGGTTTTTAACCAATCTTGTGCATCCAATAAGTGATTTTGTGTCATTGGTTGAACATTTAGGTCATTTTCGTCCTCCCCAGGCTTATTCTAATCCAATTAGGGTTTTTAACCAATCTTGTGCATCCAATAAGTGATTTTGTGTCATTGATTGAACATTTAGGTCATTTTTGTCCTCCCAAGGCTTATTCTAATCCAATTAGGGTTTTTAACCAATCTTGTGCATCCTATAAGTGATTTTGTGTCATTGGTTGAACATTTAGGTCAAATCTTCTTTCATACTCTTGCTTGATTTGAGCTAGAATGGATTCTGGTTGTTCTTGGATCTTCATAAGTTTTTTTATTCATCTAAGTCTTTCTTTCATACTTAACTCTTTCAATTTCAGCCGTTGTCTTTTCCTTAGAGGCATTGACTTTCTTGTTTTAGTGAGATGTTCTGTTTCTTGGATAATGACAGTCAAAGGTAGAATTGCATGACTTAGAATAAGTGGCATTGGGCAATCACCTTGTCGAAAATTCAGGGTCAGTGCATCATTAAAGGCTTGATATGAACTCTTTAGAGGCATGCTGAGTTTGTGCACATCAGAGACATGCAAGGGCTTCAGAGGCATGCTTCAAATCCAATCTTCAGAGGTAGTCTTCAGACTCAGTTTTAGAGCCATTCTTCAGAGGTAGTCTTCAGACCCAAACATTTGAGGCAATTTTCGTAATCTTTAGAGACATATGTTCAGAGGCATACGCGTATACTGTGTTCCTCTGATCTCATCCTCTGGTCACTTCCTCTGGTGACTTTCCTTTGGGTGTTTCCTCTAGTACCTTCCTTTGATTTTCTTTTTCCAATTTTTGCATACTTAATGAAGCCATCAATACAAATTTATTGTTCTCATCAAATACTTTTGTTAGCATCAAAACTATAAGTGGAAAACCAACTTGGTTCAAACAAAATTACTTTTCTTGTTTAGTAGTTGTCCAAGTTTTTATCAAAGCCAACTATGTGCCACTTTCGAGCTGCTCAAAGGGTGTTACCTTACTTGAAAGGCCCAACTAGGCTATAACTCATGTTCAGCAGAAAACGTCACTTGAGTTACATGGTTTTAATGATTAAAACCAAGTTAGAAGTCTAGATTATCACTGTTCCAACAATGAATGTTGCTTCTTTTTGGGAGACTCATTGTCACATGGCGCTCAAAGAAATAATCAACTATTGCTCGTTCAAACTCAAATGCACAATATCGTGTTTTAGCTTCAACAACTTGTGAATTAAATTGGCTACGTTACCTCTTTTCTAACTTAGGCATCAAGTGTTCAAAAATTCTCATGCTCTATTGTAACAACAAAAGTGTGTTACATGTTGATGCCAACCTAGTCTTCCACGAAAGAACAAAATATCTAGAAATGGATTGTCATGTAGTTCGAGAGAAACTATTAGCATGACTAATGAAGTTTCTTCCTTTATCTTAAAGCTAATCAGGTAGCAGATTTATTCACCAAGGCTTTAGCTCCACATGCATTCTTCCACCTTATAGCCAAGCTCAAATTGTTAAACCATTTACCAATCTACGATTTGAAGGTAACCATATGCTGTAATTATAGGTTGAATCATACTTCATGTGGGACTTAAAATCTAAAGATTTGAACTGTTCTCAAAATATGTGAGTGTAATTACTTTCTAATGATGTTGTTTGGTGTGTAGGAAAGATTTACATTTACTATTGAAAATGTCATAATTACGTTGATTAAATATGTTATTCTTCGGAGGAGAGAACTATAGAAACTAGTTCGCGGGATTTTTTATACGTATATACATACTGTAGAGAAGGTTAATGACGAGGGAATGTGAAATATATCAAATATATAAAAGAATTCATGTTGGTAGACACTTCAGTAGCCACAAAATCAACGCATTTTAAAATATTTTTTAGAGCATAGCACTTTGTATCTTTAGATATGTTATAGGTCTAATAATAATTTTTTTTACTATGTTTTTGTATATTTGGATCAAAATTGGATTATAGTGAAATTCTTGGTTGATATTTGGATTTTACCACATTCTAACTCATTCTCCTTCTGCAAAACATAACTTGAGTTTTACTTACCTGATTTAAGTGACCTTGGTAGCGGTGGAAAGCTAATATGTAGTGCTACAACTCTTATTCTAAGGCCGAAACTCAATTCATAAGTCTTGATGGTCAAAAATACAAATTACTGAGGCTCAAAAAGTTACTGCAGGATTTATCGATGAAATTAGTTATTATTGGAACGATCATCATCTTTTGGGACCTTCTTTTGGTCAAATATATTTAAGTAATTTAGGTTAACCTGTGATTAGAATATAAATAAAATTTTAGAGAGCCATGTTTCACATCTTTCTATCTATCATACAATTTTGTTGTTTTCTAAAACCCATGGTAGCCTTTATATATATTTTTCTGTAAATTTCTCTTTGCGTGTGAATTCGATTTATGTTTTGATGCTTAGTCATGCCGATTTCAATTTGTATATTTGATTGAGATTACTCAAAATAGATTGAATGCGTTTTTTAGTGTAGTTCAAATAAGAAATGGTAGAAACTGGAATACTTAATTATAGGTTTGGTTGAATTCGATTATGACATTTTTCGTATTTTGTGAAGCTTTCTTACTTTCATGTTTAATTATGTTGTGATACTTGATCTAGAAGGAATTCAGATAAAATTGACTGACACTTGCTTGATTAGTTTTATGATCGAACGAGAAAAGAAACATAGAACGAATACTTATTTATAACTTGTGATAGAGTCTCGACAAAGAACTCCTAAAATAAATGGATTGATTGTTTCAATTAATTGATAATTTCTCAATTTTTTTCTTACTGAAAACTCCCTTTTTTTATTTATATCGTTGCACGTTCTTAATTTTAGTTATCGTTATATTTGAGATCTTTGTGAGACGACCAATGTTAATTGTCTTTTTACTATATTCTATGTTTTCGATTTATTTTGACCTGTGTACGATAGCTGATCAAATTGACGCTATTGACGGAGATCTATGATATGGATTAGCCAATTTAAGAACTCTACTAAAGTTTCTAACATTTTGTCGAGTTTTCATTGTGTTTCAGGTTCAAATTTTAGATTTTGTATTGAAGCTTAAAAAAATATGTTTTCAGTCAACTTGATTGGATTGTTTTGAAATTTGGTTTGAAAATCCAAAAAAAATCAAGGATCAAAACTTTTGTATCTTTCATATGAAAATCTAATATGAAATTCCTTCGTTTAGACCACTTTTTAAGTTTTTATATCTTCAAAAAAGTCCAAAAGTCAAGGATCAAAGTGTTGTTGTAGGTCATATTTAATAGCGCCTTTATAGTGTTTTTTTTCTTCCAAAAAGCGCTGTTATAGCAGTCATTCGATAGCGCTTTTTTAGGAAAAATGTTGTCGTAGGTGATATTAAGTAGCGCTTTTCTGAAAAGTGCTGTCGTAGGTAAGATTTAATAGCGCCTTTATAGTAGGTAGGATTTAATAGTGCCTTTATAGTATGTAGGATTTAATAGCGCATTTGTCATAGGTAGGATTTAATAGCGCATTTGTCATATGTAGGATTTAATAGCGCATTTATAGTAGGTAGGATTTAATAGCGCATTTGTCATAGGTAGGATTTAATAGCGCTTTTCTAAAAAGCGTGGTTGTAGCTGTCATTTAATAGCATTTTTTTTAGAGAAGCACTGTCGTAGGTGTTATTTTAAAGGGAAAAACGTTGTCCAAACACACACACACATAACACACGCGCACACATACACACAACACGCGCGCGCGCACACACACACACACATATATATATATTTAATCCGTCGCAACTTCAATAAGAGAGCATAAATGTGATGTGCAAATTTTACTATACATTTATAATCAAACTCCATCATTCTCTAACTATAAACCCAAAATATATATCATCAACATCAATGCTCTCTTAATTTCCTGCAACATCAATTTTCCAAGATCATCAACAACAATAGCAACCTCAAACTTTAACCATATTGTGACAAAAAATAAAATATATTAGAATAATTCTCGATTCACACAAAAAATATACAATGATAGTTTACAATGTAAAATTCACCTAATAACAAATTATATAATTCTCAGTTCGAGCACACATTGACACCATTCTTCCTTGATATCAGTTAGATCACTTTTAGAGTAACTTGACTTGGAGTTGTCAAAGTACTATGTGCTATATAATATTAGAACATAAATAAATAAGTTAGAATTAAATATATAGGTGGTTTGTATATGAAAATCATAACTAATGAAAATAACGTACCATTTCTAGAATTGCACTTTAATTCATAGCCACAATCTCCTTCATGAATCGCAAAATATAGTACACGCAATCTATATTTATTATCTTGGTGAGAGCACTATAAAATAAAACATGTACGCCAACATAGTTATGCATTGATTGAAAATGAAATTTTAAAGGTATATAAGTTCTATAATAAAAATTTAAAAAGTATATAAATAAAACATTTATTAATTCAAACCTGTATTGGAACTCATGTGATGTTGCTTGACAAAACTTCTACACCGTAGCACCTCTTTGAGTGCAGAAAACTTGTAAAGCACTAACAAATACACATGATTATTTTGTAGGAATCTAAATAAATGTGAAACTAAATATATTAGTGATCGAATAAATTATTACTGATAAAATATATATGTACAAAATATATGATTGGTAGTAATGTTTTCAATATACCATATCTATGCCAACAAGGTTTTTTGGCCATGCCACATAACTACCAATTGCTTCTCCCAACTGTTGGAACCAAGTTGGTTTTACATATAGAGTTTTGATGTTAACAAAAGTATTTTATGAGAACAATATATTTGACTTCAAAGAGTATGAAAGAAGATTCATGTTTTTGAAGAAAATCTAAAATAAGATTTGATTCCAATTTATAATTGAAGAAAATCTAAACTAAAGATTTGATTCAAATTTAAAATTGAAGAAAATCTAAAATAAGATTTGATTCAAATTTATAATTGATGAAAATCTAAAATAAGATTTGATTCAAATTTATAATTGATGAAAATCTAAAATAAGATTTGATTCATATTTATATTTGAAGAAAATCTTTGACCAAGTTGAAAAGAAGACATGGTCAAGATTTGAAGAATATTTGAAGAAGATTTGATTAAGATTTGAAGAACATTTGAAGAAGATTTAGTGAAGATTTGAAGAATATTTGATCTACATTTAATGAAGATTTGAAGAATATTTGATCAACATTTTAATGAAGATTTGAAGAATATTTGATCAACATTTTAATGAAGATTTGAAGAATATTTGATCAACATTTAATGAAGATTTGAAGAATATTTGATATGAAGAATTTACAAAGTCAATCTACACAAAATTGGAACAGAATCATTCTGAAGAATTTACAAAGTCAATCTACACAAAATAGGAACATAATCAATTTGAAGAATTTACAAACTCAATCTAAACAAGATACAATTCAGAATTAAATAAGGACTAAATTGAAGCCCAAATTTTCACTATAAATAGACACTCAAGGCTGAAGGAGAAAAACATCAAAAGAAGTAGAAAAGAGTATAAGAACTCAAGCTCAAGATTCCAAATTCATCTTAGAGTTCAAAGAGAGAAACACTTGTTCGAATGAGAAATATTTTCTGAGTGTTCTTTTCTTAGAGTGTGAGAGTATTATTATTATTATTATCAGCTTTGTCAGAAGCAACTACTCAAGTTTCAATCTCTTGTATCCAACCCGATAGTGGTTTAGTTCCTCTTCAATCTGGGATCGTCAGGTTGTTAGGAGAAGACTTGGCTTGTAGGGTCAAGGTGGTTAGTTTCTCAAAAGTCTGCGGTTGTCAGGCTGTTTGGGAAGACTGGCTTGGAGGGTCAGGTGCTTTGTAATTCAAGGTTTTTGAATTAGTGAATTAAAGCCTTCTGAATGAGGGGACTGGATGTAGCCAAGTTAGTGGTGAACCAGGATAATTCTACGCGTCAAATTATTTATGCTTTCATTGATTGCTACTTCTAAATTCGATTGCTTCTACTCCAAGTAAGTCACCAAAATCCAACTAATTTTTAATTCTTTATAAATTATCAAAAAGGTATCAACTTTGTGCAAACACAATTCAACCCCCCCTTCTCGTGTTCGCACCTTCAATAGGTGGTTTGTATATGAAAATCATAACTAATGAAAATAACGTACCATTTCTAGAATTGCACTTTAATTCATAGCCACAATCTCCTTCATGAATCGCAAAATATAGTACACGCAATCTATATTTATTATCTTGGTGAGAGCACTATAAAATAAAACATGTACGCCAACATAGTTATGCATTGATTGTAAATGAAATTTTAAAGGTATATAAGTTATATAATAAAAATTTAAAAAGTATATAAATAAAACATTTATTAATTCAAACCTGTATTGGAACTCATGTGATGCTGCTTGACAAAACTTCTACACAGTAGCACCTCTTTGAGTGCAGAAAACTTGTAAAGCACTAACAAATACACATGATTATTTTGTAGGAATCTAAATAAATGTGAAACTAAATATATTAGTGATCGAATAAATTATTACTGATAAAATATATATGTACAAAATATATGATTGGTAGTAATGTTTTCAATATACCATATCTATGCCAACAAGATTTTTTGGCCATGCCACATAACTACCAATTGCTTCTCCCAACAACTTCATATCTCCATCATTCCATCATTGTCAGGTATAAGCAATGGTGCAAGTGGTTCTAAAGCAATCACGAGTGAAACTTTAACGTGGCTGACATGGATCAGATTATGGTGTAATATTTCTCCCAAAGTATTGTATATTGTTCCTTTTTCAACTATGCGATAAGTAGTGGAAGATAAATAGAGCACACAAGATGAGACACCCTAAATCAATGGTTAATACATAAATCAATTAATGTACTTAATATGTGAAACAATAAGATTGAATGAATTTCTTAATCATTAAGTAATTACCTTTGGAAGGTTTTTACGAGCAATGTTGCAACTACCATTTTCACTAGGGAAGTCTATATCACGTTGACACTCTAGAAGATGTTTTTCCTTATGCTTTTTCACCAAATATAAAACTTGTTATGTTAGATTTTTCAGCACATCTAGTTCTTGCTCATTAGATGGATTTGTGCACTTATCACATGAAAAATAGCTTTTTGGAGTTACGCCAAATTCATTTCCCTTCACACGGCCAGAATACTCGGGAACATTAAATACCTTATCAAGTATGTCCTTACAACTAAGTTGTTGAATCTTCTCTTGAGATGAACATTGTTCTAGATTCTTCTAATTAACATACATTACATTAATATTAAAAAGATAAGTTTATTATCATTTTTAAAAGATAATAAAAAAATTAAAATGATAATATACTTACACACTATTCTATAACTTGTTGAACATTTTCATTATCAACTAGTCCATCCTTATTCAAACGAGCCTCCTTTCACAACATATGACGACCTTTTTTGGTTGATCTGATTTCGTCTCTTGAAGCTATTCTTTAAGACATATAATCATATTAGTAATACACTATTGTTACAATCTTACACATTGTATAAATTTATATGTACTTACAATTTTTTGCTCTAAATGTGCATACCTCATACGCGACTTTTTGTATGGATGTAAAGGATTTAATGCTCTCTCTCGATTTGCAGTATTTATACTCTATAAAAAAAATAGCGGTATTGTAAAAAAACATGCTAAGAATATGAATAAAACACACGTGCTAATAAATTAATATTACCACAAAAGCGGTGTCTGCACGTTTAGCTACAAAAGTGCTCCACTCTTCAGGTGATCTATAGTATTTATATATTTTCGGAAGTTTGTCATTTAAATTTCCATCAACATATCTTAAGTAGTACTTTTTGCAGATTATCAACGTGAAAACCCGACTGCAAACCAAATAAAGATAGAGTTTGAGTAAAAGCATTTCAATGGAAGAAAAAAAGCTAATTAACAAATAAGTGGAGTAAAAAAGTTACTTGTATATCATTCCACATGATATCTTTAGCATCTTCAAAGCTTTATCTCTCCAATCATCAATGTGATTGGAATACTTTGATAAACAATTGCACCAATATAACTTACCATCATGGAAGTTTGGGCTCAATTGGCTGGCCATTTTGATTTCATCCTACCTAATAAACTCATAGAGTAAGTGCATGCTTTCGGAAAAGATACATAATAAATTCTAAACAAAGTATAGTATACCTCAAATTTTATTACACTATTTCTTGCTTTGATGACCTTAGGCATAATAGTCGTCCCACGCTTAACTTCATTTTCATAATTATGAGTAGTGTAATTTTCCTCATTTTGAGGAGCGCTATCACACTCTTCATATGATTGTAGTAGAATATCATCATTATAATCTTCCATGCTCTACAACGAATAGTTATCTCAAACAAAGAAGAGACAAACCACTAGCACATGACATTAGCAAGCTCAACAAATAAAACTAGAAAATAAAAGAAAAACAGTTTTTTTTTTCAAAATTAATAAAAGCAAAATTTTTATTGCAGAGCAAAAAATTTCAATTAAGTAAATAAATTAAATTCAATAGTGATATGGCAATCCTCGGTAACGGCACCAAAAACTTGATAGCGTTTCAGCAAGTGTACTGAATCGTTGCAAGTAATAATAAAACGGTAGTACCGAGTGTCGAACTCAAGGATTGCGTTTTATGATTGAATTATATTTAATTACTAAAATTGAACAAAAAGTTACCAAATTGATTGAAGTAATATTTAAAATTAACAACAATAATAAAATTGATCCTTTATAATGAGAAAAATGTCAGGGATTAGTCTCACTTCGAATCCAACCTTGGTGTCTAATTTGATCATAGTTACTGAATTCCTTTATTGAATTATTACCGAATTCTCTTTATTATTCTTGCCCTAATGTCTTAGTGACAAAACCTTTAATTCCAAAGTAACTCCTAATTCCTTAGTGGATTTAAGATTAGAATTAAGTCTTACCGTACATGAATTCTCTTGTTAAACTATTGCCTTTGCAACTAATTTAATTGGTTTCATGACCTGCATCTATCCCTAGACTACAAATTAATGAATTTCTCATCTCAAGCATTCGTAAAGTCCATTTCCGTTTCAAAATACGAATCGTAGAACAGTTTAATGTTGATCAAGCAATAAAAAGCATTAAGCACAGAGATGAGAAAAATAATTCAATAAACTCACTCATATAATTAAGGGTTTCATCTTGTTACACTCATCCCTAACAAATAGGGTTTATTTACTCGTGACAGAGATACAAAAGATAGCGATTAAAGAAGAATTACAAGAATGGTTCATGAATAATTCTTAATAAAACTGTTCCAATGATGTTAGAAACGACCGTCTTTGAGTTTCTCTACTAGGGCACAAGTCTCCCCACTTCCCAATAGTAAAAAAGATACCTAAAAAGTGATAAAAACGAGTTTGAAGGTGTTTTGCTGCACGTCGCGCGCGCTCAAGGCGCACAAAGAAAGTGGCATCAGCGCGAAATGCGCTTCGAGCGCACAACATCTTCTGCCTGGCATTTAGTGCATTTTTTTCCTATTTTGAATTTGAATTGAGTTTTGATGTCTTCATGAAAGTTGTAGCTATGGAGCTTAGCTTTCATTTGCACTTGGTTTGACTCCAATTGGACATCTAAAACTCCAGATATGGCTGAAATACTCCACATAGGTCATGTTGATTTCTCACCAAAATTCAGCACTGCACTAAAACAAAGAAACAACACAAAACTACGAAAAATATCTACTTAATCAAGGAAATAAGAACATAAATATTTCATTAAATCAAAGAACTAAAATCAACGAAATATATCAAATAACTCCTTAAATTAACTAATGAATAAAAGATAAATAAGACTAAAAACAATGAAAACTATGCATATTATGAAGAGTCATCAGCAATCATCATCAAAATCCAAGTATCTACAAATTTTACACACTAGAATTATAAAAGCAGTACAAGTAGATACAAAAATTAATAGACAGCAATAGAGGCAGGTACAAGAATTAACAAGGCATTGAACAATGCAAGGTAGAAGAATTAGCAGTGAACAATACAAGGTAGCAAAATTACAAGGCTACTAAATTGGCATCAAGTGATTGACAGATAACTATAAGAATAACAGGTAGCATAATCAACAAAAATACAAGGTAATGGGCAAGGCACCTATGCTCCGACTAACTAGAGGTAAAAACAACAAAAAACCTCAAGTGTATTGGCCCTTCCAAGTGTATGCATAGGATACTACTTGAGAAAAGGGAAAAATTGGTTAGTCAACTACAAAAGAGACTTAACCCCTTGATCTTAGGTGTTGTGAAGAAGAAGGTGACCAAGCTTTTACAAGCTGGCATTATATATCCCATATTGTTGTTCATTGATCCCATTTCGTCTGTTCATAGTGTGAAATTGCCTCAATCAAAACCATTAGACATAGCTCTATGAGGGAGTTTTCTTTCCTTATTCTTATTTTATACATGTTTATTTTGAGGACAATGTATGATTTAAGTGTGGGGAAGGTCTTTTTAGCTTTTAATTGTTTTGTTTTAGTTAGTATTGATTTTGTTTTAAAAAAATATAGTCACTTTTGCATGTTTTTGTTGTTGAATTTCATGGTTTCTTAAGTTGTGAGTAATTTCACTATTCTAGGTGATAATATTTTGATATGATATGGATGACTTCATTGCATTCATAGTACAATACGTTGGGTTTGAACATTAAAGGGTACATCATTTGTGATAGGTAATTTCTCTTGGTGAGATTTTAAGTCTTACAATGCATGAAATACACTTTTCCATCCCTTGATGGGATTTTTAACATCTTGTTGAAACATCTTGTTCACATGCATGTATTGAAATGATCTAGGCATTTTTTTATTATTATTAAACTACTAGCCTAATAAGCCTACCCTAAAATTATCCATTTTCTAAACCCCTTTGAGTCTATTTATCCCTTTTTTGTTATATAGCTCATTACAAGTCTAAATGTGAAAAATAATGAATTGACCTAATTTTAGGGGATAAAGGAGTTTTATTTTGGAAGGATTTTTATAATATGTTTTGAATAAGTGTGGGAGTGTTCAACATGTGGTTTTGTTAGAATATGTAACTGTTATTGCTCTATTGAAATTTGGCAAGTTCAAAAAAAAAAAAAATATAAAGCTTAAAAGAAAAAGAGAATGTAAAGAAAGGAAATGCAAAAATGAAAGTCGAGTCACCTTTCATAATTTTACGATTGTTTTCTTATTGCTGCTTTTTTATCTCTTAGATTTTAAAGCTTAGTCTCCCTAGGAATATCCCACCTTGACCTTGGCCTCATTACAACCCTAATAAAGTCCTTTTGATTTTTATGTGCATGTGTTTCAAGCGTGGATGTTAAAGGCTTGTTAAGTCTATGGTAGTACTAGGAGAGTAAACACTAGTCTAAGCACTTTAGAGTTTGAGAGAACTTAATATCATGTGAGGATTCTAGCACTTATGATTTATTCTTTGGTTGATCTATTCTCTTGTTTACTTTTAGTGCAATTAGATGTTTTTCCACCATTGTCATATTACTTGATTTTTGAAATGAGCATTTCACTCACCACTTGACATTCTTGAAGTTCATTGAAATTACAATTTTAGTTTTGTTTATTTCTTTTTGAAACTTTCTTTTTATCTTGGCCTTGAGCTTTCCTCAGAGTGCAAAAGTTAAGTGTTGCCGCATTGTAATACATTTTTTTTATAGCATTGCACTTGTCTCTTTAGAAATGTTACAGGTCTAATGATAACTTTTTATCATGTTTTTGTATATTTGGGCCAAAATTGGATTTTAGTGAAATTCTTAGTTAATTTTTAATTTTTACCACATCCTGGCCCATTCTCCGTCTGCAGAACATAACTTGGATTGTACTTATCCAATTTAAATGATTTTGGTAACGTTGGAAAATTAAGAAGCAGAGACTCAACTGAAGGCCATTTTGGAAGCCTTAATAGTCAAAAATGCAAATTATTGAGTTTGAAAAAGTTAATGCGAGATTTAATGATGTAACTACTTATTATTCGACCGATCATCATCTTTTGGGTCATTATTTTGGTCAATTTTTTTTTAGTAATTTATGTTAACCTATGATTAGAATATTAATAGGATTTTAGAGAGTTTTGTTTTCACATCTTACTACCTATCATACATTTTTGTTGTTTTCTAAATTTCATGGCAACTTAAGTTTCTAAATCAATCAATTGAGGTTAGATTCTAAATGCAATTTTGTTTTATATTTTTATATCTTTTTATGTCAATTTCTCATATCTCCATGATTTTTGTATATGAATTCAATTTATATTTTGATGCTTAATCGTGTCGATTCGATTTGTACCATTGATTGAGATTGTTCGAAATAGATTGATGTTTTAATTTAGTTCGAATAGAAATTGCTAGAATATGTAACACTTATTTATAGGTTTGGTTGAATTCAGTTATGACATTAATCGTGTTTTGTAACACTTGTTTACTATCATGATTAAATGAACGTTGTTATGCTTGATCGAGTATGAGTTCTGATATAATATATTAACGATTGCTTGGTTTGTTTTATGATCAAATAAGAATAGAAACATAGAATAAATGTTTGTTTATAACCTGTGATAGAGTCTCGACAAACAACTCCTGCAACCAATGATTGACTGTTTCATTTTATTGATAATTCTCTATATTTACTCAATCTGTTTTTCATACTGAAAACCCACCATTTATTTATTTATTTCGTTGCATGTTTTTAATTTTGGTTTTTTTTTTTATTCTTGTGAGACAACTAAAGTTACTTGTCTTGTTACTATATTCTATGTTTTTATTTATTTTAACCCATGTATGACAGCAAATCACCACACCACTAGAACCAAATTAATAGAAATGAATCCTTGAGAAAGTAGTGTATGTTTAGTGAGAAAAAAAGTGTTAGAAACCAAAATTTAATACCACGACTTAAGTTTTAAGGAAATTATGTGAAACTAGTATACCAAATAAGTAATAAAATGCAAACAAACTTTCGTGGGAGTAGAAACTTGTTGAAAAACTTGTTGGAAATGGTAATCGTTCTCAACTTTTTGATGCCCTTTTACTTCAAAAGATTATCCTAAGGAAGAAACTTTGTCCCTCAGTTGTGGATTCCTTAACAACTTTAAAAAGTGTTAAGTATTGTGTAGATTTTTAAGCTACTGGACCAAGAAATGCATAAAATAAAGTAAAAAACTTGTTTGATTGATTGTGTGTCAGAAAAATTACAATTTGTATTATTTATAGGAAAAGGTAATCCTAATGGCCATAAATTATGGTCTATAAAGATGCAGTGGTGTTCGGCTAATTATGCAGATAATGTGTGATAACTTCCAATTGATGAAGTTCTTGGCGCCTCATAATCGACTCATTCTCCTATTTCTCCGACCTGCCAAGTTTTCAATATTTGTATGCGCATTCTTCTTGTTATCGTGTCTTTGTTTTGGTTGTTAGTAGCGCTAAAAACATGGAAGGTGAGCATAATTGTTGAATTATCAGTTTAACTCAGTCATGGACCTTGACGAACCTTACGACTCTGCTAAACCCTTATGATTAATTTGGCTATCCCAAAATTCGACTGTTTCCGTTCTCGACTGACCACAACTATAAAGGTGATGATATTTCTAATTTGGCTTCCTCTATTCCCTCATCACCACCTATCGCAGTTGAGCAACCTACCCATATCAATCCTTTAATTGCTATCCAAAAACATTTTTCCCTTCCCCCTTCAATTTCCATAGCTAGCGATGGGACTTTGTTTCTTGGCTCTTGCTTGTGCCCCGCTGACTACAACCAACATACTTATGCAAAAGATTGGCTTACCTCTGAAGCTAGGTCAGGGAATTTCAGAACTTTCCTTCGTCCAACGATTGAATACCAAACTTGGTTGGCTCAGATAGAAAAGACCAAAAGCAAAGAATGGAAAATGTGCGGAATTTATTACATGATCATGCTCATAGTATAATTATAACTTGAATAAAATTTTACATATAGACTACAATATACACAAAGAAAATTATCACACATGATTTTAGTAGGGGAATAGGGTGGTGACAGTCCCCCCAAAATTGTTAATTATTATTCTTAAATATAAGAGAAAATTAGGTCGACACAAAATTTAATGTATATGGGTTAAAATTTGGAACAAATACAATAATTTTTATTGACCAAACTTTATCTTATATTTAGGACCAAAGGGAATGTACTTACCTTGGATTTAACATAGAAAATGACATGAATTGTGTTGGTCCATTTTTACTTCATTTGTTCACAATTTATTCTCCATTTATAAAGTATTTCGTGTGATTTTTTTATATAATTATTTGTATTTATTACCATTATCAATTTTTTATGATCTTTTAAAAAATTTCACTTTTAAATTTATATATTTCTTTGCACCGTTATTACAAATTTAAAAAAAATTCATTTTTCTTATTGACATTCGTACTTTTTATATTTTTAAATAGACTAAATAGTACATGTGGTCTCTTAACTTAATTTCAGTTAACGTTTTAGTCTTTTATCTTTTTTTTTCTTTTCCTATTTGGTCCTTTATTTTAATTTTAAGTGACAATTTGATCTTTTATGTTTTAAAATGTCAACAATGTTATCATTTTTTTACAAAAATTCATCAAAATTTTTAAACAAAACCCATAAAATTAATTATATTCTTCAATATAATACAAATTTCGTCAAATTCGTAACTCAAATCTTCAAATAAACTCATATTTTTATTCTTTATTTGATGTTGTTAGAGATGAAAATATGAGTTTATTTAAAGATTTAAGTTATGAATTTGATGAAATTTGCATTATATTGAGGATGATAATTAATTTTATGGGTTTTGTTTGAAATTTTTGATGATTTTTTTGAATTTTTACAAAAAAAAAGGATAACATTGTTGACTTTTTAAAACATAAAAGATCAAATTGCCACTTAAAATTAAAATAAATGGCCAAATCGAGAAAAAAGAAGATAAAAGACTAAAACGTTAACTGAAATTAAGTTAAGAGACCACGGGTGCTATTTAACCTTTTCAATATTGTATCTCATACTCGTACTTATACCCGATATCAGGATTATATCTGTATGTACATATGCATCATATTGTAGATCATTAGATAATATTTTTTAATATATATTTTTATTAATATTTGAGAATTTTAAATAGAACTTTTTTACTTATTTAAATACAAAATGTGCCACATGAAAATGTTTATACCTTAATGTTATAATAAATGATTAGAGATGATATCATATTAAGAATGATTAAAAAACAAAAAAGAATTAATTAAGTCATTATGATTTAATCTATATACAATGTTAATGTACAAAAAGTTTATATTATGTGTCAATCACATTCGCTAAATCATTAGAGATGTTTAACTATTATAATAATTAACTCTAAAGTCATGTCAATAAATAATTGTGATGTGTTGAAGTGTAAAATATTTTACACTAACAATGTATGTCAATAAAACTCATATTATTATTCTCAAGCTACACATGATTGTAGGGTACACTATATAACATACTCAAATAAAAATAAATAGTATGTTATTTTTTTTCGAAAATTATGATATTTTCAAAAAAAATGAATTGGCTACATCCTATCAAAGAAGAAAATTTTAAATAATAAATCAAACTAAAGCTATAATTTGAAAAAATGAGTTGTATAATTAAATACAAATAATTATAGTTTTATTTTTTTTAAAATAAATAAAATTTGTATAAATTAAAATTTCAAAATGTATTAGAGGTGAATTGGAATATGTTGATAATGTAAACATTTTTTTTTATAAATATGTCTCTCAAGTAAATGTTTCAGTAAGAATTAGAATTATTTACTTCTACCCAACAATTCATTTTTAACTGAAATTTATTAACCACTTAAGCTCATTCATTTGGTTATATTAGCTTTTTAATTTGTATAATAGTTATCATTCTTAAGCTTTTTAAATAATAAATCAAACTAAAAATATAATTTGAAAAAAATGAGTTGTATAATTAAATACATTGTAGTTTTTATATTTTAAATAAATAAAATTTGTATAAACCAAAATTACAAAATGTATTAGAGGTGAACTGGAATACGTTGATAATGTAAATATTTTTTATAAATGTGTCTCTCGAACGAATACTTCAATCATAATTAGAATTCTTCACTTCTACCGAACGATTCATTTTTCACTTACGTTTATTAACCACTTAAACTCATTCACTTGGTTATATAAGTTTTTTAATTTATATAATACTTACTTACCATTCTTAATATTTTTGATTAATATGCATCATAATTAATTACTACTTTATTGAATAATTGAATGTATATTATTACATTCTATATTGGTTTTTTATGTTTTGAAATTTTGGCATGTAATACAAATAGTTAACATATAATCAAATTGATATATATATTAAAATATAGTTATTAATTAATTAATAATTATTGATTGGTTGAATAATTAAATGTATATAATAACTTTCTATATTTACATATATTTTGAAATTTTATCATTAATTAAAAATAGTTAGCATTCTTAATATTTTTATTGATATCGTTATAATTTAATTTCTAATTGATTGAATTATTTTTCAAAAAT
>JBBPBQ010000003.1:29915488-30002778 GCA_037974755.1 Cicer yamashitae
AAAAAAAAAAAAAAATTCAAAATAGCAAAAGCAACAATTTTAAAATCAACCTTAATATGCTTTATTAGAATGAGTGAAGATAAAAAAATTATTTTCATTTAAATAATGTGTCGAATGAACTCGTTTCACAGAAGTAACTGTTTCAATATTTCCAATTAGATCAATCATGTTGTATGAATACTATCATTCAAAATGTTCACTTTCTTTTTCATAAATTTTTGCATCAATTCTTATCTCAATGCACTCATTTTCACTAATTATTAAAAGAAATATTAATATATTAGCATACTCATTACTGTGCAATTCTATTTTCACCTTTTTTTTTATTGGTTCTCATTTATAGAATAAACTTTTTCAATTCCATTATTTTTTATTTTATTTTTTTCTACTAATCAAAAAATTGAAATGTTAATAGTAAAATAACTAATAAAAAACAAACAAACGGAGAGCATAATAGAAAGGAACAATAAAGTGTACAAAAAATAGGTAAAATTAAGGCTGATTTTTTAATTTAGTTGTGTGATTTATAATGAATATTACAATATGATATATATATATATATATATATATATAGATTAGATAGATAGATAAAATATAGTGCATTCTAGAAGTGTATACTGATTTTCATAAGAATGCAATAAAATACATATAAATATAGTATATAGTACTATACTATTAATTGTAAATTAGGGGTTTCATGTAATAATATAATTTCTGTTTGTGGAAAAAATGTATAATTCAAAATTTCTGTGGTGGACATAATTTTCTTTGATACATGCAGAACGCAAATTTTGTTGATTGTGGGTGGATGAAATGTATTTAATTTTTTTAAACACACATGTAATAAACTTGTAGGAAAGAAAAATAGAATATTATTATTAATTGTATTAACAATTGGTTGTTATTTATTTATTTATTTATTATTTCATAGAAACATTATTATGTATTTGATGGTTGTGGAGATTTTATTTAAATCAATAAATCTGTATGAAAAATCTATTTAAATGAGAGCCACTTGAACGAATTCAAATAAGCGTATTTATTAATAAACAATTGAGAGAAGACAACCAATGTTAGACTAACACGTGGAAGACAAATACAATAAAATAAGCTGGTTATAATCTTCGAATAGATTCTTCTTTAAACCTAACAACATATGTGAATTTTGATAGTATAATATATAAATTACATTCTATAATTATATTTTATTTTATTATTATAATTTATTCATGTATTTATAGGATGATCGAAAAATATGGATCACCTTGATGGGGAATAAACACAGAAACACAATAACAAGTAATACGCAGCGGATATAAAATTCCCCAACTTGCAAGAACCTGTGAGGAGCAACAACAAATATATGGCAGCAAATTAATCAAAATAAAATAGCGTAAAGAACACCGATATTTTAACGTGGAAAACCCCTCAATGCAAGGGTAAAAACCACGGGTCGTCCAGACCAAAGAAATAGCTCTACTATAATCAAATAAGGGTACAAGAGAGTCTCAAAAAGATGCACAAAGTGTGCCTACAACCAGCCAAAATAACAAAGCACTAAAGCTTACAAATGAAAAGCAAGAAGAAGTAAAACATCTAAAAACCTGCTACTGTGCGAGCTCGATTCCTCCCACTCCAGAAGTCGTTTCGCCGATCCGCCCGTTGAAAACGAAGTCCTGAATGTTGCGAACCTACTGTCCAAATTTCAGCCCGATCCAACGGTTAATGAATGCGCAATCGATGTTTTTCTGAGACTGATTTAACAAAATCAGGAATAGGGTTTACTCTTCTCTTTTCTCTTTTGGTGGTTGCCTTTTCTCACAAAATAGTCTCTCTCTTACAACCCTAATTAGACCACTCTCCACTTAAATAAGTGAGACACATGGACTACAATATTTGGGCTTTTCTCCACATAGGAAGGGAGCCCAATACCCAACACATCTCCCCCTCACAACTATGTGGAGATAATCGCCAAACTGGCGATATCACAACAAGTTTCAAACTTCCCTCTTGGTAATGCTTTAGTCATCATATCAGAACCATTATAATCAGTATGAACTTTAGCCAACTCCAACAACTTAGCTTCCAAAACATCACGAATCCAATGATACCTCACATTAGTGTGTTTGGACCTGCTATGAAACGTTGAATTCTTACCAAGATGAATAGCACTTTGACTATCGGCAAATAATCCATATTTGTCTTGAATAAACCCAAGCTCCTGCAAGAATTTCTTCAACCAAATCAACTCTTTGCATGCTTCGGTAATGGCAATGAACTCTGCCTCAGTTGTAGACAATGCTACACATTTCTGTAATCTCGACTGCCAAGCCACAGCTCCATCTGCAAATTTAATCATGTAGCCTGAAGTTGACTTTCTTGAGTCAATATCTCCAACCATATTTGAGTCGGAGTACCCCACCAAATCATAAGTGTGATTATCATGCAAGGATTTCATCTCATCAAGCATTGCATCCAACCACTTTTGACTTTCTTCACTCTCTATGGCCTCTCGAAAACACTCAGGTTCCCCTTCATCAGTCAAATTCACATACTCATCAGAGACATACCTTGTAGATGGTTGTCTCTGCCTCTTAGACCTCCTGAGTTGGGTTAGAGATGATTCAGAAGCATCACTAAGATTCTCATCGTGTGAAAACTCATGATCTTCACTAGTTAGAATATTTACCTCATCTCTAAGTCGATGATCATCAACACAATCATGTGGCTCATCATTCTGAACATTACCATCGTTAGTATCCAAATCAGGAACAGGTGACCGAACTGGATCACCATCAGCTAAGGCGTTATCTCTCTCAGGTGTGGTCTTCTCCACCTTATCAATGTCTTCAATAGTTTGGTCTTCCATGAACACTACATCACGACTTCTGATAACCTTTTTGTTTATAGGATCGTACAACTTGTAGCCAAATTCATCCTCACCATAGCCAATGAAGATACATTGCTTTGACTTTGCATCCAACTTGGATCTTTCATCCTTCGGAACATGCACAAAAGCCTTGCAACCAAAGACTCTCAAGTGATCATACTTGACATTCTTCCCAAACCATACCTTGTTTGGTACCTCACTATTTAAAGCGACAGTAGGAGTAAGGTTAATAACATGCACCGCCGTGTACAGTGCCTCACCCCAATAATGTTTAGGCAACTTAGCTTCAGATAGCATACACCTCACTCTCTCAACAAGTGTCCGATTCATCCTCTCCGGTAAACCATTCAGCTGAGGGGTCTTAGGAGGAGTCTTTTCATGTGCTATACCCTGCTGTTTGCAATAGACATCAAAGGGTCCGCAATACTCACCACCGTTGTCAGTACGAACACGTTTCAGCTTCTTGCCTGTCTGCCTCTCAACCAAAGCATGAAATTGTTTGAATTTCTCCAACACTTGGTCTTTTGTCTTCAGAACATAAACCCATAGTTTCCTGGAACAGTCATCAATAAAAGTAACTAAATAAAGTGCACCACTAAAAGATTTTACCTTTAAAGGGCCACAGACGTCAGAATGCACCAACTGAAGCAACTCTGACTTTCTAGAGGGAGGATGCCTTTTGAAGGATACTCTAGTTTGTTTACCAATTATGCAGTGAGAACATTTCTCCAAATCTACATTCTTCAATCCTGGAAGCACATCCTTTCTAGCTAAGCAATTTAACCCCTTTTCACTGATATGGCTAAGCCTTCGGTGCCACAAAGATGATTCCATATCCACAGCATTCACACTGTCTTTTGCAACTAAAGCTTTTGTCCAATACAGTTTACTAATTTTCTCCCCTCTAGCCACAACCAAGTTACCTTTACTGAGTTTCCACTTTCCAGAAGCAAAATGATTATCAAAACCACTTTCATCAAGCATATGCACGGAGATCAAATTGAAGCGAACATCTAAAGCATGTTTGACTCCTTTAAGCAACAATTGCATTCCCATGTTGGTTTGCAAGCATACATCACCAACACCAATTACCTTAGATACACCATCATTACCCATCTTCAAAACTCCAAAATCACCTGAAGTATAAGATGTGAAGAACTCTTTCCTCGGTGTAACATGTAGTGTAGCACCACTATCAATTATCCACATGCTCTCATCAGATACAAGATTAATTGACTCATAGTCACGGAGAATAACAAGATCATCACTAGTAGCAGTAGTAACACGGTCATCATCACTATCATCATCACGACCCCTTTGTTTCTACTTACCCTTCTTGCCTTTGTTCTCCTTTTTCCACAGAAAACAATTCTTCTGTATGTGCCCTGTTCTATGACAATAATGACACTCCATATTTTTGTATCTAGACTTGGACTTGCTTCCGCTGTTTTCTCTACCACCATTTGGTTCTTTTTTCTTACTTCTCCCCCTATTTTCAATGACAAGAACTTCAGATTGAGATGAAGAACCCTGTGCCTTCCTTCTCATCTCCTCATTCAAAACACCACCCTTAGCCGTTTTCAAAGAAACAACACCATTAGGAGCTGAACTCGTTATAGAAACCCGAAATGTCTCCCAAGACTCTGGTAAAGATAACAGTAAAAATAGTCCCAATAGCTCATCATCAAACTTGATACCCATTCCAGACATTTGATCAAGGAGCCCCTGAAATTCACTCAAGTGGTCCGAAATAGACGTTCCCTCCTTATATTTCAAACTTATGAAACTATTCAGCAAGAATAATTTATTATTCCCTGATTTAGAGGCGAACAAAGTCTGTATCTTATCCCACATAGTTTTTGCATTTGTCTCATTAGCAATATGATTATAAACATTATCTTCTACATATTGCCTAACAAAACCACATACCTGTTGATGTTCAAATTCCCAGTCTTCCTTAGATTTATTATCCGGCTTTTTAGAACCAAAAATAGGAAGATACATTTTCTTCACAAATAACAAATCTTTCATCTTGCCCTTCCACAAATGGTAATTAGTACCATTCAAGCATACCATCTTTATATTCATATTTGCCTCCATCCTTCAAGCAAGTCAAATAACCCTTTAACCAAGAGCTCTGATGCCACTCTGATGGGGAATAAACACAGAAACACAATAACAAGTAATACGCAGTGGATATAAAATTCCCCCAACTTGCAAGAACCCGTGAGGAGCAACAACAAATATATGGCAGCAAATTAATCAAAATAAAAGAGCGTAAAGAACACCGATATTTTAACGTGGAAAACCCCTCAATGCAATGGTAAAAACCACGGGTCGTCCAGACCAAAGAAATATCTCTACTATAATCAAATAAGGGTACAAGAGAGTCTCAAAAAGATGCACAAAGTGTGCCTACAACCAGCCAAAATAACAAAGCACTAAAGCTTACAAATGAAAAGCAAGACGAAGTAAAACATCTAAAAACCTGCTACTGTGCGAGCTCGATTCCTCCCACTCCAGAAGTCGTTTCGCTGATCCGCCCGTTGAAAACGAAGCCCTGGATGTTGCGAACCTACTGTCCAAATTTCAGCCCGATCCAACGGTTAACGAATGCGCAATCGATATTTTTCTGAGACTGATTTAACAAAATCGGGAATAGGGTTTACACTTCTCTTTTCTCTTTTGGTGGTTGCCTTTTCTCACAAAATAGTCTCTCTCTTACAACCCTAATTAGACCACTCTCCACTTAAATAAGTGAGACATATGGACTACAATATTTGGGCTTTTCTCCACATAGGAAGGGAGCCCAATACCCAACACACCTTTCCCCGGTAATTGTATGTTGCAAGACTCATTTGTAAATATAATTGTTTAATTAGTTTTATTACGAATAATTTTTATTCTTTAGTTTATGGCATTTAATTCATTGTTTTGAATCATATTTGCAATGAAGTTGACTTTTACAAATATTTTTAGGTATTAATAAAGGAATATGAGAATAATTGTTGCGTTATTTATGTGCGATGAATCGTAGATATTTAAAGATTTTTATTTTATTTACGTCAACAAAATTTTGAAAGTATTAGAATTGTAGAGGTGACTTTTTTTCTCTGCTTAGGAAATATCGAATTTTCATTCATGTTTGGTCAACCATATCTTTCATGACTTTTACCTGAAAAGGAAATATTTCATATGATGCATAAATAAATATTTTCCAAAATTAGTAAAGTAACATTATTGAATACAAATCAATTAAAAAATGTAGCGATATGTGCATTCCTTTATTTATAAAATGACCATAAAGTTAATATTATCTCTAGCTAAAGTAAATCACTCTCAATTATAATAAAATTTATCACATCTTCTAAACAAAACAAACAAAAAAATCATTGTGAAGCAAATTCATTTTTTCAAAAGAAGAAAATAGTTGCAATGTTATTAGAAATTAATATTTTTAAGTAATGTTTTGGATCAAAATTTGGGACATTACAATTTTTCTTCTTCCTTATCTCTTTATTTTTGCTTTCGGATTCTTTATGTATTATCTTTCATCGTTTTGATGTTTTAACTAAAAGATAATGTTCTAATAAAGACTATTTTAAACTGAAGAAGAAGATTTTAAAACGATCAACACAATTCAAACCTCATTTCTTGTGTTTTCAAGTGCCTTCATTATTTTGGGTTGAGTCCAAAATAGGAGTCTTAGGGTTTTAGTGGATCATTGTCTATAAATAGAAGACGAACACATTCCCCAAGAAATAATGATTGCCACACCCTCCAAAAATAGTTAGCACCACGTTCCGTTTTGCGCTCGAGTGAACTGAATAGAACAACACTTATGGTGTTGGTGATATATCTTCTCGATGCTTCAAAATGTAAACACATAAATATTTCTTGGGAATATTTTTGCTTACGTGATCCATGTCTAGGGGCTTATTCCTCTCTTGAGGGTGATTTTAAAAGATTTTTTTTAACTTTATCCCTCGATTCTCCAAAGTTTACTGAGAGATAATGCCCTTAGATCTAATACTAGTTCATCAAGTATTCAACAGAGCTTGATGAATGAAAATCAAGAGATCAATATAGTAGACTAAAGGTGGGCACATAGAGTAGGTGAATCAATATTTATTAGACGTAGAGAGTGAAAGTGAGAAAAGCAGAAGAAATTGAGGGGGGTTGAATTGTGTTAAACTTTTTCTTTCATTTTTTGAAATAAAGTGTTTAACCCTTAAAAAAAAAAAAATAAAGGTAATAAAAGAAAAACTGAACACAAGCAACTTATCCTGGTTCACTATGAACTCGATTGCTACGTCTAGTCCCTTCAACCTAAAAGATTTTTCACTAGAATCAAGTTGATTACAATCTCACTAGAGTATACAATTGTCAATTGACTATATCCTAGTCTTCTCGAAGATTCTGACTTAGTACACACAAGCCCTTCAAAGTTTTAAGTCACAGCTTAGCTAACTTTCAAATAAATAAGGTTTTTGTGTGAATACAAAGTTAACTCGAAATAAGAAAATATGAAAATGTAAATTAAGAGATACAAGTGAATAATTTTCTCTGGAAATGATTTTGAATGTAAGGTCACTTAGAATGATTTTGCAGTACGAATTCTCATAAGTTTCTCAATTTTCCACCACAAAACTATTGTACAATGACACTTGAGTATCTTTTATAGTACTAGAATAATGCAATTAATTTTCTGACTGTTGCAGAGAACAGCGTACACCACTTGTACGGTCTTGTACTATTGGGACAACTGGGTAAATTTCAAAATGATTCACTTGTCTTTTTTCGCGACTTAATTTTTTTTAAAAATATCTTTGCTCAAGACGAATGCCGATGTTTCCTATTCTGGAGGAAACAAGATTTTGATGACCAAAACGCCCAATTAAAAAAGACACTTAAGTTCAACTTTTGAGCAATGTTTTTTGAAAAAATTTGTTAGCCTATTTTCCAACTCTATAGTCCTCGTGTCTTTTTCACCTACAATTTCCCATTTTCCAACTCTACCAAGTCAGTATCAGTTTTTTAATATGTATTGTAAGAATTTTTTGGCGATAACTTTTACTATAGAAAAAGAGAAGATAAAAAGAGGTAAGATAGACAAGAAATCTATTATTTTATAATGATGGAGCACTTGTATAAACAGTGTTGATGTTGGAAACTAAAATTAAATTTCTTTTTGTGTTTTTTGTTTTCATCCTTGTAATTTATAGTCTGTTTCTTTTGATCCATGTAATTATGTTTTTTTTATTTTATTTTTGTCCTTGCCATGTAATAGCCACCATCAAATGTTGATGTGATGTTGTTGAGATGACAACTCAACACCACTTGACACCAAAATTCCATGCAACATGCCACATCCGCATGACACGTCATCAAATTATGTCCTCATGTTCAAGTGGAGGATCAAAACCAAAAGAATATCATAATGTAGAAATGAAATTAAAATAAAATTCAAAGGATCAAAACCAAAACATACTCAAATGGCATGAACCAAAATCACATATAACTTAGAATAAATAGAGACATAATTTCATACACCAAAACATACTTATTTTTTTTAGAAAATGCAATATATATATTCTTTTATAAACACATGAAATGTGGGACTGTGAACGGTTCAATTGAAATTATTGAATATCAAAATCACTTTTTCTAGAATCCGTTATAAATATATAATGGCTAAGATTATGTTTTAGATTGTGCCACTGGAATTTCTTTCTTAAATTGATTATTTTCTTAGAGTGTAGACTTCTCCCCCTGCCCAAAAGCAATGAAGATTTTCCACAAGGATATGTAACACCCACCTCCTCAAGGGAATTTGGGATTGTTGGAACATATTGTGTGAATTTAAAAATATGTTGAAGTCCCACATTGGAAAGAAATTTGTTTTTGTAAATTCAAGTGGAAAGAAACATGTTTTTTAAAATTCAAGTCCCACATTGGAAAGAAATTATTTTTGTAAATTCAAGTGGAAAGAAACATGTTTTTTAAAATTCAAGTCCCACAATGGAAAGAAATTTTTTTTGTAAATTCAAGTGGAAAGAAACATGTTTTTTAAAATTCAAGTCCCACATTGGAAAGAAATTTTTTTTTGAACTCCCACATTGGAAAACTCTCCTATTTTGAGTATGCTAAAGTCCCACATTGATTAGAAATCAATTGTGAGTTTGCTTCCATCACTATATAATGAGTTTCAATCTATTGTGAAAAGTACACCAAAGTTGGATGCTTTTCCCAACTTTCTCCTTTCTCTCTCTTTTATTCTGCTCGCCTAATTGTCGAGCCAATTCTCCCCTTTCTTTCTGTCTATTCGGTTTTTAGAGCGGTTATTATGCCGCAGTCCCTTCGGTTTTTAGAGCGGATATTATGCCCCAGTCCATTTGGTTTTTAGAGCGGTTATTATGCCGCAGCCCCTTTGGTTTTTAGAGCGGTTGTTATGCCGCAGTCCCTTCGGTTTTAGAGCGGTTGTTATGCCGTAGTCCCTTCGTTTTTAGAGCGGTTTTTGTGTCGCAGTCCCTTTGTTTTTAGAGCGGTTGTTATGCCGTAGTCATTTTGATTTATGAGTGGTCATAGTACCATATTGCGAGTGACTTTAATCGTCATATTGAGAATGGCTTTAACTGCCATATTGAGGGTGTAATTCTAGAACGGTTTTCTACGGTGCAGTGGAACTCCGATACAGTGAATCTGGGCTGTTTTATTCTGGGGACTTCGTGGTTGATAGTCTGCCTTGCACAATTTGGGCAGTGTCGTGAAACGTCTTAAAGAGAGCGACCTAGTCCGCGACTCAACCCAGTAATATCTTCGGTGGCATAAATTGTGATTTTAAACAGTTTTTCGAAACTCAAACATAACAATTTTAAGACGTTTCGTTCTGCCATGTCAACCGAAGAGATTACTGGATTTTGTTTTGTTGTCTCTGATTTCAATAAACTGTTTCAGTTTGAGGCAAACAGAAAAGGATAAGAAAGCTGGAGAATTAACCCATGATAAGAATTATATTCTTAATAGACTTGCTGATGATCTGTATAACTACTACAGTTCCAGCAATACTGCTGGAGATGCTCTGAATAAGTATGTTGTGAGCTGCTACTTAGAGTATCAGATGACCGATGAAAGATCCGTGGAGGCTGAAGATAACTCATGAGATCATCTATTAAGGTACGTCACTCATGACATATTTAAATTAAATGTTGAAATTTAATATGTCTCATTCTATTTGAATATTGAAATCAATAAAATGTCTTCTGCTTACATGTTGTATGATTTTAATTTTGACATGCTAGACTATGTGATGTGAACACATTTGATTTCAAACTTAATTAACTTAGGTTTAATTCCAAAGTTATCTTTTAAATGATTTTGAAAAATGTGATTTTTGTAGTCAAGCTAAAATAACAAAGAGTTCACATAAATTTGTAGTTAGAGAATATGGGTCTTTAGATTTATTACACTTTGATATATGTGAATTTGATGGGACGTTAACAACAAATGAAAAACGTTATTTCATTACTTTTATTGATGATTGCTCTGACTATACTTTTGTATATCAAATGAAAAATAAAAGTGAAACGCTTGACATGTTAAGGATCTTTGTAACTGAAATTGAAAATCAATCTAGTAGAAAGATTAAGAGGTTCTAAGTATGATTCTAGTTTGGTTAATGAATTTTATTTATTGTCTGGAATTACACCTGGAACAATTGCACCATAATTGTTTGAAGTGAATGGTAATGTTGTAAGAAAGAATAAAACTCTTATTGAACTAGTTGTTGCTAGTATGCTTAACTCTAGTGCTGCATCTCATTGGTGTGTGAAAAATATATTGCTTATTTGCTATGTTTTGAATAGAGTTCCTAAATATAAAAACAAAACATCTCCTTATGAGATAGTGAAGAAAAGACAACTGAACTTGTGTTATTTTCAAACTTGAGGTTGTCTAACTTGTGTCAGAATCCTCGATCCCAAGCGTATTAAACTCGCCAGTAGAGCCTATGAATGTGTATTCATTGGGTATGCAATAAAGAACAAAGCGTATAGGTTTTATGACCTAAATGCAAGAGTGATCATAGAGTCAAATGAGGTTGATTTTTATGAAAATAAATTCCCTTTCAAATGGAGAAATAGTGGGGGCAACGAACCAAGTCAAGTTCCTGTGACAAGAAGCACTAAAAGCAACAAACAAGGCGAAACAAAAACTCGAAGCAGTAAGAGTTGTTAAAGATTATGGACCTGAATATATGGCCTGTAATTTAGAAGAAGATCTTGCAATTCTTAAAGAAGCTTTTTTTATCATTGGATGCAGATTTATGGCAAGAAGCTATAAACGATGAAATGGATTCTCTAGAGTCTAACAAGACCTGACATTTAGTAGACTTGCTTCCTGGTTGCAAACCTATAGGTTGTAAATGGATTTTGAAAAAAAACTAAAACTCGATGGATCTATTGATAAGTACAAGGCACGCCTTGTAGCCAAAGGTTTTAGACAAAGAGAAAATATAGATTTCTTCGACAGTTTGTCACCAGTCACTAGAATAACATCCATTAGGGTGCTCATATCACTTGCGGCTATTCATAACCGGGTGATATACCAGATGGATGTTAAAACAGTTTTTTTAAATGGTGACTTAGAAGAAGAAATCTATATGGAACAACCTGAAGGTTTTGTAATACATGAACAAGACGACAAGGTCTGTAAGTTAGATAAGTCTATGTATGGTCTTAAACAAGCTCCTAAGCAATGGCATGAAAATTTTGATAAATTGATTATGTCGAATGAGTTTAAAGTGAATGAAAGTGACAAATGTATTTATTACAAATTTAAAATGGCATTTGCACTATCATATGTCTCTATGTAGACAACTTACTCATATTTGATTCAAACATTCATGTTGTAAATATTGTGAAATCATTGTTGTGTAACAACTTTGATATGAAAGACCTCAGAGAAGCGAATGTAATCATTGAAATCAAGATTACTAGGTCAGAAAATGGAATTTCTTTGGATCAGTCTCACTATGTTGAAACAATCCTAAAGAAATATAAATATTTTGACTGTAAACCTGCTTGCGCACCACATGATCTAAATGTGAAACTTTTCAAGAACACTGGTTAAGGTGTTAGACAAACTAATTATGCGAGCATCATTGGCAGCCTCAGGTATGCCAATGATTGTACTAGACCCAACATTGCCTACGTCGTGGGACTGTTGTGCAGGTTTACTAGTAGACTTACTATGGAGCATTGACACCCTATCGAAAGATTCATGAGATACCTAAAAAGGACCATGAATCTCGGATTACATTATCGAAGATTTCCTACCGTCCTTGAAAGATACAAAGTTATTGATTGGAACATCTTATCAGATGACTCCAAAGCAACCAGTTGCTATATTTTAGTATAGCTAGTGGTGTTGTATCTTGGAAATCGAAGAACATACGATATTGGCTCAGTCCACTATCGAGTCTGAAATGATAGCACTAGCTACTACTAGTGAAGAAGCAAGCTGATTGAGATGTTTGCTAGTTGAGATCCCTTTATGGGAAAAACCTATGACAGATGTGTTGATCCACTGCGATAGTACCGCGGCTATTGCGAAGATTGAGAATCATTATTACAACGATAAGAGATGACAAATTCGTTGTAAGCACAACGCTGTTAGAGAGTTACTTTCTACATGAGTTGTTATAGTGGATCATGTACGCACTGATGGAAAATTTGGCAGATCCTTTGACGAAAGGATTAGCTAGAGAGAAAGTCATAAATACATCCAAAAGGATGGGACTAATGCCTATAGAGTCACTCATGATGGTAACCCGACCTAAAAGACTGGAGATCCCAAGAATTAGGTTCAATGGGTAATAACAAGTTGTGAAGTGATATGAGATGAACATGCTATTATAAATCAAAAAAGCATGATTCCTGAAGCGATAATAGGATGAGGTAATAGAAACTCTTAATGAGATATATACTCTGTGTGGAGGGAGTACCTAGCTACAGGAGTACTCTTGATAGACTCACCTATGTGAATGTGGAAGTGGGGCCGCTTCCTATGGAATTTTGAGGCAGAATTCCTAGAGCGTTCACTATACTGGGATACACGTGCAGGACCATTAATGCACGGGCTTTTGAGAATATACCCTATGAAAAGGTTGTGTGTGGGTTTGATGTCAGAGATAGAGTTCAAGACCACGAGTCACTCTTGTTGAATCTAAATCTTTCTTACTATGCAAAGGTTCAAGTCAAGAGACACCTTTGTTTATGCACGATCTTATAGAAGCGTTTGACGCTATTTCTGAAACATTTTTTAATTCAAGTGGGGGATTGTTGGAACATATTGTGTGAATTTAAAAATATGTTGAAGTCCCACATTGGAAAGAAATTTGTTTTTGTAAATTCAAGTGGAAAGAAACATGTTTTTTAAAATTCAAGTCCCACATTGGAAAGAATTTTTTTTTTTGAACTCCCACATTGGAAAACTCTCCTATTTTGAGTATGCTAAAGTCCCACATTGATTAGAAATCAATTGTGAGTTTGCTTCCATCACTATATAATGAGTTTCAATCTATTGTGAAAAGTACACCAAAGTTGGATGCTTTTCCCAACTTTCTCCTTTCTCTCTCTTTTATTCTGCTCGCCTAATTTTCGAGCCAATTCTCCCCTTTCTTTCTGTCCATTCGGTTTTTAGAGCGGTTATTATGCTGCAGTCCCTTCGGTTTTTAGAGCGGTTATTATGCCACAGTCCCTTCGGTTTTTAGAGCGGTTATTATGTCGTAGTCCCTTCGGTTTTAGAATGGTTGTTATGCCGCAGTCCCTTCGTTTTTAGAGTGGTTTTTGTGCCGTAGTCCCTTTGTTTTTAGAGCGGTTGTTATGCTGTAGTCATTTTGATTTATGAGTGGTCATAGTACCATATTGTGAGTGACTTTAATCGTCATATTGAGAATGACTTTAACTGCCATATTGAGGGTGTAATTCTAGAATGGTTTTCTACGGTGCAGTGGAACTCCGATACAGTGAATCTGGGCTGTTTTATCCTGGGGACTTCGTGGTTGATAGTCTGCCTTGCACAATTTGGGCAGTGCCGCGAAACGTCTTAAAGAGAGCGACCTAGTCCGCGACTCAACCCAGTAATATCTTCGGTGGCATAAATTGTGATTTTAAACAGTTTTTCGAAACTCAAAAATAACAGAGATAATGTAAGAGTGCCCAATCTCTTAGATTTTTCATTCAAAGTAGGTATGAAAGATGCTCATTCTCCTAGATCCCATTTTCCTTTTTCCACCAACCTCTCTCATCTCCCCCATGCAAGCGCATGACATTGAGAAGTTATTAGTTAGTTGGTTTCTCTTCCTTTTCGTCCATCCACATATATGCAAGACAGGATGATAGGTATTGTAACATAAAAATTGAGTGGAATCCTATTCTTTCATTTTTTTCAATTAATTTATCATTTATTCTTTGAGTTAGCTCCATCTTTAATCCAAATCCACTCAATATTTTCTTCGGTATCGAATTGAGGACACTAGTGGACACCGCATTATGCAAAAGCCAATTTGTCTTCCACTCGTATCTTTGGGCATTTAGACTACGCATTGGCTCACATATGACCCTTATTCGATGGACCTAATAATAGGATGACCAAAAAATATATGGACCTTATAATTCATCTGTCATATCATTAAATATATTAATTTTTATTATAACTATATTTTAAAGTCGAGCATATAATTTTTAGATATAGTCAGACATTAGTATGTGTTAAAATTAATTTAAAGTAGTGAAAAATTAGTTATAATTAGATAGAAATTGGTTATGCTAGGTTCAGTAGGATCATTATATATATAAAAATATATCTTATCCTATTTGTACCATATTTTTTATTCTATCAATTTCAAATTAAATATTTATCTTTCTTTGAATTCTATCAGTTGTAATGTTTCAAAAAATTTACATCGATGAAAGATGAAAATTAAACCCATGATGTCAATAACCTTTAATTTTTTTGCTTTTTTTTTTCTTTTAAACTTAAAGATGTGAATAAAAAGTAATGATTTGGAAAGATAGCAATCAAATTTCAAATGATCATTGATTTTTTTTAGCTCTCCAGTTTGATTGGGTTGATAAGTAAAATCGCACAGAAAATTATTTCAATCTAAATTTAAATTTGAAATTTTGTAAACAACTTTTCCTTCACTAAAACTTATTAACTATTTAAATCTAACTAATTTTGATTAAATAATTATTGAGTTTTATAACATTAAAGTGACAATATATTTTATTAGTTACATCTTTAATTTTAATTTCTGAAGTTGACATGAAAAATGATATGTTAAAATTAATATTTTTAGATGTACAAATAATCTAACAATTCAAAAATCTATATATTCCAACCAAATACAAGGTGGTTTGACGGCTTGAGCACAGGAATTAACCGGTTGATAGTGAAGTTGAGGGTTCTACCCTCACCTATAACATTAATACAAATATTTATTAACACTTCAATTTCAAAAAAAAAAAAAAAACTTATATTCCAAAACACACACATAAACTGACATATGAACGAATGTATTTTTTATTTATAAAAACATTATATTTTCCTAAAATTTTAATTAATTAATATTTGTTTAAGAAAAAGAAATCATATCTCAATTTTGACATTTCGTGTGATTAACAAATAACAACTTTTATCAATGGAAGAAACTACGAGGAGAGACTAAATTCCCACGACACGATTAATTCGCATTTAAAATATGATTTACTCACGCGAAAGGAACTTGTGGGAAAACAAAATTAAAAAACATATAGCAGCTTTTTATGTGTTAATTTACTTATTCTGTGCTGCGATTCATTTCACCCGATAATTTGTTTACCTTCTCACTCAACCGATCGGAACAAAATCACTACGTAATAAACAAGAGAAAAACTCAAACTGATCTTTCATTTCTGGAAATTATATTAGCACACTTTTTCCTCAACAAATGTAACCCAAAGAGAAATATAAATTTATTTCCTCACAAACTACATATTATTTCACTGTTTTACTTAACACCAATATTTAAAAAACCGAACAGATCGACATCAACCTTCAAGTTATGATTTAAAAAACCATTAAATAATCGAATCATACACAGTGGTGATTCAGAGTTTTCAGTTTGGTTTTAAAACATTATTATTAAGAGGCTTCAACTTTATACAATTTTTCAACCCGTCTCCAAAAAAGAAAAACTAAAAAGAAAAGAAAAATAAACGTACAAATATAAAAAGCACGTTTGACAAAAATCAAGGCAGCTTGGGTCGGATGAAAAACCCAGGCGCGGGACTCGCACGTGGGGACCTGTTAGGGAGCCCGTTCACCTGTTTCCCGTTATTATCGTAGTAAATTACGCCCGAGAAATCCAACGGCTCACACTTGTCCCCCATCAAGATCGTCTTCTGCCACACCCCACCATCTCCCCATTCCTCCTTCCCATGCCGTTTCTTGTTGCTCTTATTCCTCATCTTCGCAATAAACGGCAGTGTTTTGCTGCTAATATTTTTAAGCAGCTTCTTCGGCGATTTTATTTCAATTTTTCGGTCCTCACTCGTTGGAGCCGCCTTCAGCTTCAACGGCAACCGACTCGCTCGCTTTGCGATCACTGTCATCAGCGCCGTTACCGTGATGAAGAAACCGTTAACTTTGCGCTTAGACGCTTCTCGTGTTGTTAGGTCGGCCATGCTTTTTTGAAACAGAGGTTTTCATGGAGTAAGAGAATGTGAAATGTTGCGGTATTTATAGTGGTAAGAGTCTATGCTTCTTTTAGTTGACTTTTTCTGTTCATATTTTCTTACTTGTTTATTTGGTTTTGCTTTTAATTTATTTGTTGAAATGAGTTACTCCTTCCTTCTATTACACAGCGATAACTTATTTATAAAATGTACAATTTAAAAAAAAATATTTATAGAAATATTTGTTTTAAAATAAATTATAATTAATTTTCACTATTATTTATATTTTTAATAATAACTTTTAATTAATATTATTTGAAATATTTTCAAATCAATACATTTCCCTTTATATTTATTTTGTATTTATGATAGTGATGATTATATCAATAATTAATATCTGTAAATTAAATACTTAAGGAGTGATATATTGTGAAATTGAGAAATGTGAGTATTTGTTTTAATTTAAGAAAATGACGCGTCAACATGGATAAAAACAAATTTCTTCGCTTTAAGAAATAAAGAACAAAATGATATATATCTTATTCTTTCTTCATTGAAAAATAAATATGTGATATTTTCCACTAGAATACTATATTTTCTATTCTTGGGATATTTCCATCTATCAATTAATTAATTGCGTGTCCGATATGATTCAAATTTTGTCATGTGGGGATGTCTTGCCATTTTATTTAAGATACCGAAATTTAATGATTTATATGTATATATATATACATCATTCAAAATAAATGGTGATGATATTTTTGTTTTTTACTTAATTCCAATTTTAGTGGCTCAAAGTATTAAAAGAGTATTGTTATATAGTAAGATAAACCGACCCCACGAATTGTACGAACGCGTTTCAAAAAGCACAGGTCTACAAAAATAGATAAATCATGCACTGATTGTCTCCATCTCCAAAATTTGCTTTTGAATAATAGTTCTATTTTCGCAGCACATCGTCGTCGATAGAAGCCTGCATCACACCGTTCTTGTTTTTTTTTTTTTTTATGATCTAATTACTACAAGAACCATTCTTCATTGTCGTCAATTGTTCTTGACAACAACCGATAGTTGCCTCCGTCTCCTTTAAGTCGCTGCCGTTATTGTCAGCAGTCACCACCGTCACAACTATCATCACGACACCTAATAATTGGTTGCTGCCACAACCACCTAGGAAAAATCACCACAAACGCTCTCCTAAAATACTAGTACTTGACTAACTAAATGACCAATAATTACAAAGATTTGTGTTTGAGAAATATCATATAAAATAGAGCAACAAAGATATACCAAACAGGACCCAATACAACTACTCCCCCAGACTATCATGCTTGCTTACAACAAAAAACAGAGAGGGAGAAAGTGCTTCACGGTGGTAAGTGGTAATAACGTGGGATTGTATTTGTGGTGTACACTTTCATGGTTAAATCGGTCATTTCAAATTAAAATGTTTATAAGAGTGTAGGCATAGGCGCGTGTCATGAGCTCATTCGTGGGATATGCACGAGATATCTCGTAAACTTTAGCATTTTCCATATTAAAATCTATTATCTCCTTATCTTATTGTGATATATTTCGTGATAGTTAGGTCCCACGTCGGCCCACCATTAAAACAGTTTTAGACTTATATAAAAAATAAAATTTTTATTTTATCAAAATATTTTAATAAAAAATTTTACTTAATAAAAATACATTAGATTTTAATATTTTTTTAAATTAAAACACCTAAATATTTTCTACAATTAATATAGCCTCAACAATATTAAATCAATTATTGAAACAAAAATATTATATAACATCAATTATATTAATATAGTAATATTATATTAAAATTTAAAAAATTTATTTTAAATTTTTACATGTATTGGATCGGTCCTTGTTGGGTTACCTCTCTTATTAGTTGTTTAAATTGTTATTTGGAGTCAGTAATATTTTTAAGGTTGATCTTATTGAGGCCGATTGTCATTGAAATTGCTTTTCATGGAGGTTGAAAGAATTTATGGTTGGAGTCAGGTTATTCGGCCATACATCTGATCCAATAGCACAAGATTCTGTGTTAGCGAGGAGTTTAACTTTTTTATAATATAATAAAATGAGGGTGAATTTTTTTTGAGTTAAATATATTTTTAATTCTTAAAAAAATATAACTATTCAGGTTTACGCTTTAAATTTCTTGAGAATTTTTTTATAAGAACTAAAAATAATTTTGAAATTTTATACAGACTAAATTTATTTTATCTTTTTTTTAATTATTAATATTGCATTTTCTTTTTATTAAGAGTGCAATTTTTAATACTAGAAGATGACCTCTAAAACATTTAATACGAGCCTAGTTAGAGTGTGATTAATATCTTTTAGTTTTAGCTTTTCAAAACAATAGTCCTCATTTACTTCTATTTTTGATAAAATGAAGAAGAAATTAAGTTATTAAAAAAGCTAGCACTCTCTCTTGTAGGTCGATCGAATTACTCTTACTTAGTCCTCCCTTGCAAGCCTTCCCGGGCACATTATTTAGACGATACTTATCCCGACTTCTGTTTATGACGAGGCAGAAAAGATCCGGAGAGATTTCATCTGGGGAAGTAGCAATAAACATATAAGGTGTTATCTAATTTCATGAGAGCATTTGCAAACAAAAGGCTGAAGGAGAGTTCAGTTTTAGAAATATGAAAACTTTAAATGAAGCTTATATGTGTAAGCTTGCTTGGCAACTTGTGGCTAATCCAGATAAATTTTGGGTGCAAGTTATGAAGGCTAAATATAAATGTGGCAGTGAAAGCATGCCAAACTTTGTCATTAGAACTAACTCTTCTGCTATTTGGAGAGCAATAGTGAAAGTGAGGTCGAGTGTTTGTAATAACATTTCTTGGACAATTAGAGATGGAAACACTACTAATTATGAAAGGATAGATGGATCTTTGGTTATGATAATTTAGTGGAATAGTTTGGTCCTATTATTCCTCAATCATAGTTGAATTATACTATGGCAAGTTACAATTCCCAATTGGGTTTGGAATATAATTCTTCGTCATATTCCTACTTACATGAGGGAAGCTATTGAGTTTGTACAACCCCCTATTTTAGGCATGAATGATATGCCCTTATAGATAGTATCTCAAATGGTCAATTCTCCATCAACTCAGCATATGAAATTCTAGTGTCTGACCCCCAGATTGAAGATATGCACAATCCTCTCTTTACCAAAGTATGGAATCGGAAAGGGCTGAATAGAATTAAAGTTATCATTTGGAACATGGCTCACAAAAAATTATTCTATCTGATAATGGTTTGGTGACAATATATTAAGACTTTGATCTATTCCAGTTTGGATTAAGTGATAAGGATTAATTAAAAAGATAATAATTTTTATAAATTTGAAATAATTAGATTGTTATGAGACTATGTTACATGTTTAGAATTAGTGTTTGAGTTGTGAAATAAACGTAGAATCATGGGGTCAATTTGATGTAGTTATGTGAATATGCATATAATTATGTGAATATGGAATTATTTGTGTTTCACGTGTTCTAAGTGCTGAAAATTAGGCCCCTTTTGATGGACCGGATAGGATAGACACAGGATAGGATAAGGAATATGATAGAGACAGGATAACATATGGGTAGAATAAAGAGTTATCATGTCCTGTGTTTGATGTGCACATGATAACAAACTTGATAAAATTAGTTTATCCTATTCAGTGTTTGATACACAACAGATAACAAGACGATATGATTTATATTTTGATAAAATGACAAATTTGTCCTTATAATCTATTTAATTTTTTTTCTTTCAAAATAATTCATATAATTTTTTATAAATAAACAAAAATGCTAAAAAAATGTAAATAATTTATGAAGTAATTTTATATACTTGAAAAAATTGTGATTTCTCTATCCATCACAATTGAAGAATCACTCATTATCATAAAAATTGTGATTTCTCTATCTATCACAATTGAAGAATGACCCACTATCATAAAAATGTAAATAATTTATGAAGTAATTTTATATACTTGAAAAAATTGTGATTTTTCTATCTATCACAATTGAAGAATGACTTAGAGTTTGTTTGATTCAAATCCCAAAAACTCTATTTTAGTATTTTAAAATTTAAAAACTAAACAATTTGTTTGGATTACTTGTTTTTAAAAACTATTTTGTAAAACTATTTTTAATATTATACTTTTTAAAACTAAAAAAGCAAAACAGATAAATGGTGTTTTACTTTTTATTTTTCAGTTTTTTTAATTCTCTAATCAAAGACTGTTTTAAAAAATTAAAGTTAGCAAATAAATTTTTTTAAATTTTCTTTTTAAATAAATAAGAAAACAACCAAAAACATCAAATATGAAAAAAGAAATCAACCTAATTGCAAATATGCAGAAAAAAAAATGGAAGAGTGCCATAGGGGAGACTCGAACACTACTCGATGTTGAAGCTAGGAATAGAGAAACGCTAACAATGATATCCTATTGAGAATGGATTATTTTAACCCACCTCAAATTACGGATAAGAAAATGCGCTGATTACCCATCAATATTTGTGTGTTCTAATTATTGATTTCATATTGATGTAAAAGTTATTTTTTTAAAGTCATTTATTTTGTTGTTGTTACTACTTGTAATTCACAAATAAATGATTATTGATGTGTAATCAAGAGTAGGAGTTGTGGTGCTCTAAACTCTTGAATTACGTTAAAACACCTTTTAATTACCTATGATTAAATTTGAATAACTACAATTATAGTTATCGTAGTTGACTCCATCATTACTGGGGACTAGGTACCTCGATGACTCATAGTTTATAAAAGAGGCAACAAAATAACTCGTTGTTATTGTTATTATAAATACTTGTTAATTTTATTTTTAAAATAGTTGAAAATTGTGTTCATCTCTTTTGCTATTTTGAGTAATTAAATTGTTCAAGTTTTTGCTATTTTGAGTAATTAAATTGTTCAAGTGTTTGTGTTGTAAATCTTATAGAGTATCATTACCAAATATTGAAGATTATATTGCATTTTGTAACATAAGTTACAATGCATGTATATGTGTTAAAGTTAAATGTTCGAATAAGAATACTAAAGCTTATCAGTAACTTGCTTAAAATAAATAAATGCATGTTAATATTTTATGTGTGTACTATATAATGCGTCTTTTGATTATAAGAACCTAGAATTATTGTAGGAGTTGCTATAAATAAATCTTGTATATAAGACTTCGAAATTCATTTAAACCTTGATGCGTGCTTTGTAAATGTGTGAAAATATTTTCTCTCTTCCACTATGATTACAAATATTAGTTCCAAATGTTTTAATTGACTGCATGTCATTTAGTTATTATATACATATTTATTAAAATTCTTAAAGGTATGGAGTAATTTAAATATGGTTCTATTTATCTGACTTAAGTGAAACTTGTTGAGTAATTGAGAAAATTATTTAAACTCTATTTCTTTTTAATGGACAATTAGTAAGATATTGTTTGAAAACAAGCTGAAATTGCAAATATATATGTTTAATTTCATTTAATTTAACTTAGTAAGTTGCTACTTACTAAATCTATAAGCGCATTTTACTCTTTACATGTGATATATGTTTAATTAAAATTTATTACGTTATGTTATTCTATCATGTTAGGGAAATTGATTTATGACACCTTAATTAAATGAGTTACGAATTCATTCAATATGTTTAAGGAAATTGATTTGGAGACTAAGTTTGGATCTCGGGAGGCGGTAAATCACATAATAGTTAGCTTATTGTTCGCTGCAAATTTTGAAGACGAAAATTCTTTAACGATGAGAGAATTGTAACACCCTAAATTTTATAATAAACTATTTGATTAATTAAATAGGATTTGAAATAATTAATTTGATATTAAAAATGTTTTAGAATATATGTTGGTACATTTTGCGATTAATTTTCTTTACTATAATGTGATAATTCTATACATACTTGATTTAACAAGTAATATAAATTACAAATATGATATTTAATTATTTTATTTATATTTCTAAAAATAATAACATTTTAGTGTAAGTATTTTTAAAAATAACATTTGAGCCATTTTTACATATATATGCGCATTGATAACTAATGAGATTTTTTGTGTACATTTTACTAATGTTAAATCCACAAATAGTTATATTAAATTACTTCAAACTAAATTTTATTTAAATTATTCATTTTCTAAATAATTATTTTGAATATATTATATATATTTTAAAATCCCTATCTTGATTATAAAAATATTAAAATATTTTTGGATATTAAAGTGCTATATAAATGCATATATTAGTAATTGTAGTAATAAATATGAATATGAGAGTTTTTGTTATTACTAATATATTTTTAAAAAGTTAATAATTTTAATTTATTTATTTATAAAAATATTGATCTTTAAATATTAGTAATGTTTTGAAAAAGAAATAGTATTTAAAAAAGTGTAAAATAAATTTACATTAAGTATTGGTTTGGTTTAATAAAAAATAAAATAAAATGATATATTGGACTTAACGCATGTGTTGTGGCCAATGCATGAGTAAATGATATATTAATAATTGTAGACTTAAAGTAAAGAAGAAGTTGTTTGACATTTTTCACTACATGTCTAAAATTTGCAACAACAAAACAGGTTACATTGGCATTAAAATAGATAGGACCAAAGTTTATGATAAGGTGGAATCAGAGATTCTTAGAAAAACTCTTCAGACTATGGCTTTGCCAGCAAATCTTATAAATACTATTATGAAGTGTGTGGCCACTCTTACTAGGGATGGCAATTTAACCCGCATCCGCGGGTACCCACCTAAATCCGCTTGATTTGGGCGGAGAAAACCCGCTTTGATTGGGTGCGGGTGCAAGTGTGGATTTTCTCCGAAATTAAAATTCGGGGGCGGGGACGGGTTTGGGGGTGGTGATATCCACCCCGCACCCGCACCCGCACCCGAACCTACTCCCGCTAGTAATATTAATGTAATTTTAAATTTTATATACATATACATATTGAATATACTTAATATTTTTTTAAATATTAAAAATTATAATCTTATCTCTATAGAAAATATTTTTTTATTTTATAATTATCTAATAACAATTATTTTATTATATTAATTATAATAGATATGATTTTTTAATTTATAATTTTATATATATATGAATGGGTGCGGGTGTGGGCAGAGAAACCCGAACCCCGTTGCGGGCGGGGATGGGGGCCTAAATTCTACACCCACTATGAAACGAGGGCGGGTGCGGGGGTGGAGGAAGCAAAATCCGCCCCCGCCCCGCCTCGTTGCCATGCCTAACTCTTACCTTCTTCTCGGTGATTATAAATGGGAAGTCATCCCAGAGCTTTGTGAAGAGGAAAAAACACAAAAAAAGGAGAGTTTGAATTGTATTTTGTAAAAGTGAAATCCTTTTTTCAAAAAAAATAAATACTAATTGAAAAGTTGATTGTGTTCAAATCTTCTCAACCTTCTAGCTTAGTAAAGTCAAGCTGTTGAGCACAACATCCACCATTGGGCTTGCTTACAAGAAAGTGATTTTAGATTTTCTGAAAAGCTCTCACAAGAAAATATTACACATGTATGCATTGACTTTGGTCTGATGATTTTCTTTCTTTGTACAATAAATGATCCATCACGGAATCTTTAAAAACATACATTAGAGAGTTTGCACACTTAAACAAATTCATTAAAACATAATTTGTTTCACAAAATAATTTTGTTATCATCAAAATAATTGAGAGTCATTGTTCTTCATGAAGTAGCAATGTCAATTACAAGAAATAGGGGGTTTAAATTGTGACCCTTTTAAAATTTTGATTCCTGTGCTTAATTTAAAATAACCCAAGATCAATCTTGGTTGAAACAAAATGCCCAAAATGTTCTGGATATGTTAGAAGTAAATAAAATAGATTAGTTTATTGTGAATTGTGATTTGTGTGTGCAAATAATTAAAGATAAGGGATAGAAAGATCACACACAAAAAGTATACTGGTTCACCCAACTCAGGCTAGTCTAGTCCTCACAACTGTGAGATTTTCACTATGTGCTTCAGAACCAGAATGTTCTCCTTCACACCTTTTCTCTTGATCACACATTGATCAATTACAAGCTTCACCTTTCAACCTATAAATGATTTTTACAATCAACTTTCAGCCTTAAAAGGATTTTTACAAACACACTCAATCTAACATAAAAGATAAACTTGAGTTACAAATGATGTGTACGATAAAAGTGTTTGAGATCTTGAAACTTCTCAACACTTGTTTGAAATAAATAAAGACAAACTCAGTAAATGATGATCCACAAATATATTGAAGAGAGCTAAAGTTTGCTTGAAGAGTTTTCTACTTGCTATTACTTAAACAAGTGTTGGTAGATTTGTAAATTGAACTCTTTCCTTCATCTTCCATTTAATCTTCAATTTATAGATGATAAAAGGCTTCAAATATTAAATTTAAACTGAATATAGTCTTTGAACAAATTTACCAAGTGTCAGATATATTTTAAAGCAATTAAACATATGTTTATATTGTTGTCCAGAATGTTCTTGACAAACGAAGAACGTTCTTACTTTTGAGTCTGATGGAAAACGTGAATGAGTGAGTAATTGAGCTGTCAAATGTCAGTTGGTACTATTTCAATTAGAATTATGCAGAGCTTTCTGCAGAATATTGTAAGTACACTGTACTTGCGTCTTTGCTCACAACTCATCAATTTGGAGATCGATCAATCTTGAGGTTGTTTTCCTCCTTTAGGCATTCCGCTCGAGTTCTAGGCTTCACCATTGATTTGAGCAGTCTTGATACTCTTTAAATTGTGGTTTGAACTGTGAAAAATGATCTGTTTTAATTATGTCTTTAAAAGAGAATAACCATAATGTTCTTTTTAAAACCAGAACGTTCTTCGTTTCTGTTTTGAGGGAGTGTTGGACTGAGAGCTTTTGACAGTTGTTTGGTGTCAATCTTTTTCTGCTTTGTATGTAGGTTGCCTTTCTACAGAGATGTAGCATCAGTGTCATATCCTTTCTGTCATAGTTGTACTTGTTTCATAGACCATCAATCTAGAGGTACATCTTGTTATGGTTCTTGATGTTTTGATTTGCTTCTTTTAATCTTTTGGGAATAGTTGTCCAGAATGATCTTGTGTGAATATAGCTGGTACTTTTGCAAACCAGAATGATGTTGTTTGAAGAAGGCTTGTACTTTGTGCAAACCATAATGATCTTGGTTTTACTAGACTTGAGGCTATAAAAAAGCAGAACGATCTTCGTTTTTCCAAACTGCTATTTTTAATAAACCAGAATAGTCTTTGTTTTTCTAGACTGCTGTTTTTAATAAACCATAATGATCTTCGTTTTTCTAGACTGTTGTTTTTAATAAACCAGAATGATCTTCATTTTTCTAGACTATTATTTTTAATAAACCAGAATGATCTTCGTTTTTCCAGGCTTCTGTTTTTAATAAACTAGAATCATCTTTGTTTTGCCTGAATTCTGTTTTTAATAAACCAGAATGATCTTGCTTTTCAATTTCCAATTTACTTAAGACGTGATTTGCTTTGATTTATAACATGATGTGATCATTGATTTTTGTATGAATGTATTTGATCACCTTCTTCATGAATATGCTATCTTGAAGATGTAATAATCATTCTCTTGAATGATTGATATATGATGTATTCTTTTTGAGATTCTTTCATTATTGAGTAGATACTTATGCACTTTGATGATGTGAATGGCTTCTTGCTTGTTCACTTATGCAATTCATGTTTCTTAAATAAAACTCAAGCGCAACCATTAGTAGATTAACATTCATAAAACTTAATGATTTATTTCATAAGGTTTGTTGTCATTAAAATACACATCAAAAAGATTTTTACCTCAACAATCTCCCCCTTTTTGATAGTGACAAACCTTTTGAATAAAACTTAAGTTTTATGGATGGATGTAAATAAAATGCAAGAATGTTCATAGATATGTAAATAAACTCCCCCTAAACACATGCAAGAGTTTAATTCTTAACATTCTAATTAAACTCCCCTTAAACATATGCAAAAAGTTAATTCTTAACATTCTTCATTAATTAATTCCAACCTACATCCATCATATATTTCTCTCCGTCTTTTGGCATCTATCAAAAAGGTTGAGGAATAAAAAAATGAAGTACAGATGTAGAGAGCAATAGCATGAGTATACTGCACATAGAAATCATGTGGTTGGTCAAAGCATTCATATATCAAAATTTTCAAGTTTGCATTTAACATCAAGGAACGTAGCATGTATGATGTTCAATAATCATTTTAGTCAATATTGCAATCAAGATATGGATAATGATAACAAAAGCAATATGACATAATTATATGCAAGCATTTTAACACACTTGAAAAAAAGTCAATGGATATATATTCTTCTCATTCTTAGAAAAATCAATGAGTTGACTTCAGTTTGAAGAAAAAAAAAATTTTCTACAAACTCCCTCTAAATATTATGAAATTAATATCCTTTAATATTTCAAAATTCCATAATACAAGTAAGATGTCTCTTTGCTCTTTGTCCTCTTTCACAAGAGAAAACATTTTAATATGAACATGATTATGCTTACCGTTATAAATAGATCGATTTTCATTTTTAGAACTAGAGAGAATGAGCGCATCCAGGGATGCAAAACAAGATGAAGGTGACATCGTGTCAAATATAATTTCTCTCTTTACAAAACATTCTTATGCTAATAATGTTTGTATTTTTCAAAAACTAATTTTTTTATAAAAAATATGCCAAAGGATTTGCTCACTTAAAAAAAAAAGCTTTTTCACAAAGTTTTTTAAAACATACAAATTAACAATAAGACACATGTTCAAGCTTACTTTCATTAGTAAGTGTTTATGAGGCTTGTTGATTGTTTCTATTTCTATCTGTCATGCTTAAAGTATATTTAAACATTTGATTTCAGTTTTCACAAAAGAAATATGCAACAAATAAGGCTCATTTGCAAAGTACATATATTAATATGCCTCAAAATGCTCAGATCAATTTTTGATTTCATGCTATAATCTTTTTGGATTAGTTTTGAGTTTTAAAGCAAATAGAGACACAAATAATTTTCACGAAGACCAAACATATATTCTCTTATGGAAATCCTTCAAAAATAAATCCTAAACAAGGATGTATATTTAAAATATGTTGAAGAAGAATATTTTTCATAAGCCATATTATAATCTTAAAATTTATTTTTGAAAAGTCATACTCAAAATATTATACTCAAGCATCAAGCAATGTATAGGCTACTCAATATATGCAAAACAATTGGAGTACATGATAGAGAATGTTTTTTAGGACATAAAGAGGTGAATTTGCACATAATGACGTCAATTCATTTAATATGATAATTTGAAAGATGTTATTGTACAAAGTGTGAAAAAAAAAGCATTCAATGATTTATACTTGACAAAACAACTCTTTGTCTAATTATTAAAGACACTAATTTATTTTAAATGTCTTTATAACAAGGACAATAATTTTGAACATCAAACTAGATTTCCACACTTTTTTACACCATCGTAAAAAGTGTAGAAACAAAGAGTGAAAACATGTTGAATTTAGGATAGGAATTAGGCATATGCATGTACATGTAATGACAAAGAATGATGTAATCAATTTAAACTTTAAAGTCATACTTGCATAAAAAATAATATGCATTCTTAATTTTAAGAGCATCCAATCAATCACATAATATCATAGCAAAAAAATATTCATACTTACCATGATGCAAATATCATAAGAATTGGAATTGAGTGTACCTCCTCAAGTGATCTTGTTCAATGACGGGAAATCTTCAAATATTTTGGAGCTTCTCTTCATGCTCATTAATTTATCTTGATTGATGGTTGAAATGAAACAATTTAGCTTTTGTTGTTGAGAGAGTTCCTCCATTATGATATTAATTCAAGATTGTTCTATTTTGGCTTCATTGATTGATTTTTGGCTATGTTTGAGAAATCGTAGCCACATTATTGTGATATTTTTGGACTATCAATCAAGTTTTTATTCCATCATTATGTCTTCCAATAGTTTGATCTTGAGGAGATGTTTTAGAGGAAAGGTTAATTGTAACACTACAATTTTTAACAGCGCGATTGTTGTTTTTTTCAAAAAACAAATCAATAAAAATACCATGTCGTAACACAAACGGCCAAAATCATAATTAATTACAACAAACTAAAATAGTTTTTGAGACGATACTCCAAAATATCCAAATATAAAATACACCGGGGCTATGAGACCTATCAGGCATCGCTCATACCCCTGGGGTATTCTCGGCAAACACCTGTACAAAGTACTGCTCAAAGAAATACTAATCCCCCCATGGTCGCGTCAAAAAAATGGAACATGGACCCACTAAAACAAAAGTCAACTAGCCGTATAAGTTATAGTTACAGTCATCCCAAAATGAAATAAGTATAACCACCAAAAGAAAGACATCAAGTCCCTATACAACAAAACTAATCTGATCATACTCTAGCAACTACAATACCATGAGTGACCTCCACACACTCCGCAAGTCCTATCTGATGAAGTATCTCTCCTCGAAGTAGCTTCCTTCTCATCATCATCCATAGAAGGATCGGTCTCCTCAGAAGTCAGATCCACCCACGAGATAGGTGGCTTCGGCGGCGCTGGGATCTCAAAACAGTCCGTTATTTCAGCGAAAGTCGGTAAGGGATCATTCACCGGAAATGGAAGCTCTGACTCGGCCCGCCTAGATGGTCCTGCAATCTCTCGCTCCACTGGCATTGGCCCTTTATCCTTCCCGCCAGTCCCCATTCCAACCACTGTATCCTCAACTTCTACGGTGGCCTCCGCCTCAACTCTAAATGAGGAATCCTCTGCATCTTCCCATGCTCTACTCATCCCGAACACCAATCCTGAAGGTACCAGATAGTCGATCCTCTCGCGAGTGAGCTCCACAAGATATACTGCCCCAGCTTCCCTACTTTTCCTCACTACCCTCCCTGTAGCCCTGCTTGAGATGGGGTCATATACCCAAGCAGTCGGCGAGTCTCGGTCACGGAAGTCTAACGACGTTTCCGTCATCAAGGTAACAGTCGGTGGAACTGGGGTATCATCTGAGGGCAAAGCCCAATTTCCACAATAATGTAAAGGGTCACCAACCGAAATTAATAATTAACATTTAGTGAAAAACTTATGTTTTAAATGCTCAAGAGAACCTTTCATCATAGCATACTCATGAAAAGGATTTTCATAAGTAAAAAATGCGTAAACAATGTTGGAAAATGAAGTTTTTAAAAAAACTGCACTGTCGTATTCGAATACAGCATATCGTAGCCGAATACAAGTGCTAAGTCAGTAGCTAAAACTGAACATTTGTATTCGAATACGAGACAGGGTGTAGTCGAATACGAAAAGACAAGTCAGTAGCTAAAAATGCATTTTCGTATTCGAATATAGCATGGTCGTAGCTGAATACACAACCTTATTTGGTAAAAAAAGATGAAAAATCATCAGATGATGAATCTTCTAAGACCATATCATCACTGAAAGACACAACCTTATTTGGTCTACAATCATCGATTGAACTTACATCTGTTGATGAAGCACTGACAGATGATAGATGGATCCTTGCAATGCAAGAAGAGTTAAATGAATATAAAAGGAATGATGTTTGGTATCAAGTACCTAGACCAATGAAAAACATTATTGGAACTAAGTGGGATTTTAGAAACAAGCTAAATGAAAAAGGAGAAGTGGTCAAAAACAAGGCAAGACTTGTTGCACAAGGCTATAGTCAGCAATGGCCAGGTTAGAAGCTATTCGTATCCTACTCTCTTTTGCTGCTTACAATAACATTACTTTATTTCAAATGGATGTTAAAAGTGCATTTCTAAATGAGTATATAAGTGAAAAAGTCTATGCTAAGCAACCCCCAGGTTTTGAAAGTTCTAAATTTCCAGACCATGTATTTAAACTTAGGAAACCACTGTATGATTTAAAACAAGCACCTAAATAATGGTATGATAGACTAAGTAACTTCTTGCGTAATTGTTTTTTGAAAGATGACAAGTAGACAACACCCTATTTAGAAAATCAATAGGAGATGACATTCTTATTATTCAAATTTATGTTGATGACATTATTTTTGGATCTACTAATGGCATTCTTTGTCATGAATTTGTTAAGTTGATGACACTTGAATTTCAAATGAGTATGAAGCGAGAACTTAAGTTCTTCTTAGGGATACAAATTTAGGAAGTCAAAAAGGCATATACATTCATCAAACCAAATATACAAAAGAGCTTCTCAAGAAGTTGAAAATGAATGATTGTAAACCTATGGCTACACTAATGCACTCTATATCTTCACTTGAAAAGATGAATCAGGCCAGAAGGTTGACTAACAAATAGGGGAATGATTGGATCACTACTTTACCTTACTGCCTCTAGACCTCATATTATATTTAGTGTGTGTGTGTGTGTGATCAATATTTCAGGCTGATCCAAGGGAATCTCATTTAACTTATGCTAAGAGGATCCTTAGATACTTAAAAGGTACTACCAACCTTAGCTTGTTGGAAAGAAATCTACTAAGTACAAATTAAGTGGCTATTATGATGTTGATTATGCTGGAGACAAACTTGAGAGAAAAATCACAAGTGGAAACTGCACATTTCTTGGTGAAAACTTAATCTCATGGTCAAGTAAGAGACAAAGCACATTTGTAATGTCAACAATAGAGGCTGAGTATATTTCAGCAACTGGTTGCAATTCTCAATTGCTATGGATGAAACATCAACTTGAAGATTACAAGATTCTTGAGTGTAACATTCCCATATTATGTGACAACACTTCAGCCATTTTCCTAACCAAGAACTCAATCCTACATTCTAGAGCTAAACACATAGAAGTAAAACATCATTTCATTACAGACTTTGTTAAAAAAGGAGTACTAAATATCTAGTTTGTAGAAATTTAAAACCAATGGGCTAACATATTCTCCAAACCACTAGCTGAAGATAGATTTGACTTCATTATTACCTTTATACCTGCATGATGTTGTGCCAAGCTTAGAGTAGTTTAGATTCATACTAGGATCAATTTTATGTTCTGTTCATATTAGGTATTTGGGGGAGAAGATATTTGAGAATAATAATGTGGGGAGATATTAGGGGGAGCCTTAAGTCATGGGGAGTCAAGTAATAAAAGAAAAACTGTTATTAAAAATGTAGTTTTGTCATCATCAGAAAGGAGGAGATTGTTGACACCAAGTTGGTTTTCCACATATAGTATTGATGTTAGCAAAAGTATTTTATGAAAACAATAAATTTGGATTAATGGCTTCATTAAGTATGCAAAAATTGGAAGAAGAGAATCAGAGGAAGCGACCAGAGAAAAGTCACCAAAGGAAGTGACCAGAGGATGATATAAGAGAAACACAAAGTATATGCGTCTACCTCGGAACATATGCCTCCGAAGTAACGTGCCTTTAAAGGTTACGAAGATTGACTCAAATGTTTGGGTCTGATAACTAGGTCTGAAGATTGCCTCTGAAGAATAGCTCTAAAACTGAAACTCAAGACTGCATCTAAAGACTAAATTTGAAGCATGCCTTTGAAGCCCTTTCATGTCTCTGATGTGCACAAACTTAGCATGCCTCTGAAGAGTTCATATCAAGGCATAATTAACTCTAAAGAGATCATTCAAATCATAAATTCAAAGCTCACAATATGCTGATTAAAATGATGCAACACACTCCAAATGTTGCCTCTGATATGCAACCTTTAATGTTGCACTGACTTTGATGTTTCAACAAGGTCATTTGCCCAATGCCACTAATTATAAGTCATGAAATTCTGCCTTTAACTATCATTATTCAAGAAACACAACATCTCACTCCAACAGGAAAGTCAATGCCTCTAATGGAAAGTCAATGGATGAAATTGAAAAAAATAAGCATGAAAATAAGACTTAGCCGAATCAAAAACTTGTGAAGATCCAAGAACAACCCGAATCCATTCCAGCTCAAATCAAGCAAGAGTGTGAAAGAAGATTTGTGTTTTTGAAGACAATCTAAAATAAGATTTGACTCAGATTTATAATTGAAGAAAATCTTTGACCAAGTTGAAAAGAAGATATGATTAAGATTTGAAGAAGATATGATCAAGATCTTAGCAACAAAAAGATATGAATTATTTACAAGAATATTTGATCAAGATTTATCACAAGAAGATATGAATTATTTACAAAAAGATTTGATCAATATTTACCTACAAGAAGATTTGATCAAGATTTATCTACAAGAAGCTATGAATTATTTATAAGAAGAAACACTCACAAGAAGATAAATTTATTATTTGCAAAGATATGATTTAGATTTTGAAAGGACAATGGAGAAACCCAAATTTATTCTATAAATAGATACTGAAGGCTGAAGAAGAAAATAAGAGAACTCGCAATCACAAAATCTCCTAAGTCACTATAGTTCATAAGGTTAAGGTCTAGAGAAACACTTGCTCAAAAGAAATATTTTCTAAGTATTTTCTAGTGTGAGAGTCATTGTTACCATCAGCTTGTTAAAAGCAAACCAATTTGTTCCAAACTCTTGTAACCCAGCCCGATAGTGGCTTTCGTGTTCCTTAAGCAGTCTGTAGGTTCTTCAGGCTGAGAAGACTTGGCTTGTAGAGTCAAGGTGTTTGTGTTCCTAAAAAAATTTGTAGGTGTTAAGTTGTTTTGAGAAGACTAGCTTGTTGGGTCAGGTGCTGTGTAATTCATGTTTTTAATTAGTGGATTAAATCCTTCCTAGTGAGGGGACTAGACATAGCTACCAAATTGGTGGTGAACTATGATAAATTCTTGTGTCACTTTAATTATGCAATTCTTGTTTTACTTCTGCCTCTGATCACTTAACCCGATTGCTACTACGTTTATTCTAAATAAGTTACAAAACCTAAACCAGTTTTAAATAAATTAGCAAAAATAATTCAACTTAGTCAAACACAATTCAACTCTCATTCTCGTGTTTGCACCTTCACACTTTTTTTTATATCATTTTGTCAACAAATAGTCCACAAGGGAAAAATAGTTGTTGACAGAGCAATTCTTAAAGGTGGAAACAAAGTAATAAAGGATTTACGTGAATTTCTACAACTCTGTTGATTTATTTATGTGCATTTATGCAATTTTGTTGATTATGTGCATTTATGCAATTTACGAATTTCTCTTGATTATTATGCAATTCAATTTGATTTTTTTTATGCAATCATGTTTGATTATTATTTTTTTTGCAATCCTGTTGTAAATGCAGAAAGCAAAAAAATCACCTACTTAAGGAGGAACAATTTTAATATTTTTTTTAACTTTAATTAAATTTTTTTTTTCTTACAAAACTTTTGAAAAGTTATTTTTCTCGAAAAAAATATAGAATTTTTTTTTTTCGAAAAAAAAAAGTTAAATCATTTTTTTCTTGAAAACATTTTGAGAAAAATCGAAAACATTTTTATTTTTCTGCAAAATTTTCGATTTTTTTTTTTTGATAAAAACTCGAAACTTTTTTTATCGAGAAATTTTTTGTATCTACTTTTTTCGAAAAAATATTTTTGAAAAAATTTTGTCAAAAGAATTTTGAAATTAATTTTTCGAAAAATATTTTTATCAGAAAATATTTTATAATTATTTTTCTCGAAAAAAACTTGATATTTTTTTATCAAAAGAATTTCAAATTTTTTTTTTCTAAATAACTATTTTGAAATCGATTAAGTAAAAATTTGTTCAAAATATTAAACTAGTTTATATTTATAAACCAGTTTTAAACCGGTTCAGAACTGCACTAAATTTAATTTAAAAGCGGTTTTTAATAACTGAACCAAACCATTAATATAATTTAATACAGTTCGATTTTTGCAGTATGCACACCTCTATTCTTAAGTGCACTTTGTGCATATTATATATAGTGCAAATTGTGCACTTTTTTTTAATCTATTTATAGTGCTATTTTTTTGCTTTATTTATAGTTATTGCATATTGTGCAGTTTATGCATCAATGCCTCCAACCAACAAATTTTTTAACATATAAGTAGGTCTCTATAATCAGAAACAAAATCAATGTTATAAATGTAACTTCATTTTCATTAAACACATGTTAAACAACTTTACGTTGATAAATCAAAAACTACTCAACTAGACACATAACACTTTACCCATAAACAACTAACACCCATGGAAGTTACCTAAATCAACACCTAAACAAATACACACATAACATAATATTACACCCATAATTAAACATCAATAACTAAACTTTAATTAAACCTTAATCATCACACTATATGAACCTACTGAAGGTGCAGACACGAGAAGGGGTTGAATTGTTTTTGCCAAAGTTGATAACTTTTTAATAATTTATATTTAAATAAAAAAACTAGTTCGATTTTGGTGACTTACTAGGTGTAGAAACAATCGGATTAAAAGGCAGCAAGCAATGAAAGCATAAATAATTTGACACGTAGATTTATCCTGGTTCAACATTAACTTGGCTACATCCAATCCCCTCATTCATAAGGCTTTCATCCACTAATTCAAATATCTTGAATTACAAAGCATCCGACCCTCCGAGCCAGTCTTCCCAAACAGCCTGACAAGCCTAGACTTTTGAGGAACTAACCACCTTGACCCTACAAGTCCAGTCTTCTCCTAACAACCTCACAACCACATATTAAAGAAGGAACTAAACCACTATCGGGTTGGATACAAAAGATTGGAACTTGAGTTGTTGCTTCTAAAAAGATGATGATAATAATAACTCTCACACTCTAAGAAAAGAACACTTAAAAAATATTTCTAACTTGAACAAGTGTTTCTCTCTTTAAACTCTAAGACTACTCTTTTATGCTTTTCGATGATTTTCTTCTTCAGCCATGAGTATCTATTTATAGTTAAAATTTGGGCTTCAATTTAGTCCTTGTTTAATTCTGAATTGTATCTTGTTCAGATTGCGTTTGTAAATTCTTCAAATTGATTATGTTCATATTTTGTTGTAGATAAATCTTAATCAAATCTTCTACAAATCTTGATCAAATCTTCTTGAAATCTTAATTAAATCTTCTTCAAATCTTGATCAAATATTCTTCAAATCTTAATTAAATCTTCTTCAAATCTTAATTAAATCTTCTTCAAATTTTGATCAAATCTTCTTCAAATCTTGATCAAATGTTCTTCAAATCTAAATTCAATCTTCTTCAAATCTTAACCATATTTTCTTTTCAACTTGTTCAATGATTTTCTTCAATCAAATCTTATTTTAGATTTTCATCAATTATAATTTGGAATCAAATCTTATTTTAGATTTTCTTCAATTATAAATTTGAATCAAATCTTATTTTAGATTTTCTTCAAAAACATGAATCTTCTTTCATACTCTTTGAAGTCAAATATATTGTTCTCATAAAATAATTTTGTTAACATCAAAACACTAAATGTAAAACCAACTTGGTTCCAACAATCTCTCCTTTTTTGATGATGACTAAACTTGTATTTTTTATAACAACTTTTCTTTATATTTGTTTGACTCCCCCTAACTTAGGGCTCCCCCTAAATTTAAGTATCATTTTCTCCCCACTTTATCAATATCTTTCTCCCCCTTTTGTCATCAGACAAAAAAACTTGAAAGTGATTTTTTTTCTTTTGAATAAAATGAATATAACATAATACAAGAAAATATAATTACTAATGTAAAACTAAACTACTTTGAAGTGATCACAACATCAGTCAGATATGAAGATAAGATTTAGGTTTTTCTTGATGAAGTTAAACTTATCTTCAGGTAATGGTTTGGTGAATATGTCAGTTCATTGGTGCTCAGTGTCTACAGACTGAATGTTTAATACCCTTTTGTGAACAAAGTCCCTAATGAAGTGGTGTTTGATCTCTATGTGTTTAGCTCTAAAATGTAGGATATGGTTTTTGGTTAGACAAATGGCAGAAGTGTTATCACAATAGATGAGAATGTTGGATTCTAAGATTTTGTAGTCTCCCATCATACTCATTTGAAATTCAAGCTGCATCAATTTAGAAATTTTTGGAAAAGAGTGCCATTAGTAGATCCAAAAAATAATGTCATCAACATAAATTTGAATAATAAGAATGTCATCTCCTATTGATTTTCTAAATAGTGTATTATCAACCTGTCCTCTTCCAAAGTTATTTTTAGGCAATAAGTTACTAAGTCTATCATATCATGCCCTAGGTACTTGTTTTAGATTATACATAGATTTCCTAAGTTTAAAAACATGATTTGGAAATTCAGTACTTTCAAAACCTGGGGGTTGTTTAACATAGACTTCTTCACTTATATAACCATGTAGAAAAACACTTTTAACATCCAATTGAAATAATGTAATGTTATTATTTGCAGCAAAAGAAAGTAGGATACGAATATCTTCTAACCTGGCTATTGGAGCAAATGTCTAAGTGTAATCAATGCCCTCTTGTTGACTGTAGCCTTGTGCGACAAGTCTTGCCTTGTTTCTGACCACTTCACCTTTTTCATTTAGCTTGTTTCTGAAAACGCACTTGGTTCCAATAATGTTCTTCTTTGGTCTAGGTACTAGATGCCAAACATGATTCCTCTTATACTTATTTAATTCTTCTAGCATTGCAAGAATCCATCTGTCATCTGCCAATGCTTCATTAATAGAGGTAGGCTCAATTGATGAGAGTAACCCAATCAAAGTGGTATCTTTTAGTGATGATCTAGTCCTCAAAGGATCACTTGCATTTCCAATGATTAGAGTTTCAGGATGAGATGAATTGTACTTCCATCTAGATCTTCCTTCTAACTTATCTTGACTGTTTCTGACTTGATCAGATTCATCCTTTGAAGATTTATCACATTCTTCTGATTTGCTTGTATCCTCTGATTATTCAAATTCTTCTGGTTTGTCTGCATCTGCTTCCTCTAGTTCCGGTAAACCTGCAGTATCCTCAACTTGCTTTGACTTTTTAAGGTCAAGTTGTTTGTCATATAACATAGAATAAATCAGATAATTGAAGAATGAAATCAATACAGGCAAAACATTAGTTTTGTTTCTGGTGGTTTCTGCTTGTTTCGAAAAACCAAACTTGTATGCTACTTCTACTGAAGTGTTCAGATTATGTGGATCTCCTGGTTCCTCTAAATTTTTTTGAACCAGAAAAATACTTATCTAGCTTTTAATTTTAAGATCAAGCTTCTTGTTATCACATTAAACATAATATTAAACAATAAGAAAGATATAACCTATATGTCAACAATTTCAGTTTCACTATGAAAACCCTTTTATTTCTTCTTTTCTGGTTTTCAGATTCTGAATTTACATATTCTCTTATTAGAGAGTCTAGATGAAGGGATTTGAATTCCCATCCAAGTTTGTAGTTATTATGAATTTGATTGGAGTGTTCAAAGAAGTCTCCTGATTCTGATTGTTAATCTGACACTTTTGTTTCTGCTGATGTATCAGGTTACTCTGGTAATTTTGAAACTGATGGTAACTCTGATTCTTCTGGTAGTTCCAGTTCTGTTGATATGTGTGATTTCTCTGCCAGTTTTGATTTTGCTGATATGTGTGATTTCTTTTCCAGTTTTGATTATGTCGATACTTCAGATTTTTCTGATATTTCTGGATCATCATATGGTTATGGTTATGATAGGTATTGTGCTGGCCAATCCTTCTTCCACCATAGTCAGTTGGCTTCTGTTTGTTAAGTCTTGGAACATATACCTTTTTTCCTTCATATATTGCAAGCATCCATTGACCAGACACAATGACTGGTGTTTTAATTTGGTTGCTTAGAACATCTGCAACATAAACAATTTTATCCTTTGGTACCCAAATCTGGTTGGGTCCTGGTTTGTTAGTTCTTACAGGTTTCTTGTCTTTCCATGTGGTTAGCATAGGAAAAGATATTTTAGTGTGACCTTTCTTATAGCAAATAGTACATAAATCATCAGAGGGAACAAACTTAGGTTCACTTACATTTTCTTGAAATCCTATTCATTTTTTACCATTGCTACTAACACCATAAATCATAGATGCATACTTACTTCTTTCTATACCATTATCAAGAAAATATTTAAATACTACTTCATGCTTATTAGAGTTACATGTGGTATTTTCAATTGATGTTGAACTAAAATTACTTTTCAGAGTTAAATTTTCAACCTTAAGTTCAGCAATATTAGTTTTCAGATTTGCATTTTCTATTTTCAATTCAGTAATATCAGTTTTTAGAGTTGCATTATCTGTCTTAAGTTCAGTAATATCAATTTTCAGAGTTGCATTTTCTGTTTTAAATTCAGCACTTTGATTCTTTAAAACATTAACTTTTTCAGTTAGATTTGTATTTTCTTTCCTAAGTGTTTTTTAGTTTTAAAGAAAAATTGTGATTCTTATTTAAAAAATCATTTATAGCAGTAATTAAATCAGATCAAGTAAATTAAGAAAATACCTCAATTTCTTTATCTGTTGATTCACTTCTAGAGTCAGAGTCTGTGTTGGATCCAGAGGTAGAGTTGGTATGAACCATCAGAGCCAAATCTGCGTGCTGATTCTGATCATTTGATCATTTGAATCATTCTGATCATTTGAATCATCATCCTCTGATTCTGCTGTTGCCTTTAGAACTTTCTTCTGGTTGGATTTCAAAGCCAAGGTTGGTTGCTTCTTCTTGGGCTCATCCTCTTCAAGCTCAATTTCATGTGATCTGAGAGAGTTGATTAATTCTTCCAACTTAAGAGTATTCAGATCCTTTGCTTCTTGAATGGCAGTGATCGTAGGTCTCCACTTGCTTTTCAGGCTCCTTAGTATCTTCTTCACGTGATCAAGTAGTATAACTCTTTTCAAGTACCTTTAATCTTGAGACTAGAGTCTGGAACTTGGAAAATATTGTTTCAATGTCTTTATCTTCTTCCATCTTGAACAACTCATACTTTTTGACTAGGAGGTTGGGCTTTGCTTCTTGAACTTGCTTCCTTCCTTCATGGGTCAGAATTAGACTATCATAAATACTTTTTGTTGTCTCCTTATTGGTGCACTTATCAAACTCCTTTAAGGTGATTGCATTTATCATGAATGTTCTGAACTTATGATGCATCTTTTACATCTTCTTTTGATCAACATTCATCTCCTTTCTTGGAATTTTAATACCATCAGTATTCATTAGAGCAATATAACCATCTTCCACCAAGTCCCAAAGTTCAGGATCTTTTGAAAAATAGAAACTTCTTAGCCTCTCCTTCCAATACTCAAAATGTTCTCCATCAAACAGAGGTGGTCTGTTGATGTTTCCTCCAGCAGCTTCTTCACTGAATCCAGACATATTAAACCCTTGGATCTTTTTTCAAACATTGTAAAGTGCTCAGGCTTGAAACCGAGCTCTAATGCCAATTGAAGGTGCAAACACGAGAAGGGGGGTTGAATTGCGTTTTCCAAAGTTGATAACTTTTTGATAATTTATATATAAATAAAAAAACTAGTTCGATTTTGTGGCTTACTTGGTGTAGAAGCAATCGGATTTAGAGGCAGCAAGCAATGAAAGCAAAAATGATTTGACACATAGATTTATCCTGGTTCACCACTAACTTGGCTATATCCACTCCTCTTATTCAGAAGGCTTTAATCCATTAATTCAAATACCTTGAATTACATAGCACCTGACCCTCCAAGCAAGTCCAACCTGTTAAGACAAAATCCCTAATTAAATGTTTTGATGATAATTAAACAAAAGGTTAATTAAAAATTATAATTATGATTCTAAGTGCTTTGGTATTTAACTTGTGTATTTGAGTGTGTTAAAACAAGATAGGTACCAAGCAATTCAATACAGATCTCATTAAAATCAAAGGAAGCAAAAGTAGAAAAACGAAGATTGATCCTGCCATATGTCTGTAAAACGAAGATCGATCTTCACTTCCATCAGAATCAAGAATGATCAGTTCTGTGTAAAAGATTGCATCCTAGAAGCTTTATTCATTTTATATCTTCATCAAGAATAAGCAAGGACAAATCTAAAACAGAATGAGTCCAGAATTCGAAGAATCAAGACATGCTTCATGAAAAAATATAAAAGCAAGATCATTCTTCATTTGGAACAAATGCAAGTACAAAGGTACAGGCTGTGAAGTACACTATAGTTGTACTTTCGAATCAAAGCCTGCACACTGACTCAAAGCAAGCAAGTCATCTCAGAAAGCTGAAAAGATCGAGTACAAGTCAGATCACATTCAACTAAACTGAGGATTGATCTTGGATTACAATAATGTTCTTGGATTCAGCTTGTTCACTCTTGCTTTTGGTCTGCTTCATTCTACCTACTTTCTTATGACAACTTGCCTCATCTCAACGGATATGTGAGCTGTCCTATCCTCTCTTGAAGCCTATAAATACAGCATCAAGATGAAGAACAAAACACAACTCAAAGTGCCAAGCAAAGCATAAATCATACATTCATATTCAAGTTCTCTCAATATCAATCTTCAGCTTGCAATTCTTTTCTTTGTGTTGTGTTAGAATCAGTAACAACTGAGTTTTAACTTATAGAATCTATTTCTCAAACAAGAGTTGAGCAATATCCAGATTCTAACATCCTCATAATCATTACTTTGTAACTCAAGGCTAGTGTGTTAACATAGCTTGAGAAGTGTGTGAAAATCCTTTTATGTTGTAAAAGGTAGTTTGTGAAATCCTCTTTGAAATAGGTTAAGGTAAATCTGTGGAAATCCTTTCTAAAGTAGAAAGGTGGAAATTATGTAAAGATCAAGATTGATCTACGAAAAGTTATGTAACAACCAAGAACAATCTTGCCTTGAGCACATAGTGGAAAATCTCGCATTTGTGAGGACTAGACGTAGCCCTTGTTTGGGTGAACCAGGATATATGCTTGTGTAATCTCTCTATCTATATCTCTATTTATTACATGCATTGCAATCAGTTTTTACATTGATAAAATTGATATTACTGTTTTTACACTATCAAAGATCGTTCTTCGTATAACCAAGATCAATCTTGAGTAAAACTTTTAGTTTTAAACAGGAATTTTTTAAAAAGGGGCAATTATAATTCAAACCCCCCTTCCTTATAATTGACATTGTTACTTCAATTGGCATCACAGCCTGTCTCTAAGAATTAAAACACCCAAAAAGTGTTAGAGCAAAAGATTCAGGAAGATAATGTCAAAAGCTAAATACATTGCTGAAGGAGGGTCTTCAAACAGACCACCATACTTTGATGGATCAGATTATTACTTCTGGAAGAGAAAAATGCAATTGTTCCTAAAGTCACAAGATACTGGTATGTGGAGAATCATCACAAATGGAGACTTCATACCAAGAGTGGATCAAAATGACTCAACATCGGCTGAAAAGAAAGAAGCTGAGTGGACAACTGATGAGAAATCTAAGGTACTCCAAAACTCAAAAGCTCAATTATTTTTATCATGTGCTTTAAGCAGGGAAGAAAGTGAAATAGTAGATGAATGTGATACGGCCAAGAAAGTATGGGACACATTGCAAACTCACCATGAGGGAATAAGTCATGTTAAGGAAACAAGAATTGATATTGGCATTCGAAAATTTGAATTGTTTGAAATGAATGATGGAGAAACAATCGATGAAATATACTCAAGATTCACAACTATAGTGAATGAAATGCGCTCACTTGGCAAAGCTTATTCAGTACAAGACAGAGTACGAAAAATCATGAGATGTCTCCTATTCATGTGGAGACCAATGGTGACAGCCATAAGCCAAGCCAAGAATCTTGAAATTCTGGGATTCGAAGAACTGATTGGTACTCTAAGGGCGCATGAGGTGTTGTTGCTGGAAGATAAACCTACAAAGAAAGGCAAAGTAATAGCCTTAAAAGAATCTCAAAGCTCACCAAGTGTTCAACAAGCAAATGAGAAAAGTGATTCAGAAGATTGCCAAGAAGATGCTGATGAAGAGATTGCTCTTCTCACAAGAAAAATACAAAGAATGATGAGGAGAAGAGATCAGATCAAAAGAGGATCCCCAGATAAAAAAGATTTCAAAGCTGAAATAGACAAAAGCAAAATCACATGCTTTGGATGCAACAAGCAAGGACATTACAAAACTGAATGTCCATTGAACAAAAAGATGCCAAAGAAATTTCCCTTCAAGAAGAAATCAATGGTGGCAACCTGGGATGATTCTGATGAATCAGAAACAGATGAACCTGAAGAAGTAAACCTGTGTTTAATGGAAAACATTGAAGATAGAGAGGTAACAAATTCTGAACCATGTCTTGTATGTAAAAAAATGGAAACTGAATTTGATAATTTGCTAAATGATTCAAACTTTCTCATTCAAAAATGTAGTTCCTTTAAAGAAAAATTTTATAAAAAAAAGGAAGAGAAAGAGAAAGTTCAGGCTATGAATGATCAACTTAAAGAGATCATTCAAAATCTAAAAGAATCTCAACTCAAACATTTTGAATCAGAAAGTTCTGAAAGTCAAGATCGATCTTCATCTCAAACGGAGAACGATCTTCTTAAGGCTGAAGTTGCAATTCTTAAAAATGATTTAACGAACTTCATTCAAGCTACTGAGAATTTTCAGAAAATCATGGGATCCCAAGTAGGGATATTTGATAAAGCTGGGATTGGTTTTGATAAAACTCAAAAATCCAAAATGTATGAAAACTTCTTTGTTCCTGAAAGAAAAGAGGGAAATTGCAAAATCAAATGTTCATACTGTAACAAAATTGGGCACTTAGAATTTGCATGCTATTTTAAAAAAAGGGATGAAAAAATCAAGAACAAAAAGATTTTCAAAAAGCAAGAACAGTTTAGAGCAAAAACAAAATTTTCTCAAAATCTGAAAAAACAAGATCGATCTTCAGCTCATGTTAAAAACGAAGAACGATCTGAAGCTTTACCAAAATCAGTTGAAATCTAGTTTTCCAAACCTTTTCAAAAACAAACAACTAAACACTCCTCTTGGTCCAAAATTAGTCACTCTGAGACTGCTTTAAACGCAAAGAAGGAATTAGATTTGAAAACTAACTTCTCAGGACCCAAAATAAGTGGGTACCTAAAAGTGATATAACACATCATGCAGGATGGATCTCAAGATGTCAAGAAAAGGCCATGGTTTTCGGACAATGGTTGTTCAAGGCATATGACGGGTGACAAGAACTGCTTCATGTCATTTATCAAAAAAGATGGAGGATCCGTAAAATTTGGAAACAATGATCAAGCCAAAATCAAAGGAAATGGAACCATAGGTAAAATAAATTCTGCCAAAATCAATGATGTTCAATATGTTGAAGGATTAAAACATAACCTTCTCAACATTAGTCAACTCTATGATAATGGCTTTGAAGTTATTTTTAAACCAAACATATGTGAAGTGAGAATGGCAACTTCTAGAGAAATCATTTTTTCTGCATCCAGAAAGAAAAATCTTTACATTTTATACATTGAAGAATTACCAGTTGAATCTTGTCTCATGTCCATAAATAAAGACAAATGGATATGGCATAAAAGAACTGGATATGTAAGTATGAAAACAATTTCAATTTTGTCAAAATTAGATCTTGTTAGAGGACTTTCCTAAAATCAACTTTGAAAAAGATAAAGTATGTGAAACAAGTGCAAAAGGAAAACAAGTTAAAGGTAGTTTTCATTCAAAAGAGTTTATATCAACTAAAAAACCTCTTGAACTACTTCACATTGATCTTTTTGGTCCCATCAAAACCATTAGCTTAGGAGGCATGAAATATGGATTTGTAATTGTTGATGATTTTTCTAGATACACATGGGTGTTATTTTTAAAACAAAAAGATGATGCATTTGATGCTTTCAAAAACTTTTGTAAAAAAGTTCAAAATGAAAAAGAATCCAACATCATCACTGTAAGAAGTGATCATGGAGGTGAATTTATAAATGCATCTTTCAAAACATTTTGTGAAGAACTTGGCATCTCTCACAATCTATCTTGTGCAAGAACTCCTCAACAAAATGGAGTTGTTGAAAGAAAGAATAGAACTTTGCAAGAGATGGCAAGAACGATCTTGGAAGAATCCAATGTTGAAAAATATTTTTGGGCTGAAGCCATAAACACTTGTTACATTTTGAATCGAGTTTCAATTAGAAAAATGATAAAAAAAACACCGTATGAAATCTGGAAAAACAAAAAACCAAATATTTCATATTTTCACATCTTTGGTTGTTATTGCTACATTTTAAACAATAAAGATAACTTGGGAAAATTTGATGCGAAATCGAACAAGGCCATATTTTTAGGATACTCAACAGAATCTAAAGGATATCATATCTTTAATTTGAGAACTAAAATTGATGAAATCAGTATGCACATTTTATTTGATGGGTTTGATGATCTTGAGTTGAAAAAGAAAGATGAGGAGGAGGAAGAACAATCTGGGGAAACGCAGAAGATTGATCTTCAGGAGAACGAGATTGATAAACAGTCTCCGTTTCAAACTCCTCCCAAAAGCTGGAGACTTGTAGATGATCATCCTCCAAATCAAATAATTGGGGATACAACTGATGGCATTAGAACAAGAAGATCATTTAAAGACGATGCAAACAGCAACATGGCAATGATTTCTCAAGTAGAGCCAAAATCCATTAAAGAAGCAATAATTGATCAATCTTGGATTGATGCGATGAAAGAAGAACTTCTTTAGTTTGAGAAAAATGAAGTCTGGACTCTTGTCCCTGATCCACAAGATCAAACAATTATTAGAACACGATGGGTCTTCAGAAATAAGCTAGATGAAGAAGGAAAAATTATAAGAAACAAAGCAAGGTTGGTTGCTCAAGGTTATAATCAACAAGAAGGAATAGACTATGATGAAACCTTTGCTCCAATTGCAAGGTTAGAAGCCATTCGAATCCTTTTTGCATATGCTTCACATAAAAACATCAAACTTTTTCAAATGTATGTCAAAAGTGCATTTTTAAATGGATTTTTAAATGAACAAGTTTATGTTCGTCAACCTCCAAGCTTTGAAGATCAAAAGAAACCAAACCATGTTTTTAAACTCACCAAAGCTTTGTATGGTTTAAAACAAGCTCCTAGAGCTTGGTATGAAAGTTTGAGTTCATTTTGATCAAAAATAATATTTCCCGTGGAAACATTGACACAACACTTTTTAAGAAAACATGTAAAAATGATTTACTCATTGTTCAACTGTATGTTGATGATATTATTTTTGGGTCAACAAATAAAAAAATGTGTGAGGATTTTTCAAATCTCATGCAAAGTGAATTCGAAATGAGTGTGATAAGAGAGTGAAGATATTTTCTTGGTTTACAAATCAAACAATATACAAATGGAATTTTCATTTGTCAAGAAAAATATACCAAAGATCTTTTAAAGAAATACAAAATGAGTGAAGCCAAGATCATGACAACTCCCATGCATCCATCATCCTCATTAGATAAAGATGAAAATGGACAATTAATCTCTGAAAAAGAATATCGAGGAATGATTGACTCTTTACTTTATCTAACTGCAAGTAGGCCTGACATTGTTTTTGCAGTAGGCTTATGTGCTAGGTTTCAATCTTCACCTAAAGAGTCTCATTTAACGGCAGTCAAAAGAATCTTTCGTTATCTAGTAGGTACTACTGATCTTGGCCTTTGGTACAACAAAGGTTCTCATTTTGATTTTGTAGCTTACTGTGATGCCGATTATGCTGGTGATAAGATGGAAAGAAAAATCACAAGTCGTGCGTGTCAATTCATAGGAGAAGCCTTAATAAGTTGGTCATGTAGGAAACAAAACACGATTGCACTATCAACAACTGAAGCTGAATATGTCTCCGCAGCAAATTGTTGCTCTCAAGTTTTATGGATCAAGAATCAACTTGAAGATTATTCTGTAAGGTACTCTCATATTCCAATATATTGTGATAATACCAGTGTTATTAATCTCTCTAAAAACCCTATTCAACATTCAAGGTCTAAATATATTGAGATAAAACACCACTTTATTAGGGATCATGTGAGTAAAAAAGAGGTTGAATTGATTTTTGTGGATACAAAGAATCAGTTGGCTGATGTTTTTACCAAGCCCCTTGTTGAAGATTGCTTCAACTCCATCAAAGAACGACTAAAAATCGTTAAAAATCCTAGTCAAGATTGATTATGTTGAAATAGGATCAATCTAGACATAACGAAGATCAATCTTCGTTTTTTACTTGATGTGTCAAGATACTCAAGAACGATTCACGTTCTTAATCATTACTATCTTTCAAACACAGCCTTTTTTTTTTATCTGAAACGTCTGCCACTTTTTTGAAAAAGTAACGGCTCCCTTGCTTTTGCCCAGCCACACGCGTTCTCTTTCCTCTTTCCCCATGCTCAACTGCCCTATCAATCCCATCACACGCGTGGCAACCCTTTCACTCTTCAATCAACTGCAACACCATAAAAAAAGGCCACTCATTATTTCATTCCTCAAATTAAAAAGTTCAATTTTTTTTCTCTGCACCTTCATCATCTTACCTTCGTGTTCCTCAAGCTCTCATTTTTCTTCCAACCAAAAATGGCTAGAACTAAAACAACTGCTCATAAACATCCCAGAACATCTCAACCAACTCCATCTCCTTCACCATCACCATCCCCATCTCCTGTTAGATCACCCTCTCCTCCACCCAGACCCACACCCCCTCATTCTTCTTCTTCTGAGAAAACGTTCTCAGACTACATGTCCTCCTCCCCTGAAACAAGCCCTCTTCCGATCATTTTTGCTCCTCTCTCCACCGTCCTTCCTCCCTTGTTTCAATCCCCCATTCCTTCCATCAGTCAGGCCCCTCCACATCTTAAAAAATCTCAGTAACCTACCTCCAGCACATCCTCTTCAAGAAGAAGATCCATGCACATTTTAACTGGCATTGGCACCTCCAAAACAAAAAATATTGATACCAATATTTATACCATATCTGATGATGATGAAACCCCACCATCTCAACAACCACAAGTTGCTACCCCTTCACAACCATCAAAACCTAAATCCCCAGAAATCCCCAAAACTTCAAAAACTTCAAAATCCCCAAACACTCATAAAACCCCATAAATTCAAAAACCTGCATCAAAATCTCCATCCAAACGCCCTCAATCCAAAACCAAAACTACTGCTTCTAAACCAAAACACTCTTAATCTCCCTCAACTGAAACCCTTTCAGAGTTTTTGGCCGCCCAAAAACAAAAAAACCCCAAGACATCTCAAAAGCAAAAACTATCTCAAGAACGATCTTCATCTCCTCAAGAACGATCTTCAGCTCAAGATCAAACTCAAGGACGTTATTCACCAAGACCACAACCTCAAAAATGTTCTCCTCATAAAACTTCAACCCAAAAGCCAACAAAGACCACCAAAACCACGAAATCTACAACCTCCACCAAACCCTCATCTGCAAAAATCCTGATTCCACCACTGATTTTATCCAAAATACAAAAACTCTTTTCTGAAAAATGGGATCAACGCCCTATCGGCATTGGCCGTGTTTTTTATTTTGAAAATCTTCAAATCGAAGGAATCTCCATCCAACATCACACTGATGCCATTGGCTGGACTGAGTTCCTCAAGATTTCTGACTGCTACCACTCAGATGTCATTCGCGCATTCTACTGCAAAGCTGAGGCCTTTATGGACAAGTCCCTTATTGTTTCTACTTTAAAAGGTGTTGAAGTTCGACTTGATCCTCTTGTTTTAGCCGAAATTCTGCAAGTGCCTTATGAAGGTTTGACCTTCTTTGGGAAAGATTGGTTTTCAGCCCTAAACCTCTCAAAAGAAGAGGTGTTTCAAGAATTGTTTACTGCTGGTTCCACTAAAAACCTCTCAGCTGATTTCAAACCACTTCCAGATTTTTTTAACAACATTAGTCATAACTGCATTCTACCTCATTGTGGCAATCACGAATTTGTGTCTGATAATGACACTCTAGTCATTTATCACCTTCTTCATCGAAAGAAGCTATTTCTGCCCTATCTGATCATTCAACACATGATTGCTGCCATTCAGAAAGACTACAAGAGGAACACTGTCCCTTACGACATTGTTCTCTCCAAAATTTTTAGAAACTTTCAGAAACTTTCGAATTCCACTTTCAACCGAGTTCTCCAAAATCAAAATTTCCAAATTCACTTCAAAAAATATATCCCACATGAAACAAATTCCATCACAATCTGCTTTCACTCCATCATCCATAAACAAAAGAAAATGATCTGCCAGAATTCCTATTGAACAACACTCTCTGAACCTCAAGAACGGTCTTCCCCTCCACCAAATCCTGAAGAACGTTCTTCGTTTCATGATGTTCCCCAAAATATGAATCCTGTAGCCTCTCCAACTCCACCCATCATCCAAGGTAGCTTATGTCCCACTTTTCCTTTTCAACATACTTCAATCATGTCTCCCCTCAAAAGACTACTACCTCATCAATCTTTGGAATAAGTCAATTCTTGGCTTTTCCTGATGTAGATAGTGCTGGCCCATCCATTCCACATTATTCCGCTCCAAACTCTATCGCTAACATCAATACAAATTTTGCTTCATTATCGACTTTTTGCACATCTGTTGCTCCCTCTCAAAGCACTCCCATTGATGCACAACAGCGTCCTTCCAAACGGACAAAGTTGGAAAAAGAATCCTCAAAAGCTTGTAGGGACATTCCCAAAACCTTTGCTGCTCTACAGTCAATCATTGCAAGACAAGCACATCACGACAAAGAGCAAGCTATTCTAAGGGATTGGATGACAAATCAGCTTGCCCCCAAGCTTGGAGTTGAACCACCTATGCCAAATCCTGCTCCTATTTTACCAGAAATTCTACAACCTTCATTATCTCCTTCATCAGAAGGGTCTTCACCTTCCCTGTCTTTTTAATTTTTTGTTTTAGTTGTACTCTCCTATGCTTTTTTGCTATGATAAAGGGGGAGAAGTTGAAGTAGCAATGTCAAGTTACAAGGAAGGGGGTTTGAATTGTAATCTTGCCTATTTAAAATTTCCTTTTAAAAACTTAAGAAAAGACAACTCAAGAGTGATCTTGGTTATGAAAATAGAAACGGAGAACGTCCTTGGTTCTGAAACAGAAATTAGAGAACGTTCTTAATTAGTTAAAAACAAAGTTTTTAGTTTCTCTTTTTAACTTTGACAATAAAAATAATTGAATGTAAATAGAGATAAGGAAGTGATACCACACACAGGAGAACGTCCAGTCCTCACAACTGTGAGATTTTCACTAAGTGTTCAAAGGAACGGAGAACAATCTTCTAGTTACACAGTTAAAGATCAGCCTTGATCTGTAACTACACTTCCTTTCCACCCAAAAAGGATTCAATCAAGTCACCTAACTAATCTGCTAGGATTTTTTCAATTAACTCTTTTAATCACTCTCTAACTATAAACAATTCTTATAGTTATGAGTTTACACAATAATGATTTAAAAGGTTTGGTTGAATCTGATTATGCTCAACTCTTGGTTGAGTATAAATTTAGAATAAAAGAACTCAATAAGATAATCTGGAAGTATGAAACAGTTTCAGCCTGATTTCTTTTGTGAATGAGATAGCTTCAAGAATGCAAGTGAATGTGATTTAATGAGAATACTTGGCACTTGAAGTTCTGAATGATGCTTGTGAATTTGCCTTGCTTTTATAGACGATTTGGGAAATTAATTCAGGTCAAAAAGAGCTGTTGGTAGTGCTCTGTTTTCCTCTAACACAAGCAACCTTTCTGTTGAAAAAAAATACACCATTCATGTGATAGTTATGGGCCTTGCTGTTTTGGGCCGTTTTGCTTAATCACACGCATATTTCCTGAGCGTTTAATGATCCATTAACCTTCGAAAATACTTGATGATAATTGGGCTTTGATCTGGACACTTGATTCGATCCAAACTATTTGGAAAGGAGTGAATAATTTCTCCAAAACTGAGAAGTCTTCTTCTGCAGAAATAGAGATTGTTCTTCTCAAAAACGGAGAACGTTGACTAAAAATGGAGATTGATGATCAATCTGGTCTAATGGTCTTCTGGACAATCTTAGGACTTATAATCAATCTTGAAATTCAGTCTTGTTTCAACTTTCTTGACAGTTCCAGACTGGAGAAAGTTACAGTCCGTTTTTGACATGCTTACATTCATGATGATTTATCTTAGTGGTTCGAGAACCGTTTTAAGTAATAATGATTCCTATATGTTCCCTGCCATGTACTGATGAAATTGGTATAAGGAATTAAGGCATAATCATTGTTAAATTGATGGAGAAAGATTGGTGAAGTGGCTGCGACAGACAATCTTGATTCTGCAGAACATTCTCCGTTTTGTATAACTTATAGTTAAGAATGTTCAGTTTAGTTTTTCATCTGATTTCTTGGCTTTGCTTGGTTCCTATCTTTAATAAAAACACTCAAGAGCACAGATTAAATTAACATAACATTTAGAATCATAATTAACATACTTAATTAACCTTTGTTTATTTTCATCAAAACTTACTTTGAGAGTTTGTCTTAACAATCTCCCCCTTTTTGATGATGACAAACATGTTAATTTAGATTTTAATTCTGATTCTAATTTTAATTTTGAAATGCATAAAAGCTTCCCCTCAATTGATGCAATAGATGTTTTTATTATAGTGAAATAACTAATGCAATCAGTAATGGATATTTCATTGATTCTCAAGATAAGGCAATTGCAAATTACAAAATATAATATCCTGATTACAAAACGGAGTTCTTAAAAATCAGAATAAAAACTAAAGTTTATTCTCCCTCCTTGTCATACAAAAAGGAAAGAGAAAAATATTCCTATTTAGCTAAAGAAGGAGAAGATCCTTCTGAAGATGCAGACTTGGATGGATCAGGAATCGGGGCAGCAGCAGGAGCAGGCTGAACAGGAGGAGGAGGGACACTGAGCTTGGGAGCAATGGTTTCTGCAAGCCAAGATCGCAGCATTGAAAATTCCACACCGTGCTGAGCCTGTCGAGCCAGAAGAAGCTGCAGAGTTGCCATTAGTTCTGAGTTGGTGGGCTCCTTGGGAGGATTCATGATCGGAGGAGGAATTGGAGCAACATTGCTTGATGGTGCAGAGACAGTTGGGAGAGAGGCAGGCAATGGCTGAGGATTTGATTGATTTTATGAAGACTAGTTATTTGAAGGCTCAGGAGAAGTAAAAAATTGACTAATTCCAAAAAAGGAAGAAGTGGTTGTCTGTGGAGAAATGTACGCAGGTGACATGGCTGACACATTTTGGTGGGGAAACAATGTGGTCATGGGATCATGGGGAGAATGAAGGAGTTGGGAGATAGAGATGAAATCAGTGGAGGACAATGTAGATGTTTGTAGAAAAACAGAGAAGGTGGGATTTACAGGAGGAAGAATTGGAGAACGTTCTCGGTTTTCAGGGGAAAGTTCTGGAGCTTTTTTAGGAGAACGTTCTTGGTTTGGAGGAGAACGTTCTTGAGCATTGTCAGCTTCTCTGTTTGGAGAAGGAGAAAGTGATGTTGGGTCTGGAACAACACGTCGTTGTCTTGTAGAGCTATTTCTTTTTCAGAGGAGATGGAAAAGAGGAGATGATGGGGGCAGATTGTCTGGTTGTGGGACGACTAGTGTTTGGATATTTTTGATGTGTTTCTGGTGTGGGGGAAGGCTGTCTTGTGACGGTTATTTTCATATGAGCCATGTTTTTTGTGGAGAATTTTGAGATTTTGATGAGGGATTTTTCAGTGGACAGAGGAATATTAAAATGGTTAAAGACTTTTGTAAGAATCATACCATAAGGAACAATATTCTTCTTGTAGTCTTTAGTTGTAGTGGCAATCATGTGATGAAGTACAAATGAGGTAGATTGAGACGCTTGCAGTTGAGAAGATGATAGATGATCAGCGTGTCATTCTCAAAGACATACTCGTGGCTTCCACAGTAAGGAAGAAGAGTATGCTGGCTCATGTTGTTGAAAATTTTAGGAAGAGGTCGAAGGTATGTGGAAAGGTACCTAGTAGAGTTCTCTTGAAACAACTCAGAGAGAACTGTAGTCTCTTTAAGATTGAGAGCTGCATACCAGGATTTGCCAAAAACAGCAGGACCTTCAGTAGGAAGATCCAAGATGGAGGCCAGGATGTCAGGAGTTAGTTTGATCTTAATTCCCTTGATGTTGGAAATCAACAGAGATTTATCAAGGAATGTTTTGGTATGACAGTAGAATGCCCTAACAACATTTGGATAATAAGGTTCAGATGTTTGTAAAAAGGCAGTCCAGCCTAGAGCATCAGTGAAGTGCTGGACAACATTGCCATCAATTATGAGTTTGTCAAAAATGAAAACACGGCCAACACCAATGGGTCTCTGAGCCCATTTGTCTTTAAACAGTTTTGTGGCAGTGGATGGAATTAAAGGAGTAGGTTGAGTTTTGGTTTTCTTGGAAGGTGGAGAAGGTGGTGCAGGGGAATCAGAGTCAGAGGAAGGATCAGAGGAAGGAGTGTGAGGAGTGTGAGGTGGAAGGGGACGTTTGGTAGATGGTGAAGAAGTGGGAGCGTAAGACGGAGAACGTTCTATTGTAGGTGAATGTTCTTGAGTGGGTGAGGGAGATTTTTGATGGACAGGAGAACGTTCTTGAATGGGGGAACCATTTGGAGTAGGTGTATGGGTGTTTTGAGTATTTGGAGTGGAAGGCACGGGAGAACGTTCGTGGATAGGAGAACGTTCTTGATGTGAGGTGGTTGAAGGTTCACGGATTGGGGAACGTTCTGAACTTGGAGAACGTTCTTGTGAAGCAGATGGATTGTGACGAAAGTTCTGTTTGGGCGCAGTGGTTTTGAATCTCTGGCGAATGTTTAAGTTTTTTCTTGCCAAAAATTGAGACATTGGTACAGTGGTTTTTGTTTTTAGAGGACGAGAGGGTGGGCGGGTGGGTTTAAGAGAAGAGAAAAGTTCATTGATCATTCTCTATTTTTGATTTGGAGAAGTTGACTGAGAAGGTTTAGATGAAAATGAAGATTTTGATGGAGTTGTAGGTTTTGTGGATTTTTTTGTAGGTGCTTGAGGAGGAGGATCAGATGAATCATCAAAATCAGAGTCTGAGAGGATGAAATAAGCAGGTTTAGTGATTGGATTTTTTGATGTCCCCTTTCTTGCTAAGATTCTCATGGAGCGTCTTTGTGGTGCGGGAGGATTGACAAATTTCTGTGGTGGTGCGGGATTAGAGAAGGATTTGCGCAAGTGGGGAGGAACTTGAGCAACATTAGGAGTAGGACAGGAATGGATAGGGGGAAGAACAAAGGATAAAGGTTCGGGAATGGAGGAGTTTGGGTTGGATTCAGGGGAGGATGAGAGATAGTCAGAAAAGGAGGAGTCTGACAAATGTTTTGGAGGAGTTGGTTTGGGTGGAGGTGAAGGTGAAGGATTGTAGATTGGTGAGAAGGATGATGATGGTGATGGAGTGTCAGTGCATGCATTTTTGCGAGCAGATTGCTTTGTTCGAGCCATTTTTGTTGAAAGCTGAGAGTTATGGAGGATGAAGGTTGAAGAAGACGAAGGTTTGAGGATGAAGAAGACTGTTTCTGAAAGTGAACAGTTGTGATGATTGCAATTCGTTTTTGCAGTTTTTCAAGAGAGAGAGAGAGAGAGAGAGAGAGAGAGCAATGATGACTTGAACCTAGGGAACTGCCATGTGTTGGGGAAGGGAATCGATTTGACGGCTTGGCAGTGACCTAGAGACACGCGCATTTAATGCTGGGACAAGCCTTTCCTGCGCAAGATGAAGATGACGATTCGGGGGAAAGTTTGAAAAACGGAGAAAGATGTTTAAAAAAAACGGAGATTGATAAACGTTCTCCGTTTTCTGCAGAAGCAGTTTTAACGCGAATTTTCAGGATTTTTCATGATTTTCAGTTTTTCTTTGATTGAATTAAAACTTTCCTCAAGTAAAGGCTTTGTAAAAATGTCAGCAAGCTGATTTTGAGTATCAACAAAGATTAATTCAATATCCTTTTTATTAACATGATCGCGAATAAAATGATGTTTTATTTCAATATGTTTTGAACGAGAATGCTGAATTGGATTTTTTGACAAATTGATTGCACTAGTATTATCACAGTAAATTGGAATACTTGAGTAACTTACAAAGAAGTCTTCAAGTTGATTTTTTATCCAAAGAACTTGTGAGCAGCAGTTTGCAGCTGATACGTATTCAGCTTCAGTGGTTGATAAGGCTATAGTATTTTGTTTTCTGCAAGACCAGCTTATCAAAGAATCTCCCAGAAACTAACATGCTCCACTAGTGCTTTTTCTTTCAATTTTATCTCCAGCATAATCAGCATCGCAATATGCTACAAGATCAAAATGAGAACCTTTTCTATACCAAAGGCCAAGATCAGTAGTTCCAACAAGATATCTAAAAATTCGTTTCACAGTTGTTAGATGAGATTCTTTTGGCGTAGATTGAAATCTAGCACATAATCCTACTGCGAATACTATATCTGGCCTACTAGCAGTTAAGTATAGCAAGGAACCAATCATACCTCTGTATTCTTTTTCAGAAACAGATTTTCCTTGTTCATCTTTGTCTAATGAAGAGGATGGATGCATAGGAGTAGACATGATTTTTGCTTCATTCATTTTATATTTGGTTAACCAATCTTTAATGTATTTTTCTTGACAGATAAAAATACCATTTTTATGTTGTTTAATTTGTAAACCAAGAAAATATCTCAACTCTCCCATTATGCTCATTTCAAATTCACTTTGCATGAGATTTGAAAAGCCATCACACATTTTTTCATTAGTTGATCCAAAAATAATATCGTCGACATACACTTGTACAATGAGTAAATCATTTTTATCAATTTTCTTAAAAAGTGTAGTATCGATCTTTCCTCTAGAAAATCCATTTTTAATTAGGAAGGAACTTAACCTATCATACCAAGCTCTTGGTGCTTGTTTTAAGCCGTAGAGAGCTTTTGTAAGTTTGAAAACATGATTTGGTTTTGATTGATCTTCAAAACCAGGAGGTTGTTTTACATAAACTTGCTCATTTAAGAAGCCGTTTAAGAATGCACTTTTTACATCCATTTGAAATAATTTAATAAGTTTATGAGATGCATATGCAAGAAGTATACGAATAGCTTCTAACCTTGCAACAGGAGCAAAAGTTTCATCGTAGTCTATACCTTCTTGTTGGTTATAACCTTGAGCAACCAATCTTGCTTTGTTTCTTACTACCTTACCTTCTTCATCTAATTTGTTTCTGAAAACCCAGGAAGAGCAGTTGGGCAATTAATTCTGGTCAGAAAGAGCTATTGGTAGTGCTCTGTTTTCCTCTGACACAAGCAACCTTTCTATTGAAAAAAATACACCATTCATGTGATAGTTATGGGCCTTGCTGTTTTGGGCCGTTTTGCTTAATCACACACATATTTCTTGAGCGTTTAATGATCCATTAAGCTTCGAAAATACTTGATGATAATTGGGCTTTGATCTGGACACTTGATTCGATCCAAAACTGTTTGGAAATGAGTGAATAATTTCTGCAGAGCTGAGAAGTCTTCTTTTGCAGAAACAGAGATTGTTCTTCTCAAAAACGGAGAACGTTGACTAAAAATGGAGATTAATGATCAATCTGGTCTGATGGTCTTCTGGACAATCTGAGGACTTATAATCAATCTTGAAATTTAGTCTTGTTTCAACTTTCATGACAGTTCCAGACTGGAGAAAGTTACAGTCTGTTTTTGACATGCTTACATTCATGATGATTTATCTTAGTGGTTCGAGAACCATTTTAAGTAATAATAATTCCTATTTGTTCCCTGCCATGAAGTGATGAAATTGGTATAAAGAATTAATGCAGAATCATTGTTAAATTGATGGAGAAAGATTGGTGAAGTGGCTGCGATAGACAATCTTGATTCTGCAGAACATTCTCCGTTTTGTATAACTTATAGTTAAGAATGTTCAATTTAGTTTTTCATCTGATTTCTTGGCTTTGCTTGGTTCCTATCTTTAATAAAAACACTCAAGAGCACAGATTAAATTAACATAACATTTAGAATCATAATTAACATACTTAATTAACCTTTGTTTATTTTCATCAAAACTTAATTTGAGAGTTTGTCTTTACAGAAGTATCTTAAGATTTTAATATATCTGATCTGTCGGTTTCATTTCATGCTGCTTGTAATTTTTTGTTTTGAAACATTTTGTAATGATCCTTTTGATATTAATGAAATCATTATTTGGTTCAAATACGTAGCACATATTGAGGGGGAGTCTTTTAATAAAAAACTCTCTTAATTATTATTTAGAATCAAAATTAACATGTTATGTCATCATCAAAAAGGGGGAGATTGTTAAGACAAAATCCCTAATTAAATGTTTTGATGATAATTAAACAAAAGGTTAATTAAGAATTATAATTATGATTCTAAGTGTTTTGGTATTTAACTTGTGTATTTGAGTGTGTTAAAACAAGATATGTACCAAGCAATTCAAAACACATCTCATTAAAATCAAAGGAAGCAAAAACAACAAAACGAAGATCGATCCTGCCATATGTCTGTAAAACGAAGGTCGATCTTCACTTCCATCAGAATCAAGAATGATTAGTTATGTGTAAAAGATTGCATCCTAGAATATTCATCTTATATCTTCATCAAGAATAAGCAAGGATAAATCTAAAATAGAATGAGTCCAGAATTCGAAGAATCAAGACATGCTTCATGAAGAAATATAAAAGCAAGATCATTCTTCATTTGGAACAAATGCAAGTACAAAGGTACAGGTTGTAAAGTACACTACAGTTGTACTTTCAAATCAAAGCCTGCACACTGACTCAAAGCAAGCAAGTCATCTCAGAAAGCTGACAAGATCGAGTACAAGTCAGATCACATTCAACTAAACTGAGGATCGATCTTGGATTACAAGAATGATCTTGGATTCAGCTTGTTCACTCTTGCTTTTGGTCTGCTTCATTCTACCTACTTTCTTATGACAGCTGGCCTCATCTTAACGGATATGTGAGCTGTCCTGACCTCTCTTAAAGCCTATAAATACAACATCAAGATGAAGAACAAAACACAACTCAAAGTGCCAAGCAAAGTATCAATCATACATTCATATTCGAGTTCTCTCAATATCAATCTTCAGCTTGCAATTCCTTTCTTTGTGTTGTGTTAGAATCAGTAACAACTGAGTTTTAACTTATAGAATCTATTTCTCAAACAAGAGTTGAGCAATATTCAGATTCTAACATCCTCATAATCATTACTTTGTAACTTAAGGCTAGTGTGTTAACATAGCTTGAGAAGTGTGTGAAAATCCTTTTATGTTGTAAAAGGTAGTTTGTGAAATCCTTTCTAAAATAGGTTAAGGTAAATCTGTGGAAATCCTTTCTAAAGTAGAAAGGTGGAAATTGTGTAAATATCAAGATTGGTCTACGAAAGTTGTGTAACAACCAAGTACAATCTTGCCTTGAGCACATAGTGGAAAATCTCACATTTGTGAGGACTGGACGTAGCCCTTGTTTGGGTGAACTAGGATATATGCTTGTGTAATCGCTCTATCTCTATCTCTATTTATTACATGCATTGCAATCAGTTTTTACATTGATAAAATTGATATTACTGTTTTTACACTAACCAAAATCGTGCTTCGTATAACCAAGATCAATCTTGAGTAAAACTTTTAGTTTTAAACAAGAATTTTTTTAAAAGGGGCAATTATAATTCAAACCCCCTTCCTTATAATTGACATTGTTACTTCACTCCCAAACAGCCTGACAACCCCAGACTTTTGAGGAACTAACCACCTTGACCCTACAAGCCAAGTCTTCTCCTAACAACTTGACAACCCCAGATTGAAGAAGGAACTAAACCACTATCGGGTTGGATACAAAAGATTGGAACTTGAGTAGTTGCTTCCAAAAAGTTGATAAAATAACTCTTACATTTTAAGAAAATAACACTTAGAAAATATTTCTAACTTGAACTTTAAACTCTAAGACTACTCTTTTATGCTTTTTGATGATTTTCTTCTTCAGCCTTGAATATCTATTTATAGTTAAATTTTGGGCTTCAATTTAATCCTTGTTTAATTCTGAATTGTATCTTGTTGAGATTGCGTTTGTAAATTCTTCAAATTGATTCTGTTCATATTTTGTTGTAGATAAATCTTGATCAAATCTTCTACAAATCTTAATTAAATCTTCTTCAAATCTTGATCAAATCTTGATCAAATCTTGTTTAAATCTAAAAATGCAGAGTGATGATGATGGAGAAGACATCGACAAACTTTAAGGTTTGAAAATGTTGAAGAACACGATTGCATAGTGAAAGATGATGAAAAAAATTGAAAATTTTAAGATTTTTTTGGGCTCACTCTGATTATATAAACCAATTTAATTTATTTAATATAATAAATAATATTATTGAACTATTAAATTATAATTATTAATTTTTTTAAGTTGAAATTAAAAATATTAATATATAAATGTCTAACTCACTAAAACCACCTAAACGTCGTGTCATTAATAAGAGAGACAAAATTAGAAGTGAATAAAATGAATTTCAAAAAAATTTAAGTAAAAAGACTAAAAATTTAATTTTTAAAAAGGAAACTAAAAATTAAATTTGTACAAAATAGAAGACCAGAATACAATTATGTCAATTTATTTGAGTGTTTCCAAATTTTTAGCTACATGCTGTTTGAATCTCGTAAATTTCGATCGTAAACATCCCGAAATTGCAAGTTTGGATCGAACATATCCTCCTCCTACATCTCCTATTGTCTAAAATCCAACTCATTTCTGTTGTCACAAAAAGTTGGAAGGAGACCCGCTTCTCCTATCCCATAGACCATTCCACCGCCTCCGATTCCTACACTTGTCACACAATTTCTCTGTCTGAAATTGGAGCGACTCTTGCTTCGAACTCATCCAAATTTTCATTTTTCTCCGCCAGATTCCATCCATTCTCTTCGATCCAATTACGTTCGCACCTCCCCTTTCATTCTCCAGATCCCCATTTTCGTTTCGCATCCCCCACTCCCAATTTCCTTCCTGGATCTCGCATAATTCTCTTTTGTTCCATAATTTGCCACGTCATCATCCAAACTAACACCAAGTAGTTTATCGAGCAGGGCCTTATGAAGTGTAGTAGTTCCTCTACAATGGTGGTTTTGTAGCGGAAAACCGAAGTTGGTTAGTTTATTTATGCAATAATAATAATAATAAAAATAATTGTTGTGTTTGTTTTGTGAGATATGAGTAGGTCTCCTTCGTTTTCAGTGAAAACGGAAGTGAGTCCAAGTGTTGACTCAGAATCATTGAAACGATGGGTTGTTGCATTTTGTGCTATAAGATTCGATCTTGAACAAGGCCAGCTCGTAGAAGAATGTTATCCACAGGGTTGTCTTTCTCATAATGAGGAGCTTGAAATTGCTTATAGTTCATTCCCCGATTCTGTTTCGCAGCATCAAAACCGCTCCAGCATTCATGATTGTATTTTCTTTTTCAGAATTTGCAGGCCTTTTAAATCTCCAACCGGCAATGCCACTGTTAATTGTACCAATGCTTCTGAATATTTGTATGGTTATGTGTTTAACAGGCAGAGACATGATGAGAGGCTTAAACGCGGTGGGGAACAGAAATCTGTTGTCATTTTATCTCACAGTCCTTTTTCTAGTGTGTTTAGACCATTGTTACAAATTGTAGGTCCTTTGTTTTTTAACATTGGTAAGAAAGCACTTGAGCATATTGCTGCTTTTGTTTCAAAATGGCCACCACCTGTTCCTGGTAATGTAATGGATCTTCCTATAGGAAATGCCATGCTTAAAGTGAACTTACCGCCTGCTCTTAGTTTGCCCGTTGAGAGTGGAATGTCTTTTGAAGAGTTTGCTTCTTCCGCGGCCTCAACTTTCCTTGCAAACAATCAGTCTGCCCCGCACGGTCTTTTTCATGATTCGGATCTTTTTGGATCGTTTCGTGGACTTTTATTGCAGCTTTGGTTGTTATGGGAGTTGTTGCTTATTGGAGAACCTATGCTCATCATTGCCCCAACACCTCCACAATGTTGTGAGGCTGTTGCTAGTCTTGTGAGTTTGGTTGCACCATTGCTTTGCAGTGTTGACTTTAGGCCTTATTTTACCATCCATGACCCGGTTTTTGCTCAATTAAACTCAATTCAAGAAGGTGAAGCTTTCCCACCAATCATATTAGGTGTGACAAACCTTTTCTTCCTCAAAGCACTCCGTAACATTCCGCACATTGTCTCGGTTGGAAGTCCTCCTCCTAATTCAAACCGGCTTGCCCTATCGAATAGGTCCTCTACTGGCAGAATTCCTGGTAGACCTGAAGGTCTTGGGTTTCAACAACTTTCCCTAAAAAAGTTCTCTCCTTCAAGTTTATTGAATGCAGTTAAGATGCGAAGAGACGGTCCTCTTTGTCTCATGACCGAACATAAAGAAGCCATTTGGAGTAGCTATTCTGCCACAACTAAGCCAGATACTTCAATCTTAAACAGGCTTATAGATGCAGGGTTGTCGCCAAGAGTTGAGGAGTCGATGTCTGTTGTGAACAATGAGATATTAAGGAGACATTTCTTGGAGCTCACTACTAATTTTTTGGCTCCCTTTTCCCCATACTTTAGAACTACAATACCAACTGAAGGATCTTCTCCTTACACAGATCCTCCTTCTCTACCTCCATTTAATGCCAATGAATTTCTTGCTAGTTTATCAGCAAGAGGTCCAGGGAAGTTCATTTTAAAGCGAATGAGATCTAACTGGCTTGACTTATACAGGTTATTATCTTATTTGTCATGTACTTTCATTTGCCATGCAACCAACCTCTCCTGTTACATTATGAATTTGTATTAAATTTGAAGTTCTTTTCTAATTAAATATTTAATCTACACTTGATTTGTTTGAATGCTCCCTCGTCAGGCGATTCCTGAATGGACCCAACTTTATGCCGTGGTTTCGAAGAAGGCGTGCTGTCGCTGAGCTAGAGCAAGATAGATTGTGGAGGCAAGCAAGGATAAAAACTGACATTCAACAGCTTATTTCTAAATTTTCAGAGGTTGAAATTGTAGATTCCTTCAATGTTATAGAGAGATTTCTCCTCAAAGAAATACAGGTAATCTTCTCTCCTGAGGTTCTCAATTGATTTTATTCACTTGGTTGACTGAGCCTTTCTCTAACATAGTACATCCTGCATAATGGTAAATGTTTTATTGGAACTCTATTATTTGCTATTTATTTTCATGGTTTATTATGATCCTGTGAGACAAATGATCAAATCTAATGGCAGCTAATATATTATGACTGACATCTGTATGACCATACCTTCTCTCTTGTTTCCTTTTATGTTTCACAAAATATTTAAATATTGATCTACCACCAGTAGCAAAGGCGTTATTTTCATCCATATATGCTTTGTGGACCTATAGTATAGGTTTCAGTGAATGCCAAGCAGTGGCGGACCTATATTCATCTTAGGGTGAGCATTTGCACCCTCTCAAATTTTAAAAACCTCAAAGTTTTTTATTTTGACACTTCCAACTTTAAAGATTTGCACCAATTACACACCCTGAAATTTGAACTGTGACACTTTACACAGATTTGCACCCCAATTTCATACTATAATAAATAATAATTCACATTCTTCTAGGCTGACACACAGACCCTATAAGCAAATTATCGAAGAACATTACTGATTCAAAATTGACCATTAAATGAGTAAAAATATTCACCATAAAATTGGATTGAAATGAAAAATTCCAGAAACAACATTGATATGCGTCAAATATAAATTAGTATTATAAAAATTGTATAAGAACGTATTCTACTTTAGTTTTTCATTTGTCAGGATAAATTAATATTATTAATAAGAGGTATATATTTGGAAATATAAAAATGAATACATATAATAATTTAAAAGACTTTATATTTATACACCATTTTTTTCTCCAAATAGTGCTTATGATTAGGGACGAAAAAGTATATTCCTATTTCATTATCACAAGAACTTTATTATTTAAAAATTGAAATGCTTTAATAGTTTGCACCCGCTGACTCAAGGTCCTAGATCTGCCACTGAGGCCAAGGACCTGTCAGGGTTAATGTCTATGAAAATCATTCTGTCCAGAATAAAGGAAATGTAGAATAACTTGATTATGAGTTTTTGTAGTATGATCATACATATGTCAATGACTTTTATTGTCCATCGTTTCATTCTTGTTTCGGCTGTACGAAATAATGTTGAAAATTCTATAGCGAGGGGGTTGTGTCGTGGTTTTGTGATAGATTTGGAGGACCACAAATTCACCATTGATGCATAAATTTTGGAGTTAGGGAGGGTTGGATGTGATACTTGGAATATCATGGTTGTGTAAGCTAGGCAAGGTGTTGATGGATTGGAGGGAAACGTCAATGCAATTCCTGTACCAAGAGGAGGAGTTGAGATTGATAGGAGATGCTAAGGGAGTAACTCTAGGAGGAGAGAATGGATTGGAGTGGGGAAGTCACACCTTTTTCTTGCATGAATTCTTGGAAGGAAGCTTTACACCAGGGAGGGGCTGTTTATGGAAAGTGCTGAAACTGGAATCTGAGAAGAAATTGTGTAAAGCGCAGTCTAAGGGGATTGAAGAGTTGCTGGATAGATAGCACGTGGTCATTCAAGATTGACTACAATTACCACCAAAGAGAGAACAAGTGCACCAAATCAATTTACAGCTAGGAGAGGTTTCAATTAGTGTCAGGCCCTACTATCCCCAGCACCAAAAGGAGGAGACTGAGAGGCTGGTAAAAGAGATGCCGAATGCAGGGATAATTCAACCCAGTATGAGTGCATTTTCCAGCCCTGTTTTATATGTGAAAAAGATGGACTCTTCAGTAGGTTATGTGTAGACTATAGAGCTCTGAACAAGGTGACAGTCCCCGAAAAATACCCAATCCTTGATGTAGATAAACTCTTGGATGAATTACATGCAGCAAAGGTGTTTTCTAAGATCGATCTCAAATCCTGATACCACCAGATCCGTGAGCACAAGCTTAAAATTTGCAAGACAACATTCCAATCTCATAGTGGGCACTATGAGTACCTAGTTATGCCTTTTGGGTTAACTAATGCTCCAACAACTTTTCAATCTCTGATGAATGAGTTGTTCAGGCCTTATTTACGTAAGTTCATACTTGTTATTTTCATTGATATTCTCATATATAACCAAAATTGGGAGGAACACCTTTAGCACTTCACAATAGTGTTACAAACTTTAGCTTCTCATGCATTTATAACCAACAAACAGAAGTTTAGTTTTGGGTGGGATAAAGTGGAATACTTGAGCCATGTTTTTTCATAAAAATGAGTTACAGTAGATCCTTCTAAAATACAGTGCATATTAAACTGGCCAAGCACCTAACCATAGAGAAAACTCTCCTAACCAACTCTAACAATAATTCTCAATGAATCTCCCCATACCTCAACCTCTCAATATATATTCCCTCTTCTCTAACTGAATTCCCTCAATTCATCAGCCTTTTTCTCCAACTTCCCTACTCATTCCAAGGACCATAATCAGGGACAGAGACCCTTTATTTATGAGTCACTTTTGGAAGGAGATCTTATGGTTGCAGGGAACACAACTGAAGATGAGTTGTGTATCATCCGGAAACGGATAGGCAAACTGAGGTAGTTAATAGATGTTTGGAGAGCTACCTTCATTTTTTCCATCTATGAGCCTCGTTATTTGGCTCATTGGGCTGAGTATTGGTACAATACCACATTTCATGTGCCTATGGGACAAACCCCTTTTGAAGTGATCTGTGGGAAACAACCTCCAAACTTGACTAGGTTCCTCCACAATGAGACTAAGGTGGCAGCAGTGACACTGAAATTGAATAAGAGGGATGAAGCTCTCAGTCAACTCAACATTATTCTAGCAAGGGCTCAAGAACTAATGAAAAAATATGCGGATAGAAAGACGAGAGATGTCAACTTTGAGGTAGACGAATGGGTCTTTCTTAAGCTCAGGCCCCATAGACAACAGTCTGTGGTTAAACGAATTAACCAGCAGTTGTCAGCCCATTTCTACGGGATTTTTCAGATTGTAGCCAAGCTGGGAGAGGTAGCATACCAACTACAGTTGCTTTAACACTCTAAAATACATCCGGTATTTCATGTGTTACAACTTAAATGGGTTGTTGGAAATTATCATGTTGAGAGGGAGTTACCTCAACACTTGGAAGTTCAGGACAGTGTGGTGACAGAGCCTGAACAGGTGATGGGGAAGCGAACAATATCCAAAGAAAGAACCCCCACACAACAAACTTTGATCAAGTGGAAGGGTAGCTCAGTAGAGGACATGGGATGGGAAGATGATGAAATTCTTGAGGGCCAATTTCCTGAAATCAGCCTTGAGGACAAGGCTGGTCCTATAGGGGGAAGTACTGTTAGGAGTGGGCCTGTTCGATCCGAACAGGGGGTGACAGTTAAGGATAACGGAAGAAGGCCCAAAGTATGGAGAGTATACTACAGGAAGCGTTGTATAGAATGTGAAGGGTAACAGTTAAGGATAACGAAAATAGGCCCAAAGTATGGAGAGTATACTAAAGGATAAGGGTGACAGTTAAGGATAACGAAAATAGGCCCAAAGTATGGAGAGTCTACTACAGGAAGCGTGTGAAGAATGTGAAGGGTGATTGTTAAGGATAACGAAAATAGGCCCAAAGTATGGAGAGTATACTACAGGAAGCGTGTGAAGAATGTGAAGAATGTGAAGGATGAGCTGGCACCAAAAGAATGAGTTAAGTGCATGGGTAGTGAGGTCAGGGAGTTAGTTATATAACATAATGATGTGAGGAGGGAATCATCTTGGAATCCTGCTATTGGAGAGAGAAAGGATCAGCAGAGAATGTTTCTCTGTTGAGGGGAACCATTTGGCTAGGCTGGTAGTTACACTATCAGACTTTATTCTTCTCTTTATACTGTAAACACCGTATCCGTCTTCAATCTTTCTTGATTAATATAACAGTGTTCTTCAATCCTAAACCCTATAACAAGCTATTATTATTGGTTATTGTTTCCTAGACATCTAGTAAAATGCAAATGCCCTTGAATTTACCTGTAGACTTTATGTTTCCTCCCCAGATTTTTTTCTTTTGTTGAAGAGAAACCGTAACACCCTATGAAATCATTCTTCATTTGACATGATTTGTCCATTCGATCCCATTATTCTATCTGGAGCTTGAAGTAATAATATCTAACTAATGTTGATGTGTATGATGTATCCTTGCTAAAGTGTACCTACAAATGTGATTTTCTTTCTGTGTTGATGTGGGCAATTACTTTACCGATTTTTCTACATTGAAAAACTCGTTCAATTTGTGCAAATTAAATATCTGAATTTGGGAATTGGAAATTGGAAATTGATAAGCCCATTAACATAGAGTATATGAAAAGAGGTACAAGATGGCAGGAAAAGGAAAATGGGCCCATGAATAAGGGTTTGAGTGTATGAATGAAGTGATAAACAGGTGACAGAAGAAGCAATATGATTAGGAGGAGGGTATAACGTGGGATTGGTTGAAACAGAGATAGAAGGAAATAACAGAAAAAGACAGGATGCAAGGGTACAAATGTTGAGGATTTGGGAATCACAGGAGGAAACAGAGATGATTAAAAGAATGATGTGTTGAATGAGAGAAAAATAGAAAGTATTATGGTGAAATCTTGTGTTTAAACTACACAATGAAGACTTTTTATATATGCTTAAAAAGCATTTAAATAATTACAAATGTTCTATCTCTATTTATAATAAGATTGAAAACTTATCGTATAAGATGAACCTAGATATTCTTAGATAATATCAAGATATTATTTTATATACTGACATAATGGGAGGTACATGGAGGTATCTGAGTATTAGCAAGTGGTATTTGAGAGATAGGATGAGAAGGGAGTTAAGCTTATTCCTAGTTCATGAGTGTTACATTTTTCTCTTTATTGTCTTATACTATTTCACTCCCACTCTTAAGTATCCCCACATTGACTCCAAATTTTTCTCCCCCACTCATTTATCTTAATGGCCTGTTAAATTGTAATGGGCATGAAGAAAGTAAAAGACAAAATACTTTCTTATTTTACTACTATAGTCCTAAGCTGTTTATATAGGAAAAGAAATTATAATAGTAATAATAACAAAATCATAAAATAAAAATAAATAGAATAATATAAAAAAAAGAGGATCAAATTTGATTTCCCTTGATTGTTCAACATCCCTCTCAAGTTGGTGCATAAATATCTGGCATGCCCAACCTGGCTATACATCACTCAATTGGGTCTTGCCAAATTTTTTGTCAAGATATCAACAGTTTGCTGATTAGAAGTCACAAATGGCAGACATATAATTCTAGCATAAGTTTTCTCTTTTGTGAAGTGGCCGCCAATCTCAATGTGCTTGGTTCTATCATGTTGCACAGGGTTGTGAACTATACTTATTGTTGCTTTGTTATCACATAACAGTTTTAAGGGTGAGTCATCTTTCACTTTTAATTCTTCCAAGAGTTTATGAATCCATCAAAGTTCACAGATTCCTTGAACTATTGCTCTGAATTCGGCTTCTGCACTGATTCGAGCAACAACACCTTGTTTCTTATTTCTCCAAGTGACTAGATTTCCCCAAACATAAGCACAATATCCAGTAGTTGATTTTCTAGCAGTAACTAAACCTACCCAATCAGCATCTGTAAATATAGAGGCTTCTCTGTCATTAGTTTTCTTGAAGTACAAACCCTTTATAGGAATGGATTTCAAGTACCTTAAGATCCGATAAATTGCCTCCAAATGTTCTTCATAGGGAGTATGCATGAATTGACTTACAACACTCGCAGAGAAAGCGATGTCAAGTCTAGTGTAGGCTAGATAAATAAGTTTGCCAACCAATCTCTGGTATCTTCCAATATCAACAGGAACACTGCCTTTCTCCCAAAATTTAGCATTTAATCCATAGATGTATCTGCTGGTCTACACCCACTCATCTCAGTTTCCTCAAAGAGATCTAAGATGTATTTTTTTTGAGAAACAACAATTCCCTTCTTTGAGTGAGCAACTTCAATACCAAGAGAATATTTAAGCGCACCTAAATTTTTGATCTCAAATTTTTTTGCCAAATTTTTCTTAAATCTTTCCATCTCAACAATGTCATCTCCTGTGAGAATAATATCATCCTCATATTCAATTAGAATTGCAATCATACCAACATTAGAGAACTTCATAAACAAAATATGGTCTGATTGTCCCTGCATATATCCTTGCCTTTTAATCGACTTAGTGAATTTTTCAAACCAAACCCTTGGAGGTTGCTTGAGACCATAAAGTGATTTTTGTAGTTTGCACTGATTTGAACCAAACTTGTCTTCAAAGCCAGGAAGACTATCCGTGTATACTTCCTCCTCCAAACCACCATTCAGAAAAGCATTTTTTACATCAAGTTGGTTAAGAGATCAATCTAAATTCACCGCTAAGGACAAGAGAACTCTAATAGTGTTTAATTTGACAACAGGAGCAAAAGTCTGAGTAATCAATGCCATATGTCTGAGTAAACTCTTTAGCAACCAAACGTGCCTTGTATCTTTCAATTGTGTTACCAGATTTATATTTCACAGTAGATACCCATTTACAGCCAACAATATTCTTTCCTATAGGTAAAGTCACGACTCTCTAAGTTTGATTCTTCTCAAGAGCTCTCATCTCCTCAAGAACAGTTTTCTTCCACTTTAGAATTTTTAGAGCCTCCTGTACAGTTTTTGAAATTTCTACAGCTGATAACTGAGAGGTAAATGCAGCAAGTGAAGAAGACAATTTTGAGTATGATACATAATTAGATAAAGGAAGTTTAGTGCATGATGTAATAGGTTTCCTAATTGCAATAGGAAGGTCTATATCAGAATACTCAACATGACTCTTAAGAACAGAAGAAGACTTACATGCATCGGAATCTTGGAAGGATCAGAGAACGGGTCCTTCATTTCTCTGTTTATGGTTTCTTCTTTCAAAGACATTTCCCTTTAAAGTAGAGTCAAACACAGTAAACCTGTTTTGTGTCTCTTTATCTAAATCATTATGTTGTGGCATTTCAGGTGATCCTTCATTATTATCAAGATCAAGAATTTGTTCAATGTGATTTTGATTTGAAATTGTTGCCCCCAAATATGTCGGAATCCCATTCTTAAGCGGATTGAGTTATGATATGGATTCTTGGACATTTTTTTTAGTGCATCAATATAAGTCTCAAAATTTTATGACAACACTATATCACCTAAAGTAATGATATTTTCAAAAGATGAATCTTCCTTAAAATTTCCCTCTTGAAGATGAATGTCTGTAAGAAAAGGTTGATTTTCAACAAACGTAACATCCATCGTTACAAAAATTCTTTTGATTTTGATTCAAAACACTTAGAACCCCTTTTGAGTTGGAGAGTAATCAGTAAAAACACATTTTGTTGCTCGTGACTCGAGTTTGCCAAGTTGTTTATGTTTGTCAACAAAAGCAGTGCAATAAAAAATAATTAGTGGCAAATCAGCAGAGACACAAATGAAAGGAAAGCAATTTCGAAAAACATCAAGCGGGTTTTGAAAATCTAAAACTTTAGATGGCATATGATTAATTAAATATGATGCAGTTAAAACAACTTCACTCCACAAACATTTTGGAACCTTATTTGTAAAGAATAAAGCTCTAGCAACCTTAAGAAAATGTCTATTCTTTCTCTCTGCAATTCCATTTTGTTGGGGTGTATTAACTCAAAAACTTTAATGAACAACTCCATTTTCAAGAAAAAAATCTAACAAAAACATATGAAAATATTATTTACTGTTGTCACTTCTGAAATCTTGAATATTTGTTTGGTATTGAATTTTCACCATTTTAAAAATTTTTTTGACAATCTGTCCAACTTCCAATTTTTCTTGAATAGTGGTTCATTAGCTTTTAATGGCCCTTTTATACTGTAGGATGTGCAAAGCAGTACAAAAGTATTTATTTCATAATGTACTACAGGATAGATATTATACCCTTATTTTGGGATTATTGATTCCATAATAATCATATACTAAAATATGTTTTCGATCCCTAATATTATAACATTTTTAAACTAGTCTCTATTTGAAATTATTTACTACTAACCCCTACAGTTAATAAAAATAATGTTTTAGTCCTTCAAAGCACATTTTTAGTTCTTGGTACGAATTAAATTTGCAATTTTTATGTAAATATATGGATTAGAAACAGATAAATTTTTGAAACCATAAAAACAAACGGATCAAATTCAATATTACAAAACATTGTATTTAAGTCAACATATTCAGTGCATTAATCTATGTTAAATGCTATTATCAGATACATCAATCTGGAAAGAGTGGTGATGATTCCATGGCTACCTGTCAAAAATTAAGGGGAGACCTTAAGGCAGTTTTCAATGTACTTTCAAAGGACATGCAACAACTTATGCTTTCAAATCCCCAAAGGGCATCCCTTCTTCATGATAGTCTAGAATTCACAAAACTTCCTGGACGTCCACTGATACAAGTTTCTGTTGTGTCTTCTACATCACCAAGGTGACGGGAAAATCATGTAACATGCGTTCTTGCTTTCTAGGATCTTCCCATGTTGAAGGACAGGATAATTCATAGACTACATCTGTCTTATTGAGAGAAGTTCTTTGATTCTTGACATGTCATTTGAGGTAAGAATATTTTGCATACATCATAAATGCTTTTAAGTTTATTACAGTTTATTTGCTGATTTCCATCTTATTCTTTTTCAAATGAACAGTTGTGCAATAACCGCAATTTATGAGTCAAGCCAACACACTTGAAGCAGCCAGCGTTGTATAACATCTCTCCTGGCAAACGTGCATAGAAATTCCTCTTTATGTTGAATTTATGTTTTCTTGATTGCCTATGTTGGCAGAGATTGTGGCTTCATGTTGTTTATATTCTGAAAGATCAAGCTGTAAATTATTACGTAGCATTCTTTTAATGTCATTTTATAAATTTCACATGGCAAGGGCTGACATGCATTTTTGCCTGTCTAGGAGCGGCCAAGCACTTGTGACCAATCTCCAATTCCTTTTTTTTTTTTACAAGACCAATGTCCAATTCTGATAATGTAGAATAAGTGGAGATTTAACTCACTAGTAAAATTTAGACTAAAATTAAATGATAGGTATTTTATATGGAGGAAAATGTATTGTATTCTGCATATAATTGGTAGTTTGTCATGTCTTGTATATATTTGCCGATAGAATGAACAATGCATTTTGTCGGTAAAAGTCACATACTAGAAAAAAGCAATAGGAAAAACTACATAGTTGGAGTCCCAAGATTCCCAATAACCGAATACAGAAAACAAACTTACATGCTAATAGCCTCCTCCTAAATCTAAAATCTAACAGTAAAATTGAATCAGTCACAAGAAACTTTACTGTTCCCTGGCTTCTGAAATCTGTTAAGCTATAGCCAAAACATAGCAAAAAATCAGGATCAGTGAGAGCCCTTCATGCAGTAGAAGAGAAGAACCGCTAGCAAACATCACAGGGAATTGACATCCTTTTTCAGAAGGATCCTCAAGTGTAATGATAGCCAAACCAGAGAAATCACAGTCCCAATCCATCTGGTTATTTACTTGATAATACATATTGAAAGCATAAGAAGCATTCCCTTGGAGACTTAGATTGTTACAAGTAGAACCATAACCAAGAGCTGTACAATCAGATTTGGTACAAGCATAGTCAATACTTTGAGCAAGATCGTCCAAATTAGTAGCATCTGGATCTAAAACACACCACCTCTTTTTTAAGTACTTAATCCCTTCAATAGGTACAAGACCATTTTCCTTATGTTTACCTCTTATGTCTAATTCATATTTTGGCTTTCCATCAAACTCAAAAATCCCCCAATGCCTCTCAAAGTTCCCAGGAGCAACACTTTTAGCATTCTCATCAATGAGACTGAATAGATAGAAGTCCATCATTCCTTTTCTTTTAGGGGTACCATTACCACTCAGAGCATGTTTAATAAAACCCTGGTTGAATCTCTTTGCATTTTTAGCATTAGCATTCTTATCACCATCAGTTGGCCACCCAACTTCACCAACTGTAACATGCAAATCTGGATATCCTGCTTTATCTAAAGCCCACATAAGTGTATCCAGATTCGCATCAAACACATTGGTATAAACTGCTTTGCTGTCTTGAAGAGGTTTGTTCTTTCCATCAAAAAATGCAAAATCAAATGGGAAATTATCATTGCCATAAAGACTAAGGAAAGGGTAGATATTAACTGTGAAAGTTGCATTGTTTGAGTATAGGAATTGGATTATTTCAATAGTAAGGTCTCTTATTTCAGGCCTGAAGTCACCTGCTGATGGCAGTGGATTTGAGTCTGGTGAATAGTAAATGTCTGCATTGAATGGAACAGTAACTTTGATATCTGATCCCAGCCCTGCTTTGTAGAGTGAAGTTTGTATGTTCTTAAGAGCTGGAAGGGTTTTATTTAGATAGGTACCATTGTATGCTTTAAGGAAAGGCTCATTACCCACAGCAACGTACCTGCAATGATTGCATACATAGCAAATAGAATCATGCAGAGTTAGGAATAGTCAAAGCATGGTTTTAAACATTCAACAAATTAAACCTATCATTACATTGCATATAATCAAAACACAGATTACTAAAATGAAACAAAATAAGAGATCCATACAGTCACCAAAATTAAATTTAATATATGATCACAACTGCACCGAATCCAATTCCGCAGATGGCCCATTTAACTGAATATGTCTCGGAAGATTAGTGCTTTCAAGTTTCAATTAAAACTTAAATTTCAACAAAAGAAATAAAATACACATTGCTAAAAAGAGAATAGTAATAATAATTAATTGCAAGAAAATGGGATACTTTGAAGAATTTGAAAGACTAGCAACACTTGACTAAAAATTGAAGTGCAAAACTAAACAATTGAAAACAGAAAAGAAAAAATTAAGACATTGTATAGAGTTGAAAGAGTACCGAACTTGATATTGACACCCCCAGTGAACAAGTAGCAGGTAACATTTTCGTAAACCCAAGAATCTGCAGCTTTAGGAGTGTTACTAATCTTATGCAACATAACATTTGGTATTGCAAGCATGACTTCAATATCAGTACCCATTAGAGCTACCATAATGCTATCATCTGCATCAAATAGCTTCAATTTTCGAAACCCGTTTTCCATAAGCATCTTAACAACTTTCTTAGGTGGAAGTTGGTGGGTTGCCATTGTTCCCCAGTTCACACCAACCCAAGCAGAGCCATTCGAGATTAAACTTAACAAGCTAATTAGGAATGTTGCTAGGTACCTATGATTTGAACCATTCTCTTGCGCCATTTTGGTAGTAACGATTTGAAGTTTAGAAGATTCGAGAATGGTGATTGGTGACGGAACATATATGAAATTGAGAAATGGGAATTTATATGAAGCTGAATTTATACCCGTGTGTGTAGATCAGTTTCTTAGTGCGCGTTTGTTCGAGAGCCTTAACACGGAAGGTAAAGAAAAAGTTTCATTAGTTGTTTTTTCTAAAATTCTTTACACGTGAGAAAGTAGAAAATTGACTTAAAAAGTCGTTTCTTAATTCGGCATACAGTGTAAGGCAAAGCAAGTAGCATGTATGAAATTCTAACGGTAAAGAGAGATTTTTTATTTTTTTTTCCTTTCAATCTACGGCGTAGGTATGTGGTCATTTAGGTGATTACTAAGGATTTATATCCCTAATAATCACCTAAATGGGCCAAGCCAATTTGCTTACTTACTAATTTAATGTTTGCTATTTTATTTTTTAAAATAATTCACAACAGCTTTTTTTAAAGAAATAGTCCTAACATAATTTTGCAAAATATATAGTTAAAACAAATTAATCATACTATCTACATACACACATTTAAAAAAACTAACAAATAGAGGAAAAATAATCCCATCCACATAATAAATTATTTAGGAAAAAATATAAATATAATTTAACACATAAATTTTAAATTGATACTACTAATATTCTCAATAAAAAAATAATAAATTAAATGAAGAGAAACACATTCCACACACTACTAATATTAGAAAAATACGTGGGTCTTACTTATCGATTGTTATAATATGAATTATTATACTACAATTATATTAGAAAAGAAATGTATGAAATAAATATAAGAAAGATAGGTATTGTTTTCTCTATTTTGAACAAATATTATTTATCGTATTATTATGCATTACAATACAAAAATTTAGACAAAATATGTCATACATTAGTTTGTATAATAAGTTATAATTAATTTAGATGACAATCTATGTCATACATTAGTTTGTATAATAAGTTATAATTAATTTAGACAAAATATATCATGTGGTCTTTTAGGTTACATGGAAATAACAAATTGGTTTAGACTAAAAATATTATTGTTGTTCTTTATATGATTGATAACAAAACTCGTACTACAATTTTAAAAATCTCTAACTAAAATGATTGAAATGAGGTTATGACTAAAAATAGTTCAGCATTGTAACTTTTACAAACATAAAAGACTAACTTGATAAAAAATAAGTTAAGAGATAAAATTTGATATTTTCGTGCAACTTAAAGGACTACACGATATATTAGGCCATTAATTGGTTTGGCGGTTGTGATGTGTGAGTTAAGGAACAAATTGATAAGGAGATTGAGAGTTTGATCTCCACTCCAACCTAACAATACAAATAATTATTATTTGAACTTTGCACTAACTTGGACACTTAGAGCTATTGTTATGTGAATTGAATAAATCGTTGAAGTCCCACATAGGAGAAATTTTATACAATGTTAGTGTGTATAAGGTAATGGCAATTAGGATTACTTGGGGAGTATGCTTTTCTTCTATTGTATAAGTAGTCAATATAAGCTAGATTTAGGAATTACAAAACAACTTAACCATAAATCTCAAAAAGAAAAATCCAGAAGTGCAAAGTTGTAATTGTGTCTATCTACAACGTTTATAGAATCTAATAAATAAAGAACCCATAGCAAATAAGCAAGTAAATGAAATTGTAAGTCCTAATATGTTGTGGTAATGTGTTTTCCTACTAAATGTGGATATTCCTAAGTGCACCCCATATTGTTTGCAAACATTAAATGATAATTACTTAGAATTTGGATTTAAGGTCTAACTCAACCCCATAAAATTGACTCATAAGGTGAAGAGTTCCCAAGCCTTATAATAAGCACTGTCTAGACCACAATGTTAGTCAACCCCATAATATTAAGCAAAATAACAAGGATTGTTGATGCAGAAATTCAAAAGTATAATATTAAGCACACACATGTTTATTACAATCCAAGCCATTATAACACAAAGAAAGGGTTATTAGTTTTCGTCAAAGATCGAAATGAGAAACGATGCCATCGGAGTTATCAGTTTTCGTTTTTCACTTTTAGCAATTTCAGAAATTGATAGATTGAGATATTACCTTTCCAAGAGCTGATTTTGATTCCAAGATGATAAATCACCTTCATCGTTTTCTTCAAAGATCGATTTTGTTTCCTTCAGCGTTGACAGAGGTTGAAAGATTTGGGGATTTTTAGAAATTTTAGGGTTGACGCGGGACTGAGAAAGGAAACCTGGGAGTGAGAAATTTTAGGGTTTAGAAAGGAACACACGCGGGACTAGAAAATGAAACGTGGTTTATGCTTTAAACGGCGGCGGCGGTTCATAAAAACCGCCCCAGGAACCGTCGCAAAGTCGTGGGAGTATGGAAAACGGGACGCGTGTGCTATAAACGACGGCGGCGGTTGACAAAAACCGCCCCAGGAACCGTCGCAATGTCGTTTTGAGGGCGATTATTTCAGAACCCTCGCAGGCCAAGTGTCGTGAATCTGAAATTTTTTTGTAGTGAAGGCTCCTATTGTATACCCAACCCAAAATAAGTCGTTATATTTAATTAAATAAAAATAATTAATGAAATTAAATCGTACATTTAATTAAATTAATTGTCAACCCTCATTTATTTAATGTAATTAATCATGTTTAATATTATTAACATCTAATTAAATTGAATCTTATTTAATTTAAGGTTTAAATATGTCTTTGGTCCCTGCAATTATAACCTTTTTTGATTTTGGTCCTCGTAATTTTTTTTGTTTGGTTTACATCCTCAACAAATACAATTTCATTTTAGAATAGTCCTTGAGTTGTAATTCTGTTACAAAAACTAGCAGTTGTCAAACTCCGTTAAATACAATTAAATAATTACACTAATTAAATTATATTAACCTAAATATAATTAAATTTTTTAAAAATTTAAAATAACCAGTTTTGTAACTAGAACCCTAAACCTCTTATCTTCAAAAAATAAACCTAAATCAACAACGATCGTTCTTCATTGCGGTTCTTCGTTGTTTCTCATCAGCAGTCGTATCTTCTTCGTGGCGGTCACGAACTCGTGAATATAGCTTGCGCTTAGTTTGTTACCGTGGTTTTTCTCTGTGATCTTCTTTTGCGAAGGAGATAACGATTGTTGTTGAAGCAACTCGTGTGTGCGTGTTAAAGGTAATTTTATTTGATTACTCATATTTGTTTTCTTCTTTTTTGGGACCAACTATGATTTTCGATTTTTCTGTTTGTGGGACCAAAACGTGCATTTACTTTGTTTTCGATTATTCTAATGTTATTATTGTTTGATGGGATGAAATGTTTGTCTTATTGAGATGTGTATTGTTTTTTATTCTACAGGATGAAATTTTTTGTTAGTTTTCACTATGGCGGTAAGTTTGTGAGGGATTTGGTTTTGTATTACATAGGGGGTAGTGAGCATGTGGTTTATGGGATTGATGTCGACAAATGGAGTTATTTTGAAGCTGTTGGAATTTTGAAGGACTTAGGTTATGATAACTCCAAGTATAGGTTATGGTGGAAAAATGATAAAGATGATAACTTTAAAAGAATAGTGGATGATAGAGATGCAACTGAGGTTGGTGAACATGCTCTGAAAATGAATTGCCGAGCTCAGATATATGCTGAGCACTCTGTAAAAGGGTTTTTTTTGGATTAGAACCAAGAATAGAGTTGGGGCAGTCTTCTGGGGTGTTAAATGGTGCTGAAGAAATTGATGTTGATGATGATGGAAGTGTTAGTGACAGTCACAACAGTGAAGATGAAGTTGATGGTGTTAAGTTTGATGATAGTGAGGATGAAAGAGCACTTGGCTTGGATGATGGTTTTGGTGTTGATAATACAATACATGATCCTTCTGTTGGATCATATAATGTTGAAATCCAAGGTTTAAATCATGGTAAACCATATAGTGTGAAGACTACTACAAATAGGTCCATTCCAAAGAAAACAACTAAGAACATGGAGATTGTTCCTGTGTTAGATAATTATACTTCAAATATTGAAATGGAGTATGCTTATGTTAGTGAAGAGCTAGGTAGTAGTGACCCTGATTCAAATTCAGACAAAGAGAAGGGACCAAAGTATGATCAGTTTAGGGTGGAGGAGCTAAACAAGAATTACAAGTTCAAATTGGGACTAGAGTTTAAATCACTTGTTGAGTTTAAAGATGCAATCAGAGAGTGGTATATATTAAATGGGAAGCAAATCAAGTTTATAAAGAATGATAAAATAAGAGTAAGGGTGATATGCAAAGCTAAATGTGGGTTCTTAGCACTTGTAAGTAAAGTGGGGGATAGTCACACTTTTAGAATGAAGAAATGGTGTGGTGATCACACATGTGGTCCGGTTTTGAATAATAGTTCTGCAAATTCTAAGTGGATTTCTAAGTCTGTGGCGGATAAGTTGAGCAGTTGTGACAATATGAAGATTCGTGAGATCGTTTCTGATATTAGAAGGACATATTCTGTAGGTATAACAACAGGAAGAGCATGGAAGGCTAAACAGATTGCAAAGGAGATTGTAGAAGGTGATGCAGCAAAACAATATACTTCGTTGTGGAGGTATTCTGCAGAGCTGAGGAGGGCAAGTGTTGGAAACACTTGTAAGATAAATATTGATCATCCATGTCCAACACTTCAACCACGATTTAGTAGTTTTTATTTTTGCTTTGATGGCTGTAAAAAGGGGTTTTTGAGAGGCTGTAGGCCTTTTATTGGGGTGGATGGATGTCATCTAAAGACAAAGTATGGAGGAACACTTCTAATTGTTGTTGGTAGGGACCCGAAGGATCAATACTTTCCCTTAGCTTTCGGAGTGGTTGAAACTGAGACTAAGGAGTCCTGGAAATGGTTTCTCACTTTATTACTAGAGAACATTGGTCAAGACAAGAGATGGGTGTTCATCTCTGACCAAAAAAAGGTACTTAGTTATATTTTTACAGTATTAATGTTTGATTGAATATTAGAAGAAATGGTTATGTAAATATATTCATATATTAGGACTATATGGAGAAAGTATACCATCCCAGGGATAAAAAACTCACAAAGAAAACACTAAAAGTTAACCTTAATCTTGAGTTTATCAAAAGAATGTTGTCGTTTATCTATGTAGGTAATCATACATAATAGAATAGACTTTTTTTGTTGCTGCTGCTGCAACAAAAGAAAAAATGAAATGTATAACAAATATGGCAGAGTGTGTATCATAACAATTTGGGAAGGAAACTCAGGGTAGACTTGATGATAGGGAAATTTTCAATTAAAAGAAAACACTAAGATAACCATATAACATAGTTTGCCTAACATAATGCAGAAATAGAGGAACCCTACTACAAAAATAGCAATAAAAATTTATGCAATAAAAATTTATGCAATAAAAATTGATTGAATACTACAATATTTTCATTATTAATTTGGTTTTGTAGGGCTTGATCCCAGTGTTTGAAGAAATGTTTGAAGGAATTGAGCATAGGTTAGGCTTGAGGCATTTATATGCCAACTTCAAGAAGAAATTTGGTGGTGGAACTTTAATAAGAGATTTAATGATGGGAGCTGCCAAGGCAACATACTTTCAAGAATGGGAGGAGAAAATGAAAGAATTAAACGGTGTAAATGTGAAGGCGTGGGAGTGGCTTACTGTAGTACCTACCAAATTATGGTGTAAGCATGCATTTACGTTTTATCCAAAGTGTGATGTTTTAATGAATAACTTGTCTGAAGCATTTAGTTGCTAGAGATAAGCCTATTTTAACAATGTGTGAATGGATTAGAAATTATTTGATGAATAGGATCGCAAACCTAAGATATAAGCTTGATAGGTGGCAGCATAGAATCATGCCTAAACCTAGGAGGAGGTTAGATCAAGAAGTGCAGCGTAGTGGTAATTGGGTCCCAACATGGGCAGGAAATTCAGAGTTTCAGGTTGATCATTTGCAACTACCATACAGTTTTATTGTGGATATTGAGAAAAAAACTTGTAGTTGTAATTTTGGGAGTTAGTAGGTATCCCTTGTAGGCATGCAGTTGCTGCCTTTGGCCGTAAGAATCTTAACCACGAAGACTATGTTGATAATTGTTTTCGAGGGATACATATGAACTATGTTATAGTTTTAATGTAAGTCCTTTAAATGGTCAAGACATGTGGCCTGTAGTGGAAGTTGAGAACATGCTGCCTCCATTATATAAGAAAGGACCAGGAAGGCAAAAAAAGTTAAGGAGAAGAGAACTTGACGAGGATCTTAATTCTGGAAGGGCTAAGAGACAAATTTCATCTTATAGATGCACAAAATGTGACCAACATGGTCATAATTCAAGGGGGTACAAAAGTAATGTCGTTAACCCAAAAGCTCAATTGCGTAAGGTAATAAAGTTAAGCTTAAAATTTATTTGTGATGAGGTTAATTTTACATTTTTGATCATAATTTCGTTTTGTAGAGAAAGCCAAAAAAAATTAAGCAAGTTCAAGATGATGAGGCAACTCTTGGTGTTGATCCTGCTGCAACACAAGTTAATGTTGTTGGTGTTGAGGCAGTTGGTGGAGAACCTCCACAACTTCAAGATGATGTGGGTCCTGAATTTGAGGCTCTTGCTGTAGAGCTTGCTGCTGCATTTGAGGCTTCTCAACCCAGTTCTTCTGCTAAAGTTCCTACTTCTTCATTTGTTGTTGCTTCTGAGCATGTTACTGCATCTGCATCTGAAACTGTTGCTGCTTCGTCATTTGTTGTTGCGTTTGCTACTGCTTCTGATGCTACTACTAAAATATTTGAGGTAAATTCTACAATATACATAATCATTAGTCAAATGTGTAATTTTTATGTGTAATTCTACAATGTTAAATAATTCTGCAAATATTAGTTGTTTTAGCTAGGTACCCATGTTTATATGATTTCAATTTTGCATTTGTTGCTGATTTTGCAGAAAGTGAAGAAAACAAAAACCAAAAGGTGCAAAGAAATTAGGTGTTAAGAATGTGAGGAGAAGTGACAGATTGAAGACTACTTTTAAAGGTGACTACAGTGGTTCTAGAAGTGATTCACGAATTCCATTACTAATAGATGATGATGATGATGATGATGATGATGATGATGATGATCGAGCAAGTCCATTAGTAGTTGGTGATGCAGGATATTCACAGCCTATTTTGCATGATCCTAAAATAGGAGGTTGTTTGGGTCAATTAAGAAATTGGGATGAGATTTGTAGGAGGATGACTCAATGACTATTTTGAAGTTGTTATTTTGTTTTTTGGTTGTTGTAGGGAACCTAAGTTAAGTGTTAATGTAAATTAATTATGAATGACAATTATATATTTTTGTCAATACAAGATTATTCTGTGTGTCTTGGTTAAGACAAAATACTTCTTTGTATTTTGATTATGAATGACAATTGTCTATTTTGGTAAAGACAAATGTTTCTATGTATTTTGGTTATGAATGTCATAAATGACAATTGTCTATTTGGTTAAATTAATTCATTTTGTTAATCCTTTTTACGTGTTAATTTTTAAGTTGATGGAATTGATGACTCAGGGCATGTCTAATTATTTTGCCAATAATCATTGAAAGTATGTAAAGGTTATTTCTTTTTTGAATTATTTTCATTTGGATGGTGTTGAATACGATTTAAATAACAAATAAAAATAAGTATACAAATGAAAATTAATTTAATAATAAATAAATAAATAAAACAGAAGATTAGTAAATTTTAAATTATTGAAGTGAAAATATTTTAAACATTATTTGGCATAAGTTTATTATTAATAAAGATCAATTTGTATGTTATTTTATATTTAAGGAGATTTTTGAATATTGCTGAGATGAAATTCAAAAAAATATTTTTCAGGGACTAAAACTGAAAAGTGTTATATTTACAGGGACCAAAAACTGTTTCCCTTTGTCAATTAACATTTTTGTAACGTCCACTTAACGTTAAGGACCAAAAATCAATTTTTTTGATATTACAAGGATGTAAACCTAAAAAAAAATTACGAGGACCAAAATCAAAAAGTGTTATATTTACAGGGACCAAAAACATATTTAAACCTTAATTTAATCATTCATTTCGTTGTTAGTACTTTATGCATGTGACCCTTATAGGTTCTCACTGAAATAATAATGATAAATATTATATATAGTTTATATAGTATAAATATTATAAACAACGAGTGACATCTAACAATGCATCATTATTTAGCATGTAGTAGCGTCCCTTTGCCCAAATGTCTAAGCCCAAATGTCTAATTGAATGCAGGTCACAATGTGTGTCGTACTTGCAAAGTCCAATTAGATATTTATCGATCTCAAAGTAGACGTGCAAATACCAAGGGATCCAATATCACATATTGGTCCATTCTATCATAGTCATGCATTTCCACGGTCTCACTCTATCGATAGACCTAAGACATAACTCTTGTTATGTAAGAGGAAAAATTTTTATATACATCACTCACACCCCTCCACATGGTTTATTGCAGGCCCAATTATACAATGAGAAACACAAGAAAGAGAGCATTTGAACTGTGTTTATTTAAAATATGGTTTTAACAGAGAACGTTTAAAAATAATAGTCAAGTAAAACAGAGCGACACAACCAACTTATCCTTCTTCACCACCAATTCAGTAGCCATGTCTAGTCCCTTCAACTTGAAGTATTTTAATTCACTAATTCACCAACTGAATTACACTTCCACTGAAAACCTAACAATCAAACTGATCGTTTCAAGTTATCTCAACCTTCTAGCTTAGTACAATCAAGTTGTTGAGGGATGCAACCACTACTGGGCTAGGTTACGAAAGAAAAGGTTTAAGGGTTTTTGAATAACCCTCACAAGAGGGTGTTTACAATGTCGTATTCTCAGAAAAATATTTTTTAGCACTTAGACAAGATAAGGAATAACATGTTATGAAGATTGCACTCTAAAACATAACATTAGTGCTTTAAATTGTTTACATAAAATAATATTGTTGTCATTAATACACGTAAGGGTCATAGTTCTTCAAACTAGCTTGGTTCTAACAATCTACCCCTTTTTGATGATGACAAACATCTATTTTTGTGATTTTTTTTTTAATTTAGAGTAAACAAAATTATTATAGAATACCACATTAAGATTCCCCCTAAATATATGCAAGTCTAAATGTAAGAGTGATGATAGATATTCTGACAGGATAGTTGAAAAGCCATAGGGAATGGAGTGAGTGACAGGAAAGAGGTATAGCGGGATGGTGGAGGTGGTAGGTTCAAAAGGGGTGAGGGAGGAGCAAATGACTCTTATGATGATGTATCAGAGACTAAGTTAATGAGGACTTGAACTGCTGTCTCAACTTCTTGGTGAGGGGTGATTCATAGATATTGGTGTTGTTGTGTTAGATGTAGGGGTGGAGAGGGGTAGGTGTTTATGGAATGTTAGAGTTCAGAGGTCTTTGTGGAGTTTTAGTTTCAGTGGCTGGTGGTGTTGGATTTGGAATGGTGGTCTTGAGAGAGAGGGGAAGGGTTCTATGTCAGAGGATGGCAAAATGTTCGGTTAAGGTTGCGTCATACATCTCATATGTGGTGTCAGAGTCAAAGTCAGCTGAGGTAGAAAGTGTAGGATCAGAAAATGGACAATTAAGTTTGTATTTTGGGTAGAAGGAATGAAAGGTTATGGGTGTTCATTACTACTCGTATTACCAAGGAGTAGTTTTCTAACAATTTGATGTTACCTTATGTTTCTTCCTTAAAATGAAGTTTGCTTCGTCCTCATTGGAGTTTGTTGCTTCTTCCTCATCCTCTTTGACACAGAATGTCTTGGTAACCCTTTTGTGCTTATTCTCAAAGACTTGAGCAACTTTGGGCAGAGGAAGGTAAATAAGAGTCATCTCTTGATTGGACTGGCACATCCTTAGCTATTCAAGAACAACTTCTTTATTCTCTTCCTCTACTAGAGAGGCATAAGAGTCCTCATCTCAAGAGGGAATGTCATGAGATCCAATAGGTTGATCAAAAGTTCTTCTAGTATTACCACTAGGTCGAATGCACTGCTTAGGAGAGATCAGTCTTATCTTGATGACATTGGATATATTGAACAAAGGTGCAAACAAACTAACCATGTGTTTTTCTTGGATAGTGCCTCCTGATCCTTTAGGGCATGATGAGGAGAGTTTTCATTAGGACTGTTGTGATGAGTTTGGGGTAAGGAATTGTCCTTATCTTCCTTGACCTAAAGTTCATGACACATGACCTCATGTGTTCCAAAATCAGGTTTGGAAGATTGGTTTTAATCCTTTGGGAGATATTCCACATTAAGCCCTTGTGATCTTTGCTAACATGGTCCATTTACCCACCTTTAGGTGCCACACACCCAATCAAAACCTTGAATACTACTCTGTGTCTAGGTTTCAAGTGAACTAATTAGGAGTTGACCTTAGGAATCTTTCAACAACTCCTTATTGATCTTGAATGAGCCAACCCTTGACTCATAACCATTCTCAAGCAACATACCTTCTTTAGAACATCTAGTAACAACCACTAGGATTGTTGAGTAATCTTAATAAGAAGTCCTAGCACGATACTCGATACTTCTTCGTCTGTGCTTGCGTCAGCAAATCACCAAAATTCTTTAACTAGAATGTCCAAAGCCATTCCTTGTTCTAGGTTAAAGTACTCAAACCAATCGATACCAACAAAATCCTCAATAAAATCAAAGCCATTTTCAACGAGATTTTCATTACATAGTAGGAACATAAGAGACATTTCCAAGTTTAGGGTTTGAGGATGAACTTGAAGTCATTGAAGCAGAAGATGTTTAGATATTTTTTAAGAGGTTTCAAGGTTTGAAAGAGATAAAGTGTGAGAATACGTGAGGGTAGTAAGTGATTATGAGTGATGAGTAGGTTTTATTAAAACGTTTGAGTTTCTAAAACTATAAGAAATGATATTTATTTAAAAAAATAGTTTTAACAGAGAACATTTAGAAACAGAGATCAAATAAAACAAAGTGACACATCCAATATATCCCGATTCACCACTAACTCAGTAGCTACGTCCCATCCCTTTAACCTGAAGGATTTTAATCCACCAATTGAATTACACTTCCATTGAACACCTACTAGTCAAACTGGTTGTCTTCAAGTCTTCTCAACCTTCTAGCTTAGTACAATCAAGCTATTAAGGGATGCAGCTACTACTGGGCTAGGTTATAGAAGAAGGTGTTTACAATGTGTATTCTTGGAAAAATATTTCTCAGAACTTAGACAAGATAAAATGTAAAGGGCAAGAGTGCAAAGACGACTGTAAAGTACTTATTGTGGTACGTTTTTGCTTGTACTTTTAAATGAGAGTTGCTCGTTCTTTTATAGATATTTTTAGGGTGTCTGGTCGTTGTCCTAATTTCAAGAAATCAGCATGTATCATGAAGTTTCATTTCAAATCTTTTGTGATTGATTCGCCATTAAACCTTGTTAAAAATATTCTTGAAATTGATTATGCGAATCTTGATATGGAGACAAAAGGAGTAGAGGATATTTGGATCAGAGCGTTGACCATTGTTAGAGTATTGACTTATCAGAACGTTGACTATTATCCGAGTGTTGACTTATCAGAGTGTCGACTTATTAGAACGTTGACTTATCAGAATCAGACGGTCAAATATTTTGCACAATTAATCAAAGGCAGATGATCATTTGTTTGTCACTCTTATCAGAGGCTGAATAGTCAGATGCTTGTTGTAGTCGTCAGAGCCAAACTAATCAGAGCATTGCTTGCAATAACAAAATCACTAAAGGCACGTTCATAAGACTTAGAGTATGGAAATCAAAAGCGAAGTCTTGGTGTTGCTTTAACTTAGATCAAACATCAAAGGATGCAGCGTGAACTCATAAGTAATAACATGTTCCGAAGGCTGCACACTAAAGCAGAACATTAGTGCCTTAAATTGTTCCCACAAAATAATGTTGTTATCATCAAAACACGTAAGGGTTATAGTTCTTCAAACCAACTTGGTTCTAATACCTATAACCACTTTATGATCATCTTGTTACAATTAACGTTTAATGGTCTTAAAACCTACAACTCCTCATGTAGGGATCATAATGACTTCAAATTGAAGGACTGCTAACTATGGTCGCATGAGAATCACTTATGACACTTACACAAAAATTATGTAGCATTTTTATCGCGGGTCAATATAGCATAAATGTGCGCCTAATATTTAAACCTATATGATGACTTGATTTCTCATATCTACGTGGAATAGAAACGTTTATAAGATGTGATTGATTTAATTTTCAATGCATGTGTGGTATTTGATATTATTGTGATCTTTGATGTTGAATGGGTTTGATGCATATGTTTAGCTTGATGAGATTATGTGCAATATGTGATAGAAGTTTATGTGATGATAATGTATGATTGATGATTGAGATGTTGGGAATTTGTGATGAGTATACTGATGTCACCACATAGTCGATGAAATAATGGCGATTCCAACTCGTGCTAAAGACGGTGCTTTAAGTGAAATAATGGCTTTAAGTGGATGTTTCAGGTATTTGATGTGGATATTATTTTGTCATCATATAGGTAGGGCATGCCAAGCCTAGTGATGTTGGAGAAGTACAATTGAATAAGCTTCAGCGCAACAGTTTGTTGTTGAGCCTTACAACACGATTGTTCGACCTTGGTGGTATTTTGGTGGGAAATTCCCAGGTGACTTGGAGGTAGCCCTCCTAATGTCAAGATCTACCATGCAACACACGTTTACCTCGATCATATCATATATGTGTTTCGGGTTGAGTTGAGGGGATCTATGAAGACAAGGCCAATATAAAGTTTTTGTTCACATGTATGGTGGCATAATATCAAGCCTCATAACCTTGTACTTCCGATTAGAATGATATAAAATAAAGATGAGTAGTCTAAAGTATAATAGCATGCATATCATTACTTGATATGTGCGTTTACTTACCTCGATTTGTTCATTGTATTCATATTTTACTTTGAGTGTTTTTGTTAATTGTGATTTGATGTGATACAATATTTAATTGCTGTTTTATGTGTTCTTCTCAATTATTTTATACCATTACATATTTTTGAAGCTCATCCCATTTGTTATTGGTTGGTGATCCATGCTCTGATAGGTAATATTGGGTGGTTCATTTATTGTATTTTTATCGAGTTTTGAACTAATTTTTGTTTTGTAAAATCCATCGATCAATTGTGTCATCTTTTAATCTTTTACTAAGAGATATAAATTGATCGTTTCTATGTTTTGAACATGTTTTGATGTCAAAAATATTTGTTTAATAAATGTAACACCCCGATTTTTAACAGTGCGAGTGTATTTTTTTTCTTCAAAAACCAATTAATAAAAAACCAAAGCGTAGCACAAACGACAAATGTCATAATTAATTACATCATAATTATAACAAATTGAAATAGTTTTGAGGCGATAAACCAAAATATCCAAATATAAAATACACCGGGGTATGAGACCTATCAGACATCGCTCATACCCCTGGGGCATTCTCGGCAAACACCTGTACAAAGTACTGCTCCAAGAAATACTAATTCCCCCATGGTCACATCCAAAAAAATGGAACATGGACCCACCAAAACAGAAGTCATCTGACCGTATAAGTATAGTTACAGTCATCCCAAAATGAAATAAGTACAGCCACCAAAAGAAAGACATCAAGTCCCTATACAACAAAACTAATCTGATCATACTCTAGCAACTACAATAACATGGGTGACCTCCACACACTCCACAAGTCCCGTCTGACGCAATATCCATCTTCGAGGTAACTTCCTCCTCATCAACATCCATAGACGGATTGGTCTCTTCAGAAGTCAGATCCACCCACGAGATAGGTGGCTTCGGCGGCGCTAGAATCTTAAAACAATTCAATAGTTCAGTGATGGTCGGTAAGTGATCATGCACCGGAAAAAGGGAGCTCTGACTCGTCCCGCCTAGATGGTCCTGCAGTCTCTCGCTCCACTAATATCAACCCCTTATCCTTTCCGTTAGTCCCCGGTCCAACCACTGTATCCTCAGCTCCCACGGCGGCCTCCACCTCAACTCTAACTGAGGAATCCTTCGCATCTTCCCAAGCTCCACTCATCCCAAGCACCAATCCGGAAGGTACCGATAATCGATCTTTTCGCGAGTGAGTTCCACAAGATATACTGCCCCAGCTTTCCTACTAGTCCTCACTACCCCCCCCCCCCCCCCCCCC